>CM018579.1:13307500-13975952 GCA_009078335.1 Salix brachista | reverse complement strand
TTAAATCAATATAAATTTATCTGTGTAGTAGTTTTCAATAAAATAACCAGCATAAATTTAGCATCATCATTGAAAAAGCAAGGAAATTCGGATATCTGAATTATTGAATTCACTGCATTAAGATTAGTTCATTTTATAATTCAATTTAAATCAAACAAAAACAAAATATAAATTGTGAAAATACCTGCAATAATCAAATAATAAAAATAAGTAGTTAATTTTCTATCCACAAAAAAATGAAAACATAAATTGAAAATCCATCCTTACATTATTGTCATTATCATTGCTATAACAATTAAAACTATTATCAATATTATTGTTAAAATAATTAAAATCATTAAATTGCTTTGAAAAATCATTGAAAAAAAGCAAAAGATTTTTATAAAAAAACAATCACTAAAATTATCATTATCATTGCGCTAACAATAAAATCATAAAAATCATCTGATCCAAAGAACAAATAAAAATAACAAAAACACAAAAAAAAAAAGAATAAAGGGAAAATGAGAGCAAAATTAATTTTAAAATGATTACCAACATAAATTAAAATTTCAGGATTGAACCGATTAAAAATAAAACCCTAATAAAAAAAAGACAAAAACTAAAAATATAGATGCATAAATAGGAATAAAAAATAAACACTGTCAAAGAATTAAAAAAAACCAAAGAATTAATATAAAATAAAAAATTCAAAGAATAAGGACTGAAATGAAAAATAAAATATATAATTAATTTGAATTGAAGGATAAAATTGAAACAAATAAAAACCTTGGGACCAAAATAAATAATGGAAAATAATGATAATTGCCGTGTAATTTTATCAAAAAATTAAAAGAAGGAGGACTGAAATGAAAATTTACATATATGATCAATTTCAATTGGAGGACCAAATTAAAAGAAATCAAAAATCAAAAGAATAAGGACTGAAATAAAAACTTCATTATATAATCAGTTTTAATTGAAGGACACAATTGAAAATAATCAAACTTTCAATTAAAGAAATCAGTAATAAAACCAAAATCAAAACATAAGGGATTAAAATAAACTTTCTACATACATCAGGGACCTGTACAGAATTTGCGCCGCAGGAGAGAGAAAACTGACTACCGACACAAAACCGTTCACCATCGTTTACCCGAACACCGATGACCAGAACACGCCGCGATGGTAGATAGAGGACATGGCAGCGCACCGTATGACACGGTGGAAGTGAGGTTTTGACCGCCTGAAGGAGCTGAACGCGTCGCCTAAAGGTCATGTTCATGTAAAACACCAATGGCCCATCTTAACGACGCGCTTGTAGTTCCACCGAAAAAAATAATAAACTATTGGTTAATTACTGACACACCCCTGAACCTACTAATATTCACAAAAAAACCTAAGTGGAAAATACGGGCCTACCCCCATTTACTGTACGCTAATTTGTCTTTAAGGGGGTTGTTTTCGTCGATCTACTGTGCAAATATTGTGGAAAAAACGAAACAACCCCTGGTCCCTGCCGCAAGATTTTGTCGTTTTGGGGGTTATTGGCGTCGTTTCACTGTCGCAATGAACAATAATATGTGTCTGTGTGAACAATGCCTTCGTCTATAGGAAAAACACCACGACTTTTATTTTTTAGTTAATATATATATATATAAACATTTATTTTTTTTATGTAAAAAGTGTTCTGGAAAGGGCTTGTAGATATAATTATAAAATTATGATTATAAATTTTAGAAGTCGTCACCTACTATTAAAGTCACTAGAAAAGCTAATGGTCTACAAGAGTTTAAATAAGTGAGTTGTTGTGCAATAGAAAGATGTATCACCCCTTAATGTACCCTACCTAAGGTAAGTTGCATTATAGTTTGATTGTTTTTCTAAGTTAAAATTCTATTTATTGGTTTATTTAAAGTGTCATAACCCAATTTCTGGGTTACTCCCTAAAAATAACAAAAAAGAAAATAATTAGGGTCGATGTTGGTAGAAAAATTAGTGTGGAAATTTTGGTTGTTTTTTAGAGTCCAATCGAATCTCTTTTGTCCCCAAAAATAGAGGAAAGTACAAATTTAAGGCAAAAATAATTTATTATTGGATAAATCTGTGTAAAAATTAAGTCGAAAGACATAATTATATTTTCTATAGGCCAATTTGATTTAATCATGGGCCATTTTAAAATATAATTATGTTTGAGAATTAATTTAGGATCTAATTGAAGGATTTAATTAAATGCAAGGACATAATTACACTTTAAATTGGTCAAATTAATTTTATTAAGGACTTAATCAATGAAAAATCAAGTTCTGGAGCTTAATTCGGGTTCAATTGAGAAGATTGGAATTTTCGGAGACCGTATTGAATTTTTCCAAGCCAATCGTGCGAAATCAGGGGTCAAATTGAAGACAATTGAGAGTTTAATGGTCAATTGAGGGTCAAATAATATAAATCTAAAACCAGGGACCAAAATAAAAAAAGGTGCGCAAAATTAAGGCTAACATTGAAATTCTGACGGGGATACAATTGCACAAAATTAAAAGTTCAAAACTAATTGGAGGTGCAATTAGAACACTTACAAATTGAAGGAAAAAATTGCAAATAGACCACTATAGTCCCCGCATGCTTTACCTGTACTGCCGCCTGACACGCCACCATTGCAGGCACGCCACCGCCAACAGCCACCTGCAATCGCCGACAGCCACACTACAGGCATGCTGCCGCCGAAAGCAACCCACCACCAGTGCATGCACACCTATAAATAGTGAGAAATAAACCATGCATAGGGGGGGAACAAAGAGTTTTATGCAGAGAGAGAGGGGGATTTACAGAGGAAAAACTTACGTAGGTAGCAAGGGGAAGATTTTACATAGAGGAATAGGGGATCAACGAGTAGAAATTTTAGGTAGTAAAAGAGAGGAGAGAAAACCAGACGAGAAAACGAAGAAGAATAACAGAGGAACAAAAAAAACCATAAAAAATATGCAGAGGGAGAGGAAAATTTGCAGAGAATTTTGGCAAAGAAAAACAAGCAAACACAAAGATATATCGCACAAAAAATCACATCATCATCCCTTATCTCCCTCGGCAATCAGCTCTCTCTCTCTCTCTCTTGGTTTGCAAGCCTTTTCTCTCTGTAAAACCAGTTCGGTCGAGCTCTCTCTCTCTCCACCAAGAGTGGCTGGCCGACCACCCAACACCACCCTCATCACCACTAGAAGCTTCCCCTCAACACCAATAACCAAACCATGGTCTCTGGCGAAGCACCAACGACAGTAGCAATGTCAGCACCATAAACCCGACGACTTCCGACGCCTCCTCCGGCCACCATTTCCAACACCATCACCACAAAAATTATCACCTCGACCTCCTTAACTTAATGGTACTAACATGTACTCCTTTCGTTACACTTGAAAAATCCCCCTGTTCATCATCTTCTTCAGCCCGCTGCATGCAAGGGGACGCAATCATCTTCTTCAGCCCGCTGCATGCAAGGGGACGCAATTTGCGTCCCACTGTTCATGCAGGTGGGGCTTGAGTGAGGCAGGCTGGGCTTTGTGCCTGGCCCAAGCACATATGGGAGGTGGGCTGCCAGCCCATGTAGAGATGGACTGCCAGTCTAGCCCCAAATGATGAGCCTCCCGACCCATCAGGGCTGGACAGTTAGCCCAAAGATTTTTTTTATTTTTGTTTTATTTTATTTTAAAAAATGACAAAAATATAAAAATATAAAAATACAAAAATTTCAAAAACATAAAAAGGTGTTGTTTTCGTGCATACAGTCAAATTCCAAGGTTTTTCCCATCATATTTTTCACAAAAAAATATTTTGCATCTTTCTCATGTTTTAAAATGAAAATTGGATATCGTTGGAATTTGGCTAAAATATCAAAAATAATTATAACTATTTTTGTTTTATCTATTAGGATGTAAAAAGGGGTTTTAACTACGGTGTAAATTTACATTGTAAAATACATTCATAGAAAACAAAAATGTTTTTTAACTGCAGTGTAAAATTACATTGTAAAGTACACCCGCACACAGAAAAAATGGTTGTTTTTAAAATGCAGTGTAAAATTTTTTAACTTTGAAAAACAATCAAACAACAATGCAGCTTACCTTAGGTAGGGTGCACCAGGGGTGATGCGTCTTCCCCTTGCACAATAAGTCCCCTAACCTAGACTCTCGTAGACCAATAGGTTCCTAGTGCCTTTAATACTAGGTGGCGACTCCTGATAATTATAGTCGCAACTTTACGACTATAAAACTCACCTCATTTCACCGCGCGCCAGTGTCTCCCCAATCAAAGGGCATGGTGGGGGCACGAAACGCGTAAAAAATCACCATCGCGACATAAAGGTTGAGAGATAAATCTATCTCTATGAGAGAGTATCTACCTTATTGGGGCAAACCTAACCGTTATAACGTTCAAATTTTAGCATCATATTTATTTTGCGTACATTTAATCTCTTAGGGCATACTCTACAATATAACTTTATACTCTCGAATATTAAACTCTATAGCTAAATCCTAATATGTAAAATGAACAAAATAATTAGTGAAAGGATTTTAATTTTTTAGCTCAACCCTAACAGATAATCGTTAATTGATTACGATATCATTTTTTTTGAATTTTAAAATATTAGAAAGGATGCAATTTTTTTTTGAAAATACATTCAGAATATTTTAGGATTCAGCCTTATGCACGAAAATAAAAAAATATATTTTTGAAATAAGAATTTTTTATTTTAAAAAAATGCTTTTGGGGAAAACCAAATATTTTATATTGAGTTCATATCTTACAATGTAAGTCTATGACCTAATATTAAATATGATACAAAATCATTCCATAACATCAAAAATATTTTTAGATTAGCCTCAAAATTTGTTTTTGAAATTTATGGAATAACTGAGTATTTTTAATATTGGTTTTGTAACTTACAATGTAAGTTAAAGGTTTCCTATTATGCAAGATTATTGGAAAAATATGCAAGAAAATCACAAAGTTTTTGAAATACCCATTTGAGATCTTTTTTAACAATAAATATTATTATTTTAATATTTATTATTATGATATTATTATTAATATATGGGTTGGGCCTAACTCATCAAATCGGGATAGTAGAGTTATGTTGAGCCTAAATGTACCAACAAGCTTTTTTGTTGGGCTGGGCTAAAACAGGTCCAACCCATGCATTAATCTATTGTTCATATGCATTATGTGAATAGTAAATAATGAGTTAATTCACTTTTATTTGTTCTCATGTATGTGAAAAATGACACCAAAAGAGAAAGTAAGCTACTTGGTGGGACAATGATTGCTATCATGATAAGGTGGTCCACCTAGTCGCTCGAGAGATACTGGCAGAAAGAATGGTTGTCGGTGTTGGTCGCAAGAGGAGAAGAAGAAGTTGTGGAAAGAGAATGTTTTTGGTGACCAAAAGTGGGGAGTGATTAAGTGTATATTTTTTATGTTCGTTGTTGTTCATCTCTTTGTAAGGGGGGTATTTATAATGGAAGGTGAGACTTTGCTACTAATTTTGCTTGTAGAAATGATAGAAAAAAAAGGAGGTCGACATTATTAAAAATCAAATTATATCTTTGAACTTAATTTTTATGTTAATTTATCAAATAATATATTGACATTGAATTTGTTTTTTTTTCTCAGTCTTGGGTATAACAGGGATACAATCAAGCTCCTGATGTTGTTTAAAAAAATTTAGGTCTGGCCTAGATAAATGGACCGACTCAACCAAGTTGGGCCAAATGCCCAACTCTGCTGGGCTGGACTCGGCCCAGCCAATTGGGCTGGGCTGAGAGCAGTCCACCCAATAATTAAAAAAAGGATCGGGCTGCTGAAGACACGTGAACAGTAAGTGAATTAATATTTTTCATGTTTTACGTGAACAGTAAAATAGAGGATGATCGACGGTGACGAGAGGTTCACCTGCCACTGCCGCCGGGTAGAGGAGATCGTGGTGGTTCTCCTTGTGGTAGTGGCATAAAAAAATGGTGGCCAGGAGAGGCGTCGAAAGGGGATGACATGTGCTGCTGCTGTTGTCGTTCGACATTGCATCTTCGCTGGAGGTGGTTGCTTCTACTGGAGCTACGGTGAGGTTGACGGTGCTGGGGAAGTAGACAAGGATGGTGGTTGGCTTGCTGGCTGGAGTTGCTGCCGAAGGAAGGAGGGAGAGAGTTGCCAACCAAGACTGATTTTAGAAAGAGAGAGAGTTGTCAATTGAGAGAGAGAGAGAGGGACGCCGGTGCTGGTGTCCTGTCGAAGATGGAGAAGATGAGCTGAGGGAGACGGAGGGGTGGATGTTGTGTGCAAGTTTTTTTTGTCACGGTGTCTGTAATTTTTTGCTCCATTTGTCCTCTGTAAATCCCCTTATCTCCTGCATTATTTCCCCCCTCTGTTACCTAAAATTTTCCCAGTTTTTCCTCTGTGATTTGTTGTCTCCTCCCCCTCTCTCTACGTAAAAGTTTTCCTCCTCTTTCCCCCTCTATGCATGCTGTGATTTAGGCTATGTATAGGGGAAATTTTCATGCATCGGTGGCTCAACTACTGTGGCTGTCGGCGGCGTGGTGGCCTGCCAACAATGGCGTGCCTGTAGTGGCGGCTTGTCAGTGGTAGTGCAGGTGGCTGTCGGCAGGCAATGTAGATAAAAGCATGCGGCGGGACTGCAGTTTTCGGAGAATGTGGAAGTGAAGTTTGGTCCTTCAATTTGTAATTGTTCTAATTGCACCCCCAATTAACTTTGAATTTTTAATTTTGTGCAATTGTATCCCCGTCAGAATTTTAACAGCAACCTTAGCTTTGCGCGCCTTTTTTATTTTGGTCCTTGGTTTCCGATTTGTGCGATTTAATCCTTAATTGACCATTGAACTCTTAATTATTTTCAATTTCACCCCTGACTTTGCACAATTGGCTTGGAAAAAATCAATTGGGTCTCCGAAAAATCCAATCTTCTCAATTAAGCCCGAATTAAACTCAAGAACTTGATTTTTCATCAATTAAACCCTTAATAAAATTAATTTAACCAATTTAAAATATAATTAAGTCCTTGAACTTAATTAAATCCTTCAATTGGACCTTAAAATAATTTCTAAACATAATAATACTTTAAATTGACTCATGATACCTATAAAAAATACAATTATGATTTTTGGATTAATTCTTACCTTGAATTTGCATTTTCTCTCATTTTTTGGCATAAAAGAGGTATGATTGGGCTTTCGAAAACTTTTAAAATTTCCATATTGATTTTTCTACCAACACCAGCCCTTTTTATTTTATTTCTGTTATTTTTGGGATAGATTTTGGGTGAATAACCCAAAAATTGGGTTATGACATGGAGGACAAGTGATGGTGTAAGATTTTTAGGTTTAATGATCGTCCCTCTCCCTTTTATTTATTTTTTCTCAGTAGTTTGTTGACTTTGTTCTGCCTGTTTTGTGTGTGTATGTACGCTCTACCAACCACCTCTTTATGGGTGAGAATTTTTTTTAACTTAAAGGCGAAACAAATCAAGATAAATAATTGGATTTGTGAAATAACATGTATAGAAAGAAAATAAATAAAAATAACATAGCTCGATATGAGCTTTTTATTAAAATGAAATATCAATTAATTGTTTTTATGAATGTGAAGAAATAGTGATGAAAAGAATGAAGATAAAACATGATAGAAAAAAACTGAGAATGAAATTGTAATAACAAATCAATTTAAAAAACTACTTGAGATAAAACAAATATCATTAAAAAGAATGGCAAACAAATTTTAAAGATGAAAACATCAAAGGGAGATGAAGTCATAAAAGAATTCCAATTTTAATTGTTATACCAAATAAAAAAAATACTAATAAAAGAATAGTGAATCAATTTTTTAAAAATAGCATGTTGAAGGGATACTTTGAAATTTGAAGGATATATGAAGAAATCAAATAAAAGGGTAAAAAAAGGGAACATTACCGTGAAAGATGATATTTGATCATCGAATAACCTTACACCCGCCACCTGAATAGTGTAGGGGTTACTCATTTCGAGGGCCTATGCTCTATATGTCTCAACATGTTTTTTAATAAGTCCACAAAAAGCGTGGTATAGTGACAAAAAGCTTGAGATCTATCTCGCAGATCTTGGGTTCGAGTTAGAGCGTGCTCACCTTGTAATAGCCTGGGAGTCTGGGATAGCTAGAGTTTTACTCGCTTAACTCGGATCCGCAAAGCCTAAAAGGGAGTGGGGTTTACTTGAATCCAAAAAAAAAAGTTTTTTTTTAATAATATTTGATATTTTTTCTAATACAAAAAAATCCCTCAGTCAACTTGATATTAACAAAAAATATATGATGAAATTATGAAACATCCTCTAGGAGTTAATTTAGTAAAAATTTTATTTAAAGGTAATTAAGTAATTTTAATGTGCTAAAAAATAATAAGACTAAAAAGCCCTTGAATGACAATTTTTTAGGGGTAACCAAGTGATTTTACCATGCAAAAAAGTAAAAAGACTATTTTGCACCTAAATAATTTGAAAAATAACAATTGAATCATGATAAAAAAAAATGTATTAACCCTGATTCCTAGTTATAAGGTTTTATGTTTGAAGGATAAGTTTGTCACTTTACTATTATAATGAATAGTATTTGGAAGTAGATGCACGATAATTTTCTTTGGATATTTATTTTTTGTTAATTTTGTCAATTTAAAAAATTAAAAAATTAAAAGTCATTGAGCAAAGAGAGATAAAGTATTCAATTGGTCATATTCTTAATACCAAAAATGTCAGTCTTGGTAATTAAATTTGTCTTGGAGATAAATGTTCAATAAAGATGATGTATGTTTTTTAATATGTCATGATAAGTATATTGAACCAACATAGAGTTTTCAGTTCAATTGGATTCTGGTTTCTTAGAGCGATTATAGCTTCATTTTTAAAAAAATGGGTTTGTTTTAGTTCCTAGGATTTTTTGTGATGTTTAGCAGGTTAACTTAGGTGACCCTTTTTTTGTTTTTTTTTTATACTTCTAATCTTTTTTTTTATTCATCACTTACATTGGGGCAATTGAAAATTGAACTTCATATTATATTTTGATATGTTATCTATGATGATATCTTGGTCTGAAAAGGGGGTTTGCAAGTTTTGGTTTTTTAAACTCGGTTAAATTGAATTGTTTTTTTTTTTAATTTTTTTAAAGTTATCACAGTCTCATAACCCGGATCACGAGTCTTATAACTCAGATTTTGTTTATTGGTGTATCACCGTCTCATGAACCACGATGTTAGTTTAGCGGGTTAACTAACTTGACTCAATTTTTTTTCCTTTTTTTAATTTATTATTTTTCCAATTTTATCATTTAATATTGTGTTTCATTGAGAATTAGGCCTCATGATATATTTTGGTTTATTTTTATAAATTTATCCTTGCCTCATGACTTGAGAATAGTGTTTAACAAGTTAATTCAGGTTGATTTTGCTCATATTATGTCATTTTTAATTAATATTTTTAGACATTTTATTGTTTAACATTGAGTTTGACAAGGTCAATTGAGAATTGGTCTTTATAATTTATTTTGATTTACTCTATTTGAGTTCATCTTAGTCTCGTAACCAAATTTATGAATTTGACAAGTTAAATCATGTTATTTTTTCTTATAAGATTAACTTGATATCACGACCTATGTCACGGGGTTAACCTACAGACATGTTTTATTTTTATTTTTATATTTTTTTAATCTTGTCCTTTATTAATAGATTGATTAAGAATTAAACTTTTTTATTGTTTCCATTTGCTTTCTATGAAGTTATCTAAATTTTATGACATAGATCGTAGGCTTTATAGGTTAACACAAATTGTTTTTTTGTCCTTTTTAATTGATTTTTTTTCCTATTTCATCATTCAATATTAGAGTAATTGAGAATTAAACTTTATATTTTTATTTATTTTCTTTCTATAAGGTTATCATAGTTTCATAACTCAGATTATAAATTTGACTTGTTAACCCATTTTGACCTAAGACAATCTAATATGTTGTTGTCTTAATATTAAAAAAAAATATAATCTTGAGTTTTTTAAAATCATACTATGTTTTTATAGGTCATTTGGGTTGTTTTTTTAACATATACAATCGTTTGAGTCACATTAGATCAATCCTCATGTGGTTTAAAAGAAATATTGACTAAAAAAATATTAATAACATTTAAATATTTTCTTACATTTAAAAAAATAGCGCAACCTGCAACGAGAAAAGGTCAATGATCTAGTAATTATAAATAATACTAAAAGAGATCAGTGTTTCACTGTTAATTGTGAGTGAAAACATTGTGGATTGTAATAGTGTATTTTTTGGTCGGTTTGGTTTTCTGGTCGGTCAGTTTATCGGTTTATTGATTTTTTATCATTATTTGCACAGTTAAATAACTGTTTTAACCATCGAAAAAGACAAAAAACCGTTATTTTTGGGAGGGGCTTCACCGGTATTTCATATTTTTTTTAAATAGCTAAATATTATTTTGCCTCCATATAAGTCAAAAAATGTATCTGGCAGGGGAACGATACCTCGGAGATTTCCCCTTTTTTGAAAATGGTTAAATACTAATAAACCCCCCTATAAAACAAAATTGAAGAATAGTATGTAGGGATGTTTCGGTAATTGACCACATTTTTTATTATTATCTGCCAAAAATACCGACAGTGTTTCGCCTCATGCCCGCTTCGGGCGGCGCGTGCGGCATCCTTTAGCAGGGAAAATGAGCTTCAAGTTTCTCTAACGATGTGCCGCCGTCTGCTCTTCCTCATGGTGCGACGCGTTTTGGCAAATGGTGCCTGTCGACGTGACAGTGGCCGATTAAATTTTTTTTTTTTTTATTTTCTCTCTCCTGCACACTAAAGTACAAGAGAGGCCCCCGGTTTTATTGATTTTTCACTTCCGTCCTTGTACTTTTAATTTTGTGTATATCTTCATTTCTGTTATATAAGTTTTGATTTAGTTCAATTGGGGTCTTCGATTGAAATTAATTTTATATTTAGGTTTCACTTCGGTCCTTCTTCTTTTAATTTTTAGATTGGGTTTAAATACCTTAATATATTCAGTACAAAAGTTTTGATTTTTTTCAATTGTCCTTTGATTGAAATTGATAATATATTTGATTTTCATTTCGGCCCCTATACTTTTAATTTTTTATTTTAATCCTTTATTTTTTTATTTTTCTGGAGTCGCCATCTGTCGCGACGGCAATTTTTTACGAATTTTCGCCCCCCGCCATCCCCCTCGGATTTGGGGAGACAACGACGCGCGGTGAAAATGGAGATGTTTTATAGCCGTAAAATTTACGACTATAATTATTAGGAGTCGCCACCTAGTATTGCGGTCACTAGGAACCTATTGGTCTGCGAAAGTCTTGGGTAAGGAGACTTATTGTGCAAGGAGAAGACGCATCACCCCCAGTACACCCTACCTAAGGTAAGCTGCATTGTTGTTTGATTGCTCTTCTAAGTTAAAAAAATTTCATTGCATTTTTAAAAATATTTTTTTATTATCTACGGATGTACTTTACGATATAAATTTGCATCGTAGTTAAAAATCTTTTTTATTATCTACGGGTGTACTTTACAATGTAAATTTACACCGTAGTTAAAATCTCTTTTTTTATCCATGGGTGTACTTTACAATGTAAATTTACACCCTAATAAATAAAACAAAAATAATTATAATTATTTTTGATATTTTGGCCAAATTCTAACGGATAATCATAAATCGGTTACGATATCCAATTTTCGTTTTAAAACAATGAGAAAGATGCAAAATATATTTTGTACGAAAAATATGATGGAAAATCCTTAGAATTTGGTCGTATGCATGAAAAACAAAACCTTTTTTTTATTTTATTTTTTTGTATTTTTGTATTTTTTAAAAATAAAATAAAGTAAAAATAAAATAAAATAATGGAAAAGAAAAATCTGTGGGCTGACAGTCCAGCCCTGATGGGCCGGCCTGACAGCCCAATGTATCTGGGCCGGGCTTAAAATCTAGGTGGGTTGACGACCCACCTCTTATGGACTGGGCCTCATTCCAGGTGGGCTGGAAGCCCACCTGCTCTATGCATTTGGGTCGGGCACAAAGCCCTGCCTACCTCACGCCAACCTGGCCTGATGAACAGTGGGACGTGAATTACGTCCCACTGCATGCAGGCGACGAGAGGAAGAAGATGAATGAACAATGATTTTTCATGTGTGACGAGAGGTGTACCTATTAGTACCGTTGGGTAGAAGAGGTCGAGGTGGTTATCCCAAAGGTGGTGGCGTCAGCAACGGTGGTCTGTGGTGGCCGGAGGAGGCGTTGGAAGGCGTCGGCTGGGATCGTGGATGGGTCGCCGGTGTTGAGGGGAAGCTTACAGTGGTGATGAGGATGGTGTTGGGTGGTCGTTCAGCCGCTAATGGTGGGGAGAGAGAGAGAGCTTGACCGGATTGGTTTTAGAGAGAGAAAAGGCTTCCAAACCGAGAGAGAGGGAGAGAGAGAGCTGGTTGCAGAGGAAGATGAGGGATGATGGTGATTTTTTTGTGTGATAACTCTTTGTTTTTGTTTGCTTTTCTTTGTCAAATTCTCTGCAAATTTTTCTCAGAATCTCTCGCTTCCTCTGTTTTTTTTGTCCTGTTTTCAAGCTCCCCTGCCTAACACTCCCCCTTCTCTGTTCGTGCATGCATGTATTTATAGGTGGGAGGCAACCCTTCGGCTGCCCATTGCGTGCAGCGATGGGTTGCCTCTTCACCTGAAACTGAAGAGGCAGGGGCATGCCTGCACTTGTTCATGTGATTGAACAGTGCAGTCACACGTGATGATTTTGGGAGAGAGTGTAAAATACAATTTGGTCCCTCAATTTTTAATTGGTTCAATCGCACCCCCAATTAGTTTTAAACTTTAAATTTTGTGCAATTATATCCCCGTCAAAATTCAATGTTAGCCTTAAATTTGCGCGTCTTTTTTATTTTGGTCCCTGGTTTCCAATTTGTGTTATTTGACCCTCAATTGACCATTAAACTCTCAATTATTTTCAATTGGACCCCTGATTTCGCACAATTGGCTTGGAAAAATTCAATTCAGTCTCCGAAAACTCCAAACTTCTCAATTGAACCCGAATTAAGTTCCATAACTTGATTTATCACTGATTAAGCCCTTAATAAAATTAATTCGACCAATTTAAAGTGTAATTAAGTCCTTGCACTTAATTAAATCCTTCAATTGGATCCTAAATTAATTATCAAACATAATTATACTTTTAAATTGGCCCATGATTAAATCAAATTGGCCTATAAAATATAATTATGCTTTTTAACTTAATTTTTACACATATTTATTAAATGATAAATTAATTTTTACCTAAAATCTGTGCTTTTCTCTATCTTGGGTATAAAAGAGATACGATCGGACTCCCGAAAACAACAAAAAAATTTACATTGATTTTTCTACCAGCACCGACCTTATTTATTTTATTTTTGTTATTTTTGGGGTAGATTTTGGCGGAGTAACCCAGAAATTGGGTTATGACAGTCCTTATTTATGTCCATATATATATAAGTGTGCTCCTAGCTTTGGTTTTTAATTTTTATTATTTTCTTATTTGTTGACGTGATATTGTTTTTTTAAAAAATAGCTCTTAAATTTTATTTTGTGTCTATGATCATTTGAAAATTGATATTTCTGTTTTTTCTCTCTCTCTTTGTTCTTTCTTTTAGTTTTTTTATTCATTTTTTTTATTTTTTTTATTTTCAAGTTAAATGAATTTTTTTCACCTGATAATTTTTATTTTATTTTTTTGTTTGATGTTTTGTTAAAGTTTTTAGGATTTTTTTAGTCTTTCATTTATTTATTTTTTATTATTAACACAATAACAACAACAACAATAATAATTTTAGTTGTTTTTCTTGCTTACTCTTTGTTAATGTTTTTGAGTTTTTTTTCTCGGGATAATTTGATAATTTTTATTGTTTTGATAGTAATAACAATAATAATTTTAGATGTTAAGACTTCGATGTTGCTATTGTTATAATAGGATGTGGTAATCTATTTTATTATATTAAACTTTGCATATATAGATATTATATTTTAATTTTGAACCAGTAAATCCTATTGATTTCTTTAATCTCAACAATTATAAAAATTGTTTGCTCAGCCCGCAACGTAGTTCGGACATTTTTTTTTAATTTTCAAGTCAAATGATTTTTTTTCAGCTAATATTTTTTATTTATCATTTTCTTATTTGCTCATTTGTTAATGTTTTTAGGATTTTTTTAGTCTTTGATTTAATTTTGTTTTTTTCATTATTAACGCAATAATAATAATAATAATAATAATAATAATTTTAGTTTTTGTTCTTGCTTGCCTTTTTGTTAATTTTTTTGTGTTTTTTTCTCTGGATAATTTAATATTTTTTATTATTTTGGCAGTAATAATTATGATAATTTTATATGTTAAGACTTCGATGTTACTATTGTTATAATAGGGTATGTTGATCAGTTTTATTATATCAAACTTTACATGTATAAATATTATATTTTAATCTTAACAGTTATAAAAATTGTTTGTGTGACCCGCAACATTGTCAAATTATTAATTTGTGTATGCACCGAATGATCACTCATCTTGAGTGTCTTGTTCATTAAATAGACATTAAACCGATTTACATGAGTAGCTAGTAATTAGGGCTAAGTATGGAAGAAGGATAAGTGTCCTATTACAATACTACTAACTACTCTTTACATCTCTAATTAATTTCCTAATTAATACACAATCACATTCCTCTGACATCCCCCCTCAAATTGATGCTGGTCGATCAAGAAGCATCAATTTGTCAACTAAGAATTTATGTCGATGCCGAGAGAGAGATTTAGTGAAAATATCCGCAGTTTGATGTTCGGTGGAAATATGCGGTAGTGTAATTTCATGTCGGTGGAATGATTCACGAATGGAATGACAATCAACCTCAATATGTTTTGTACGCTCATGAAACACTGGATTAGCCGCAATCTGAATCGCACTGGTATTATCAGCATGAAGAGGAGTGGAATGATTCTGAGGAAAACCAAGTTCGCCCAATAACCCACGAAGCCATGTGATTTCCGAGCAGGCTGAAGACATAGCTCTATATTCGGATTCTGTGGAGGATTTGGAAACTCGATCTTGCTTCTTACTCTTCTAAGAAATGAGTGCATTACCAAAAAACATACACCATCCGGTAACAGAGCGACGAGTATCTGCACAACCGGCCCAATCAGCATCACAATATCCTTCTAACCGTAAGGAAGATTCCTTAGGAAAGAACAACCCTCGTGAAGAAGTACCCTTCAAATAACGGATAATACGGCGAACGGCAGCAAAGTGAAGATGACGAGGAGCCTGCATAAATTGGCTAACCTGCTGTACCGCAAAGGAAATATCGGGACGAGTAATCGTCAAGTAATTCAAACTTCCAACTAGTTGCCGATACACGGACGGATCTGACAGAAGCTCGCCTTCCTCCTGGCGAAGCTTAACGTTGACCTCCAATGGAGTAAGAACAGAATGACCCATTTGAAGACCAGCTAGTGAAATCACTTCCTTTGTGTACTTGTGCTGATGTAACAATGTACCGGTCGGAGTAATCTGAACCTCAAGGCCAAGAAAATACTGTAAGGGGCCAAGATCTTTCATGTGAAAAGATTCATGAAGATGCTTTTGCAGGTGTTTAAGTAACTCAGTATCTGATCCAGTAATCACAATATCATCAACATAGACTAGGAGCAATACAATTCCTGCAGATGTCTTGCGAAGAAATAGAGAGGAGTCAAACTGACTTTGAATAAAGTGAAAATCAAGCAAAGTAGAGCGAAATTTATCAAACCATGCCCGCGGAGCCTGTTTCAAACCATATAAGGATCTGCGTAGCCGACAAACCTCGGAGGAAGGTGTTTTAAACATGCCCGGAGGTGGAGACATATAAATTTCTTCCTTCAGATCCCCATGTAGGAACGCATTTTTCACATCCATTTGTCTAAGAGACCACTCTTGTGACGTAGCAAGTGCCAATATAGTCCATACAGTAGTCATTTTAGCTACTGGTGCAAATGTCTCTTCATAATCAATACCATATTCTTGTCGATTCCCAAGAGCCACGAGACGGGCCTTATACCGGTCTAGGGAGCCATCAGATCTAAACTTAACTGAGTAAACCCACTTACAACCAATAGGTTTGACTCCAGGCGGACAAGTCATAAGATCCCAAGTGTGATTTTCTTGAAGAGCTTGAATTTCCTCTTGCATGGCCTGCTGCCAGCAAGCCTGAGTTGCTGCCTGAGTATAAGAGTGAGGAACAGAAATAGTATCGAGAGTGGCAGTAAACGAGGTATGAGAAAAGCCATACCTATCTGGCGGATGTATAACCCGAGTGGACCGTCGTGGTGCCGGTAGTGTAGAATCAAGTGACGAAGTGGTGTCTGGAAGGGGCACTGGAGGAGGACGTCTTTGATACACTATACCTGGTTTAAATCGCTTAGCAGAAAGAGGGACATCATCAAAAGGAGGAAGAGGAGCAGTAGGGGCAGTAGGGGCAATAGGGGAATCAGAAATAACATGAGATTGAAAGAAATATTGATTTTCAAAGAAGACTACATTCCGGGAGATTCGAAATTTATTTGCATGAGCATCATAACATATAAATCCTTTCTGAGTAGGGCTATATCCCATGAAAGCACATGTGACAGACTGGGCAACAAGCTTGTGACGTTCAGTAGGTGGCAGATGGACAAAACAAACACACCCAAAAGTATGAAGTGATTTATACTCAGGAGGTATACCAAATAAACAAAGATATGGAGAATCATAATTTAAAGTGACCGTAGGCAAGCGATTGATCAAATAAACAGCTGTAGATAATGCTTCTACCCAGAATTTGGTAGGTACAGATGACTCAATTAGCAAAGTACGAACAACATCTAAGACATGACGATTCTTACGCTCAGCGACTCCATTTTGTTGAGGGGTGTAAGGACAAGAGCGTTGAGAAATTATCCCTTTTTGCTGAAGATAATTTTGAAAGGCATGTGACATATATTCCCCCCTGAGTCGGAGCGTAAGATTTTGATAGAAGTACTAAATTGTGTCTCGACAAGTGCCACAAATCTTTGAAAAACAGAGAACACGTCAGCTTTAGAGCGAAGAAAATAGATCCAGGTAAATCGACTGTAATCATCAATGAATATCACAAAATAACGATATTGTCCATGAGAAGTAATAGGACTTGCCCCCCAAACATCAGTATGCACAATTTCAAAAGAGGCGGAAGCACGACTACTATGCACAGGAAAAGGTAAGGTTTTACTTTTACCAAGACGACAAGTAGCACAATCAAAGGATGAGGAAGAATTATTATTATTGCCCAAAAAACCATGTTTCAAAAGATGAGTTAAGACACCAAAATTAGGATGACCCAATTTCTTATGCCATACTTCATTGTTATTGGCAGTAGCCATACAAGCAAAGGAAACAACATTAGGTATAGAAAAATATAGCGGAAAAAGACGTCCCACTTTAGGCCCCTTCGCGATCACCATTCCCGACACCTGATCCTGCACAATACAACCACCATGGGAAAAATGAACATCATAGTTATCATCCACCAATTGTCCAACAGAAATCAAGCTAGTAGATAATTCAGGAGAGACAAAAACATCTTTAAAAGAAGGACCCAAATCACCAACAGTAGTAATAGGAAGTGTACTGCCATTAGCAATCTGAATAGATTGTGTGTCGTCATACTCATGAACATCATGCAGATCCGTCTCATGACTAGTCATATGATTAGAAGCAGCCGAATCAACAAGCCAAGGAGTGGAGGTAGGAATTTTACCTTGTAGGCCTAAGGCCGTAAAAGCCGAGACAATCATCTGTTGAACCATAGCAGGTGTGAGAACAGATGAATCAGAGCTTACAGTGGGAGAAGCAGAAGGTGATGCCTGGACAGAAGCTTGAAAAGCTTGAGATTGTCGATTCTGAGGTCGCATCCGACAGTCTTTAACGAAATGGCCTGGTTTCTTACAATAGTTGCAAACTTTCTTTTTACAGTTGCGAGCAATGTGACCAAGCTCTTTGCAGCTGTAACACTGCAACCTGGGCGGTCCTCTTCCTTGCGCTGCATAGGCTATAGTAACAGGCTCAGAAAAAGCCTTTTGAGAGGCCATACCCATAATAGTGGATAATCGTTGTTCCTCACGCAATAAATCCCCCAAACAGATATCCAAGGAAGGAACCGGATCACGGTTTAATAAACCAGCTCTAACATGTTCAAATTCAGGACGAAGCTTCATCAAAAATTGATCGCGTTGACTCTCAGCATGTACCGCTTGAAGAGCCGCGAGAGCCGCGGTAGGAACTTTAGCATGAACAATAGCAGAATACTCGCACCATATATTAATAAAACCAGAATAAAATTGTTCAATGGTAAGGTTACCTTGACTATAACTGCTAATCTCCGACTCCAACTGGAATTTTCGAGCGCTGTGATCTTGATGATAAATACGACGTAAATAGGCCCACATAGCTTGAGCCGTAGTGAAACACCGAAGATTTGCAATAAGATGAGGCTCAATCGTCCCCAATAGCCATGAAATCACTTTAACATCTTGAACCTCCCATTTGGCTAATTCCTCTTTATCAGTGGGAATTTTGGTAGAGCTATCAATATGTTCTGGTAATTCTTTCCCTTTTAAGAACATTTTGAATTGAAACTCCCATGTAGAAAAATTCTTTCCAGTAAAACGAATAATATTATTCTCCGAAGACATGATGCAAATCCGTAGAAAAATTAGCCCAAATAGTCCAAATATTAACCCAATTAATTAAACAGGCCCAGCTAATAAGGCCCAAAAATATCTTTTAGAAACAGTCCCGGCCCAGCACTCAATTAGGTAAAATAAAGCCCAAAAACAGAAGCCCATACCTGGAAAAGAAAAGCCCAATCCACGTAGCCCAGCAGTCAGCCCACAAAGCCAACTCCACGCAGCCCAGCAGTCAGCCCACACCACGCTTCCTCCGCGCTCACCGCACAACGTAATTCAGCCAAGCCACGTGTGAGAAGAGCAGCCCTGACGCGTCAACACATAGAGACAAGTGGGATGCTGACGTGTCAACAAGAATAAATCACGATAGATCGTCGTCTTCGTTCGACACTCCCACAGGATCGAAGGTCTCGGCAGAGACAACAGAACTGATTCCGGCAACAGACCCACCACAGAATCAGCCACCACAGAGCTTCCAGTCACCACAGAGAGCGCTGATACACGCTCTATAACCCAGCCACAACAGAAACTTACGCCAGAAAAGATTACACAGCCACACAACCTCCAAAAAATTACACCGGAATAGTCACCGATCTCCCCCAAAAATTCACAAAATAGTACGCCGATAGCCACAACCACAGAACCCACACAGAAGACTTGACACAGATCAAAAAAAATTATGCTCACGATGATTCACAGGTCAGTAGCTCTGATACCATGTCAAATTATTAATTTGTGTATGCACCGAATGATCACTCATCTTGAGTGTCTTGTTCATTAAATAGACATTAAACCGATTTACATGAGTAGCTAGTAATTAGGGCTAAGTATGGAAGAAGGATAAGTGTCCTATTACAATACTACTAACTACTCTTTACATCTCTAATTAATTTCCTAATTAATACACAATCACATTCCTCTGACAAACATAGTGCAGGCAATTAACTAGTATATTTTACTATTTGGTTTCACTATGGTGCAAAACTCAATTGCAAAACTCAATTCAACTCATCTTTTTTTAAAAGTACTTGAAAAATTATCTGATATGTTAATTTTTTTTATTTTTATGATTTCATGCTATGTTTATGTTATTTTAAACCTAATAACATATTAAAGAAAAAGCTAAAACATGTGAAAAAATAACTGCACATATATCCTTGTTTATCATGGATTGTAATAGTGAATTGAAGATTGCCCTGGATAAAAACTCTCGCTTAACTGTCGTTTTAATGGTAAAACGATCTTTTTTTAGCTCATTTGTCATTTTTGAACTGTCAAGGCGTGTCTCGGTCTTTTCATTAATCTCTTACGCATTTCTATGTGACTTTATTATTCTTAAAAGCAAACAATTAATGAAGTATGGCTAAGAGTCTTTTTTGGCATTTCATATTTTTTTGCTGCAATGTGATTATTTTATAACCATAGGATTTATATTTTTTAGAGCTTGACTTGAGAGACAAATATGTTATTGCAAAACAAATTTTGAAATAATACTTGGGAGACAAATATGTTAAAGTAAACAATTAATTAACCATGGTGTTTTTTTTATTTATAAAAAAGAGTAAAAAGTTATTAATGCATGCCTTGCACTCGTCAACTACTCTTATCATCTTCAGTTAGCATATGCGGCTATTATGATTCCTCTTGTTATTTGATCCGTCTCAATCAAGATTGTCAATACCGTTTTAGTTGTTGTTTTGGTTTTTCTATTGGTACGGAACGTTTTGGTTTCGGAGCGTTTTGACGTGCCATTTTAGGGTTGCACTGTTCATATATAATTAATTATATATATATATATATATGAAAAAAAATTAAAATATTAATTTAACAAGCATAATTAAAATTTAAGATAAATTAACTTTAAATTATACAATACAAACACAAAGTCAAACAAACATAATCTCAAAATTAGAAACACAACCATAAGTTAATCAAAATAAGAAGAATTTTAAGGCCGAAACGGCACACCCAGAACGGTACCGAGATGTTCCGGCCGGTATTTAGTCGGTATTTCCGGAACGAGCCGTAATTAAAACCGAGACGAAAACAACACCGTTTATCTCAGTTTTTTTAACAGCACGGAACGTTCCGGCCGGAACAGAACGGTATTGACAACCCTGGTCTCAACCTTCTCTTTCTCCGGGCATGGCTTCTATACTCGTTTAACTCCAATGTGTCGCAAAATCCTTTTATATTCTTTCTTTATTTTTTTACTCCTAGGAACTTGTGTGTGGCCTCACATATTTTCATATCAACCCTTTAAGTTCTTTTATGTTTTGATTTTGTCCTTGATTCTCTTATATCTATTTGTTTTGTTTTAATTCATTTATCAATTTTTCTTTTTTCTTTTTCAATCTCACCCCTTCATTTTTTTCTCCTATGGATGCCCCCCTCACTTTTTTTCTTCTCTGGTTAATTTTTTAATGTGATATATGTAATTTATTAATTTTATTATTTAACATTAAATTGATTGACAAGTGAAAATTTTAATTGAACCCAGGCTTTTAATTTCATAGGTTGCAAATTTAGAATATTAACATAGGTTTAAGAGATTCACCCGAATCAATTAGTATGGGTTTAAAAAATCTATTTTTTCTATTTTTCCCACAATGGCTCTCATACTCGCTATCTTTCAATTATTATGGATTAAATATTTTTTTGCTGATTGAAGTTATTATTTATTTGTTTTTGCAAAGTTAAGTTGCTATAATGCCCATAAATACAAAACAACATTTAAATTGTGTCTAAGTTTGTTTATTTGTCTTCTAAAAACTCACTTATAAATCATGACTTCGAGTAATCATCATCTCAGGAGAAATTTCATTTTTTTATTTAATGTCTATAATAATTAAAAAGACTATTTTATTTTTTTCTCTTTCATTCATCAATGATTATTTGATTTGGAAATATACTTTGTTAATGATTTTTTTGTTTTGTCTAGGGGTTATCACGATCTCGAATAAATGTTTATTTTATGATTGATGCTCAATTTTGTGAGCATATAGTTTTTATTATATAGTTCAATAAAAACTATTTTAAAAATGAATTATTAAAACCAGTTAAATTTATGAACCAAGTTGTTTGTAATTAGGGTCATCCAAAATGTTATTATCTCAATATATTTCTTAAGAGAAAAACCATCTTGGTTTTTCTCTAAGGTGATTCAGTTTTTATCAATCATTTAAATTTTGTTTGAGCTCATTAAATCAATCAATTTACATCGGGTTAATTAAATGGGTTGAAAACACATGTTAGGGAGAAAATCAAGTTATTTTTTTTAAATTTACTTGCTTGCTCGAGTTTAATTACATTCCTCGAAAAATATCAATGCTCTTAGTGTTTTTTTTATATTTAAAAATAGTTTAGTCATTTGAGAGTGTGATAATAATTAATTTTGAAAGTGATTTTTATTCAAAAATATTTTAAAATAATATTTTATTTTTGTAAATTTAATTTTGATTACACCCTATAAAAACATTAAAAAATACTTTTTCTAAAAAAACTAAATTTTAAACAACCTAGCGCACTCAAAAAAAAAGATGCCGTTTAAATTCAAGGATCATCAAACCTCCACGCACCCTAGTCAAGCGTAAAAATCAAGCTAGGCCATAAGCCTTCACGTCGACCTTCTGCTACTGCAACCTCGTAGAGAGTGAAATTAGATTAGTAAGACAATGGCAGAGTCTACAGTCCACCAGAGCCGATCAAGAGACCTTGACAAGCTGCTTCTCAGACCTGGCAATCTCGTAGCTCCCACCTTCGAACCCGGTGCTCAAGTAAGCTGTTTCTTTATCGGGAAATTTAACAAACAGGTGGTGCGCAATAATTTTTAATTGCTTGTTTTGTTTAATTTTTGTAGCTGAGAGATGATCTTCAAGAGTATGCAAGAATATTGGTTGTTGGGGCTGGTGGTTTGGGCTGTGAGTTGCTAAAGGACTTAGCTTTATCAGGTTTTAAGAATCTGGAGGTCATTGATATGGACCGTATCGAGGTTACTAATCTCAATCGCCAGTTTCTCTTCAGGTTTTCGTTTTTTCAACCTTAACCCATTTGCTTATTTGCTTTTACCCTTTTCTTTTCTCTGTTGAATTCATGGCTGTTTGAATTGGTATGTGCCCTGGGGTTGTAAAAACTACAAATTGGTTTTGTGGGTTGTGGGTTAAATAAATAGCACTTGGAACTTGAATTTTCTTTTCGCCCTATGTCAACAGATGGGACTAACTTAAAGGAAACATTGCAAAACCTAGTCAGGGGTTATATCTTAAACTGTGGGACAAACATAGTTGTAATTGTATTTAGGTATATCTGTATCAAGGGAGAAATATGCCTATTTGGATGGTAATTGACGAATTAGAGCTCATCTTGCATTGAAGGCAAAGGAAAGGAAAAGGAGTAGACAAAATAAGAAAGGATATAACTAGGATGGAAACGTGTTTAGTTATGGAAACAAAGTCCCAGAGGCAATATTTTGACAATTTTTCCTCCCTCTAATAAGTACGATAGAGGGAATAGAGACAGAACCAAGTTAATTTTTTCCCCACAAATATTTCTTTAAACAATTCATAATTTAAGTGTGTATCCTTACATTTAGATCTAGACCAATGATTTTAATTAACTTAATTTTCACCATTAGATTTGAAAACTAGAAAATATAAAAGCAAAACATAAAAAAAATCTGAGAAATATAAACAAGAGAGAGAAGGGGGGGGGGGGGGGGGGGGGGGTTAACATTCTTGAAAGAAAATGAATATCATTATTGAAAAAATCATTTAATAATTAAAACATTCATCATATAGAGAATTGAAAATTGGTCATGTTCTCAAACAAATGGGATTTAATGATGGAGAGGAGAGGATTGAATGATAACAAAAAATATGCATTTGTGATGACATTATTATTTTGTATTTCCAACTATATTAGATTTAACTTTGTGCTGGAGTAAATATTTTGTTTGATTTATGATTGCTTTAATTATTTATTTTATTATTAAATATATTTGGAAAAATGATTCAGCGACCTAGTAAATTATAATATTATTATATTATTTTTTTATCAATGAATTATGTTTTTAATGATGATTACAAATCTTTTTTTAACATGATTTTGATGAGTGGAGAAATTACCATTTTAAGTTAATAAAAAAAATAATGCTTATTAATAAATTAAAGTGAGAATAATGATATCTATTTTATTTTCCAAACATTGCAAGTTTGATGGTAACATATATCAAGAGTAAACCAGACTTTCTGGTATTTTATTTTGTGTTGCCCCTCATCAACCAAATAGTCAAAGATATTCACTTTGCGAAACCAAATGCAATTCTTTTTGTCTCTTATTCTTATCCCCTTTGTCCTAGTAGTTTATATCTCTTGTATCCCGAGACAATAACCAAACACTAACTTATTGCTCACAAAGGACACCTGATTGTTCATTTGTTAGGTTTTTGATAATAAAGAATTACTCATTTAAGAACTTTTCTATAAAAGGAGATAAGAAACACCTTGGTTACTTGTTATTGGTCCTAATTGTTGTGTATAAATATGAAGTGGTTGATTATTCTTAATTTTCTCCAGACTGGCATATCATGTGGTACTTCACTGTTTTATCAAAGATGACTAGATCTATGTGCACTATCAAGTGCATTTTTTTTCCTCTCCTTGTCTGCAAGTATCAACATTTTCATTTAATGTCATAAACCTTTCTGCCTTGATGTTCATACATTATCATATATTTTTTTGGTTCCGCTTTGAAAGTGGCTCCTGATTTAGTGCTCTTATTTTAGGCTTGAAGATGTTGGGAAGCCAAAGGCTGAGGTGGCAGCCAGGCGTGTGATGGAAAGAGTTAGTGGTGTGAATATTGTGCCTCATTTTTGCCGGATCGAGGACAAAGACATTGATTTTTATAGAGATTTTATTATTATTGTACTTGGTCTTGATTCTGTTGAGGCTCGAAGCTATATAAATGCTGTAGCGTGTGGTTTTCTTGGTGCGTGCTCTTAACCTCTTTAGCTTGTGATGATATTGTGTTAGAAAGAGAGATTAGGAGCTAAACCTTTCCTCCTAACTACAAGGCTGTTTTTTTCACCCGAGCAAGGGAACATCAGGCCTGTTATGTATAGTATGAATTTATTTGTGTAAGGTGTGCATTCCAGATACAAGGGTGGTATATGACAATGGCCTCGCACACATGGGAAAAAGCTGTAAATGTAGTACCTCAGAGTATGCTCATGTCATGTCCTTGTGGAGGGACATGATATTGCATATAATTTCTTTATATGATTAGATGACAAGACTTCAGTGATGAAGTAGCATTATCCTTTCACATTCTGATAGCTACGAGTATGAGCTACTTCAGATATGGCATATTTGAAATACCGTCCTGTTAGTTCTCCATAATTGTATATGTGGGAGCAATGACCACAGGCTTTTTACTGTCCATGTTGGAAATTGTATGGGACCTTTATAGTTTTCCTAATAGCCGTAGTATTCTCTAGCTGCATGCAATTTTTGAGTTTTGTATTTGATATGCTAGCATAAAATGCTATTCTGTGCTTTTGAGATTAAAAAAATCACTTTGCTGAAAGGGTCACTTTATCCTTGTTGATCTCATGAGTTGTCCATCATTGTCTCCTTGGTGATTAGAATATGATTCTGATGACAAGCCAATAGAAGAAACAGTCAAGCCGATGGTAGATGGTGGGACTGAAGGTTTCAAGGGGCATGCTAGGGTTATAATACCAGGATCCACACCGTGCTTTGAGTGTACCATCTGGCTTTTCCCTCCTCAAGTGAAGTTTCCTCTATGCACCCTTGCAGAAACCCCTAGAACTGCTGCTCACTGTATTGAATATGCTCACTTAATTAAATGGGATGAGGTAATGCATTATCCATCATTTCTCATTACTTAGTTGACAGTTTTGAGTTGATTGCTATTATCTCAAGACCATTGTATTCTAGGTTCATAGTGGAAAGACTTTTGATCCAGATGACCCTGAACATATGAAATGGGTTTATACTGAGGTAAGATTTTGTAATCAGTATTATTAATATTTTATTTTATTGTTAAAGCCGAGTTTCAAGGCTTGTCTTTTCAACTTGTGCTCTTCCCATGTTCCTCAGGCTGTTAAGAGGGCTGAACTTTTTGGTATTCAAGGTGTTACATATTCTCTTACTCAGGTACTTTTACATTCCGTGAAGTTTATTTCTGGTCTGGTTTCTTTTGTTCTTTTAGCACATTTAAAGAGGCAAGTTCATTGTTAACCTAAAAATTGTCTATTTGTTATATGGACGCATATATTTTATTTGCCTTTTTTTTCCTATCCAAAGCCTCTGGTAGGAAACTCTTACAAAACATTTTTTTTTGTGATATAGTAAGTTTGTTCTTTCTTACAGGGTGTTGTGAAAAACATCATACCAGCTATTGCCTCCACCAATGCAATTGTATCAGCTGCGTGTACGTTGGAAACCTTGAAGCTTGTATCAGGATGCAGCAAAACTCTAAGCAACTATCTTACGTGTGTGGCATTCTTCTTGATTTTGCTTTATTTTGGAATTTCATCTTGTCCTTGTGTGGTGGTGGATTATTTATTATAAACCATATAACAATCACAAATAGACTTGCTCTTGTCCTCTCATTTCTTGTTATGAAGAATAACTTTTTCTTCAATGTCGAGTACCTTTTATGCTCAACCTTGTTATTACTATCTGAATGCTTAGCTGGGTGTGGGAACCATAATTGCCTCTTACAATACCATATATGTTACTGAATCTGATGGAACTATGTTGACAATTGAATTGAAATCTAAGCAAAAATGGGGGATCTATTTTTTTTTTTTGTTAACCCTTTTCTCTTAACATGCTAGAGGAAAGCGTGTTCTGAATGATCTGAATGTTCTGCAGGTATAATGGTGTGGAAGGTCTACACATCAAAGTGACTGAATTTGTGAAGGACAAGGATTGCCTTGTTTGCGGTCCAGGTGTTCTTCTTGAGCTGGACACTTCAGTTACTTTACAAAAGGTTATTTTCCGATTCTCATGGCTACTGTTCATTTTAGTTTGTTGATGGATATACCTGGTTTGCTTTTATATTTATTGGTTTTTGTATGAACAGTTTATTGATATGCTTGAAGAACATCCTAAGCTACTCCTCTCAAAAGCAAGTGTTAGTCACCAAGCAACGAATTTGTACATGCAAGCACCTCAAGTTCTGGAAGAGATGACTCGATCGAATCTAAACCTGCCACTCTTTGAACTTATGGGTAAAGTTCCAAGGGACATCGTTCACGTGACTGGTACAACTAGCAGGGATGACAAGAAAGCTTCATGTCTGAGGAAATTATGCCTTGTTTTCAAGGGAGCTGATGCTGTTACAGATCAGGATATGGCTGTCGGAGCTTAATTTGCTCTACAGCTTGGTATTTACGTGCAGAACGTTTCACCTGCTAATTGTAAGGTCTCCCAGAAAATTTCTTCCTGATGATGGAAGTTCAGTGTCAATGATCAATGGGTTCACGAAGGAACACCTGCAGATGTAAGTACATTACCAAGATAACAGATTTATTAACAAAGATTTTAAGTTCAAGTTCAGAGAATTGTTGCGATGAAAATAGGTTTTGGCTTGGATAGGCTTTTTGTGGTCTTTGTACTAGGAATTGGATAGGTGGGCTGGTTCCTCGAGAAAAAAAATGCTTGCCCCATCTTTTCACCGAAGATCATATGTGAAGGGAAATGGAGCCTTTTAATGCCTACGAGTCCATTGTGTCATTGGAGATTAGCCATCAGAATGAGTTTCAGATCCTAAGAACACCTGATGGCAACCGTGACAACAACCAAAGTTCTCTGAAACGCAAAAATCACAGGCCATCAAAGTCTTGGAATGAGCTCGAACGAGTCTGGTGGCCGCATCCCGGTGAAGATGATTAGCCAGACAGGTTTGCGGGCTTGTTGGGTGGCTACAGGTTAACTCACAAGCATTTCACTTCAGATCGTAGAAAAAAAACATTATAAACTGATGACCGTACAGTTCAAAGAAATCTCTTCTTTATTTTCTGGGAAGGGAGTGTCCATGTCTCGGCGAGGACAGACACTGGTTAGGCCTGCAAAACAATTTCTTGCTGGGTTTACACAGTTTCGTCTTCATTCGTTCAGTAGGTAAGTGGTGTCAATGGAGACAGCACCAATGCCGCTCGCCTAGCCCACGCAACTAGTTTTTATGCTTGAAGCAACTCTCTCTCAAATGTTTAACCGCAAACCAGTAGCTCACTTCAAGAGATTAGGATAGCAAACTAAAAATTTTGAAAGCAACATGGCCCAGAAGATCACGGAGATCGGGCCCCAGTGGTATCACCCCATACTGTTATGCACAAGCTGGGGTCCCTCGGCCAGCCAGCAAACCGTGTGGACCGAATGACAGCCAGCCATGGTTCAGGCACTTGCTTTCCAAGAAGAGTAAAGTGTATTCAAGCATATGAAGTTTCGATCGAGTGATCAAACTTTCGAGCTCTAAAAGTGCATGCAATTTGGCCTAGCAAGCCAAGAACACCCCATGCATGATCTTTATCAGCTCGGAATTCCACAGGTATCCTTTATTACAACGCACCAGGAAATAGGGTTAAGCTCTCTAGTTTCCCTCATCCATAACTCTCCCCTCGCAAGTATATGACTATTGGACCCACTCTAGGTCTGCAACAAATAAAGAAGCATTCCGTGGCCATTATTAAAGCAAAACATCACTGCCCTTGCAATCATGTCCCAAAACCTGGCCATCAAAGTGTAAAAAGTATTATTTTAGTACTTTGGTTGGGAATGTGGTTGAGAAATTATTATTTTAATACTTTAGAATCGAAATATTTTGTTTCAATTAAAAGAATAAAACACCAATCAAAATGGAATTGACAACTTTAGCTGCAACTACAGCCGCGTTCGTGCTCCTGATCACTACAGAATTGAGATTGGGCACTGATTACTGCAGAACTTTTACTATTACAAGCTAGCAAGACAAGGAGCTAGCTTTGGTTCGAATGCATGTGTGGGACTGAGAGAGACAGCTCCCATCCATTCACAGCCATGTACAGTTTTAGAGATCGAGTCTATCTTGGATTAGATTTGTAGGTGTGGGCTGTTACTTGCTGCTTCTCATCTCTTTCCATCGACTGGATCAGAGCACATTTCATGATTCTTGTGGGGGTATTGAGAGCTTAGCCAGAATGGCCAGCTGCCACCACAAGACCCCACCACCTCACATGCATCCTCTATAACTTTACCTCGCACGTCACATGCCTTTCCTCTATTTATATAGCCCGCAAATTCCCATTTCACAGGAGAGAAAAAAGAGGAAAAGTGACCTGAAGATTAGTAGAACTGAAGCTCTCCTCTTTGTTCCTGTGCCTTGCTCGCATCTTCAAATTCTACTTTCGAGTAGCCTGGCAGCAGAAAGAGAGCTGTGTTTTTCTTGGCTTCGGAAATGGCTATGGAGTTAGAAGATGATCTGTTCTTTGCAGACTTGAGCAAGCAAATATCTCTTCTAATAATGGACGACGAGGACCCAGTGACAACTTTCCCTCCAGTTTCTTTTCAGGTTCTTCATCATATATACCCGGCCTCTCATTTCACCCAAAACCGTTTCAAGTACTTGTGTAGCATCGCTAGCTAGAGCTTTACATAGCTGATCAATTAGGGTTTACTATAAATTTTGCAGGCTTTCTCCAGAGGCAACTATCCAAGTGCGCCATCTCATTTCATCCATGAGCAAAGCTGCAGAAGAGAAAGCTGCAGAGGAACAGGAGTTTTTATCCCCAAGTCTTCACATCCAAGAAGGAAACACAGACAAGGAAGATACGGCCAAAAGTCTAATGACAGGCAGCATCGTAACACGAGAGTGGTTTCTCAAGCATCAGACAACAACGTACGCTTTCAAATCCAAGAACGACTAAATTAAGCCTCTAGTCGTGCACATATGCTCCTGAAGTGCATGATTCGATTGTTTCTACTGCTAATCTTATTTCCAACAAGGGATTCAAGCAAAGATATGATAGATTATGGTCTGTTTTCGGAAGATGTACATGGGAAGGAAAAATCACTCCAGTAATCACTCGGATACTCCTTATTTACTTCTAGATCCTAGCTAGGGGGTTCACCAAAGGATTGTGTCTCTCCAATAAAGGAAATGTGTGCTTGTTATGAAGTGCTGTATAGCATAAGATTGTTATTAATGTGATTGACTACTTTATTTTTTTTGCAAATTGCAAAAGAGTTGTTCATTTCAAGCTCCTCGAACTCTGCACAGCCACTTCTCTTCCAAGCTGTTCAAGAATTACAAGTGCATGAACACTAAACCTCTGCTGATGTTGTAGCACAACCCCATTGTCTTCTTCTTCATCTTTTTGTGGGGGTGTTTCTCGTCCATAGAATCAAGAGAAGAAAGTAAATAAAACACACAGGAATCTAAAGTGACAGCGCAAAGCAATCTGCCTGTGCTGTATACGTACTTTCATGCAACTTGCAATCCAAGCTAGCTAGCTCAAAAGATTTCAAAATACGATGCTCCTATCTGTTATTGCCTTCCTGGATTCTGTCGATTCCTTGTTGCAGGCTGTACGTACGTGTAAGTGGAGGATGGGCTGTCATTTTTTTCTGATGCATTTGAATGTTAAGAGTCTCCTCAAGTCTTTCTCTTCTTTGAACTTCAATTAATCATTATGTTTCTCATGGATCGGATCATTTACATAGATTTTTTACAGAGAAGTTAATATAAAGTATAATCTATCAATAATCTTACGAGGTTCTTGGACCATTTCGTTAAGTGCCCAGACTTTATTATCCATAATCTCTGCTTTTTAAACTTTATTCCTCAACTGTTTAGATCCAAATAATTTATTAAATTCTTCTGATCAGGTTACTGTTTGGGTCAACCTTTAAAACGGTGGAGGAAATAGAATTAATTCCCCGTTATGTACATGCAAAATACCCCGTAAAGAGTTATTAAATTTTGAGTGTGAGTTAAACTGAATCAATAAAAATGATATTTATTAAAATAATAATAAATAATACTGTTTTTTTTTTTAAAAAAAAAAAAAAGTTAAAACATTCACCTAATTATAACCAGCTCAACTCCTCTCTTTTTTTCTTCTCTTAAATTAACACTATAGTGTGGTTGATAGCAGTGACTCAGATATTGTTTAGAGATATAGTTGAGTTTGTTTCTTAAAATATTTTTTATTTAAAGATGTATTAAAATAATGTTTTTATTTTAAGAAAATCATTTCTGAAAACTTCAAAAAAACAATCATATAAAATAAAAAACAAAAATAAAAAATTTCATTTTAAAAAAAAAATACGGTGTTAAACAGTCATTTACTGTCGATAAAAATAATATTAATAATTAATCATTTTTACCTTTTATGTCATTTTCAAATCTTATCCGACATCTCATGTTTTACACTTACTCCATGGCCCAGGCATCTTTTCTTTTTCAAACTTCCATTTCTCGCTTAGTTTCACTTTCATTTTCCCAAACTGGTAACTCAATATCACGTGACATGGCCATGTCATTCAACTTTCTAACATAGTTTTAAAAATATCCTCAGGTTAATATTCATGATAATTTAAGAAATTAACTCAATCTAACTCCTTACTTGATTTTTCTAAGTCTAGAAATATAATCCTTATATTAATTATATTATAGCCCTTAATTTTTAAGATATATTTTAATTAAGTCATATTTAATTAAATCATTTTCTGACTAATGATTCTTAATGCGTGTAACTCATTAGGTTCGTAATATGTTGACCTAAATGTAAATTATAATTCTTAATTAAATAAAATTAAGTAAATTCAACAATTCAATTTACTATCCATTCAAGAACTGATTAATTTATATTTGAAGATCATATGGATCATTTAGTTATGATTTCCCAAATACTAAAAAATTCAATAATGGTTTGAATTAACCTTTTAGTAATCGTTTTTTCAATGTAATTAATATTCTTTTATCAATAATATTTTTATTTAACATTAAAGAACTGAGAAAGCCTATCATGTTTAATCATGTATATTTTCTACATAATGATCATTGATTGTTTGAATAAGATTTAAAATTATTTTCAAATATTACTCCACCTTGACCAAGAATTTATCAGCCGATACTATTTCAAAATATGTAAGAAAATCTCTTTGGCTCATCTAGAGTGATGAATCATCTCTTGATCACTCAAGTAACTACATATAGTTCATGTTATACCCAATATTTATTTTTCTTACCCCTAATTAAAATAACATGTAACAAGATCATAACCTGATATTTTTTGTATGAAATAACTTAGTGATCTCATGTCTAAGAATCATTTATACAATTGTCACACGAGGTAATCTCTCCATATGCGGTTCTCATCCGGGTCATTTCAGTGCACTTATGTTATGACAAGTATTTGATCATCATGTGGATAGTTAGTTAACAAGCAAAGAAGAGTTTACCTCATCCTGGTCTAATACGTGCAGGGCTCATAGATTCCTGAGGGGTCCCGACCCAAGAAATATCAAGAGAAAAGGAGTAAAGATTATCATGGAATATCTGCTTTGATTTCTTTAAATAAAGAGATATTATAATTTTCATCCTCAAATCTAGTGGCTGCCAACTTGCACAGATGATGATTGCAATCGCAAACATGCGGTGGGATTATTGAATAAATAAATTATGGATCTTGATTCTGGGGGGTTACCAGTTACCACACAGATCAGATGTTCTCGCATCTCGGACACCCACTTGCTCCCCCCTCAGAGAGTCCTGTGGGCACATGAATCATAAGGCTGAAAGTTTGTGTTCATCCCTCTAATCTTGATTTTTCATTAGTTTGGGCTTTTCATTTTTATTTATACAAATATCAACTTTTTACTCTCTTTTTTAAAAGAAAAAACAATTTAACTCAGGTTTATTATCCATCTTGCATCAAGTCGACTCTAACAAGTGTTTAATAATTGTTATTAAATCATGTAGTTAAACATTAAAAAAAACTAAAAATAAGATAAAAATCTGAGCCATTAATCATAAAATTATACAAGTTTTGGTCCTTCTCGCTCTCAATATCTATAACGTGAACTGTAATGAATGTTTACAAAGGGACCAAATAATGATAAAATCGATAATAAAAGATTGATATTAGTATAAATAAAAATAAAGGGTCTAGGATAATATAAAATGAAAAGATGAGGGATTGATATAAGGTTTCTATCCTCTATCACGTGACAGCTAGAGGGAAACAAATGGTTTATAGTGGTCCAGGGCAGACACAGTCATTGACACAAGTAACGACAAGTGACCATGTGGGCCGTTAGTTGTGGAGTCCAATTTATTTAGACATAACTGCTACCCTCTTTAGTACACTGTTCAACCCTATTCATTGCATTGTAAATCGCAATAATAATTGTATTGTTTTTTATTCTTGTTGTCATTTTTTAAGGATTTTTTCCTTGTTTATTTTTTTGTTTTAATTTGTACATATTGAAAATTCTATTTTATTATTTTTTTTGTTTTTATTCTCGCTGAGACATAATAACATTATCAAAAAAAAACTTTTTGTACTCTTGAAGTTATTTGATTTGATCACGACGGAGTGCGGGATAATGAGCTAATATTTATTAAACTTAGTCTAATATGACATGTTGATTTCAGTGATTCATTGATTTAGGGTTTGATTTAAAATTTATTTTTTAATTGATTTGAAAGTTGACCTGGTCAAATTTGGTTAATCCAATAAATTAACCGACAACTTGATTAACCTAACTAACTCAAATGATACCCGATTAAGTTCGTTATAATTATTTAAAAAAAAAAATTATTAATAAAGATTTCTCGGTTCTTAAAAACTTTATTCAGAATCATATCATCTAAGTTTTTTTTCTAAAAAAAAGAATTAAAATGATATCATTTTGAGATAAACTAAAAGTAAATCATTGATGAACAAGTTGATCCCATAAAACTCATCCGAATCCAAGACAAATGATATCGTAAAATTTTCCATTTGACAATTGTTTTATATTTTTTTATTGGTAATTTTGTATCCTAGTAAGAAATAATTATTATATGAAGAAAAAGAATTATTATATGAAGAAAAACAATTATTCACTCATCCTAAACTTCAATATGATATTTACATATTATATATATATATTGATATTGATATAATACATATGGGTGTGTGTATTACTATTTTATTTAATAATAAATAAAATTTATACCATGGATATAGATGAAACTTGATTCTTAGAATATAAATATCTATATTTTTTGCTCTAAAAAAAACCCAACTCATGAAAATGCATTACCATCCCTGATTTTGGCCCAGTCTTCCAAGGAAGAATAAGATGAAATGTGAAGGGGCAAATCTTCATAACCCTAAATTCTTATAAGAAAATATTCAAAACATGTCAAGCATTTGAAAATTTCTTCCCCGAGTTTTTATATGTCTTTGATTGTTTGTTTCCCAGAAGAGAGGCACCAGGCTGGGTGACATTACAAGGCTCAAACCTATAATTATTACAAGGATCGATCCAAGCCTACTGGTCTGGCTAGAAAATAGAGGCCCATAGATTTGCAGTACAATTCAAATCCAAAATAATTTAAACCTAACCCAGCCCATATCTGTCAAACCAGCCCAATTTCCAAGTTTCAAATTCAAACCCTTAACCGTCCGTAAGCATAACTTTTGGAGATGATTTGGAGAGCCACGTGGTTCATCAAATATTAATTAGAGTAAACTAGGCCTCTTTCATCAATATATACGTGTGTGTACGCGCGCAATACTTTTTATTTAATCCTTATTTCCTAAAATATAAAAACTAAACATAATAGAATATGAAAGAAAAAAAACCAAACAAAAATTGTTTATTTCTTATCATTGTTTTAATGACATTTTATAGATATGTACAACTAGGGAAATAAAATAAGTAATTATCCAATAACTATCTGATGATGGCCATTAACTCTACACAATATATTTTCAGACAATGGCAATCGATATAAGATCTCATATTTACATTATCATGTCCAATCCCATCTTCTAACTAGGCTGCTTGCATGCGGGAGTTTGACTCTGAATTCAAAAGTACAGATTCAACAACTTCCTCTTCCTCGGGCAGATCATCGGAAAACATTTCGAGTTGATTGAGGTTCCGGACAAAATGAGTGAATGAAGGGAAGTGCTCTGGTGAGAAAAAATCAGCTCCCATTCTCTGATAAGTGAACAAATCAACCGCACTTGCACCTGATATGTTCTTCTTTATCTGCTCAAACCCGTGAGGAGCTTTAGAAACCACCGAGTTCTGCCCAGAAATCTCGACCCTGTGTTTTCTGCAAACTATTCTAATCTGTGCCAACATCGACTCTGGGCTGGACAGGGACTCCTGAGGCTGATGCTTATCTGACAGGTCCATTCCAGGCAAGATCATTTTGCATGAGTTCCTTGCAAACATCTCTGCAACTGCTTCATAGCCATCTCTACTGACAGTGTTATAGAAGCCGGCTGTTAGTTCAGAAGGGTGGGCGCGTGTTTTGTACCATGAATGCATGAGAGGGATTTTGCCATGGACAGTTACAGGAGTGTTACTGAAAGAAGTAGAGGCGAGAGAGAGAAGACGATCTCCATGAGACAAGAGCTCGCTTGAATACCAAGAAAGGAAGAAATCACCATATGTGGAGTCCCAAGATCCCCCGTTGTCTTTGAAGAACTGGCTCGAGTTTGGGAACTGGTCATAGCTCGGTGCATCATGTGGACCGCCGAGTCCCCATAATGGGTTCCCGGCTGCATCAGCTTTCTCCTTGAGAAGGTTCAGCATGTTTTTATCATAACATTGAAACTCTCCGACACCAGGGATATTGGTATGACTTGCAAGGTGGCGATGACAGGGATATCGGAGCTCCCCATCTGGTCCAAGACCCACTGTGACACCCTGCAAAAGCATGCATGTATTAGCCAGTAATCATCATCAGTGCACTGAATCCTAAGACATTTAGTGTTTAATCAAAGCATTCAAGAAATTCTTACCGTAATTGTGGAGCCAAAGAAATTTGAGAATGAAGACTTGAAGCTTTCACAAAATTCCTGATAAACTTGAACTGGAGTCTTCCCATTAAGAACTGGAACTTCATCAACAGCCAATGACAAGCACTCTCTGTAATGATCCCCTGACCGATCCGCATGGTAGATACTGGGTTCCAAATCACCTATATGTGATACCCAGTCAGGAAGGGGAATTTTCGGCTGTTTGCTACCATGGAAGCAGAGCGACACATGGAGCTTAAGACCTGCATTCTGAATCATCTCCGCGAGCACAAGGTATCCCGACCAGTCATACTTCCCCATCGATTCCTTCTCAACTATTCCCCACCACACTGGTAGCTCCACGCCGTCAATACCTAATAACTTCAAAGCTCTAAGCCCCGCTGCAATCGCTCGTGCATGGTTTACTGTGTTGCAATCAGAAACTGCATCCAACGGCAGCCCAACAAATACTCTCACACCATCGAGCTACATAACAAGATTGCAAAAGATCAATTTAACACCCTCTCCTTCAGCAAACATGGTTAATGCAATGATAAACATAAATCCTCAAGTACCAATAAAATAATTACTGTAACTAATTCTGAGAAAACAAGCATTTTTTTCTCAGCAATACCTAGTCCATATCGTTCCAAAGATTAGCTTAAACAAAAACGCAGCAGAAATAATTCAATTTCTAATTGCAACAGTGAGCGATTTCGATAGCCAAAACATGGTTGTTGCAATGATAAAATCATCAATCCCACTCAAAGGAAATTCCTTTATTTTTCAAAATTTTGCATATAATTCAGCAATAAAAAATGGGACATAGTTTATCAAAATAAAACCTTGAAATTATCTTCCAAATAACTGTATCAGAATAAAAACAAAAAAAATCAATTCCTAAGTGAAACCAACAACATCTAAATCTTCAAGTAAACGAGAACTACAAACAAAAATAGAAAAGGAAAGAAGAAGAACAAGAAAACTTGAGTTTTAAAAACCTTACCGATTTGGGTTTCGACGAAGACCCACGATGGGGAAGTCTATCGGATCGGACAGGAGAGGATCGGACAGCATTTAAAGTAAAGCTAAGCCCAGAATTTCTCCACCTTTTACTTTTAGTATTAGGCAATAAGGAAACCCTCTTCTGAAAATTACAAAACCTTATCTCTCTGTAAGATGACAACACACTTCTACTCGTACAGATTTTTGCCTGAGAAGAGCTTCCAATCACTGAAACCTCCATAGCCACTTGGAATGAAATTGAAGAAAAATAAAATGAATTATTACACAGCTTAAGCAAACAGGAAGAAAGAAAGGGAGGAGAGCTTGGATGATGCTTGCGGAGGAAGAGGTGTTTTTGGGTATTTTATAGACGCTTTTATGGGAATAGTCAAAGGGCAAATGCCACTAAAAGCACCTGCCGCGTTTCTTTCTTTTATTTTCTTATGGTTGTCATTTTTCAGCCATAAATAGAATTACTTTAGCATTACTAGATATTAAATAAAAATGATAATTAAGAATTTTAAATTTATAAATCATTCATTAGATCATGATTAGGAATTGAAATATACTTAGGTGTATTAATGGAGTATCCAAAATATGTATTATTGTTCGGATAAGAAACACAGTTTTGAGATTAGATTTGAAATCGCTGTGTTAATAGAAAAACTTCTTAGAATGATATTATTTTGAGATTTTTTTTCCGATTAAGTGGATGATGATCAACTTTCTATCCATAACACCTGTCTTGGATATTGAATTAAAGAGTATTTATGAGTTAAATATTAGCTGTTTTTCAAATTGTTTTTTATTTATAAATATATTCAAAAAATATATTTTTAACATTGATTTAATATGAATTTGATGAATATCAATTTAAATATCATTTATGTAATTTAATATGAATATCAATTTAATTGAAAACAAATAAGATTTTTTATAAAAATATTTTTAAAATACAAAAACAACAACTATTAAATCTGAGTAGATTTAAGGGTCATATTTGACACTACATTTCAAAAATAACCACAATCACAGTATCAAACAAGATCGGTATAAATATCTTTTTGTGTAGACTACATTTAAAAAAAAAAACACACATAAATGATTGAGCTGTTGCTACCTAATTAATGAAGAAATAAAATAATGAAATCATGGATAAGGCCTCGCATGAATCCTTGGCTCGTATACTTAAAACACCAACTAGCATTGGATTGAAAGTATCTACTAAATTTGTAAACTCATCTGGGAAATCCAACTGTCCACGCCCGCCATAGTTTCATAACTAGATTGGAGTTCCTGTTTTGTCGGAACTAGATTTTTTAAAACAAGTAGAAATTGTTCAGGAACAATCCAAGAGTTAGGATATTGGTTTTATTATATTCAATAATAATATTGTCTATTTAATAATATAATAAAAAAAATCAGCAGCAGCAACAACAAATAAATAAAATTAGTCCAGGTCAAGCTGAATTAGCACATAAAACTCATGAAATGGCTTATAAAATCAAGGTAGCTCCATAAAAGGATGAATCATAAAAATATAATTGTAAAAGAACTTCAAAAAAAAACTTAAATCATCTCAAATCAATCTTTCAAACTCGTACCTCCTGTCATGAAAACAAAATCATCTCATAAAAAAAAATTGAAAAAATTATGAAGTTGAATTTCAAATTAACAAAATTGCAATCAATAAAATGTAGAGAGATGAAATAAAAAAAGAATAAAAAAGTTTCAATAAAAAAATAAACACAAAACAAAACAATTAAAAATAAAGATTAGATCTGAAATAAAATAAAATAAAATAAAATACTGAGAGATGCAATTGAAAAAATAACTCAATTAAGAGAATAATATAAAATGCTGAGAGATGCAATTGAAGAGACAATGTAATTAAGAGAGTGATTAAGAGCAAAAAAAATCATAATTAAAAGAATGAAGATTGGATCTAAATAAGAAAAAACATCAAATGAGGATAAAATTGAAATGAAAATCTGATTTATTAGATTATTTAAAACAAAACATAATAATAAAAAAAATAGTGATTAAATCTTACAGAAAAATAAATTATAATGAAGGTGATGTTGTAGAGAATAAAACACCATTGTTGAAGCTGATATTTGGCATGAGAATACGAGTATCCCAACACGCATATATGAGTGATATGAATATACAACTCACCTTGCAATATTAAATAATATTTTTTATATATTAAAATACTAAATTTCATTTGATCAACTCAACACAACCACCCCCCCACAAAAAAAAAAATTAATTAAAGTCAAAGAGTGTAATTATTTATCGTGCTTCAAAAAAAAATCCTTGCTTTCCATTTTTTTTTTCCTCTGTTGGTATATTAATCATCATTTATCTATGAAAAAACAATAATGAAAAGATAATGATTGTTACAAGAAACCTTATCGTGTACATTTCATGCTACCAATAATTATTATTTAACTCCAAAAATACTTTTCATTTAATAATAAAAGATATTTATTGGAATTATTCTATGCATTGGTGAGGATGAATTTTCTCTTTAAATTATTTAAAAATATATTAATTAAATTAAGTTGCGTATTTAGAAAAAATCTAAATTCTGATTTCAATATTCGGATCTTAAGCGAATAAATCTTCTTAATTATGACCTTATCAATTTTCTTACAATTAAAATACCTTGGACTCGGTGATGGATACCACACACACACTGGATAAAAAACAGCGAGTCATGCTGAATAATTACGTGGATGCAGGGAAACATATGGCCGACCAATCTGTTGACGTGGAAAGGCAGATGGCCACGTCATGCCAACGACCCTATCCTTAATATTATTCTACTTCAAGAATTCAATGATGAAGATGAGGACTGGGGCATGACACTTGGGTCTCACTGAGTGGCCAATGGTTTTGGTGCTGACTCATTTCCAGGCCAGATTTTTGGCAAGTTCTCCCCGGGGACAGATCTTCTGGCCATTGATGGCCGACCAAGGGCACTCATTCAAGGGGCAGAGATTTGAGTTTGTGGATAAGAAGAAAATACTTCAAAACTATGTCGTAAGCTGTGAATAGTAAAGACGTTGCTGGGGTAGATTCTATTGAGCTCTCCTTTCATTCATTAGGTTTGGTCAATGACGCACGCATCAAGAAAGAAAGGAAGAGAAAAAAACAATCTTCGTACAGGAGGAATCTAACACGAAAACAACGTCTATGATTCATCGCTCATAATGGGGGGCTGCTAGATAAGCATATAGCATATGCTCGAACGCATGCATGGCCCCATGACTATGAAATAAATGATTTGATTAAACGAGGGAATCCAATCATGAAAGTCATAAACAATTTGAAAAGAATGGATCACCCAATTTAAATGATCTATGTTGGAATAAAACAAAAATCTCTTCGTTTCTAACCTTATCATGTTAGGCAGAAGAACCAACCCCTTATATGTTTGTTTTACACTTAATTTTAAAAACATTTATAATTTTTATTATCAATTAATTTTTTTTAAATAATTTTAATTTGTCAAAATATATATTATTTTAATATATTTTTTAATGGAAAATTATTATAAAAAACAACCTGTTCAAATATTCTCATGCATGCTTGACAACGGATCCATGATAATCCATTAATTGTGGTTGCCAATTGTCTCGCGAATCGGTTTGAGGTTTCTTTTTTTATGTGACCCGTCAGCTTTCGGGATGTTCATTTGCTGAAGAAAGGATGCGGCCACGACTTGAAATCTGATGTGGTTGGTGTAGTTTTTGACAGGCAGGCTGCTGCGCTTTTATGACCTCAAAATCCACGTTGAAGCCGCGGCATGGCAATTGTAGTTCATTGAATTTAGCACCTCGTTGTACTTTTACGAAGAGAGAGAGAGAATATAATAACTTAGTATCCAAGGCAACCCGTGACTTAGCATCCAATAATTCAATCAAAACTCATTGATTTAAAAAACCTATAAATATTTATAAAAAAAAAATGTTTTTATTTTTTTATAAAAAAATCATGTTAGCCACATAGTATTCAAAGTTAAGGTTTGGTAACTTTGATGTAGATCACTACTTTTCGTGTTACATGTGGCATGGACAACACCGGCCAGCATTTGTTATTATAATCTCTTGTGGTCCAATTCATGGTTGAACGATGACAATAATAACGACTGTTTTTTAAAATATATCTTAAAAGATCCGATTATTACTATCCATATAAAACGCGTGGTGTTTTTACTGTGTAAAACACTGTGTATTGTCTCTAAATTCATTGTGGATTGCGGCAGTGTGCGTCCGGTTCTGCCCTTGGTGTTGTCAGCTCTTTGTGGGGGTTGCATGGGGGCTTTTTCGATTTTTCATGCTGTGTTCTTTTTTTTTCTTTCTCAAACCCGGTCATGAACAATGTTTTAACGCTTTTGTCCCTATAATAGGACAAAAAACGGTTTCACAGTCAGGGCTACGGATGTAATTGCACGCGTACGGACCGGACCGGTCTGGCCCGGTCCGCCGCAACTCTTTTTTTTTAATACTTTATGCAATGGCTAAATACGGATTTAGCCCCTAATAAGACAAATTCACTTACTTAGGCACAGGGGTGGAACGGTAATTGGCCATGCTTTTTTTATTTTTTTTATTTTTACTGTCGGTGCGTGCATTACACGCGGCCGACAGTATTCCGCCCCACGCCCTCTTCAAGTGGCGCGTGCGTGGTGCTGGAGTCGACGGAGATGAGCTATCGGCGTCTCACTCGATGCGCCGCCGCATGGTCTTCCTCCCGGTGCGGCGCGTTTGTTCCTCCGACGTCCTTGGAAGCGGCGGCGGCTGGTTATAGCCGCTGCAGCCGTTTCTCTCTCTCCTGCATATCAAAGTGCAGGAGAGTCCCCCGATTTTTATGCTTTTTCATTTCGGTCCCTGTACTTTTAATTTCATTTATGGTCCTTATTTTTATTATATAAGTTTTGATTTAGTTCGATTGGGTCCTTCGATTGAAATTAATTTAATGTTTAAATTTCAATTCGATCCTCCTTCTTTTAATTTCTGGATGGGGTTGAAATAACTCAATAAATTCGGTACAGGAGTTTCAATTTTTACAAGTTCGTCCTTTGATTGAAATTGATAATAAATTTGATTTTCATTTCGGTCCTTATACTTTTAATGTTTTTTTTAATCCCTTTATTTCTTTTTATGATTTAAATTTTCTTAAAGTTTTTATGGTTTTTTTTGTCTTTCATTTATTTTATTTTTTTCATTATTAACACATTAATAATAATAATAATAATAATAATAATAATAATAATAATAATAATAATAATAATAATAATAATAATAATAATAATAATAGTTTAATTTTTTTTCTTGCTTACTCTTTTGTTAATGTTTTTGAGGGTTTTTTTCCCTCAGAACAATTTGATAATTTTTATTGTTTTGACAGTGATAGCAACGATAGTTTTTGTTTTTTGTTTTATTCTTTTGTTGAAGTTTTTATTTTCTTCCATTTTTTCTCTTTCATTATTAACACAAAAATAAAATAAATAAATGATAATAATAATAATAATAATAATAATAATAATAATAATAATAATAATAATAATAATAATAATAATAATGATAATTTAATTGTTTTTCTTGCTTACTTTTTTGTTAATGTTTTTGAGGATTTTTTTCCTCAGGATAATTTGATAATTTTTATTGTTTTGGCAGTGATAGCAACGATAGTTTTTGTTTTTGTTTTATTCTTTTGTTTAATCTTTTGTTGAAGTTTTTAGGATTTTTTTTCTCTTCCATTTTTTCCCTTTCATTATTAACACAAAAATAAAATAAATAATAATAATAATAATAATAATAATAATAATAATAATAATAATAATAATAATTTAATTGTTTTTCTTGCTTACTGTTTTGTTAATGTTTTTAAGGGTTTTTTTTTTCAGAACAATTTCATAGTTTTTATTGTGTTGAAAGTGATAACAATGATAATTTTTAGTTTTTTTTGTTTTTTTTTGTTTTATCTTTTTTTTGTAGTTTTTACAATTTTTTAATCTTTCATTCATTTATTTATTCTTTCATGATAATAATAATAATAATAATAATAATAATAATAATAATAATAATAATATTTTAATTGTTTTTCTTGCTTGCTATTTTATTCATGCTTTTTATTTTTTTCCCTCGGTATAATTTGATAATTTTTATTGTTTTGATACTAACGGCAATAATAATTTTAGATGTTAAGACTCCGATGTTGCTATTGTTATAAATTTTTAAATTAATATTGCTTCCTTTTCACCTTTATTTTTTTTTTTTTATTTGCTCTATGTATTAAATGATTTTTATAATTTTACTATCTGCATAATAATGATTTTAGTAATTAAATTTTTTTTCTTATAAAAATATTTTGCTCTTTTTTTTAATGTTAGTTCGCGCTCTTTTGTGATCTTTTATGACGCAATACCTATATTCTAAAAGATGTAATCTATGCTTGCGTAACAAACTCTACTTAAAATTTTATACATTTTATCTCCTAATCTATAACTTTTATTTACTTATATCATAAAAATTTATCGTTGTGGATTTAATTATGTTAAATTATATACACAAGAATACCCGCGGCAACGCGCGGGGGCAATTAGCTAGTTAATTATAAAACTCATGTGTTTTTGTTGAAAATAATAAATTAGTCCCTTTGGCTTAAAAGATCCAATATTAATAAGCTCCTCTATTTTTCATATTTATTATGGCTTAGTCCTTTTTTATTTTCTATGACATCTTTTTAATCTAAAATATCCTTACGCTTAAATCCAGAATCTTCGATCTCTTGTTCTTAACAAGAAATAACTAAAAATACATTTAAAAAATGGGATTTGGAAATTAAAAAAAAAAAACTAACAGTTTATATAAGTCAAATGAGTAGCCTATGATTTAAAAAAAAAAATACAAGGACTAACTTGTAAAATTATAAAGAGTAGAAGGGTTAAATTACAATTTACTATTTAAAAAAATAATGGGGTATCTCTAGATTCCTTCAAAGCACTATTATTAACTATAGTTCCATCTGGTGTGTTGCAGTCGATCAAAACCATGCATGCACATTTCATAGTTGAGGAATCAATGGAGCTCTCCGTGATCATCCTCAGGTGGCAGATGGCAGCATTCAAATAGAGACGTTCAGCACCATATTTAAAAATTACCAGCGTAACAATCATAACCAAGGTGTTTTGTAATTTTCAATCGGAATGTAATGTATTGTTTCGAAGCATTCTGACATTTTGTTTAGGTGTTATACTGTTTATTATATATATATAATTAGATATATTAATTTAACAACAAATTTTTTTGTTCAAATCTAAAATTAAAATTATTTGAAATTGTGCAATTTAAATTTCAAATATAAGTAAAAAAATGAGAGTTGTAACTTGATCGACTTGATGAGTCCAAAGATAACATGAAAAATTAATAAAAATATAGTTTAACTAAAAAAACAAGTTGAAATCTTAAAAAAATACTGAAATAATAATATATTGGATCAACTTGACCTGGGTTGTAAGACCATTGTCACGACCCGATTCCCGGATTCGTGACCGGCACATAGGCATGGTCCCCCTCCAAGGTTCCACACCTATGCGAACCCAAACTTATACACAAACTTATCATTCAACTTCAGAATTGAACGCAGCGGAAATAACAACGTAAACTTTATAACATAATTCGATTGTCCTTATACAAGAGTTGATTACATACAGTTATAATTGCGGAGCACTAACTAGACATATGAACAAAAGTATCCAATACAACCAAAATAGCAGGTTCCAAGAGTTGGACAAAAATGACCTGCTAGCAAGCTACGACCCTGAAAATAATGAATAATGAGGGGGTGAGTTCAACAACTCAGTGAGTAGATAATATCCAATATACACATACGAGATAATATAGCAAAGAGAAGTATAATATCAAATCGGCTCAATGTTCTTACAACAAATTTCTCAAATAGGTCATAACAAGAATGTATAGGTAAAGCTCGTCAGAAAATCAGAATGCAATGAGCATGAGGCTCCGTACTGTGGGATGATCACTCCACACAGGTTGGTGACTCCCCCGACCAACTAGGGTGTCAGATACGATGTGCACAAAGGCTAACACTACCCTGTTAGCATGGGTATTCTGACTGGCATACCATAGGTATATCTTATAATCAAACAAACATATTCATATCTCAAGGCTCAACTCATGGTATCAATCAAATGAGGAGCTATCATTTCACAAACAGATATAGGCTCATATCAAGAACGTATATTCAACAAATGATTATGCTTTATTGTATCAAGAATAGTAATCAAGGTATATATTATCAAAAAGCATAATCCAATTCATACTAGCAAATTCAAATATTTATACTATTTCTCATGCATATTAAATATTATCCACTCACCTGACTTAAGAACAAACAAGGTTCAGAAGCAGAGTGTTGACGAAATCCTACTGATGTCCCGCGGGTTGAATATCGGGATTATCTGAATATATATAAAAGAAGATATACTCAAAAATGACTCAAAAGAAGTAAAATAAGTTTAATAACATATCTAAGTGTTCAAATCATAATCCTATGTGTTTTTGAATCAAACTATCCATTTCTTCGCAAAAACCTAAAACAAAGGTTTCTTCCGAAATCCAATTCCAAAATACACAATTCGTAAAATTGATATTAATCCATCAAATGAGCTTCAATTATCCATCAAACCAATCTGAAATACTAATATTTCTCTTAGGGACCATTCTTAAATTTTCTTATATTTTTGGGGTCAAATTGTAATTTTATCAAATTGAAGGACTAAATTGAACACTTCATAAATTCATAGCTATCCTAAAATCTTGTCCATAATTCATCCTCAATTCTGTCCAGAATCTCCAATTTCACCCCAGGGACCAAACTGTAATTTTTTCCAAAGTTCGTGGACTAAACTGTAATTTTCACCAAAAGGACCAAAATGAATTTTTGTCATCTTCAACCTCAACCCAGAATTTCCAGCAAGGGATTTCGAAATTTATCAACATTATTCACCATTTTTCTCAATATTTTCTTAAACCAATCTCAAAACTTCAAAATCATCTACCATCAAACTAATTAAACTATTACCCAACACATTCAACCCTTAACATCTCTCTTAATTCATCAATCAAACCCAAATAAAATTCTCAAACCCTAACAACCCATACAAGCAAAATCATAGCTAATAATCACATTTATACATAATAAAACACACACATTACCTTAACAACTTATTTCTCCTTCTTCCTTTCTCTTCCTCTTCTCTTTCCCTCTTTTCTCTTCTTCTTCTTCTTCTTCTTCTTCTTCCTCTCTTCCCGATTCTCTCTCTCTCAATTTCAGACCTAATCTTCTTTTTTTTTTTTTTTCCTTTTTCTCTTCTCTTATTTTCTATTTATATTTATAAGCTTATGCAATTACTACCCTACCCTTAACCTAATTCTAAGCCACTAAGGGCATTCATGTATTCTCCTTATAAAAAAATTCAAAACACTACAACCATGATAACCTAAAATAAAACAAATAAAAGCAAATTATAAAGTTCAATTCCTATTAAACTCGTTAATGAATAATGAAATCAAGGTTATCAAAATCGCAAGAAGGGAGATGGAGGGAGGCAACGAAGAAAAAGAAGTGGAGAAGAGGATCAGGAGATGAGGAGGAAGAGAGTAGCGGCAAAAGAAAAGGGAGGTGGGCGGGCGGGCGCGCGGGTGGCGGCACAAGCAAGGGAGGGAGATGGGTGGGCGGCGGCACAACACAAGCAAGGGAGGGAAGGGAATTAGGGTTTACTTTAGGGGGGGGTTATAATAATAATAATAATAATAATAATAATAATAATAATAATAATAATAATAATAATAATAATAATAATAATAATAATAATAATAAAGTAGGTTTATACGGGGGGTTATGATAATAATAATAATAATAATAATAATAATAATAATAATAATAATAATAATAATAATAATAATAATAATAATATGGGGGTTTATAATAATAATAATAATTATTATTATTATTATTATTATTATTATTATTATTATTATTATTATTATTAATTAGCATAAAAAATAGTTAGCATAAAAAAATAATTTTAAAAAAATCCTATTAATTTATAACAATAAATAATATTAATTAATTTCAAATACAACAACCATAAAAAAAAATTACTTGAAAAACATAAAATAAGTAGTTTAAATTTCAAATCTCAAATATTTTTACCTAATGAATTCTATGGACATAATTGTTTTGTAATGTATTTTTCAATTATTTTAAATCATGCATGAACCTTAACTAATGAAGTTTTATGGCCATAATTATGTTATATTATATTCGGAAATATTTTACTTATGATTTTACAATTTTTCTACCTACATGATTTTAGCTGTGATTTTACGATTTTTGTACGGAAAAATTCAGGTACGATTTTACGATCCGAGTTTTCGAAATCTCTTCCGTGTCGTGTCAAAATCACGATTTTGACAACCATGAATGAAATTGAGAAAAATGTAATCTAAAAAAAAGACACAATAAAATAATTTTTATGAATAAAATTATGAGCCCAGATAATATTATGAGAATGTCATCATCAATCTCGTGAGGTCGTTATATTCTCTGATTGCTCTGAGTTTTAACCTGATATATATATATATATATATATATATATATATATATATATATATATCAATATGTCAGGAGATTCATCATAAAATTTCATTTCAATCTATCGGTCAGATTAAAAGATATGATTGATATAGTAAAACTATATATTATTTAAAAAAAAACTATTATTTTACCGGAACAAAACCAGAACGTTCCAGATGAAATTTGATCAAGACTACAATGATGATAATAAATTATGAAATCACCCATGTCATCATTGACAGGCCTGCAAGGTTAACTAGTAAGTCGCCAGCCCTAACTCGGTCATATTTTAATTTTAAATATAATTGGAGTTAACTTAATTAACCTGGCGGTAGATAAACTTGGTAGAGATCCAATTAAAATTTAAATTGAGGTTTTTTAGAAAGAAAGAAAGAAAGAACTAAAAGGATGGTATTTTGGATTGTCGTAGATCAATCCTCTCAATCAATCCATGACTTAACATTAAACAAAATCATAGAATATATTAAGTTTAATAATTTTGATTTTACCATTTGTGTTTGTGTTTTTACGCACCATAAAAAATATACGAGTGAAATGATGGAGGGCATTCCACTTGTGATGTTGTCCACAACATCTGCTGTAAGAAATTAAAATTGCCAGTGATGTTAAGCATTTCCGTAGTCTTCTTGTGTTAACTTGGTGGATTGAATACGAGACTCACTAGCTTGTAAATATTTTATTGTCATAAATTATTATAACAATAAATTAGACCACAGTAGCCAATTAGATGATTTTGAAAACATGCCACTAGTAAGGATAATGAGTGGAAATCGACATGCCAGTACGCTGTAAATATTCAAGTGGATGGTAAGGATTTGTGAAACCCTACAAGTAACTGAGGTGGTGGTTACTATAGATAAAAACTGCAAGTTGTGCAATAGTGAAGAAGAAACGCACTGCCACCTATTCTTCCAATGCACATACTCCAAATCAGTTTTGGACACTGCTTTGGCGCAGGGGCAGATCCAATGGCCTCAAATGCAATGGTCGCAGCTCCTACTTTGGGCAAGCACTGCCTTCGAAGGCAATGGCACCGCCAACAATCACATTGCAAAAACTATTCTGGCAATTACAGTGTACTACCTATGGATAGAACGCAATGAAAGAACTTTCAAAAGAGTGCACCGATCTCCCCAGGTGCTTGGTAATGTCATTATCCAGCTGATAAGGGCGCACCTTATGAATACTGACATTGAAGACCTTGTAAATGATAGAATTCGAACCACATGGAACCTGTAAAGTCTCCTTTTTATAAAGGAATTTTCCTTTAAGGTTTTCCTCTTTTTTCTTTCTCGGCCAAGCTTTAGGCTCAGGCTTCTGTACTAAGGTTAAGGGGGGTATGCCCTCCTATTCTGTGTACATTCTCCCTCTTTGAATATAACGAAAGTTTTTTCAAAAAAAAAACTGAGGTGGTGGTCCTGGTGGACCAGGCAGGCCTCCTTCTGGCAGCGGTGGAGGGGGTCGAAGAGGCTCGGGAGGGGTAGGTGGAGGTGGAGCGGTGGGCCAGGAGCACCCACAATACCTGGAGGTGGATCCTCGATCAAAGCAATCCCGCGTCAACCAGCAACAACGTTGGACGTAGAGGCTTGCAAGAAAGAATCATCGTAAGAGTAACACCCAAGTTTCATATCATCGTGATTATTACTCTATTTTCTCTCATCATACAGTTTATACGGGCTGTTAGAGTGTACGTATAGTGTACAGAGATAACAATAAAGACGAAAAACACAAAAGGAAAAGGAAGCGATCTACACCTGGCACTGAAGCTGAAATGCTTATGGGAATGTTACTGAGCATGATGATATGGCATTGCACAAGTCATTGAAGAAACCACCTGCAAAGACAGAGAACAGGAGGACCCCATCCGGGTCTAGGCCCTTCAGGTCCAGGAAGACCTCCTCCATGCGGAGGCCCTCCTTCAGCTCTCTGGCGAGGTGCACAAGTGCTGCTACTGGAAATCAGAAAGCAAGTTTGCTGATGAACTTGGATACTTGCCGAGTAATTTAGTTGGGGGGTTGCATCTGGGTACACCCGTTCAGGGTTTTGTGAGCCTGGGTTCATGGAGACTTAAATTTAAGCTGCCCAGTGAAGCACATATTTGATGGTTAACATCGGGACATGATAAAACATATCCGACAGAGTTTCTTCGAACTACAGAGCATGTTGCCAGCCTAGGCTAGCTGGCTACTCCTGATTTCCGACCTACCCTTCACTGGGTAGAAATGTATTAAATACTTTCTTGGTTTTTTTAACAATATAAGAAAATAGTTATTTAATTTAGAAACACTATATTAGCTCTTTATAATAACTATTCTTTTTTAGCTTTTTATTTTAGCGGCATCATTTTTTTTGGTGCTTAACGCTGCAATTGTAGCGCATCACATTGCCGAAAGCGCACTTAACGCTGTTGGATCGGCACTTCTATAATGGTTGGTGTGATATTATATTAGCTTGATACATTGAAAACAGAAAAGGAATAAAACACCGACTCTCTCTGATTTTCGCAGTCCTGTGAAGCACTAAAAGAGAAATGCAATGCTTGTTTTCTTGCAATCGATTAATTCCCACATGAATATAGAGAATGATGGAAGCGAACAGAATGCCAGGACAGCAACTAGCTTCGCTCAGAATATGGAGGTGAACCTCAAGAATGAGCAATATAAGAGCAAATACTCGAAACACAAAATGAGTTCCCACCAGTACAAATTCATTAATCTTTCCGCTAACCTAAATAGAGTTTTTCTAAGGAAACAAGAAATAACTAAAAGAACATATACAATACTAGAAAAGTTTACCAGCATACAAAATAATGGAACAAGAGACGAGAAATGAATATAAAGTTGTTTTACCTCTCCTTGCAGTTTAATTGGCTTTCCCGGAATGGAAACAAGCAATGCGTCAGCAGCTTCTGCAGCCTCGTGGATAATCTCACAGATAACAGGAATTATATCACATGCCATCTTTCTATTTGACTTGAGCAGAGTTTTTATCTCTCTGTTTCTTTCTTTTTGGAGCGCCAACTGCAGCTGGATCCACCAATGGCCCTGACCAAGTCTGGATAGGTGCTTTCAAATATGAGAAATTTGTGGTGCTGAATGGGACATCAGGTGGATCAAAAACAGGATCGATGTGATGTGAAGATCCCAATGGATAGCCAAGTGTCCCATCTTGGTGCGGAGGAGGGAATTTCTCGCTTTTGCTCTTTGCATTTGCATGAGTTATTAGCCGCCGCCTCTGTTAAGGGAAAAGGAGTCAAAAGGAGCAAATCTGATGAAATAACAATCATTGTGAAACCCTTAGCTTATCATGCAAGTAGTTCATGTGTTGCCTGCAAATAAATACATTCCATTCCCTGCCATTAAATGAGAAGTCACAATGTATGCCGAGGGAATACCATGGATGAATTGTTTAAATCACTAAAGTCCTGACACAGATGTGATGCAAGCCTACTCACATCCCATTGCCACAAAATCCAGTCCAAGTTCAGTTCTGATAAAGGGTTCCCATTCGTTGCCTAACTATGAGATAAACAATTAGGCCAATAAGGCTAGTCAATCTACAGTAAATGCCTGAGACATGCAAGACACTCGCTGCTACCACTAATTGATCTACTGGGTGCTGGTTGACTGGGACACATGACAAATACCAGTCAGACTGTTCCATTGCATATCCTTCTACATGGAAGAAAAAAAAAAGTAAAAAGGAAAGGCACTTTTTTCTAGATGGAACTATTATAAGGTTATTAGTCCTTTCAATAGTCCATACCCCTACATTCATAGAATACATGTAATAAGGGAAAATCTTTCTAAAAACTAGCATAAACACTTTCTAAAACCATGCAATATACATGCATCGCTCAATGAGCGGAATGTTGTGAAATGCCATTTCTCACATCCAAACTTTCACCAGAAAGCTGCAACCAAATCCATATCTGTAAACTACGACCAAAATTCAGGAGATATGTAAGAAAAAAATTTCACGGGCTCCCAAGTACATAGAGCTGTGTAATGATTTTTCTGAAACAGTCAAAATTTGGAGAATATGACCATCTGTGCTTGATTACTCTCCACCAGCCCAGCAAACTGGTGCAGAGACACTTACCCAGCCTATCATCCATAGGGTATATTCTGATTTTCCCTTTCAAATACTTTGCATCCATAATCAACCATTTCACCTTTACCCAACACCTCCAGTATATGTGCCACTCTTCTGATGGGGTTTGTTGTTTTCCCAAAAAATGAAGTGGTTTACAACCTGAGGCAACTATATAGTGATCCATGTGATTCTGCTCATGAAGAAGAAATGTAACTGTTTAGGCTAGACAGTGCAGAACATGTCTAACCAAGGGGAATTACTTTGCAGATTCCTTTTCCTATAAAAGTCTACATAAAGCAAATGAAATTGCTTCTGATGTAAGAGATAACTGATTTCCTTATCTAGCAAGTGCATGGAGCCTTGCAAATTTATAATGCAGTGAAAACAACATAAACAAGAGAAACATAGAATTGTTCATGAAGAATGCAGCTTATCTGACTTACATCAAGATTAGCTTGAAGTTCAGCATTAGCTTCTGGAGCAGGAATTGCCCTTGCAACCCGGTCACGTGAGCGTGCCTTCCTTACAACATCAGCACTAGCCTTCCCAACTGCTCTCAATCTACAGCAATGAAGATTGCTACAAATTACATAATGAGGCAGTGGGAAAAAGGGACATGTTGAGGGGGGCATGGAAATAATTAAGGAATCGATAAACTACACATGCATAGCTTCATGCATCAATGGATAAAAGGAGCACAACTGGAAAGAGGAAAGAATTATTAACATGATGCTTTCTGCAATTTGTGTTCTGCTTTTTTTTTCCAGTATAATAAAATACCAGTCAGAGTTTTAACTTTCTTCACATTCTAGAGAAAACATTTACCATGCAAGTGACTGAAACAAATATTAAGATAAGAGCATTCAAGCCACCCCACCTTCTACTCTCTTCATCACGTAATTTAGCATCCATTTCCTTGCTCGGCGGATATTTTGGAAGACTAGAAGGATCACAAGCATAAGGCTTGGTAGTGAAGAACTGAAAGACAAGAGAACAACCGGTCACAATGACATAAAGCCACAAAAGTTGAAAAGAAAGAAGCTCAAATATATTCTAACTTAAACCTGCTTGGCTCAGTTTTGGATATAAAAACCGTGACTTCTATAAACAGCAGTGCTTAGCCTATGAACGCAACCCATTCTACTAAAATTCATTAAACCAAACTGAATCAACTCAGGGTTGGCCAGTCCATAAGCTCATTCAAGCTGTGCTTCTTTAATTTACGAGGCCTTGCCTTGAACAGGATTTTCTCACTTCACTGCTGAACTAACAAACCGAAAAAAACCTTGATCTCACATAGATTTCAGGGAAAAACATAATGTGCTGGAGAAAGCATAAAATATTTTAACAGATTACACAGAAACATTCCAACAAAAGACAATAAAGAAAGGCAAATCAAGAGTTTTGATAAACAATAATGGCTTCAAGTGGGTTAGTTATCAGTAAGTGATCCAAATCCTGTCTGCAATAATACTGGATATGGTCAGCAGAAACCAATAGTGCTGTAGGGAAGCAAATAATCTTGTTTAGGTCAGAGGAGGCCTACAAATGTTCAAATCCATACACCTCAGGGTTGAACAGTCAATGGTTGAGCTAGGAGGACACAGAAGCTTGGTTTTGAGTTCTATCCAAGTCCTAACAGTGCAAAGCAAAAACATTCTATCAAATAAAGAAAGGCTAAAACTGCACATCCAAAATCCTCTGCTCATTCTCCTTGATTGCATCAAATCATGTCAAGATAGCAAGTTTAAATAATAATGAAGAGATCAAAGACAATCCTGAGAAATAGTAAACTGCAAGTAGATTTAGTGTCTCGGAGTGAATGTAACCAAAGAAGCACATTTTAATCATGTGTCCTAGTTCATACACAACACAATAGAATATAGTGGAAGAAAAAGCTGCTGAAGAGAAGATGTAGTAATGTATTATAGAACAAAGACTCACTTCACTCCTCAATGCAGCTGTAGCAGTTCGACGTTCTGCTGGGTCAATTGCAAGAAGAGTCTCGATTAGAGGCAGTGATGATGGTGGAAAATCTTTAAATGTCTCAGCTATACATCGCTTGTATGATTGTTGGGGCTTAAATATGGTTGCATGTGGCAGCTTTGACTTTTTCCAATACTCTTCAGATGGGGAGCCACATAGTTTAAATATCTTGTGTAGTTGCTCCACCTATACAACAACCATAACAACCAAACCTTAATCCTGAACTAGTATTCAATGATAAAATTAATATTAGTATACAAAGAGAAATCCTTTGCATGCATAGCAATACAATCACTTCTGCTATGCCATTAGGTCATCTTTCCAATAAACCGCTAAATTATTCACTTTCTTGGTCAGCCAAAGCAGTAACATAAGCAAACAAATGAAACATGAAGTCAATGACATAACAAGAAACGTGATACAAAAGAAATAATTGAAATCCATCAACATTGAACAGTATAGATATCTCTGGGTTAAGTGAGAATGTGGTGATGGATGAAACTGAATAAATCTATAATGTTACCTCAGTACGACCAGGCATGATAGGCTTTCCAGCCAATAACTCAGCGAGAATGCAACCAGCACTCCAGAGGTCCACACCAACACCATAATCAGTAGCCCCAAGAAGAAGCTCTGGGGGTCGATACCATAGAGTAACCACCCTGCTAGTCATAGGCTGCTTGTGATTAGGATCAAAAAAGGAAGCCAGCCCAAAGTCAGCAATTTTGAGCACTCCATCATTGCCAATAAGAAGATTTGAGCCTTTAATATCGCGATGGAGCACACAGCGAGTGTGACAATGTTCGAGGCCAGATAACAACTGATGCATGTAACATTTCACCTGCCATATTTTTACATGTAAGATGAAAGCCACATATATCAAATCACACTAACAACAAGAGCTAGCACGATAACAAATTAACGACCTGAGGCTCTGTGAACTTGATACTAGGACTCGCTGCAAGTCCAGCTAAATCATGCTCCATGTACTCAAATACAAGATATAAACTACAAGACATCCTTGATGTCACCAAACCTTCTAGTTTCACAACATTGGGATGATCCAATCGTCGCAAAATCAAAATCTCCCTGGCCATGAACTTTACACTCTCGGGCTCCAAATTGTCAAACCGAACCTTCTTCAATGCAACAATTTTCCCCGTCAATGTATCCCTAGCTTTGTACACGTTACTATATGTTCCTTGCCCAATCTGAAAACAACAGCAGCAACAAATAAATTACAAATTCATACTCCACCAACAATACAAATAACTTAAAAAATCAATAATTCAGCATATTCTCTTTCTTAAATCCTCAGAATCCCATAAAAAAACATTTCGTCAAATAAGCTCAACACTACTAAGAACATAATCACATTCTGTCTTAGTGTAGCAACATTAAACAACAAGCACTTACGAAATCAAACACTGACACACACCAAAAAAAACAGCACATTAACAAAAACAAAAACATCTGTACCTTATCAAGTTTTTCAAAGGTATCAGCGCGACGAGGGGTCCAGCCATTGATAGCTTCACCAGCAACAGCAGAAAGCCAAGAAGGCCAACCAGCAGCAACCTGTTCACCATGTAAATGCTTAGGAGCATTACTTAATCTCGGATTGGGTTTTGAAGACCTATTCCTCTTTTCTCTTCTCCGTCTTTCCTCCGCCACGTCATTATTATTTCCCTTCTCATTTTCTCCATTACAATCCTCATTCTCCTCCGCCTTCGCAACCCTAACTTCCACTTCTCTCCTCCGCTCTCCACCACCACCCTCTCTCTCCACCGCACATTTCTTCGCATTCAGCTCTTTCCCGAACACACACCCCATTTGCTGTCACTTTCCTTCCTCATTACAGTCCACAACCCCTCCTCTCTGCTGTCACTCGAAAACCCTTAATAACAATCAATTTTTTATTTATTTTTCTAAAAAGGAACAAGGGAAAGAGAGAGAGCTAGAGCGAGAGAGGTGGCTTTTTTGAGAGAAAAGGAAAAGGGAAAGTAATGATTTGGAGTTGGGCACACCACAGTCAAAAAAACTATGAGCTGCTGCTTCCTGGTGTTGCTGTGCTGCACAAAGGAAAAAAGCATTTTGCCAATGGATTATTATTATTATTATTATTATTATTATTATAGGGCATAAAACCCAGACCGGCTCAGCGGCTCGATGCTGGGCCTGAAGTCTAAACTGATTCGGCTTAAAAAAACCTTGATTGACTCAGTTAAAATTTTTAGATGACATGCTGATTTCATCGATTTGAACCTAAATCAATTGAAACTCGGTCTTAACCCGTTGAGTTTTTCTGAATAGAATTTGTGTCAAACCGAGTCATTTTGATAATTGTTTTTGTAAAAAAATGAAAGGCCGGGTTGACCTGTACCGTACCTATGCTCGGGTTTTACATCTTCTTATCGGGTATTAAAATATAAATTGTTATTTCTTTTAATAAAAAGAAAAGAGAATATAAAGAGACTGTGGATATGTTTTCTTGCTCTTTGTACTGCTTTCTTTATTTCTAGTGTGTCCGTCTAGTTCTCCCTGTCCTGCTTGATTAATTAATAATATTCATAAATTAATTTATAATAATGTTATAAATTAATTCAAACAAGTATTTACTTGATTTTTATAGATCTAAAAATATAACCTCCATATTAATCATATTTTAGTTTTTGATTTTAAAAATATATTTTAATAACATTATATTTAATTAAATTTCTCAATTTAATTTCTGACTAATAATTTTTAATGTTGTGACTATTAGATTTCTAGCATGGTGATCTAACTATAAATTATAATTATAATTATAATTATATAATTTAATTTATTATTATTTTAATAATTGATTAGTTTATATTTGAAAAATCATATGCATCATCCAATAACATGTCATGATTATTTAAATATTAGAAAAATTATTAGTGGATTGATTTAACTGCTTAGTGATCGATTTTTTGAAGTAATTAATGTTTGTTTTATCAATAATGTCTCAATTTAACATTAAAACATGAAATATATCAATCATATTAAATCATGATTATTTTATATAATAACTATTTATCATTTTAATAAAATTATTCTTTTAAAAAAAAATAATTTTATCGTGAACAAAAATTTATCAGCCAGTGTCCATGAAATATTTTCTACTGTAGCGTCCTTTCACTGATCAATGCAATAATTTTAACGGATTTATTTGTTCATGTTCCGCTGAATGGACGAACGCATGGATGCCACGTTACTAAGAGTTTCGTGATTGTCACTCATGTGCCCCTGTTGGTGATCTGGCAAGTGTTAATCTGGTCAGACTTCAGGGTTGAGGAAAATGTGGTGGGTTCCACTGGGAGGTATCAGAGCAAAACCACCGCAGGATTTCCCTCCTGGCCCTGGATTTGCTTACAGGGTGGCTGCTTATACCTCCAATCAGACTTCGACATCTGGTATGTTACACTATACTACAGTATGAGGTTGATTTTTCGTGAGTCATAAAGTAATATTTTATTATAAAAAACGATAGTTAAAGATAGAACGGAAAAGTTTTTATATATTTTTTATCTTTATTTTCAATCAACACATTTTTGTTCAAAAAATTGATCAAATTTGAGTACAAAACTAAAAAGTTTTTTATTTTATTTTGTATCATTTAAATGCATTTCTAAATATAAAATATTTTCAAAAATAGTCTTAACTAAAGGTTAATCACTTATACCGACATGATAACTATGTTTTAAATGAATCCCTCGTTAAATTGTCAGTGTTAACTCACTAATTATCTTAACAATGATGATAGATCCTAAAACATAAACTATTGTTAGTGTAAATATAGAGCAACACTTGACCTTGACCCAATCAAGTGTACAGCCCAGTCAGATCGGTGTCTTGATCAAATAATGGAAAGTGGAAAGCTGTTAAATTCCATAAATAATAATAATAATAATAATAATAATAATAATAATAATAATAATAATAATAATAATAATAATAAAAGGGTTTTCTTTTCGAAGGGAAATATTAGTAGATGTGTAACGAACATTATTAGACAAATTAATTAGTGGAACAGGAAGCAGACACAAGGACACAGCATGCACTTAACCCATCGAGGTGGGGAGGAAATTATGGTCAGAAATCGCCATGTCTTTTTGCCTGCCTAATGATCTTGCATGCGCATGATGTTGCATGCGCATGCAGCATCATGGCTCCATTCATCTTTACTTGCCACACCCTCTCTCTCTCTCTCTCATTCTCTCTCTGTGGGTTAGATAAAATAACGATCATAAGGTTGGCCAGCGTTCTGCTGACTACGAATCTGGAAAAAAAATTAAATGCTGCGACTTCACAAGAAAATTAAGCCATTGATGGTAGGTAAGAACTTATATAAGTCATATTTTTTCACCTCTTTTAATAGTTTATTTTTTAGGTGAAATGATCCGTTGATATGGTATTAGAATCTTGTTAACTCAATGATCATGTATTTGAATCTTATCACGCTCATTCTATTTTGATAAAAATTAAATACAAGATAATGTAAAATTTTATGCAAGTTTCAAGTCTAAATACCTTTTATTTAATTAAATATATTAAAAAATAATATAAATTATATCTAAGAATATTAAAGATCTTGAAGGGAGAATAACATTTAAAAAATAATATTTTGATTATTTTTTTATCCCAACTTAAAATACAATAATATATTTAAAATATTATTCAATAATTTTAATCATCAATATATCATCATCATCACCAAATTCTGTTATTACTGCACTACCTCGTCATCATAATATATCATCGTCGTTTTACTGTTTTTTTTATTTTGTTTTATTTTATTTTATGGATTTGTGAATTTTAGTCTTGAGAGGTTGGTATGATTATGCTCACGAAAAGACTTTATTTATTTATTGTTTTTCCAGGATTGTTAATACTGTTCCGGCTGGAACATTCTGTACCGTTAAAAAAATATAGATAAAACGGCGTCGTTTTCGTCTTGGTTTTAATTCCGGTCCGTTCCGGAAATACCGGCTAAATACCGGCCAGAACGTCTCGGTACCATTCCGGGTGTGCCGTTTCGGCCTTAAAATCCTTATTTTGATTAAGTTGTGGTTGTGTTTCTAGTTTTGAGATTATGTTTGTTTGACTTTGTGTTTGTATTGTATAATTTAAAGTAAATTTATCTTAAATTTTAATTATGCTTGTTAAATTAATATTTTCATTTTTCATATATATATAATTAATTAATTAATTATATATGAACAGTACAACTCTGAAACAGCACGCCGAAACACTTTGAAACCAAAACATTTTGTACCAATAAAAAAACCAGAACAACAATTCAGGTCTAGCTATAAATTTTATGGTGTTCATGGAGTGACTAATAATTTCCTGAGTTATTAATCAAGATATTGTTGAGAACAACAAATTTAATTTAGTATATTCATGAATTCAAATTAAATTATTACATAACATCTGCTTTTGTGATTTTACTTTCAAAAAGTCCATGTATCAAATCGTGACACACGTTACATAATAATTGATAGTTGCTAATTTAAATTGGTAGATGAACTAATTGCGTGTTCGAGAGTGTGCTTGGGGTTGTTTTTAAAAGTGTTTTCTGTTTAAAAATACATCAAAGTAATATTTTTTTAATTTTTTTGAAAAACAATTATATCAGCATAAGAAAATGATCTAAAATCACCAAAAAATAATTTTAAGTAAAAAAAATCATTTAAAAAAAAATATTTTAAAACGCGATGTCAAGCACTCTACCTCAAATCAACCAATTTATTTAAAAATTAACAACGTGGAATTTTTTGGTGAGCATCTAGTGAGAGTTTGACGAATAATTCTAGGAAATTGGATACAATTAGACCTATTTAGCACCCTGTTCAACGAGAATCGTTCCATAAATCAATTATTTAAACTTTATCAGGATGAACTTTACTCGAAATCAATGGTGCAATTGCATAATTAAAATCCACATTCACGCAACACCACATAAAACACGACAAGTGGGTGCTACTCAACTCACATCAGTGGAGTGGAGGCGGGTTATATGTTTCGGGACTTTTTCTCCTATTGCTCGCCCGTGGGGAAGACATTCATTTTTAGACATTCATTTTTTTATTTTTTATTTTTTTTATTTCAAATGGGATGCATTGCACACGTCTTGCCTCATCAACATCTATCCGGTTGTTGACGCATACACCATTCAATTATAAGTTTACACGTTTAAGTTTTTTTTAATTAGCATGTGTATTCTTGTTAGCTTATTCGTATCTTGATTAATCTCACAAGTTTTAAAATTAATGATCATGTAAACTTTTGATAACTATTATATTACCAACCATAGTGATCAAATCTAAAACTACAGGTAGATCAAACTTTTTAATCTCAATCTCTCACCATTAGATCACCTATTATATGGTTCAATTTATTTTTTTGTATAAGTGATTGTTGTGCTTTTATTTAACAATAAAAAGGTATCATTAAATGATTTATATTTAGGTTAGTTTTCAAGCTACAAAACAAATTGAATAAAATAATAGATATTTAAGATATTTAATAGATTTGTTTTATCAATTAAAAGTATTATTAAATGATTTATACTTAGGTTAGTTTTCAAGCTAAAGCTTTTTTTGTCTTTTCAAAATCGAGTGGTTTGAATTTTAGATCAACTTTATGAGTCAATTTAGGTTTTATGACTTTCCTTCAATCTATTGTTTTTAGTTAAAAAAAAATCATTGTTTTTAGTTAAAAAAATCATGTGACAATCATCTATACTTTAACCAATAAAAATGGATTGATAACATGTTTTCCCTTGTGCTCTTATTTTCTCTATGAAACTTTCCTCATAAAACTTTTATGGATTAATTATGTTAAATCACATGACAACTATTAAGAGTTTTACATTAATTGAAAAATAAAACTATATATGTAAAAATAAAATAAAATAAGTAAGTTTAATAATTCAAACCAATAAAAATCATCTTCCAATTAAAAACAATAAAATGAGAATTTAGTTCAATAGATTTTGTATTTAAAAAAAAATATAAAGGAGAAATTAAAAATATATAATATAATAAAAGAAACTATACTAACAAACCTACATTATTTTTATATATACTAGCTATTTACCCGAGCTTCACCATGATCGAAACCATGTTTTTTTCAACGCAAAAAAACTTTTAAGAGTGAGATTTTTTTTTGTAATGCTATGAATTTGGGAAAAATAATAAATATATGAGAATTTTTGTGAAGCATGACTTTCCAATAAAATATATGAATTTTTAATCGACATAGATTTATTTATTTAACATGTTTCAATAAAATCACTGGTATAAAATTATCATCACCAATAAAAAAAACAAGAAGATTCGAAAACCTGAATCTTCAAATTCAATGTATTAGGATTAGTTCATTATATAATTTAATTTCAATTAAACACCTATAATAATTAAACAACAAAAATAAATTGTTGATTTTCAACCTATAAAAAGAAGAAAACATTATTGAAAATCCATTGCTATATTACTATTATTATCATCACTATTACTACTTAAAAAATGAAAATCATTAAATTCCCCTGAAAAATATAAAAAAATCAAAGCACTTTTACAAAAGAGCAAGCAAGAAAACTATAGGAAAAAAAACCCACTGAAATTATCATTATTGTTGCGTAAACAATAAAAAACATAAAATTATCTAGAAGAATATAAAAAAAAAAACTTTAACAAAAGAACAAAAAAAAAAGACAAAACCAAAATAAATATTATGAGCATAAAGAAATCATCTAATCTGAAGAACAAAAAAATAACAAAAAACATTATAAAAAAAGGATAAAGGAAAAAAGGAATAAATATTAATTTTAAAATGATCACCAGCATAAATTAAAATTCTAGAACTAAACCGAATAAAAATAAAACTCCAAAAAAAAAAAGACAAAGTCTAAAACCAAAACCAATAGTATTGATACATAAATACAAACAAAAAATAAAAACTATCCACAAAGGACCAAAAAAATCAAAGAAGTTAAGACCAAATAAAAAATTAAAAGAATAAAGGTCAAAATGAAAAATAGCATATGATTAATTTCAATTGGAGAGCAAAATTGAAACAAATTAAAACTTGCACATAGAAAAAATTAAAGGGACAAAAAACAAACTAAAAATCAAAAATATAAGAGCCGGAATGAAAAACAATATATGTGATCAATTTTAATTAGAAGGTATAATTGAACAAAACCAAAACTTCTATAAAAAAAATAAGGAAGAAAAATGAATTCAAAAGAATAGGGTCTAAAATGAAACACACATAAACATAGATGATCGACATGTATTTTGCCGTTGTAGGAGATAGAAAAGGGGTAAAAAGAGAAAAACCACCACAGGTGATCCTCCTCCCTCCGGCCGACAACACATGCGGAAGAGGATATGACGGCATACTCGAAGACACGACGCATATACATTTTCAACCGCTGCAAGACACCACACGTGCCAACTGAACGAACGTGTATGAGGAAACTGGCGATATATCAGGAAGGCACGCCTGTAGTTCCTCCAAAAAACAGAATTACCTAAATATCCCCCGTATCCAGCGATAATAATGAAAGAACCAAGCATGGAAGTACCATTATGTCGCCAGTGTCAGACCTCTGTTTTGTCATTTCTAAGGGTATTTAAGTTGTTTTACTGTGCACAAACACATGAAAAATCTAAAATACCCTCATCGCCAACTCTCTGTTTTTGTCCCATCTAAGGATAAAGTTGTTATTTCATTGTTCACGACCAGATTGAAAAACCTAAAATACCTCTAACCAACCTTCGTCTTTTTGTCAATATCCAGAGGTAAATAAGTAGTTTAGCTGTGCAAACAAAAACGAAAAAAAAAACAAAAACACCCCCAGACAATTTGTTAATAATACACGGGTTCCCTGGAAAAGATCAAAATACCCTCTGCACCGAGGGCTAGATTTTATGGGCTGAAGGGCAAAACAATAATCTCACCGTTTGAGTCTATAGTGATCTATATCTAGGTGCACAGTGAAACATGGAAGAGTTTATATTTTTTTGTAATATAAACACGTTTGTGTTTTATTTGAATCCAATGGTTCAATTGCACGACCACGAAACACGGCAAGTGGTGTAATTGAACTTAAATACGTGGAGGAGGCCTCGAATGAATTATGTCTCGCGTGGCATGTTGGGAAGATATTCAACCTTTTGTTTGCCACATCCACATGGCATGCACTTCACATGTCTTGCCTCATCACCAACAATCCTGTGCTGACGCCGACTCCATTCAATTATAGTTTATATCGTGTTTTTAAAATGAGATTATTTTTTTTAAAATAATATTATTTTAGTAGATAATTAACAGGTCAGTTTTCAACTGAGTTAGATCTGGATCGTTCAAGTTATGTTTTTGTTATTCTTGATCGAAATCCCTAGTTAAGTTTTAATCCATTGAGTTCAAATTTTAAAACAAGAATATAATAATATATACTTCAAGTTTTCTTCTTGCTGTTTTTTTCCGGGCAGTGGTGTTTTCATTCAACATTTAACGGGTTTTTTTTATTAGTTTACAGGTCTGAACTTCTACATCTATTTTTTACGCTCAAAAGAAATAAATCTTTTTTTACAAGTTTTTTTTTGAAAAAAATGATTTTTTATTTATTTTAAATTAAATGTTTTTGGTGTTTTTTAGATTATTTTCATATGATGATGTCAAAAATAATTTTAAAAAACAAAAATCATCATTTTGATGCATTTCTGAATGAAAAACATTTCTAAGAACAACATCAACCACACTTTCAGACTTTGACATTGTGTTTCAAAAACCCTTTTGATTTTTTTTACTTTAAATTAAAAATTTTGTTGTTTTTAGATCATTTTTATGTGCTGATGTCAAAAATAATTTTTTAAAAATAAATAAAAAATTATTTTAATGCATTTCTAAATGAAAAACACTTTAAAAAACAACTGCAACCACTCTCCCAATCAAATCTTGAAGCTCGAATTAAGAAAATTGTTAAAAAGATTTTTTTTTTTATCAGTAGTCATGATTTTATTGAATAAACTCAAGGTGAGTACATAACGAGAGAAAAATATATTTCAAAGATCTTTCTTCTTGTAATTCAAGGAGTATATTATAAACTAGTTCCAATAGTTTTGTAAAATGAATTCCTCTAATTTTAGAAACAATTAACCAGTCCTTATATTTTTAGAGCTATTGTAGCAATTCCATGTTTCTTTTTGAAATTATTTTGTTTTTGCATATTGAAAATAGAAAAAATATATATATTATAGAAAAATTAATGTGAAAATAAGATTTTTTAAACAAATAAATATTAAATTAAGGATGACAAATACTGATTCAACTTTAGTTGTTTATTTTTGGAATTGTTTAATTTATTTTTTAAAACTTAAAAGGACTAATTTATAATTATAAACCTCCCCCACTCTCTCTATATGGTCTATTTTTTCTTTAAACTCACAGATATGACTCTTTTGAACAAGTTTAATGTGATTGATTTTCTTTAATTTTTTTTTAAAATTTATCATTTAGTGTGAAATTTAATATAGTAAATTAATCCATAATATGATAATCCAATACCTTAACAAGGTCAAATTTCAATTTGAAAACTATACAATGATTTTATTTAAGAGAATGTTCAAGAAGATAAATAAATCAATTTCTACTTTGCTTTTATAGAGGCTTCTTAGAGACTAAATACTTTAATATATATATAAAATAAATATTAAAAATTATTTACACGTATAAATTTAGATATGAAGGTTTATCATACATAACTTATTGAATGGATATAATTATTATTCGTAGCAAAAATATGTTTGATAATCAGTATATAATATTTTTTAGTATTATTATCTTAGAAAGATATAAAAAAATATTAATTTAATATATCCTAAAAAACACTTTTAAAAAATAAAGTGAAAAAAAACTCTCCAGGTAACAATTGTATTTAAAATAACAATAAAAAAAAACAAAAAAAACAAAAAAAACGTGGCTGGCAAGAAGTGCACATTACCCAAACCATGGCACTGTCCTTCCAGTTTCTCACCAGAAACCAAAACGAAGCACATAAAAACGTTAAAAATCTCGAATTCCAATAAACCCAATCAGCAACTCCATTAGTCCCATCGCCTTAGGATTACTATTTTTTTTTTTATGGATGCCATAACCGGATTTTGCCTAACTCTCAGACCTCGCAGTCTAGTGATTGGTGACCATCAGCCCCCAAAGCTCTCCACCCCAAAACGCACCGTCTCATTACTATCTTTGTACAAAAACCAAAAGTCTAAGACCAAACTAACATTATCATCCATGACAGCACCTCTTCAAGTCTCAGCATTCTCTACTATTGGTATATGTTGGTGGGTTTTTTTAGTTTTTAGTTTTCTTTTGCCGTGTTGGGTTTTTAGTGTTTTCTTGATTCGGTTCTTGAAGGAGCAAGAAAAGAGGAGTCGGGGACTGCAAGTTCCGGTCTTGTTGGAGAGAATGATTTGCTGATTGTTGGTCCTGGTGTTCTTGGTCGCTTAGTCGCTGAGAAATGGCGCCAGGTATGTTTTCTTTTTCATGTTGGTTAACAAAATCATAATTATCGTTGAAATCTGCTCTTTTCTGGTTTCGAGTTCTGACTTTGAATGCTTAGGACTGAAGGAGAATTGTGTGATTTTTCCTTTTCTTTTATTTTCTTTTATGGGTGTTTGTGTTGTGTTGAAGATCAGAAATTTATGGGATTATGTTTTCGAGTAGGAACATCCGGGCTGTCAAGTTTATGGCCAGACAGTGACTACTGATCACCATGATGAATTGATTAAAATGGGGATCAATCCATCCTTGAAAGGGACTAAAGCAACACAGCAGTATCCTTATGTCATTTTCTGTGCTCCTCCTTCTCGAACTTCGGATTACCCTGGTGATGTAAGGTAATAAAGATCAGTGTCGTTGTTGCTTATAAAATGGGTGCTTGATGTGTTCAAGGATGTAATTGTACTGTGTATAAGCAAACGTAACTTGGTGCCTGATCGCATAGATTTTATTGATCAGAATTTTGAAGTGTTCTTGTGACTGTAAAATGATGGGCTATCTTTGCTATGATTGCATCAACCTTGTTACTTCGATTAAAATGGAGTTGCTTGGTTAAGTCAACCTGGGTAGTTTAGGGTTGCTTTGTATGAACAATTGGTAGAAAAGACGATGGACAGTTGCACATATGAGAGGAAGTAAACATTAAAATCTGTGATTGCGAACATGATGTTACTCAATGATTATGCTATTTCTTTGGACCATTGACCAAACAGAGAAGCTGCCTTGAGCTGGAATGGGGATGGTTCTTTCGTGTTTACGTCAAGCTCTGCACCATTTGATTGTTTTGACAATGGACAGTGTAATGAGGTATGCATAAAATCAAAAAAATATTATTGTTAGAAACAATGCTTACCTCTTTGTTGTTCTCTATATTCAGAAACAGGCTTTTCCTGTGAATAAAAGCTCGCCTTGGCTTATTGACAAGTCAAATGAATTGCTCTTTTTGCCTTCTCTAGCCTTTGGCCGTGGAGACAGTCGAACTTGAAACTATGTTATTTTTGCTGTAGTCTCAATAATATTCTATGCAGGACTCTCCGGTAGTGCCCATTGGGAGAAGCCCCAGAACAGATGTCCTTCTAAAAGCAGAAAAAGTGGTGCTGGAGAGTGGTGGCTGTGCTCTTAGATTGGCAGGACTCTATATATCCTTCTCAGTCCTTAATTATGTGGATTTCATAAACAGTTGAAATGGAAACTTTAGAAACATGTATATGATGGCTATTTATTCACTTAACCTTGACTGCTGACACAAAGCAGATAGAGGTGCGCATACTTACTGGTTGGAGAAGGGGACTGTTGAATTTCGTCCAGATCACATCCTGAATCTTATTCACTATGAGGTTGAACTCTTTGTTCTTCTGAATTTACGATTGACATGTTTTATGGTCATGCATGTAATCCTCTTCCACTGCAGTCATCTTGTGTCTGGCATGAGTTTTCGCATTCCAGATTCTGTGTTTTTATTGATTCAAAGGATTTTCATCTCTTTTTGCACAACATGCATTAGATGGTGCTTCTTCTTATTGTCAGCACCCCTCTTACATCCTCACATTGTTAGCATGTCTTTGCACTATGCTTAGTGTTTGTGATGCAAAACAATGAAGTTGATATGGTGTTTATCAATTGGTTTTGCTTGGTTATTACTTTAATAGGATGCTGCTTCGCTCGCCGTTGCAATATTGAAGAAGAAAATTCGGAGCCGGATTTTCTTGGGTTGTGACAACCATCCTTTATCCAGGTAACTTGCAATGATGATAACCTGTCTTAAAATTTCAAAGAGCTAAAAGTTTCTCCTTCTGTAATCAATCTGCAGGCAAGAAGTTATGGACTTGGTCGCTAAAAGTGGGAAGTTCAGCAAAAAGTTTGTGGCCTTTACAGGTGTGGTGCTCCTTCTGATATGGACTAAAGAACCGTTACTTCGTTCATGATTCTCTTTCCCCTTATTTGACAGAGAAGCTTATTGTTGTTAATTAAATACCTGCAATCAATTTGCACACCACTTGTCTCGTTAATGCAGGAACAAGTGATCCTTTAGGGAAGAGATTAAACAACTCTAAGACCCGCGAGGAGATAGGCTGGGAGCCAGAATACCCGAGTTTCGCTCATTTTCTCGGTGTCTCAAAATAGATGCAATGCCTATCAGCAGGAAGTACGAGGTGTAATGGCACAGAGCTGATGGGAGGTACGAGGTTGTGGCAGGAAGAATGCTTGATGCCGGGGCAGCTGGTTTCCACCTCACATTTGCAGGCAAGAAACCACCTCTGTTTTTACTCTTTATGAATAAGAAGGCGGTTTACCATTGTTTACAAACTTTCATGTTCTTTATCTCTTGTCTTGCAAATAAAACACACTTTCATTTGATTCATCGTTACTACATTCTTTCTCCTCTGAAAAAAATTAGAGGAAAAGAACAGCAGGTGCATTCTACCTCATTGTGAAAGAAAATCAATGCGTCTCTTTTTTCTTTTTTTCAATTAACTAGGTGGTGTTTGATCTTGTATTTTCTTTTTTAAATTATTTTTCCATTTAAATATATATATGATTTTTTTTATATTAATTTTCAATATCATAAATCAAAATTATCCTAAAATATAAAAAATAATATTATCTTGATGTTCTTTCAAGCTAAATATATTTTTAAAATATATCCAAACACGGTGATATTCAAGGTCTCATTTAAAGTATTGTTATTAAAAAATATATCAGAATAATATATATATATATATATATATATATATATATATATATATATATATATATTTTTTTATTTATTTTTTAAAAAAATTATCAGTTAATATAATGACATGCCAACTTGCGCTCCAAAAATGTAAAGTCAACTCCATCCTCCAAAAAATAATTATCAAGTTGGCACAAGACGTTGATTGTTTTAGTTAACTAACGAGCTGATTAGCCAGCTTCGCTGGGCATTTTTATCTATGTAGAAAATTAATTGATTTTATAAATGCTGTATTTTGTTATTTTAATATTTAATTAGTATAATTGTAATTGAGAAAATCTGTTACAAATGGTTTTTTTCAACCAAAATGTGATTGAATATTGTTATTGCTAAAAAACTTTTGATAAAATTTGTTAGAACATTTGCTAAGAAGGTGAAATGATTTATAAGAAATTTGTTGTCACGGATACTCTGGTTAAAAAAACCAAAACAACAAAAAAAAACCCGGTTAAAAAAGAACAATTGAGTTGGACAATAAAAAATCAAAAATACATATGAAAAAAAGGTCATCGTTTTTTAAAATAAAAAAACAAAGGGTCTCAAATATAAATTTAAATTCAAAGCCAAAGTTTTTTTTATAAGATTTATTTATCATATTATTATATTAAATATCTTTAAGAATGCCGATATTAAATTTTTTTCAAGAAATCGTAGGTCATTTTTTTTCTCTCTTTATATATTTTTAGGCGATAATATTAAATAAATATTAAACACATATACTTAGTCTCACATATTATATAGTGTGATCGAAATGGGAAGTGATTTTTATATTTTTTAATTGTAGATAACCTGAGTAAATTTGTTAAAAAAAAACAATATGAGTTGCCTTTTCCCCCCAGTAATATTAGATCTGACACATTATTAATAAAAACATTGCAATATTTTTCAAAAAAAGAATATATATTTTTTGCGTGCTATAATTACTTATTTGCTGTCTAAAAAGAACAGTGTAGTCGAAACGGAAAGTGCCTCATATATTTTTTAATTGTAGATAATATAGGCAAATTTGTTTACCTTTTGTTTTTTTGAGTTGTATTTTTTCTCGGGTAATATTAGATCTTAAATATTAAAAATCCAATTTTGTTTTTTTTAAGAAATACACTTGAACAAAAGAGCACAAAATTAAAATTCGAAGCCAATTTTTTTTATTTTATAAGATTTATTCTTCATATTATTATAATAAATGTATTTAAGAATGCTGATATTAATTTTTTTCTTGCAAAAAATCCGAGGTCATTTTTTTTTATCTCTTTATATATTTTTAGGCGATAATATGCAATAAATATTAAAACATATAAGAATGACTTGTTTGCCATTTAAAAGGAACAGTGTAATCGAGACAAAAGTGACTTGTATTGTTTTTTAATTGTAGATAACCTAGGTAAATTTGTCTATTTTTTGTTCTTGAGTTGTCTTTTATCCCCAGTAATATTAGATACAAAATGACTATTGCTATTATTGCAAAAACAATTAAAATTATAAAATTTTAACGGAAGAAAAAACACTCAAAAACATTAACAAAAGCGTAAGCAAGAAAAAAAAACATATTATTATTATTATTATTATGATTATGATTATGATTATGATTATGATTATTATTATTATTATTATTATTAATGAAAGTGGAAGAAATAAATCAAATGCAAGAAAAAAAATATATTATTATTATTATTATTATTATTATGATTATTATTATTCTAATTAATGAAAGTGGCAGAAATAAATCAAAGGGAAAAAAATCGAGGGAAAATAAAATTATTAGGAAAAAACGTAGCAATTATTTGATAAGCATTAAAAATTTAAACAGGGATTTAAATTATAAATCAAAAGTTAAAGGGCTGAAATGAAAATCACATTTATTATCAATTTCAATCCAAGGACAAAATTGCAAAAAACTCAAACCTGTGTACCGAATTTATTGACCAATTTGGACCCAATCCGGAAATCAAGAGTTGAAGGACCGAAGTGCAAGGTGACATTTAATTCATTTCAACCGGAAGGACCAAATCGAACCCAATTCAAACTAATGTACCAGAAGTGACAGGTGTAGGCAAACAAATTGCAAGTTGAGGGACCGAAGCGCAAAAGGAAAAAACACGGGGGGCTCCCCTGCACTTTTACGTGCAGGGGAGAGAGAGAAACGTTGTAGCCGTCTTCAACCGGCCGACGGGACGTCCACGCACATCGGATGCGAAAACGCGCCGACGCGGGAGGAAGACGACCCCGAGGCCCACCCAGTACAACGACGGTTGCTCATCTCTGGTCACCGTATGACGGCACACGCTCCGCCTCAACAGGGCGTGCGTCGTAAAACCTGCTGGCGCGTGGAGCCGACGTACTGACAGCAGCGGAGATAAATAATAAAAAATATGGTCAATTACTGACCTACCCCTGTACCGAAAACACCATTTTTTGTCTTATTAAGGGCTATAACCGTATTTAGCCAATTTCAAAAATTAATAAAATAAGTGGAAAACCGGCTGGGCAGACCAGACTGGACCGGTTCGCTCGGTGCAATTACAACGCAGCCCCCCGGTCTGGCGGCGTGTTTTGTCGTTTTTGGGGGGCTGTTTCGTGAATCCACTGTTCCCAGCTGAAAAAAGAAGAAGAGGTGGACGAACAGCCGCGACGCACGGCCGAGAAATGGTCAGTCCACAGTGTCATTGTGTCTGAAGCTACAGTGCGCCAAACCCGAGGTGTTTTAGCTATTGTTATAATGGTCGGGACAAAAAGTTGATTATTTTAGTTAAGTAGTTGCTACAAGGCAGCACAGAAAGATTCCATAAACAAGAAGGGAGACCATTATCGCATCTTGTTATCTACTTGAAGCAATTTGCGAGTAGCTTAGATATGAATATTGATTAAAAAATAAAAAAAAGGTCTGATATAAATGGATGAAATACTTTCGCTGGTCCCTTGAATATAGATTTCTAATCATATTTGCCTCAATGATTTCGTTATTGTTATGTTTGCTCTTATAGTTTCATTTTTTTTCTTCATATTTTGCTTTAATAGTCTTGATTTCTATTATATTTGCCTATATGATTTCAACACCGCATTTTAAAAATGTTTATTTTTTAAATTGAATATTTTTTGGTGTTCATAGATCATTTTGATGTGTTGATGTCAAAAATATTTTTTTAATTTATTTTTAAAAGAACATTATTTTAATGTATTTTTGAATAAAAAACACTTTGAAAAGTAACTTTAATTACACTTTCAAGCAAACCCTTAATCTTGTGCACTAAAAGTTCTTAGGTACAATGATCAAAATGAAATTCTAGAGACAAATATGTTAAAAATTCCTAACTATAGGGACCAAACAATGTACTCTACCCATTTACATCTAACTGACATTTTTTTTTTTTTATCTTATCAATAATCATATCTAAAGTAAATATCCCTTCTTGTTTATTCACTCTCCTTGTGGCTACTGGTTAATTAAAATAATCATAAACTCGAACCATAAAGACCAACTAATTAATATAAATAATTCCAGGTCAACTTGACTCTTGGGGCAAAATTTCACCGTCTTTTATGCACTTCATAACTTGTGATGATCTTATACTCCATCTCTTTCCAAAGAGGCTTCGAACACAAGAATATTCATCAAAGTCTCAGTGAACAATGGGGAAGGTCTGATGCTCCGAATCTGATGATGGTGGCATGCTATATATCGTTGTCGTTGAATCCTTGCTTTCCACCTCAGCTATTTCATTATTTTTGGTCGGAACCGGCTGGAAACATGAATGTGTAAATTTGGTTTACAGACTTTTAGATTACGTTTTGTTTTCCAGTCTTGGCTTATAACACGCATTTTACTGTGATTCATCATCACCTCTTCCTTTCTAATCGAGACATGTTTCCAGCAATATTGCTGGCTTTCTTGATCGCATTTCATTTCTCTTACGCAAACTTGAAATTGAAAACTGATTTCGATTTTTTGGATTCAAACTGGCATGACGCCAAAGATTCTTGGATTAAAATAATATCACTTGTTAGATCCAGATGCTTGGCGCCATTTGCAACAAAAAAATGAAGGAGTGCAGATAATACAGCTCTCTAAATAAGTTTACAGCAGGCCATCCCTGCTTCACGATCACATCATTCAAACCCCTCTGATCTCAGACTCATCCTGTCTCGAGGAACATGACTTGGTGCATGGTTAGTGATTGAACCATTTGGCTAACAACATAATCAAAAAAGATATGGATACTTGAAACTACAGGAACGTATACAAACACACTTAACACTTATCACCTGTTTAGGATTTAATGTTTTCATGTTTGTCACTTTTACAAATCAGCTTCAGCCCCCTGTCTTCTCACAAAAGCAGGAAAGGAGAATTTACATGAGCATCAACTATACAACATGCTGGCATAAAATCCCTGTGCACATAAACTGATCATTTGCCACATCCCATAGCCCATTCCTTGCACGCTTCAGCAGGACCAGGGAGTTCGATGTAGAGCCAGCCACAGAAATCTCACATGGGAAAGCACAAAGAACACCTTCTATTTCTGTACTCTGTGAAATACTATACTAAGAGAGGAACATCATGCAATAAGCCCACCATTCTACATTCTTAACCTTCTCCCTGTGTGCTCTGACACCAGGAAGTTGATTTTGGGTTTGAAATAGAGATCTCGACACGAAACACCTCGTGAACAGCACCTCGGTTAAGGACCCCCAATACCTCTTCCCCTTTGCCTGTTAGAAGATCTTCAAGGGAAACCCAACAAGAACAACACTCATCCCTCATGCGAAAGCCATGAAACCACCTGCCAAGCTTCCACCATTTAACATGCACTTTATGCTTTACGATGTTGCAGCCCACCAGTGTGTCCATAACACGGTCAGCCTGCCAGCCACAATACACAAATATCAGAAAAGAGCCATCCACTCAAACAGAATATATGATTAGAAAAGACCATGGCCCTATTAGGGTTAAAGTGCCAACAATGAGACATAAATACAATGCAAAACACTTCAACATATTGATGCACACGGGGCACATTTTAGCAATAACTAGTTAGCCATTCCAGCTTCTGCTAATGATGCTGACTAGTGCCTTGAGAATAGCTCTTTTCTTTTTCTTGGATCTTCTATTTGACTTTCTTGAAAGCCACAACATTAATCTCAAACAAAGCCTAATTGGCCTGTGCTATCCGCTCATCAAATTTAAGTTCCCGATCAAGTTTTGGAACTACAATGCATATTGACTTGCATGGCTGTTGAGCTGCAAAGGAATCACTTTCTTGTCCCCCAGATCTATCTTGAAGACCCACAGCTGTCAGATTTACAAAAACTTTGTACAATAGACAGGCTTTTCTAAGCAATTACGAGGGATTGCTTGAATGTGATTTTACATGGCAAGGAGGCCCAAATGTGGTTTCTTATCAAAGCATTAAAGAATGCTATCATCTGCCACACACATCCTTCTGATTTGCTAATTTTGACGGAACATAGAGTCAGGGGGATTTACCGGCATTTCAAGGCAGAAAATGCAGTAGTGCAAGCCAACCAAGTTAAGGAGCACATTAAGCTTTGGTTTGAAAAGGAACATGTGCACATCTTCAAATGAAAACTGCATGGAACTCAAATCTTCAATTGCTTTTTGATAGTCCCCAACATCAATTGATCCAGACAGAGAACATTGCTCTACAAACCCAACCACTTCAGCAGCACAACCCGCTTTCTCTCTGTGCATCCTTAAATAAATCTCTCTCCACCCCTACCTCCACACAAAACTTTCAAATTAGCAGGCTCACAATGGCATAGTGGGCAATAATTTGTCACATTTTATACACTACCACAAAGCCACAACAGCTTCTATCAAAGAAGGCAATCTCTTTTCTTTTCTATGGTATATGAATCATTAAAGAAAGTGAAAAGGTACACCGATAATAAAAAACACGAAATGAAATCAACATAAACCAAACTACCTTTTAAACCATAACTAAAACTAAAACACCTAGAAGCTTTAATTAAAATTCCATTACCATTATTCAATAGCACAGCTATAATGAGAGAAACTAGCAGATGGGTTTCTGTCATTTTAACACGAATTATTAACAGACTAAAAAAGCACAATCATAGGCAACATTCAATCACACAGCTTGAATGAAAATAATAACAAAAGGGTTTTGATTCATTTCAACATATATCATTATAAATAACAGAATTAGCTTATTCATAATACAAAATCCACTGATCAGATTGAATAATAAAGCTAAAATGAAGAAATAAAAACTGGGCGTGCTTCATTTTCACAGAAATAGATACAAAAAACAGAAAAGATCAAACCTTGGTGCTGGGGTCCAAAGAAGAATGAAGCGAAGGCCATCTCTGTTTGGTAAGTGATTCCCATATAGAATCAGACCCACATAAGCCCCTCCAAAACCGAGAGCAACCACCCAATGAACACAAATCCAATACCTTCAAAACAAAAAAATAATGAAAATATCAATTTTTACATTTAAAACAAATGAAAAAAAAAACATTTGTAATTGAAAAAGAGAAGGAATTGAATGTTTTTCCGAACCTGAAGAGATGATGCGATTTTGAGGGCAATATCAAGTGGGAGAGCGCGTTGTATATTTCTCTTCGATTGTTTCATTTTGATCACTCCCTTGATAGAAGCAGAATTGAATTGTTTTTAGGAGTAGAATTGGTCGAGTGTTTAAATGGTAGAGAAGCGTGATAAAAGAGGATAAAATACAATCTGGTCCCTTTAGTTTGATTGTTTAGTCATTGTTTCCCTATATTTTTGACTTGGTCATTGTTACCCTTATTTTTACAATTATTGGCAGCATCTGCCTCTTTTGATTTCGATTTTTTGGTCATATTTTCTCATATGCAGTAGAGGCAATCCTCCAAAAATTAACTATCCAGTTATATACAGATACAGTGTTTAATAGGATGTATGCTTTTAAGATGTTTTATATGTGTGTGTGTGTGTAAATAGTTGTGATTAGTTGATAAATTGATCCGGAAACACCATTTATTAAATGATGGATAAAAAAAGCCTTTTGTTACACCTTACCTTCTACCAACATTGATATTAATTAAAATAATTAGCCAGCATGGAAAACTTGATGGAATTTTCAAATTAAAAGAGAAAAAACCAAATTATATTTGATCATTTCAAAGCTTGAAGTCAGCTCTTGAGATTCATAAGTCGAGTTAGTTATTACATAACTCTCTGATTGTAATTGTTAATGTTAATTATTGCCATTATTAAAAACAAAAACACACATATTAACTTTAGCTTCATTACTGCCTACCAATTGAATATCTTGAAAAAAAATTTAACCAAAAAAATATTTCAGAGAAAAAAGTATTTTAAAAAACATATATTTCAAAAAGAAAAAAAAAATCAGGGATTAAAATGAAATGAAATTGAGAGAAGATTATTGAAATTAGATAAAATTAAAAAGAAGAAAGCCAAGTATGAAATTGTAAAAGGCACTAACATGTGAGTTTTTTTTTTTTTTTTTTAATTAAAAAAGAGTGAAATTAAAAGAAAATGATTGAGATTAACTAAGAGTTGAAAATTGAAAAGCCGACAATCAAATTGTAAGAGGCGCCAACATGAAGGATCTTTGTTGAATTAATCAGATTGAAATTGAAAGAAAAAAAGTGAAATTGACTAAAATCTTTATAGTATAGACAAGTTCTTGTAAGCATCTTAGCACCTGTTTGGGAGGCCGGCGCGTTTGCAAAACGCCATTCCAAATGAAAGAAAAGAGCCGTTAGCATGTTTGGTAAGTGCAAAACGCCATTTAAAAACATGTGGGGCCCACCAAAAAAATTGATCAAAACGCCATTTCCGAGAAGCTGGAATTAGGAGCTTTTTCCATCCCGTTTCAATTTTTTTCATTCTCCGTTTGCATGAAAAAAATTGACAATGCAAAACTTTGAAAAAATTACATGCAAGGGCTCTCTCTCTCTCTCGCGCGCTCTCTCTCTCGCTCTCTCGCTCTCTCTCTCTCTCTCTCTCTCTCTCTACCCAAACAGACACGGGTGCATGGTGGCCGGAGCTTCCAACGCTGACTCCGGCCACCACAGGCCACCATTTACGATGAAACCACCACAGGAAGAACCACCTCGGCCTCCTCTACCCGTCGGTATTCTCCGTTTAAGCTCTCGTCGTGGTCGATGAACAGTACCGCCACCTTCCAAGGCTGTTTCCGGCCACCACAGGCCACCATTTCAGACGCCACCACCACAGGAAGAACCACCTCGGACTCCTCTACCCGTAGGTATCCTCCGTTGAAGCTCTCGTCGTGGTCGGTCGGAAGCCACTTTCACGTGCACTTGTGCGCTGCACTGTGAAGAAGACGCACAGTGCAGCGCACCGTTTTGCCTTCTTCAAAATTAAAGTTGGGCTTGGGCTGGGCTGCACTCGGCCCAGCCCAAGTCCAGCAAAGTTGGGCTTAGGCCCAATTTGGTTGGGCTGTCTTCGGCCCACCAAAAATTTAAAAATATATATTTTTTTTAAAAAATGTGTAGATACAGATCAGTCTTAATGGAAGGAAAATATATGTTCGTGATGAAATTGCAAATAGTTTGATGTGAGAATAAAAAATAATAGTTGTTTTTTCATGAATTATTAATTTCATAATATTATTATCATTATTAAATTTACAATATTTAAAAAAATTATATATATATAAGGGTGTATATATATATATATATACCCTTTTAAGTAATTTCACAAGTTAAAAGCAGTTTGGAAAGTTTGGAAACCAAACACCAAAACTCCTTTTTCAACTCAACCACAGTTTTAACCAAACACTTTCCATTTTTAAAAACTCCATTTTCAAAACTCCATTTTTAAAACTCCATTTTAAAAACTCCATTTTCAACCACAACCGCAACCGCTACCGCTCTCCCAAACAGGCCCTTACTTGAATGTGATTTTTCATTGTAAAGGGACCCAAAAGAGGTTTCTTACCGGAGCATTAAAGAGTGCTATCTTCTGCCTCATTTGCTAAATTAGACAGGATTTGCTGGCATTTAAAGCCAGAAAAATGTAGTAGTGCAAGGCAACGAAGTTAAGTATCACATTATGCTTTCGCTTGAAAATGAATACATGCATCTTTTTTTTCTTTTTTTTTATTAACACGAGTGTCCGGGTAAACTTGCGTGCATCTCAATTAATTCCACAAGTTTTGAAGTTAACGATCATATAAGCTTTTAATAACCATCATATTAGCAACCACAGGGAAAGCGAATCTCTTAGTCTCAGTCTATTACCACTGAGCCACCTACTATATGGTTATACATGCACATCTTAAAAACAAGAACTCCAATCTTCAATTTCTTTTTAATAGTCCCAGACATCAATTGAGTTACAAATTAAAACATTGCTCCACAAACCTAACCACTTGAGTAATATTAAACATAAAAAGCCACAACAATTTTCTATAAAAAAGACAATTTTTTTTTCCCATGACATTTGAATCATAAGAAAAAATGAAAAGTTCAACACAAAGCAAAATATTTTTTCACCATATCTAAAACAACTATTTTATTCAAAATCCCATTACTATTATTCAATAACACAACTATAATGAGACAAATTTTATTTTAACACGAGTCACTAACAAAATTCAAAAACACATTCATATAATAAATACAACTTGAATGAAAATAACAACATGGTTTCATTCATTTATATCACTATAAATAATAGAATTTGCTTATTTATAATAGAAAATCCACTAATAAAATTAAAGATAAGGTCCTAAGAAATCCATGGTTTATATTTTTGATAATCGGTTAATCTTTTGGTTTTACTAATCTAATTTATTCTTAGTAGTCAAAGTGGTTAGTTATAAATCTAGTAACTCTTATATACATAAGTAAATATCTTTTTAGAGAGAAAAATATAATGATATTTTATATAAAACAAATTCTAAAGATACATATTTTAAAATATTAATAATAAAGATATTATGAACCTGAAGTTTGAAGGATTCATGAGATATTTATAGCCCAAGAGTCCTGTAATAACCCAAGATTTTTCTACGTTTTTTTTTTTTTTTTTGTATAACATACTAATAATTATGGGATTGTTTATATGCAATCCGTGTAACAATGCATTCCATTACTGATCTTTTAGGTTACCAGATCTCCAACTTAAACAGTTCCTCAATTCCTTTCTTAACTTATGATAACACAATATCAAATATGTCTATTAAATCCACATAATAACCTTCAACCACCTACCAATTCAATTATTTTTCTATTCGATTTGTTCACATCACTTTTTATAATCATCATATATTATTTCCATTTTGTATTTACTTAAAACATATGTGTAATGGGTATTTACACACAACAAAAAGATTCAATTATTGAGGTAGAAATAAAATTATACCATACAGTACATTCCAAGGTAAAACTATTAACACAATTATAACCATTCAAAGTATATAAAATAAGTAGCAAAACCACACAATTATTACCAACTAGCCCACTTCGTGAAATATACTAACAATATATATTACATTATAAGAGTTATTAGTCATCAAGAAAACTTGTGCCCATGATTATTCAAGAGGAAATGAATTGTTATGCTTATCCAAGTTAGTCAAAATCGCGAGTCAACTCGCAAAATCGTACGATTTTGCGAGTTGGCTCCGAAAACCTGGTTGAACCGGTAGAAAAACCGAACCCGGTCAAACTCGGTCAAACTCGTAGAAAAATCGTTCAAAATCGTAGAAAAATCGTAGAATAATAATAATAATAATAAAAATAATAATATAATAATAATAATAATAATATTTAATTATATTTAAATTCATTTTTTAAATTTAAATATAATTAAAAATAATAATTTTTGTACGGACATTTTACGATCTTTCTACGATTTTACGATCCGATCTTACGATCCGATTTTTCAGAGCCCTTTCCGATCCGTGTCAAAATCTCGATTTTGACTACCTTGTGCTTATCAGAACTTTTAACACTATTACAGTATTACTCTATACATTCAACTTAAATTCAGTAATACCTTAAACTCTCTTAACAATACCCGTGCTCATCAATGCAACTAAAATAACATTACAACATAACAATTAACTATAAATCACACGTTCATGGTTTCCATAAAAAGATTAATATGCTTATCCAATATTTATTTTAACATCGTTATATAACACATGTCAAATTACGTTGTAACTTTTATAGTGTTGTCGTGACATGCATGATAGTGTAAGTTTATGACTCAATATTAAACAAAGTTGGTAGAAAACCATGCGATAAAACCACAAATGTATTTTTAGATGAATTATCAAATTGTTTTTCTTAATATTATTATATTATATGGGTCGAACTCGACCCATCCGAGTCTAGTTTAGGCCAATTGTGGCCTAATAGACCTGATCTATCTTTTTTTAATGGATTGGACTTAACCTACCCATTTGGGTTGGGCTATCCAATCCACTATCATATATTAATTATTTTGGTTACTATATGCATAATGAATTATGCATCTAATGATAATAGGAAGGAGGAAGAATAAGAAGAAAAAACAGGAAAAAGGCTACCTAACAGAGGTAAGGTGATTTTTGCCGTGGGGAAGGTCGTGGATGAAGGGATGGAGATGATGACATTACTAAAGGATGTGAAAAAGAATGACAGAAAAAATAGGGAAAAATTAAGGAAGGGTTGGATTTTGTCTAACTTTGCACGTCATGGAATCCACCCCTATTTATAAATATTGGTGGAAAAAGGATGTTTTGTCTTTATCGGTGTCAAATCTTGACCTTTAATTTAAACTAAAAGGGTCTCAATCATTAATTCAAAGCTGCTACCATGAATTATCAAATTTGACAGTAAAAGTTGCTTGAGTCAGTCACTTTGGGGTGATGCCACAACAACTATGGTGAAAATTAGCCAAAATGGACCATGTCGGGGTATAATACAATGTTGGGCAATCATAATGGTGGATATTTTGTCAAATGTAAAGAAGAGACGAAGCATTAAATTATACATGAAAAATGGTCTTCTAAATTGTCTTTGTGGGCCAAAAAAAGAAAGATGATGAACAATGAAGTTGCCTAGTTCCCTTTTCTTCTTCTTTTCAAAATGACATCATTTTGCCTCCTAATTTAAGGATTTTGTCCAAAATTTAATTTAATCATTTCTTTTCAAAATGACATCATCTTTTCAAAAACTTGAACTAATGAGTATTCATTATCATCTCTTATAATAATAGAGAACAAAAATTATCCTTGCAAAGTGGGGATGCGATGCTTTAATAACATATAGAGTGAAAATTATTATGGTTTGAGTATGGATGTTATCTATGATTATTATGGTTGTTAAAATTATTCTATACTATATGATATTAAAATGTTTTTATGTTATGATATTTTTTTTTATAAAAAAACTTTTTTTTTTAATTTTTGACTTCATATTTCCAAATGGCTTTCAAAATATTTTTTAAAATTTTACCAATATATTTGGTAAAATTTATGAGTTGATCTTTGAAAGTTAAGAATCATGAAAATTAAGTAGTTCAAGTGACAAAGTAGTATGATAAAATTTCTATACGAGTGTTTGAAATTGTGATGTAGTGTTTTTTTTTCATATTTTTTTTTTAAAATTTGCACATTAAAACCATAAAATATCTAAAAATGTTAATTTGATGTTTTTTAGATAAAATAAATTTTAAAAATAGAAGCTACCATAGAGCTAAATAAATGCAAAATATTTTCTAATTTCTTTCATCTTATTCATGGAATATGTGCTATAAAGGTTAGCTCATGTTTATGGTAAAAAGTTTACAAACCATTGCAAAGTGGGGAGGCCATTGGTTTAAATTATGAAAAATATCCCTATAAAATAAATCAGGATTCATGAGTCATTTCAAGATATTTATTATGAGCTTAGAGAATTAAATTAAATCAATTTAAAATTTGATATTTTTTTAAAAGAAGTTAAATATATATTTTTAAAATCATAACTATCGCAACGACGATTTTTCACGCTTCGCGCCCCGCCATTCCCCCCTTGATTTGGGGGAGACAACGGCGTGCGGTGAAAAGGTGTGTGTTTTAGAGTCGTAAAGTTACGACTATAATTATTAGGAGTTGCCACCTAATATTAAGGTTACTAGGAACCTAGTGGTCTGTGAGAGTCTTGGGTAAGGGAACTTGTTGTGCAAGGGGAAGACGCATCACCCCCAGTGCACCCTACCTAAGGCAAGCTGCATTGTTGTTTGATTGTTTTTCCTAAATATGATTTTTTTTTGTCTTTTCTAAAGTTCGACGTAGATCTCTCTTCGTGAGAGAATCTCTACCTCGTCAAGAGTTTAAAAGACTAACCAAAAAAAATTTACACTGCATTAAAAAAAACATTTTTTGTTTGCAGGTGTACTTTACAATGTAATTTTACACCGCAATAAAAGAAAATCTTTTTTAGTATCTCCAAGTGTACTTTACAATGTAATTTTACACCGAGATAGCTAAAACAAAAATAATTTTTTATTTTTTTGATATTTTGGCCAAATTCCAATGGATAATCATAAACTGGTTACGATACCCAATTTTGTTTTAAAATATGAGAAAGATGCAACATATTTTTTTTTACGAAAAAAATATGATGGAAAAATCTTGGAATCCGGCCGTATGCACGAAAACAAATACATTTTTTTGTATATTTTTTTATAATATTTTTTTTTATTTTTTTTTAAAAATAATAAAAAATAAAAATTTCGGGCTGGGCCAAGCCCACCCAAATGGGCCGGCCCAGTCAAGGGCCAAACTATGATAGACCTGGGCTGGGCCGAGAGCAGTCCAGCCCGCCCCAAGCAAATTTCACGCTGCATGAATTAAATTCATGCACGTGAACAGTAAATGGTGGTCGACCGACCACCACGAGAGGCTCACCTGTCACTGCCGCCGGGTAGAGGAGATCGAGGTGATTCTTCCTGTTGTGGTGGCGTCTGAAACGGAGGCCCGTGGTGGCCGTGGGAGGTGTCGGAAGGTGGCTGGTCTGTTGCTTGCCGCTGCAACGTCCCTGTTGCTGCTGCTCGTTGCTGTCTTCCCGGAGCCGGAGAAGAAGGCTGGGTGGTGGCTGGATGCTTCTGGAGGGAGAACAAGTGGTGGTCGACGGGAGTTGGCTGCTGTCGGAGGAGAGGATGGTGGCTGCTTCACGTCTGTTTTTAGAGAGAGAGAGGCACCGACTGGAGGAGAGAGAGGGAAGTTACAGCGCTGCTGCTGTCGCCGTTGATGGCTGCTGGCGAGGAGACGGTGCTGTCGCCGGAGAACACGATGGGCTGCTGCGTGTGTGATGGAGGGATGGTCGCCGATCGTGCCTTCGTCTTCCTCCTCTATTAATTTTCCATTTTCCCGTGTCTGTGTATTTGTTTGTTATATTGCTATTAACACGATGGTATCTCCCCGGTCAGACATTTTCCTCCTAGTTTCACGATCTTTCTCCCCTGGTTTCTACGTGCCTCTGTCACGTAAAAATTATGCCTCTCTTCCATTCCCTCCCCCTTTTTTCTGTTTCTCCTTCCTTATTTATAGGGGCAGAGACAGCTCTCACGCACATTGCATGAGGTTACTGCCTCTGCCTCTGAATTTGCAGAGGCTGGCGAGCAGCAGTGCCGTGCTCTGCACTGTTCAGGTGTCGGAACAGTGCAGAGCACATGCAAATTTGGTGGTGGAAAATTGCGATTTGGTCCTTTAATTTGTAATTGTTCTAATTGCATCCCCAATTGGTTTTAAACTTTTAATTTTGCGCAATTGTATCCCCGTCAGAATTTCGAGAGCATCCTTAGCTTGCGCACCTTTTTTATTTTGGTCTCTGGTTTCCGATTTGCGCGATTTAACCCTTAATTGACCATTAAACTTTCAATTGTCTTCAATTTGACCCCTAATTTTGCACAATTAGCTTGGAAAAATTCAATTGGATCTCCAAAAATTCTAATCTTCTCAATTGAGCCCGAATTAAATTCAAGAATTTGATTTTTATCAATTAAGCCTTAAATAAAATTGATTTGACCAATTTAAAGTATAACTAAGTGCTTGCACTTAATTAAATCCTTCAATTGGATCCTAAATTAATTCCAAAATATGATTATACTTTAAATTGGCCCATGATTAAATCAAATTGGCCTATTCAAAATATAATTATGATTTTTGACTTAATTCTTACCTCGAATTTGTATTTTCTCTCATTTTTTGGGCACAAAAGAGATATGATTCAGCTCAAAAAATATTCAAAATTTTCATCGCGATTTTTCTAACAACGCCAAACCCCTTTTATTTTATTTTTGTCATTTTTATTTTATTTTGGGGAGTAACCCAAAAATTGGGTTACGACAATAACAATTTTCACTTAAATTTTAATTAGATTGTATGAAACGAACAAGCTAATTTCCAACTATATAAAAACTATCTCGGATTGAAAGGATACTGAGTGCCTATTTAACAGGGTAGTTGATGTTGTTTTTAAAAATGATTTTAATTGAGAAATACATTAATATGATATTTTAAAAAAAAATATTTTTGATATCATCATATAAAAATGATCTAAAAATATAAAAAAAATTAATTTAAAATAAAAAATAAAAATAAAAATTCTTTTTTTTAAAAATAATTTTAAAACACAATATCAAACAAAACCTTAACTAAATTTAAATAGAATATAATAACATAGATGGTTACCTTTAGTATTGGGCTCTTCTCCACTAACAATAACATAGATGGTTGCCTTTAGTATTGGGCTCTTCTCCACTAACAAGAAGAAAAGCCCAGGCAGCTATTTTACAAAATTCTGCTAATAAATCCCAACAAAGAGTTATCCACCTATCGTTTTTAGATTCTCCTTTGATAGAGCGACAAACAACCACCATGAAAGTTAACTCCTCCCCACTACCTGCCTCACATTTTCCTTCACTTTCTCTGATTATGCTATAAATACTAAAAAAATCCATCTTCTATTCTCTTTGTAGAAAAATTGAAAAAAAAGAAGATGTCCCTTTGTTTTTCTTTGAATGTGTCAACTCTCAACTCACCAAAGTATCAAAGCCACAAAGCTCATTTCTCTTCTCAATTCATCAATCAAATTCAGGTAAATCCACTATCACATTCATTACCATCTCTTACTTCGAACTCATCGCTCCCCTTTAAGTTTAGTGTTAAAAGAATCAACCCCATTAGAGCTTCAACAGCAACAAGTGTTGAAGCTACTCAATTTTCATTTAGAAACAAGAATCCAAAAGATATTAATATTGCGGTTGTGGGTTCAACTGGGTATATTGGAAAGTTTGTTGTTAAAGAGTTAATTAATAGAGGGTTTAATGTTATAGCCGTTGCAAGAGAAAAGAGTGGCATTAAAGGTAAAAATAGCAAAGAAGAGACTTTGAATCAGTTACAAGGAGCAAATGTGTGCTTCTCTGATGTGACAAAGTTGGAAACTTTAGAAAAATCTTTGAATGGTTTTGGTGTGTCAGTTGATGTTGTAGTTTCATGTCTTGCTAGTCGTACTGGGGGTGTTAAAGATTCATGGAAGATAGATTATGAGGCAACAAAGAATAGTCTTGTTGCTGGAAAAAAAAATGGGGCTAAACATTTTGTGTTGCTTTCTGCAATTTGTGTGCAAAAACCCCTTCTAGAATTTCAGAGAGCAAAGCTTAAATTCGAGGCTGAACTGATGAGAGAAGCTGAAATGGATAGTGGTTTCACATATAGTATTGTACGGCCAACTGCATTCTTTAAGAGTTTAGGGGGTCAGGTCGAGTTGGTTAAAGATGGGAAGCCTTACGTGATGTTTGGGGATGGAAATTTGTGTGCGTGTAAACCAATTAGCGAGGAGGATTTAGCTTCTTTTATTGCCGATTGTGTGTTGAGTGAAGATAAAATTAATCAGATTTTGCCAATTGGTGGACCAGGCAAGGCTTTGACACCATTGGAGCAAGGGGAGATACTGTTTAGACTATTGGGAAAGAAACCAAATTTCTTGAAAGTTCCAATTGGGATAATGGATTTTGCCATTGGGGTACTTGATTTCCTCGTCAAGATCTTCCCTTCAATGGAAGATGCAGCCGAGTTTGGGAAAATCGGAAGGTACTATGCAGCTGAAAGTATGCTGGTTTTGGATCCCGACACTGGTGCATATAGTGCTGAGAGAACTCCTAGCTATGGTGAGGACACCCTGGAAGAGTTCTTTGAAAAAGTGCTTAGGGAAGGGATGGCAGGTCAGGAATTAGGTGAACAAGCAATCTTCTAATCCAATAGAAGTTTGTAAATTTAACCAGTTTTGATACCCAGCCTGCTTAAAGGTATGCAATTTAAAGAACTCTGAACTCATTTTCTATCTATTGTGTAATGTGAGTCGTATGCATATTTCTTTTGTAAAGATTACAAAAAATGTGAATTCATAGTTTCTTAAAACTTTCCAAGGCAAATGCGTTTCATGTCTTCAAACTCAGTCGAGATGTGAACTGGTTAATACCTAATGTAATAGATTTCCTATTGTAGTCTTGTGTAATAGATTTGCTATTGTAGACGGCTTATGATAATGTAAATGCTTGAGATGCTGTTCACTCGTGGCCTGCCCAATAGGATCAAAACATGTATTTTTTTCATGCTAATATGATATAATTTATGGACTCTCTTCGCCTCTACTCTTCCATAACAACCATGTACATTCATCAGCTCATGTACGCCCAGTCCTAGAAAAGGAGAAGATAAGAAAACAGCAGTAAAAGGTAGCTTGGTATCCATTAGTGCCAATATACCACTTGACTTTAAATAGCTTATATATGCTGAGCTGCTATGTTTTATCTCACAGAAAATAGAAAAAGGACCTGGTCATAACAGGCTGCTCATCGGTCCTTGTTTGTTTATTGAAGTGAGAGGCACACGATTTTGAAAGCTTTTTTGATTTCTGATCCATGACTAGATTTGCCAGTTCATATTCTGCCTGACTTTGTGGAATTCCTGAAAGCTAGTTGGCTGCTCCATTTGATTTTCTTCCGTTTTATTTTTCTGTTGGCATGAGTTCTTCATCAAGTCATTTGTCTATGATTTCGCTTCTTCCATTCTTCTATTATTGAACTGTGTAACAGATGACTCCCTCATCTAAAATTCCCATCTAGCGGGTAAACAACACAAATTTCAGGTTGAGAGACATGCATTGGAAACCTGCTCATGGTGCATTTGGATTGCGTTCAAAAAGTGTTCTTTGAAGTGCGATTTAGCCGAAAAACCATTAAACTGATGATTTTTCAATTGCTTTTTGATACGCTGATATCGAATGTGATGATTTCTCGGTCCAAGTATACTCTTATAAAAGCATATGCATTGTATTATCAAACACTCGGATAATCATATCATGGCATGCAGCTATTACAACAATCATATTTTCTAGAATACTCATCACAAAGGCTTAACTTGCTAGACGAAGCAAGGTAAAAAGGGGGATTTGATCGATGATTTATACAACAGATCAAGTCCAGCTCTAGAGCAACACAAATGCATATCAATTGAATAGAACTTACAAACAAGTACTTGGTTTATTTTGTGGTTACAACTAACAAATACATTTCAAATTCAATAAACATGTTACACAAACATACAATTTACAGAAGGACACAGCCTCAATCTGGTTTCCATGGAGCTCTACTTGGGGATCTTGCGGTAAATGGAGAAGACTGAGAGCATGGTGAGCAAAAGAAGCAGAACCGAAGCGAACAACGCAACTGCAACGGAGCCTCCAACATGTTGACAGAATTTATCATATACATTGCACACCTTGCCCCATCCAACATGACTGTTGCCCTTCAATCCGATATATGCCACGCCTCCAGCGGCACCGGTGGCCGAGGCTACTATTCCCAACATAAGCTGCACCATTAGCAATGAGTTAATTCAGCATTCAAACTATAATATCTATATTAGTCAATGCTTTACAGTTAAACTTAATCTTGAATTAGAAGAAAGAAAGGGGGAGCAAACATTTGTTATCTAATGTTTGGATTTCGATGGAAGGTCTTATTAAAATAATAAAGGATAAGGGGCCACATTGAAAAAACGTAATTGATGGAGGATCGTATTAAAAGAATTAAAAAAGTAAAGGGATGTCTGAGCTTATCACCAATGAAGACACAGAAAGCTTACCACGTCCCACAGTGCAAAATGGAGCAAGTAGCGTGTTGCGTGAGCTGGCTTCGAGATGATTGAAATTGATGCTAGGGTTGTAAGGATGCCATACAAGCCAGCAACGGATAAGGCCGAGATGAAGTATCTGCACAGAATTATACGTATATTAATTTAAATTCAACGGATAAGCTGTGTCCATGTTAATTAAGTCAATTTGACATGAGCTATGAAAAATTACTTTTATAATTCAAGATCCATTCCTTGTAAATAATTTATGATAAAAATAATTATTAAAATACCAACGTGTGAAAACTGAAAACATTTACATTTGACCAAAAATCAAACAACCACGTCGGGATAATACTCTAAAAATATAGAGCGGTCAATGTCGTGTACCTTAAGGGAGCAAACTGTGTCGTATGGGGTGGGGTCATGATATTTGAAATTGTCGTATAAAGCTAGGGAAAGCTAGAAGCAATAATGACCTTATTATTTATTACTCCAAGTGGCAGACCACGTCAATTTTGTATCAAATAATTAATTAAATCATTTAATCTCAAAGGTATTTTATGAAAGTGTGTTAGGGTTCAATAATACAGATTATGATGAATTCCATATCTTCGTTCTTTTGCCTTTAATATACAAATAAATTATTTTTTATTCAATAATAAAAAATATATTTCGAAATACTTTGTACACTAGTTGAGGCTAAATAAAATATATTTCTTTTATTTGATACTATTGTGTATTTGAACTAGAGAATAACAATAACTCTTCTCTCTTTGTTTATTTTATTTATTGCAAGGTATAAAATGTTAGGCTCTGGAGTTTTAAAGGACACTACCAGAGAATTTACGCATAAATTAGGGATAATAATTATTCTGAGAAACTTGAAGGCATGGATTTTCTTTTTATAATAACTCAAAAAATAATTAATCTCCTTTATGAACCTTTGTTTTTAAACTCGTGAAGGTTTAATTAAACTTAATATATAGGTTCTAGGGAGGCAGCAACATATATCTTTCCAACACTTGTTGGTGAGTTGTAACAATATTCCATGCAATTAAAAACTTGAAGGCCATATCTCCAAAATAAAAATAAAAACAAAAACAAAAGAAAGGTGATTTTTTTTTTTTTTTTTTTTTTGGTTTCAGATTAGAATAGCCGCCTTGTTTCACAGGTGGATTGACTAGAATAATTAATTAAAGTAGGCAATGAATTATTGAAAGCCTTTTGGACTTTAAACATACACACCATGCCATTATTCATTTAATAAATAATTTATGGAAAGAACACATGAACCATATTATAAAATCATAACTCTTAATTTAAATGCACTCGTGACAAAATATTAATTCATGGAAAAATATTACATGCAGTTTGTTACTAATTAACAAATAGTTTCGGCATGCTATGAAGCTGAAGCATAAATCATGCTCAGTTTTTAACTAAAGTTTAATATATGCAAGAAATCCACTTACACAAAGGCTGGGGAGTCGCTAAATTTGGCTTCGAGAGGAACTCTGATAGGCAATCCCGGCACCGGAACAATCTCCGTTTGCTTGGCAGTGACCATGAGCACGACGGCAGTCACTGAGGCTGCAAAAAACAAGCCCCTGAGAGCGACATCAACAGAAGAATAGTTGGAACGGCAAGGAGGGGCTGCCGGTGCCTCCTCGGACTTGATGGATTCAGGGTCAGTCTTAGCAGTGGCCGCCATGAGGGTTTGGTTATGCGGTGGCTGGCTAGCTAGCTAATATGGTTTGATCAACACGCAGCAAGTGATATGCTCAAGAGCGGTGGAAAGCTGATATTGTGCAAGAAAAAGATGGTTAATATCTGCTGTGCTCTGTAGGCATTTATATACCCGATTGTGGCGGCTACAATCAAATGGGAATCCAATAAAGAATAATAATAGATTAATAAATAAATAAAATACGGGTGAATGATGACCCCCACGACATGTGAACTCAAGAAAATGGAGTTGAATGGTAAGTTGACAAACTCGGCATGCCTAACGTGATCAAACTTTGGAGTATAGATGTTAAATCCAGCACAGCTTATTTGAGAAATTTATGACTCGGAATTGAGCCTGTGCTGGTTTTAAAATGAGTAAGAAAAGAAATATTGATCGAGACATCTGTTTCCACATGACGGGAATGTTTGATCAAAACAAAAACTTTGATGCTAGGGTGGCACAACTATTTGTAGCCCTCGTGGAAAGATTCTGATAAATAATAATAGACGAGTTTTCTTGGTTTGGAGGACAATACTTGATTAACCATGTAGGTTTTCCAATAAAATAACTTGAATTGAATTTATTCATCTGCACTGGTAATCATTTTATAGGATTGTGTGAAACTATTTGCACAGATAATAGAAAGAATAAACACAAATATACGAAAAAAATCCAGAATAACCTAATGACATGGTCAACTTATTTGGGCTGCCAAGGTGAGCAACTTGTTGCCCTTTGACCCTTTTTTCCCTGACTTATTAATAATATCGAGTGTTAAGAATAACCTATTAGATGTAACGTCAAGAACAAAAAGGAAAACAGATCCATTAACGAATGAAGTTTTATTCCTATAAAATCAGGTTATAAATTCAAACTTGTGTCATGCTTTTAAGGAACCGTAGTTTATATGAAAACATTAGAAAAGGGAAAGCATGATTTGTATTGGTTTGGTTTGGGAAGAAAACATCATGGTTTTTTATTGGTGTGTAAGGAAAAAAAAGGGTGAGTGATGAGTTGTGAGGTATCCAAAATGTCTTGGCATATATCTTGGCAACCCATGCATTATGTTTCGATGTCATAAAGACACTTTGCATCTATATGGTGGATAAAAATGGAGAAATGAAAAAAAAAGAAATGTAAAGTTTGTTTGAGAGGTTTTATGGCATTAGCATGTGTTCTTATGATGCATGATGTTTTTTTTTTTTTGGGATTCGAGGAAAACTCATCCCTTTTAGACAATCTTTGTGAGCCCGTATTGAGCGAGTAAAACCCATCCCTTTTAGGCAATCTTTGTGGGCCCGTATTGAGCGAGTAAAATTGTGGTTGTCTCAGGTTCTCGAACACGAACTCGAGACTTGCAAGGCAGATCTCCAATCCTTTGCCACCACGCCACACCCTTTAAGGACAATGCATGATATGGTCCTATGAGCTAACATATGTTCCTGTTTTATTTTTTTTAATCAAGGTGAATGTTTTTGAATAAAACTTCTAGTATTATAGGTTGTGTGTGTTTATTTTTTGTATCATAATCTCTATATAAAAAACCAACTTTCCATGATATGTTTTTGAGTAGATATGTCTCAACATCTTTTGCTGATATTTGATCATAGAATATTCCTTGGCTTCAAATCATTAATTGTATTATTCCATGATAAGCTGAAATTGCTATATACTTGAAAAGGGTATGAATTAAGATTATTTGCTAGACTTAGTCCAGCCAAAAATGCCTCATATTCATTTATATTGTTTGAGGCCTAACACTCAAATCAAAGGTAATATTCATAAGCTTGCCCTTTAAAGCTGGTTAATGCAATTCCTGCTCCACTTATAATCACTGTCAAAGATTTATCAATGTTTAGTAGCTGAGGATGAACTCTCTTAACTTTATCGCTAGTTTTACCAGGCAACATAACAAGTTAGACTTATAGAGATTTTGTTGAAGGGGTTGATTTATTAACAAGACTACCTGATGTACATGAAATGGGCTTTCAATTTTGTTACTACACTAACTAAAGCTAAACAGACTTTCATGATCTTTATAAATTTGCTCTTAACATTGTTGAGGATCTTGTTTATGTAATAAAAATGCTTTTGAACTCCTTTTTCCTCTCACACAATTGAACTCACTGCTAGGTTCACAACCCTTAAGTAGATGAAAATATCTTCTCTTTTTTATGGTTTTGATATGACTTTTAAAGCATAAAGATGAACTATTAGCTCTTTAAAAACTTTATGGCATTTAAGGGTCCACTCATATTGGAGATTTTTCCCCAAAGTTTTTCAGAAAGGTAGACAACATTCTCACAGGTATGAGATGAATCTATTTAAATTTGTTAACTTTTTAGTGAGCCTATAGACATCTTTGATAAACTATAATGGAGTCATGTTTACTATGACTTGAATTTTGTTAGGGTATGGATTGATTCCTTCGTTACAAGCCAAGAAACCTACGGACTTCATTTATTTTATTACAAAAGCTCATTTTAATGGATTTAACTTCATTTGATGTGCATGCAATATATAAAAAAACTTCTGACAATTCTAAAAAATGCTCATCAAAGATCATACTTTTAATTAGTATATCATCCATATTTGCTTTTATATTCCTACCTAACTATTCTTTAAAGACTCCATTTACCATGCATTGAAAAGCTACACTGATATTTTCCAAGCCAAATAATATAACTCGATAGCAAAAAGTCCCTCCCCATTATAAAATTTGTTTTAATATATAAGTATCTAGTGATACCTATAATTGACATGCAAAAAGGTTAAGTATTTAAACCTTTTCATTAAGTTTACCAACCTGTTAATTTTAGGTAGTGGAAAGTTGTCATTGGGACAAATTTTGTTTAATTTAGTGAAATCCACACACATGTTGAAGTTTTCACCTTAACTCCATAACCAACCGTCTAGGTAAATCACTTCTTGAATGAAACCATCTCATTGCAATTTGTCTGTATCTTATGAAATAACTTCCTTTTTTTATGTTAAACCAGGAGAAAATGTAGAATCACATTTAGTCGATGATATACAACTTTTGGATGGATGATTGGCATGTCAAATGGTGTAAAGCATTTATCAAATTTATATATTTTTCACCTTATTTTATTTAATTTGACCTATTTCTTGATTTTCATGTTGAAAGTACACTCAGGGTTTACAATGCATCAAAAATAGAGAGAGTAATTATAAGCACCACTATTAAGAGGGTTTACAATGCATCAAAAGTAGAGAGAGTAAATATAAGCACCACTATTAAGAGCTTTTGTTGGGACAAGTTCTAGCAAGTTCTCTAGTTTTGAAAATCACTATTTTTTTTCAGACAGGTTTTCATGCTTTCTCTTTCTTAATGGGTCATGGTAAAAAGTTATAAGGAATGTTACTAGTATTGAATCGAGCAATAAACTTATATCACAAATCAATAAAGCTAACTATAGAGCTTAGTTCTAAAATGTAATACCAAGCTCAATTTGACCCATGAAAAATAGTGGGAAAGATTTTACACATGGTATTGGTATCCTAGATTACCAATTGAAAATTGTCTTTGACATTTTTTATTTGATCCATGAGATATGAAAGACCATTATAGTTATCTAAATTCATCTTTGTAATGATAATTCTCTTAGAGGTATATGTTCATTATGTTTTAGCATAATAAAAAGCCTTTAATATGTCATGTGATAATTATCACTTTTATCTCCTTCCCTGGATGGTTTTATTAGGCTTCAGTCTATTATAATGAGATTATAAAGGAGAATAGGGTCATTTTCGAGAGGTATAACTTAAAACATTGCCTTTTGATGTATAATTTTCTTGTTTTGGTGACCATGTATAGGAGTGGTCCTCATGGTAACGAGATCTGTTTCTAAGAACAATATGAGTGTTATGCCTACTTTCCTCCACTTTGTTTTTCCTAGTTTCTATTATGAAATGAGATTGTTGGTGCACAAGAGGTGTTGGAGGTGTAGTTTTTTGAAGAATTTATGGTGGATGGATAGATGAGAAAAGCTTTGAGTTGTTTTTAAGTAGCCATGACAACTTTTGCCAGTAATCTCAGTTGTTGAGCGAGTTATTAGAGATCGATTAGAGTTGATGAAAAAGATGGAAGATTTGTGCCTCCCACCTAGCATTTTTTGTGCTCTCATTCGTCCATCGAGAGCAAACAACACCAAGATTCAAGAGAGATAGAATAGGAAACTAAACAATATCGTTGATGAAGTTGATAAATTGACCAAGAAAACGAGTTTTATTACTTTAGATGAATGAAGATTTTCCAATAAAATCACTTGAATAAAATTTATTAAATTGCGTGATGAATTATGTGGCGATGCTATTGGTAATAGTTTATTGGGATTGTGCGCGCGAGCACATTAATTCGTTTGTTAATAACGTATCTATCTATCTACCTATTATTCATTTAAGCTTTTAAAATTAAAATTGTTTTTTAATATAATGTGGTATGGGAGATATGATAATCAACTAGTTAAAAATCTAAATATCACAAATTCTATTCTCTTTGATTAAAATGATAACAGTAAATATAAAATAATAACTCTAAATAAAAAGAGATTTTATTATTAAAAACACGTTAAAACAATAGTATACTATCATTTTTATTAAACTTCATACAACAACTTGTTTTATGTTTTTTTTTAATAATATAAAACTTGTTCTAAATGCACAATAACTTATATATATATATATATATATACACACACATTACAAAACAAATAAAAGGTGTGGCCTTCTGCACTGTAGACATAGACTGTAAGTACTGTGGACTGTGGCAGTGCCCGGGCGATTTTGCCCTTAATGAGCCCGTGTGTTTTATCTCTTCTCTGGGGGCTGTTTTTGTCTCTTCCTCTCTCACTTTCTTCACTTCGTCTGCTCGGTTCCTTCGTTTCTGCCAGAGAGAACGACGGGCTGTTTGGCTCACGACTGGTCTTTCGGGCGAGGATGGCGGGTTGTGGGTTGGCTTCGGGTCGTTCTTGGTCTTCGATGAGGTATGATTTCGCCCTCTTCTTTGCCCCAATTTCTACTTTCGCTCGGTTTCTTTGCATTGGGTTCTTCGGTTCATTTTTTTTTTCATTTTTTTTCCATCTTCTCCCTTGATTCATCCTCTTTCTGGTGTGGGTGTTCAGTAATTCGTTGTATTTTTGATTTATCTGGTCTGGGTATTCAGCAATTGGTTAGATTTTTTTGGATTTCTCATTGTCTGTGTGTTCGGTTTTCTTGGGTTCGGGCTGCTTGCGATTGGTCGTTTGTGTGTGTTGGGGAGTGGGTTATTGGTTCAATTGGGTTCGGGTTGGGTTGATCGACGGTTTGGAGATGGTTCAATTCTCGGGTAAACTTAGTGCTTGGTTGGTTTCATTCTCGGGTGCTCTCGGTTTGGTTTGATTGGCTGTTATTTGTGTTGATTGGGTTTAATTGCTCTCGGTTTAGAGCCTAAAATCAAATGAATTGATTATTGATTTGGTTTTGGTTGCTCTCGGCTGATGGCTTAATTTCTATTTTGGTTTGCTTTGCTTTCTTCATTGGTTGTGACTGTTCCAATCTGGTTTCGTTACTTCAATTAGTCCTGTTGCACCATGTCACTTCACATTAATTAATTTGTCTGTGCATTTTGCAGGATGACATGCTTATTTTTTGACTTCTTCTCTTTTGATCTTTGGCTCAGTTGACTGCGCCGCCGCCTTCCTTCCTCTGTTAAGTCATTTTTTCATTGTAATTGTAATGTTTATCTTTGCTGTTTTTGCTCTTTTCTCTCCTGCATATTTCTCTTGCATTTCGTTTCCTCTGGTACCTTCTTTTTCTTCCATTTTTCTTCTCAACTTTGCTTTGGATTTCTGGCGTCATTGATCCTATTTCTTTTGCTCTTCTTTCTTGAGGTTCTGGTCTGCTGCTTCTCACAAATTGCTGCAAAGACTTCCTTTCTATAGCAATTGTGTTGGTCATCCTACTTTTGAGGTTAGTTGGCTTTTTACGAAAATCTTGAAAAATGTTTGAATTTGTTGTGCTCATGATGGAAATTTTTAGCAGTTAGTTTGCTGATTTATATTATGGTCGTGGGAATTTTTATTAGGAATCTGTTTTTAATAAACAGTTTGCTGATTTTTAATAAACAGTTCACTTGCTGATTTTTAACATCATGCTTAGAATTTAAATCCTGCAGCAAAAATAGTGCATATATATTTGTAAATAAAGATGTTTCCTTTCATGGAAAAAAAAGACTTTTTCTAGGACAATTTTTAGAAAGAATTTGAACCTAGGTTTCTTATGATGAAAGAGCAATTCTTGATTGATAATATGCAACAAAATCAATTTCGAAAGGATTCAAAAAGATGTTAAATATGTTGCAATTCAATTAATATCTTAATTACCAAGAGCTTGGTGAGAGATGATGTCTATAAAGATAACCAAAGAAAGTAGAAGCTAAAACAAAATTAAGTAGCAAATGTTTTATCCTATATGTTTTATAAATTTCTTAGTTATATCTTTTTATCCTATTTGTTTTAAAATCAGCAATAACTCTAAAGCAATATGGCCATAATACATCAATGAAGCTTAATATGGCAACAAACTGTTTACTAAGAACCAGTTAAGGCCAACAATGCAAAATCTCAACCCAAACATATTCGTAATAAAAATTCCCACGGCCATAATAAAAAATCAGCAAGCTAATTGTTCAATTCTATGCGGCTTGGATTAAAAACTTTTTTCAAGCTATCAGTTAGCTAATGTTTTTATACAGGCTATATTATAAGAAACTGAAATATTTGAAGAAGTTATATTCTAGGTACATTTGACAACATTGATTAATGAAGTGTTGATTCTAGGTTCAAACTCTTTCTAAAAATTGTCCTAGAAAAAGTCTTTTTTATGTTTTTATACAGGTTATATTATAAGAATAATTATTATTGTTGTTGTTGTTGTTATTATTATTATTATGTTAATAATGAAAGAAACAAAAACTAAATGAAAGACTAAAAATATCCCAGAAACTTTAACAAAAGATAAAAAAAAAATCATTGTTATTACTGGAAACTGTCCCTCAAGCCCTTACGATTGTGTGTTCATACACTCTATTATTAGGTATAGAATATATCCTAACCCAAAACCACTTTTTACAACTGTATCCTGGTCAAGGCTTGAGACATGCTAACTCCTCTTCATCGTGGCTGTGAATAAGTCTGGATGATGCAAGGTCTCTGTTGTCCAAGTAAAATTATAAGTAGAGTCAGGGTGCTTGCAAAGATTGTCTGAGATTCTACTGTCTACTCATAATTTGGTTAGGCACAATGCATTGTTTATTGTAATATATCTTTAGATGTTTAGATTTCTTATCAAGGTCTGAAATTCTTTGTGTTATGTTTCTAATTTTAAATTCTGAAAATCATTAAAGTGAATTGTTTTTCTTATTGCTTTTAGGAATCTCCAGAAGCCAGTGGAATGCTCGAATTTTGTAAGACTCTTTCTGCTTAAGGATGCCATATTGAAGCTATTTCACAAAATCAGGTTGGTAATGCATGGATGCATCTATGTGTGTGTGTGTATTTGTTTCATTATAAGCTATTTGTTGGCAACTTCACATGGAAATCCATGGGCATTGATTAAGTTGAATTATAGTATCTGCCTGCGTTTCTAATCAATGATGTATTCAGCATAATGGTTAAGAGCTCACACTTGGTGTATTATATTATTTTGAGTTTCCTTATCTATAATCCATCTCTCCCAGTAATAAACCTCTCGAAGCTCATTGTAACGACTGCAAATGTCAGCTGCCTTGGTTGTGGATAAAATGCTATATTGATATACTCAAATTGATTAGAAAAAGTCTTTTTTATAGGGGGAAAGATTAAACAAATTAAACAAATAGAAAAAGCCTTGGTTGTGATTGTGGATGAAATGTTACTCAAATTGTGTGCAAGTTGTGTTATGGATAACATGGAATCTCCCGATATAGGGGAGACTCTGCCGAAATTTCTAACGAAATTTCGGCGATAGGAAAAAAAAATTCTCATGCTTCATCTAGCCTTTTTATAGGGGGAAAGATTAAACAAATTAAACAAATAGGAGCAAAAAATTTAGGGTTGTTACTGATAATACTTCATTTTCTACTATTCATTGTTTCCATCTAAAAATTTGGCATGATAGTTTCCCATTAATACAATTTATCCCCCAATAATTGCACTCTTCCTTTTTTCCCTTCTTTCTAATGTCTACAATGATTTTTACAGCATATGGTGTTAATTTTTAATGGTTTCTTTACTGATTTGCTGTATATGTTCTTCCATAATATTTCCTAGAATTTTCTATTAGATGACTTAATTTCTTCATCATTTAATTTATCACCTTAAGATTCTTATTTTTTTCAGGAAGATTAACAACAAAATGAGATGTCTCATTTCGAAGAAGGGATTTAACTTCGTTCTGCACCTCAACATCCCTATATTTTGCACTAATGTACAAATTATATAGTTAACACTCTTTTGTCATCTTTTGTGACACTACGTATATTCCAAAAGATGTAACCTATGTTTACAAAACAAACACTTTTATGTTATGGTTCTGAACTTTTTATACAGACTGTATTATAAGTTTATCGTTATTAATTTGATTATATGATATTATATACAAAACAATGCCCGCGGCAACGCACGTGCATATAGCTAGTATATATATATATGAACACACTTAAAAACTAAGAAAGGGTTCCCGTTTGTAGGCCACCAACCCCTGAGAAAGTCAAAACATTAGCTTCAAAGATTGGAGAATCCAATTCTGACCAAGATCAGCCACCGAGAGACGTTGCCTTCACTCATCCTCTTTTGCGAAATGGAGGAGCATTGCTTATTATTATATTGATGGTGATAATCAGTTGCCAGCAATTTACATTTATAAGATCGGAGACTCGTATTCCCAAAGCGTGGTTGTAAAGAAGATACCAAGAAGATATTTGCCACCTTAGCACCTAATAATTGTTATTTATTTATTTATTTATTATGGAGGTGGGGGCACTGCTTGGTTGTCAACATACCTCCTGTTGTTTTTATTTTGTTGAAATGTCAATTAATCACAAGATTCCCGCAATCTCATTGCCTTCAATTCCAAATCTCTTCCTTCATTTTTATTTTTTTATTTTTTGGATTTGAAGCTTATAGAAAATACCCATAATTCTAAGGTAAAAAAGAATACGTGTCAATTGTTTTGCATCTTTTTATCCAATCTTTGCTTTAGCTATCTCATTTAAATTAATTAAAATCAAACATTTTTGTTTTAATATTTAGAGTTTATCCATATAGTTGTCTATAAAAGAAAATTAGTTTTAGTTGAAGTAGAAGCTTATAAAAAAACACATATGTAAATTGTTTTGAATTTTTTTATCCAATCTTTTAAATATTGTTTTAATCGCTGATGTAATTTTATTTTAAATTTAGTTTTTTTTAAATTAAAATAACTTATATTTTATTTATTGAGATTTTTTTTTCATTTATTTTATATATAAAAATCATTTCGGAATAATTTCATCCACAACAAATACTTTCAAAACCTAATTTTCTTAAAACAATAAATATTTTTTTTTAAAATTTGCAACGACTGCAATATCAAAAGAACTCGAAAACAACGTAATGTAACTTCTCTACCAAAATCAGAAGATCATATAAAACTTCAACAAACCAGTTAGCTACTTGTTGATGATAACCACCATTCCTAATTATATGCAAATTAAATTAAATATAAATTATATTATTTCATCCGTGTATTTCATTAAAATTTTAAAATTTGGACGCTAACGGCTTTTTATATGGACCTGGTTCAGACAGTTGTCGTTGATTTGATGTTTATATCCTACGTTCGTCCAGACAAGACAGGCGTGGCGGGATGCTTATTGGTTAGGGCCCTATCTTTTTTGGCGAAAGGCAAATGACAAATCAAGTCAAATCTCTCCGTAGCAAAAACAAGATAATTTCTCGAAATTATTTAAGAAAATTGAGATTTACAAGGAAAAACAAGTAGCGAAAAATGATGTTATATATGAGCAATAAAATAACATTAATTAGTTAAATTTCTACAAAAGTTATTTATCTATTACTATAAATATATAATGTGTCTATAATAATCAAAATATATCTAAAATTGGTGTCGCAATTTAAATATTTTACTCTATACAGTAGAGTCATTTATTTTTATTAAATTCTTGTAATTTATAATATAGTCATTACATTTCATTTAATCTTCTGCATTAATATTTGATTAAGGAGTCAAGCTTTCTATGATCATCTTACTTCATTACTTATTCAAGAGTTACATGGTAGCGAATTTAGGATGAACATTAAAGATTTTTATTGTTTGTATATGATTATTTAGGAGTATGGTTGATGTTGATTTTGAAATTATATTTCATTCAGAAATGCATCAAAATGATATATTTTTATTTTTTTAATTTAAAATAAAAAATTATTTGTTTTCAATTTTTTTTTAAACATAATGACAAACATCCCAATTTCATAAATCAAGAGATTGTGATTGATTTTTAGTATAAAAGACGACCACTTGTAAACGAAAGCTTATTGGAGGGGAAATATGGAATTGGAAAGCGAAATATTCTTTTTTATATTTTTTATTTTGTGGTGAAATAATCAATGGAATTTATGGCTACAAATGCTTGAAAATATAATCAAACTTAAATGTGTGGATACTCTTAAAGAAAAATTATTGGAATTATCTAAACTTATTAAAATATTGATTGACTTTAAAAATTATATATAAAATAGTTATTCGAGTATAGATCATTGTATATCAAACTAATTGTGCTATATATGAATTGTAGAAATTTTAAACTTTTCTAATTACATTAATTATCTACTTTAAAAGGTTATATTTTTTAATGTTTACATGTTAATTAAAATAAAATATTTTTCCTGTACGATTTTAAGTACAACACTTTTGATATCTTCATGTTATATTTAAATAAGTTTTTCAAAAGTCCAAGTAAAAGTTTTAATATATCAAAATTAAGGAATAAAATATTTTCTTAAATTTGATAATAGTTGGTTTTTATAATTTTCAAATAAAAAGTTGTCAATTTGCCTTGTGGTCTGATGATGAGCGTCATCAAATTTGTATATAACTAACTTTTCAACACATGTCATGCTGCATGTTAAATTATTTTAATTATTTTAATTGTTAAAAAAATATATCTAGTCCATAATGAACAATATTTTTTTTTAAAAAAAATATGACATATTAGAATATATATATATTTTTTTAAAATAAGATAGATGTGGAGGAAGACTCTTACAATTAATATTAATATTGATTGTAAATATCTCTTTACATGACATTAATATTGATGGAACTATCATATGCCTATACAAAATGGTCTTAAATCAATATGTACACTATATTAATGTCAATGAAATCATTCCTTATAATCAAGATTAATATTTATTAATGTATGGATGATCCTTAAAAGACTTTTTACACAACTATGGTATAAGGAGATGATGACCTAGGTTTCCACCTTGAAAGCATGTATATGATGGAATCCTTGGCACAAATGACTATAATCCTAATTTTTTTCCAAACTCACAATTGTTTGGATCTCGTGCGCAGCTAAGCCCAAAAAAGTTGGGTTTTGATATCTTGTCAAATCCATATGCAGCTAGGCCAAATAGAGTTGGATTTTTGGCAATTTGTCAAACCTTTAGGCGTTTGAGCCCGACATGTAGCCAAGATATATATGGGCTGGGTCTTGGCATCTTACTAGACTCATATGTGCTTGGGCTAAACACATAGTTGAGCCCAAATGGGTTGAGTTTAATATTTTGTTAGATCCACACCTGCTTAGGTCTAGTGCACAACCGAGCCTAAGAGGGTTGAGTCTAGCATCCTACCAAACCCATATATGTTTGGATTAAACACATAGTCACGTCTAAGGAGATTGAGTTTGATATCTTAGTAGACCCACTAGTATTTAAGATCGGTGTATAGCCGAGCCTGATAGAATCTAAGCTAACATCTTTCTAGACTCACAAAGATTTGGCTCAGGGGGTTAGGTCTGTAATCTTGTCATAACAAAAGGATTTTAGGCCAAAAGCATAGTCACACCTAGATGAGTTAGGTCTAACATCATACTAAACTTACAAGCATTTGAGTGAGATACATAGTTGGGTTTCAAGGGTCAGGTTAGACATCCTCTAAACTCATGGATGCTTAGGCCTTGCGCGTAGCTGAGCCTAGATGAGGTTGGGGCTGACATCTTGTCGTGGGCCTTGACCTTTGTTGAGATTTTATAATGGATCTCTTTTTTCTTAGTTTCTTTTAGTCATAATCTTTCTAAGGAAAATGATTTTTAGTATGAAACATGTTGACTCATCAATATCCCCCCAAACTCTGGCATATTAAAAGCGTGAAGGATCTTGAAACAACCATACTCTCTAATCGAGATATGTCATTACCTTCCCTGTGTGTTTTGTCTTCCTAATATAGAGCCATTGGGATTCTTTAAGCAAACATCACATTCTTATTAGTGAGTATATTTCTCGAGAATTAAAATGACAACTCACATTTAATGTTACATTTTTTTTTTTTTTTTTTTTTTTTGGTATAAACCACGCGGTGTCCTAGGCGCTGGCCTAGACTAATCCACGTTCGCACCGGGTGGGCCCCGAAGGGGTGAAAGTGCTCCCCAAATGGCCAGCTCCATACAAGAGGAGGGTTTGAACCCCTGACCTCTCTTAAGGGACGAGAGCGCCCTCACCACTCACGCCAGGACCCCTTGGGTATGTTACAATTAATTAGACTTGTAGGGATTCATCGTTACACGATGGGTCATTTATCCAATAGTAGAGGTGAGAAATCATCTTTTTTATAACCATAGGTGTGATTTAGCCCTTAAGATGCCAGAACAACTTGAGTTGGGGCTTGAACCTGATTAATTAGTCATTGGAAATATAAGGAGGCTCGCGGGGTGGATGCTCCAACTTCAACGGGAAGGTCCATAACATTCCTCATCCTAGGGAAGTCTCTTGATTATCAATTATTTATAGCAGTTTAGGAATTTAAAATATGAAGAATAAACATTTGATGACCTTTCAAATATAATTCCCACAAACAGCGTTAATTGATAATGCTCTAAAATTTAGAATGTTGAATATTTGTTCTTAGTTTATATATAATAAATGAGGAGAATAAATTGTAAGAGAGCAAAGATTGTGAAGCTTCTACCTGAGTTGTTCAAAGTGTATTTATAACCGTGAATTTTTCTTTTAACTATTCGATGTGTGTTAGATATTTTCCATTTTTATATTCAAGTGGGAGGAAGTTCTTTACAATCAACATTAATATTGATTCTAAGTTTCTCCTTACATGACATTAATATTAATGAGAGTATCATATGCCTATAGAAGACGGTCTTACATCAATATGTACATGATACTAATATCAAAGTGATCATACTTTTTAATCAACATTAATATTTATTGATGCATGGACAACCCCTAGAGGAGTTTTTGCACAACTGGGGTATAAAGAGATGATAAATATCTCGATTATATCTGAAGCTTGTATCTTGTATCTGAATGAATCTTTGGCCTAGAAAGATTTTAATCTTGGCATCTTGCTAGACTCACAAGTGCTTGGTTCTGACACATAACTAATCATGAGGGATTAGATCTTGACATCTTTCTAGACCTACATGCATTTGGGCCCGGAGCAAAGTCAAGCCCAAAAAGATTAGATATGGTGTTTTGTCAAACCTACAGGATCTTGGACCTGACGCATTGTCAAACCTAAGAGAGTTGGTCTAACATTTTATCAGACCCTTTTGTCATAGGTCTTAACCTATATTGAGCATCTATAATGAATCTTATTTCTCATGGTCATGAGTTATATGAGAAAGAACAATTTTTTATATGAAATGTGTTGATCCATTACTTATACAATTGAAGTATCATAAAAAGTCTTATAAACACAATTTATTTCATGGGTTTTAAATAAAATATATTTTATTTTTTAACTCCTTCATATAACATACACTTATAGATATATATTTTATTAATTAATAATATGTGGATACATCACTTATACAATTAAAATATCATAAAAAATCCTATAAACACAATTTATTTCATGGATTTTAATCAAAATATATTATACTTTTTAACTCTTTCATACAACATGCATTTGTATTTTTTAATTAAATATTATTCTATAAAAGAATGATTTAATTACATTAGTTTATATTATGAAATCTTATATAAGTTGTTTATCATTTTAACAAGCTTATAAATAAATTTATTTTCAAGCTTTTAAATGAATTTATTTAAAATCTAATTCAAGAGCTTAATTATGCTGGCTCTTGCGCTTTGATTGGCCAAGCTGAGCTGAGATATTATACAACGAGTTTTAAAATAGCATAAACTTGTTACACCTGCCTTAACTGCCCTAACATACAAGTTCAAACAAAACTTTGGCGAGCCAAGCTTCAAGTAGCTCGTGAGTGACTTGGCTATTTTGAAACCCTAATCCCTTGTGCTATAAGTAAAATATAAATAGTCCCTCAATAAATCGTTTTATGCAAATAGCCCCTTAACAAAATTAGGTGTAAATTTAAATCTTTATGTCAAATTAGGCTAGATTTTCATACAATTTGAGCCTAGCAAAAATATGCACGTGACATCCTTAGTGCACTAAATGTAAAAAAATAAAATCAATTGGAGTTGAATAAATTGAAAACCTAATCTGACAAGATAGAGAGAGAGAGAGAGAGAGAGAGAGAGAGATGAATTGTCTCAATTTAACATAATTTATACGCAATATTATTCATCTAAATCTGCTATAAAATAAAATAAAATCAAAATTATGTTTGAATGAAATTTAAAATTTAAATTTAAATAATCTCGAGCACCATTATTTATTAAATTTCTGGCAGTCAAATAGAAATTCTCAGTGGATAACATCTTAATAAATAATTGTCTTGTAGAGGTTGAGATTTTCAATATTTTATTGGCTGCCATCATTTATTAATTATCAACCACGAACCGACTCATGAATGCACAAGGCCTCAATTATAGACATACCTGCCAACGATATGATGGAACCCACTTTTTTTTCAACGATAGGATTCAATTGAAATGTCAAAATCATTCCAAAATTTCATTGAAATAAATATAGATATTCTTTTTAGTCATGAAGATCATTTTTTAAAATGTTTTTTATTCAGAGAAATATTATAATGATATTTTTTTTATTTTTAAAAAATCATATTTGACATTACCATATCAAAATGATCTAAAAACACCAAAAAAAAATTAAAATAAAATAAAATAAAATAAAGTTTTTTTCAAAAATACTTTTGAAACGCAGTGTCAAACAGATACGAACAAGTTAAATAATACATATACAAGCATCATAAAATTGTGAAAAAATAATATATTAATGGAAACATTGTTCGTGTGTGAGAAGCATGCATCAACGTACCAAAAAAACAATGATCTTGTTGATGTTAGGGGTATAAAATCTTTTCACATAGCCCATCAGTTTATAAGATTGAGTATGGGCAGGTATGTCTATTCTACTTTTTTACATGTAAATTGTTAAATTAGCTTTAAAAGTGAAATATTTTAAAACTTGAATCAAAGATATCCTTTTTCTTTTTTCATAGCCAAACACAATAAAATAACTGATTTACTTTTAGAACACAAGAAAAATAAATGCTACATCCTAAGGCTCTCTCTTTTTTCTAAGCATGGTTTTTATGTTATTATCAAGTTGTTTATTTGACAGTTTCGTCTTTTGGTAGACATTAAATATATAAATTTTTATAGATACGTGAAAGGCACGTACCAGGGCGTGGGGGGTGCCTATAGTCTTCTGGTGACACGTGTGGTGCCCTCTCAATTATATATATTTAAGTAATGAATATTTGAGATTCAATAAATTAAATATAAACATACAAATCTCTCATCTATTTTTAGATACACGTTAACATCCCTGTTTTTAGAAAGGTTAAACCATACTTTTGAAGGATGACACGGACCGTGGTGTTATATATCAACAGCCGAATGAGCTGTTGCCTTCTCCACTGGAAATGTTGAGCCTCAATAGTTTGACTTTTCCCTCTAGACTGTCGCCCATCTTCGGCCATAAAAATATATAATTTGGATTAGTTTTCCCAGTGAATGTGGAGGGGAAGAGTGGAAGCATTATTAGCTCTCTGCCTCCCACATGTCACAAATCTTCTGAGACGTGGCAGTGGAAGCCACCTTGTACATCTTTGTCTATAGTTTCTCGACACCATCCGCATTAAATCGTCTCCTTTTTTTCTTTTCTTTTTTTTACTAATATCCAGATTAATTTATTTGTGTATATATTAACTAATCCCACAAATTCTAAAGTTAATGACTATATAAATATGATCATCATATTAAAAATCCACATCAAAACAAACTATTTAATCTCAAGTTATTTAACGGTCTGATTTTAAATCGCCTCTTTTCTTTGCCCACCAAACTGTATGCCAAGGATGTATTATTTATTGTCTCTTTCACATTTTCCTACGTACCTGACAAGAGCTCGCACTCTATTTAATGCCCCTCCTCCATTCGCAGAACTCAACCGAGCTCCCGTTCCCTGCCTACCCTCTCTCGCTCGCTCTCTCTTTTTTAAGGCCGGGCCAGGGCAGTGATTAGCATGGAGAGCCAAAACAAGGCCGGTCTTCCTGCAATGGACGGGTTCGAGAGGAGAGCTGCGAGCCAAAGTTATGGAGCAAGGACTTGTGACTTGCTTGTACGAGTCTTAGCCCTGGTGCTAACTCTGGCTGCTGCTATAGTTCTTGGGGTAGACAAGCAGACCAAGGTTGTTCCAATTAAGCTCGTGGATACCCTGCCAGCGATTAGCCTTCCTGTTTCTGCAAAGTGGCATTATTTGTCTGCCTTCACGTAAGAGATATCCAAATTGATTATGGAAGAATTGACTTTCATAAGAGACATCCACATTGTTGACACAATATTTTTGGATGAAACCAATTTCTGTGGATGTACCGTACCTCACCACTTTGTTTTTATTTGATAGGTATTCTGTTGCGTCAAATGCAATCGCAAGTTCATACGCAGCACTCTCTCTAGTCCTCGCGACGAGTGGAAAGAAGGGGGTGATGTCAGCTGTTATCATCCTTGACCTCCTGATGGTGGCGATGCTGTTTTCTAGTAATGGAGCTGCCTTGGCCATTGGTCTCATGGGTTACCAAGGAAATTCACATGTGATGTGGGCCAAGGTGTGCACTGTGTTTGGCAGATTTTGCAACCAGGTTGCAGTTTCTATTGCCCTTTCTTTGCTTGGTTCGATTTTGTTTCTCTTGCTCGTCGCCATGCGGCTTCACAAGATATCCAAGTGAAAATGTTTGGACCTCGTTTCTGATCAATCTAGTATAAAACTTGTTGTAATTTATGTCCTTAATTTCTCTATGTACTATTGTAGCCTTGACTCTTTATGCTTAATTTTTATATGTATAAAAAGAATACCATCTTAGGTCAGGGGTATGAGCTCTGGATCTGTCAAAATTTCTAGTAGTGATCGAGATTTATGGGGGCCCTTTTTATTTCGTTTACTGTGCAAACCTAAATTGTGGGATCAAGGCCAAAACTTTATCTGTGTATTATTTAGAAAACTCTTCATCTAGTCCTTCCCGTCCATATTCAGCTTTTAAAACACGCAAGTCATTTATTTTCTAGGAAGTTTGATCACACTTTTTATTACAAAAAATTGCGAGATTTTCGAAAAATAGAGATTTTTGCTAGGGTTTGGAACTAAGCTGAGGTTTTTTTTTTTGTAGTTTTATACATATTAGAAGGTCGTTTTCATTCAATGAATCACAAGATGTTGTTCCTGTTTGAGGATTTTATGTTCACCAGTTTACATTGAAGCCAAGAAGAAAAAGAACGGCACATGTGAGAGAACGATTTTCCAACAAATCAAAGGGATCGGTTTCCCTGACAACTGCATCCGACGACATTTTTCTTTCAAATCATTATTAAAAATTAGGAAAAATCAACTTTGCGGGTCCAGTCACTATTGATATTGATATCAAGAAATATCGGGTAGTTGATAAAGTCATAAAAAGTTGCTGCTATATAGATTATTTTTGTTAATATAATGATCATTGGAGATTTATATGATCATTAATTTTAAGGTCCATGAAATTAATTGAAATACGTGTAAACTGGGTCAGAGACTCACGTCAATCAAAAAAAGATTTTTGTAAGAAAATAGAATTCAATTTCTAACATTGTGTTTTTCATGTGAAAAAATAGTTGTGTAATTTTTGTACACTAATATTGTCTTACTCTTGATATTAATATTGTCCTTGTCATGAATGTAATGTCCCCTCCCCCCCGACTTCCAATCCAAATTTCTTAGAACTTGTGAGGAGAGATTCCTCAGCATGTCCTCCGCCGAGTAGTTTATTTAATTCAAGGCATAATACAATGTGTTCGTGTTTGGCAATGCATTACTAGTTGAGATAATTTATTTATTTATTACATCATCTAAGCCACTAAAATTTTTTACATCCGTTTAATATTAAAAAAAAACAATTCGTAAAATACTCTGGAAAACGAAAAACAAAGTATCCTAGGAGAGACGATAAACCATGTGTGGGCGCACTCTACACATGGCCTCATTGGCTCTACTCTGCACATGAGAGTGTGCATCTTCTTGGTCATGTCGATGTTTTCTCCATCAACCTTCTCCTGCTCGAAGCATTGAATAAACGAGCCCAACGTTACGGCCATCACTCTCTGCGCCAACCCCTCCCCAGGACAAGCTCTCCTTCCAGCTCCGAAAGGCATGTGCGTGTATCCTTCGGATTTCCAGTTTTCAAATCTCTCAGGTTTGAAACTTGTCGGGTCATTCCACAGAGTAGGATCTCTGTGGAATAGCCCACGCATTTGCAAATAAAATTGTACCGGCTGGAACATCGTAGCCTCCGATGGTACAATCTGCAGATGACAGGTGGGGTGCGAGGAGTGGAGCCACAGGATACAGCCGTGAACTCTCGAGGATGATGCTTTGAAGGTAGGGTAGTTTCGAGATGTCTGATTAGTCGACTAAGTGGTCTCGAGCAATTTGAGTATCCAATTCTTCTCTCGCTTTCCTTATCACAGCAGGATGGTTCATCAGATTGCAAACTGCCCATTCTAAGGATGTGCTAAGGGTCCTTGTCCCCGCAAGCAACATTACCTGCGAAAGAACTCAAGACTTTTAGATGCCTCGTCAATCAAATTAATATTGGCGTCTGTGAACTCGAGCTAGAAGATGAAATCTGAGACCACTTACCAGAACAAGCCCTTTGATTATGTCCGCCGTTTAGTATTCCGGCTGAGAATCCTGCAGGGAAAGCAAATGGTTTATCATGGTATTTCTATACTTGTCACGTCGATGCTCCTCAATCAGTCCTTGCAAGATCAAATCCATCCTCTCACCGAGACCCATGCACTTCCTCACAAATCCATTGTAATCAATGCACTGGAAAATCGGAAACACATCTGCTAGATTTGTCATGCATAGGAAATGCCTACGTAAGAGTTGTGTAAGTGATGTTTTGATTTAATATCACTAAATTATCTTGTATAGATAGTGTTAAACTTTGATTATGCTACATGTTACCTTAATCAAGGTAAGGAAGGGTCAAACATTGAGTATGACATGAATTATATGAAAGTACTTGAGTGATCAAGAGAGAATTCATCACTCTAGATGAATTGGAAAAAAAATGATTCATCTACTCTCAAATAATATCGACTGAGATGTCTTTGGTCAAGGTAGAATGATGTTAAAAAGAGTTTCAAATATTATTCAAACGATCAATGATTAATATGTAGAGAATAAACAAGATTTAACATGACAAACATACTTCATCGAAGTTTGTCATGTTAAATCAGAATATTATTGATGAAAGAATATTAATTATACTTAGAAATCGGTCACTGAAAGGTTACATCAAACTATTAATGATTTTTCTAATATTTAGAGGATCATGACGTGTTGTTAGACGATGCACCTCATCTTCAAATATAAATTAATCAATTGATGATATATTAAATTATTTAATTTTATTTAACTACAATTATAATTTATATTTTGACCAACAATTTAGGAGCCTAATGGGTCATACACATTAAAAACCATTAGTCATAAATTACACTTTGATGATTTAATTAAGTATAACTTTATTAGAATATATTTTAGAAATTATTAAATACTAAAATATAATTACTAGAAAGATTATATTTCTAGACCTAAAAAAATCAAGGACTTGATTAAGTTATTTTTTACAAAAAACAAAATGAATTAATATACGAATATTATTCAAAAAACAAATTGACATTTTGATAATTTATAGGGGTTTTCAAAAAAAAATTATTAATAGTAAGTTATGCCTCTTATTTTTGTGTGATTATTTATTAGACAGAAAAATTATGTGAGTCATAGAATAAAGAGTTAATTCTCTAGGCATAACAATCATTTTCTCCTAAATAATGAGTTAGAAGATTTTTCACTAATAATTTGTGTGGATTGTCGTTGGAGACTATATAATTGAATGACTTGTGGTTTGCAATAACTAAATCTTTGAAGAATTATTCAAAGTTGAAAAAAGTCATATTTTCAAGTAATAAATTACTAAACAATTCTAGATATGTTTAATAGGATTTTAAAGATTTTTAAATAATTTTTATTATTATTTTCAATGCATGCATGATATTTAGAACCAATAGGCCCTACATCGATGATTTCTTTCACTTTTTTTTAAAATTAAGCAAATAATAAATTAACATCATCCAATCTTATCAATTGGTTAAAATGCAAAATCTTATTGTAAGAAAGGAAAAACAAATACTTTTCACCAAGAAGAAGAAGAAGAAGAGAATCAACAATCTCATTCTCATGTACATTGACTTGCTAGCAAATAACCCTTCTTTCTCACCCAACATAGAAGAAACATAGAAGTTTGGACTTGTACACGCAATCTGGTTTAGTAAATTCTTCATGTTCCAAACTTCATCTCATCTTAGTTAATTTTTGTGCATAAACTTCTTTGATTTCTAAGGCCACAAAAGACCTCTTCAAAGACAAAGGCCACCAGAAGAGGGATGATTGATGGTGGAACAACTGCATTCATGAAGTCACTTGAAAAGGAGGCAACAAGACTGCAGAGGCTGAAGGATTCATTAAACAGGAGGAAGGCTTCTATGAGTGCAACTTGGAATTCATCAATAAATATAATAATGGTCTCTACTGAGGTCTCCATTTTCAGGATTCAGGCAATGGCTAAACACACACACACACACACAAAAACAAAAAAAAACAAAAAAAACAAACAAGTCAAGCCAGTCTCTTGAACTTCAGTGCCTTCTTTCATCCTTTTCTTATGTTTTTCCTTTTCGAAGAGATGAAATCCCTCCTTTTCCACCTCACCTGCTATCGAAAAACATTAAAAAAAAAAAAATCACCTAGGCAATTACAAAAAGGCCTCGGCTTTACTGCAACTCTTTTAGTGACACGTAAGCCAATAACATTTTTCACTTCTGAAGAGCAGGAAAATTTGCTTGAATACCAGCCATATCAAGACACCCAAGCTCATGTCATTCTCGGCAATATTGATTATACAGATTCGGCATGGCATTCAGGCAAAGAATATTATTTACAAATGAAGTATAAAGCCGAACTGGCTAGACAAGGAGGAAAAAGAAGCAAAATTAGAATAAAATGTGCCCATAAATGCTGTACCGCCAGGTTCATCTGAGATTTAAACTTGAAGCTACAAAATTGTCTCTTGAGCTTGGAGATCGAATGAACAACCTACAAAACAATCTAGTCTTAAACTTTCTTTGGTTCTCCAATCGATTCTGAATTTAGAAAATCACTGCATGAACATTGATTCTTAGGGTGCTGTTATGAAAAGATAACAATATTTGTTACAAGTCCGGAGATGCTAACAATTGATTGAGCTCCAGCTTTCCCTGCATAAAGAGGTGTGATTATTGAACTGTTGCTCCCAGGGTTCTGACGCAGTTGTTTCTCTCTTAAGGTTCATATTTCCATGCTCAAGTGTGTCCATGTCCTAGACATTTTAGCACGGGATTCCTTCCTTAATTGCTAGGTCTTCAAGGTTTACATTCGCCTCCACGCCCATGTTTGGTAGACCATTAACCATTGCAGGAATGCCAGATTTTAATACAGCAGCTAGCGCCTGATTGATCAGATAACAAAAAGGACAAGCTGTGTAAACTAAGATCCCAATCCTGATACTACAACAAAACATGTGTGTGTGTGACTTGATCCTTTAAAATAAATGCACAAAATATCAGTAAATACTGTACCTTCCTATTTTCCTCTTTCTGGTGTTTGACAACAGACACGGGCCATTCATTGACTAACTTCTGGAGTTCAACCACCATACCTGACTTCTTGGTGTCAGGTAGTGTCTGCATGCAAGAAAACTGACTTGGATCAACAGCGGTACCATACAAAAACAAGTTGGAAATCAAGACCATATTTTTCATTGTATTCTGCATAAAAAAAAGTACAAAAAACCTCTCTCACTGCGTTAACACTTTTCAATATTATTTTTCCTGATGCATAAGAATGCATCTACCCTTATGATTTTAGTTGAACTAAAATTTAAACTGCTTAAATTGCTGTTAAGTGTTAACTTTTCCAGACTTACCAACCAAGTAACTTTAGCTTCAACTATTGTTAAACAGCCCTTCCTTTTGGCAGAAGAAAAATAAAAAATACTCCCAGCAAGGAGAAACTGAGTGAATATGGGTCTACAAATACTGATACAAACTATGAACAATTATAGGAACCTGATCAAGGAGTTGAATAATAGCAGCAGCATCCAGAGGCTTGCCTTCTAGTATTAAACCCTGCAAAAAAAACAGCACCATTCAAGAACTTCAGAGAAAGTTCTCTCTCCAGAAATATCCATACATCAGTGTGATTTTGCCAAGAATGATGGATTCACAGAGTGATCACAATGCACTTGACCTATCAAATAAATCTTCATGCTGGATCATAGTATGTGAAAAATATACAGAAGGTTGATTACCTTAGCACATGAGAACGCACTCACAAGAGTGTGCTGCTTCATCAACTCGGATCTCAACTTCTCAGTTTTCCATAATGATTCGGTATCTCCTGTAAATAATGAACTTTAGATTCTATATAAAAATGATATTTAATTATGGGCTTCAGAGAATGTATTAATCTCAAATCTCAACCTAAGGAAAATAAGTTTGACCGCATTGAGTGTCAACGGACAACTTGTTGTCCGTGTGCAGGTTACCGTTATGTTTATATTTCCTTTCTTGTGTAATATTGTTGTAGTCTAGGACGGCAAAGTAGAAGAGTAGGTACAGAAAGTCTATTCTTTTATTGTATATATATTCAGTTTTGTAATCCCTTAAAGAAGAACAATTTTACAGACAATAGAGTGTTATAGTTTGACCTGGTATCAGAGCTCTCTCGGTTTGTAAAGTAATATGTGTTGAGCACCTCTCGGTTTGGATGTTGGTGTGCTGTCAACACTGCAACTCTCGGTTTCTTGGATTTTGGCTCTGCTTGAAGTTTCTTTGGGTTTCTCGGTGAATCTCTGGTTTTCGAGTGGCATCTGCTGTCCAAACTCTCGGCACCTTCTGGGTCTGTCAAAACAGATCGGGATCTATTGATTTTCTTTGTTCTCGGCATCTTCTGTTCAAACTCTCGGTTTCTGTCAAAATCTTTGTGTTCTTCTTGCTCTCGGTTTCAATTTGAAGAAATTCTTCCTCTCGGCACCTGGGTCTGTCAAAATCTTCAGATTCTTCTTGCTCTCGGTTTCAATTTGAGAAAATTCTTCTCTCGGCACCTGGGTCTGTCAAATTTCCAGGTTCTTGCTCTCGATTTCAATCTTCAGTTTCTTGCTCTCGGTTTCTTGTTTTTTTTATTGCTCTCATCCACCTCACTTTTATTTCTTGTGTTTCTTGCTCTCGGTTTCTTGTTTTTATTGCTCTCGTCCACCTCACTTATATTTCTTGTTTTTGTTATTGCTGCAGTCTCGGCCACCTCTCTGTTTCTGTTTTTTATTATTATTTTGAGATAAAAAAAAAAAAAAAAATTATTTTATTGCTCTCAGTTTTCTTCCTTGCTCTCGGTCTGTTAAAATCTGTGTATTTATTTGTCTTGGGTTATATATTTACTTGAGATGAATTCAGCACCTATATGTGTCAAATTTTCGGGGACAAATTACTCTACCTAGGCATTTCAATTTGAACTTTTTCTCCTAGGAAAAGATCTTTGGGGTCATATTGATGGCACTGATGCTGCCCCAAAAGATGATACCACCAAAGAACCTAAGGACTCTCCCTCTTGGGCTGTCCTTGATGCCCGAATTATGTCTTGGCTTCTTAGTTCAATGGAACCACACATTGTTCCAAATTTGCGAGCACATCGTACTGCTCAATCTATGTGGAAGCACTTGAAGCAAGTGTATCATCAGCTTGATGGTGCTCGTCGATTTCAGCTAGAACATGCTATTGCCATGTTTCAACATGGAAATCTTTCTATTCAGGACTACTACTCTGCATTTTTGACCCTTTGGCATGAATATTCTGATTTGGTTACAGCGAATGTCCCTATTGCCACTCTTCCAACTATTCAGAGTCTTCATGAAAATAGCCGACGAGATCAGTTTCTTATGAAATTGCGACCAGAATTTGAATCAGTCCGGTCTTCTTTACTGAATAGATCTCCTGTTCCTTCTCTTGACATTTGTTTCGGTGAGTTGCTTCGCGAAGAACAACGGCTTAGTACTCAAGCTATTTTGGAGCACTCTCATGGTAGTTCTGGGCCAGCAACAATGGCGTATGTTGCTCACGGGCAAGGATCGTCCATGCCTTCTAAAAACTTGCAATGTTTCTGTTGCAAGGGATATGGACATATTGCTGCCAATTGTCCTAAGAAATTCTGCTCTTATTGTAAGAAAAAGGGTCATATTATTAAAGAATGTCGTATCCGTCCTCAGAATCGTCAGGTCAGAGCATTTCACGCCTCTCTTAATGTGCCTCCAGCAGAAAATTATGTTCCACATGCCTTTTCTTCAGGTGGTATCTCCACTCTTCCACCTCCAGCCGGAAATTATTGTACACCAGAAATGGTGTAACAAATGCTAATTTCTGCATTATCGGCCATGGGGTTGCAAGGTAAAAATTCTACTAAACTCTGGTACATAGACTCGGGGGCAGAAAATCATATGACAAATACTACTACTATCTAGAGTCGTGTTCGGCCCTATGATGGTCAATCGGCTATTCAGACGGCCAATGGTAGTTTCTTGCCCATTACTGCTGTTGGTGATGCCTCTTCTACATTCACTAATGTGTTTCTTGCTCCTAATCTTTCCTCGAATCTTATCTCGGTTGGACAATTAGTTGATGATAATTGTAATGTTCATTTTTCTGGTGCTGGTTGTGTTGTGCAGGACCAGGTATCGGGAAAGCTGATCGCGAGGGGACCTAAAGTGGGGCGCTTGTTTCCACTATTTTTACCTGTTCCAACATTTTCTTCCATTAAGTCTTTTGCTTGTAATAAAATTCCTGCTCTTAGTATGGTGTGGCATCGTCGTTTAGGTCATCCCAATAATCAGATCTTATCTCATGTATTGAACTCTGGTTTTATTGGTAATAAAGCATATCCTTCTTTATCTCTTGAGTGTGATCCTTGCAAAATTGGTAAAAGCAAAATTCTTCCATTTCCTTTGCATGCTAGTCGCGCTTCCCACTGCTTTGATCTTATCCATAGTGATGTTTGGGGACCTTCCCCGGTCGATTCTCATGAAAAATTCAAATACTATGTAACATTCATTGACGATTATAGCAGATTTACTTGGGTCTATTGTCTTCGCTCTAAATCTGAAGTTTATCGTATCTTCACTGAGTTTTTAGCATATGTAGCTAATCACTTTTCTACTACTATTAAAACACTACGGACAGATTCTGGTGGTGAATACTTGTCTACTGAGTTTCAGGCTTTCTTGGCATCTAATGGTATTATTCATCAATGTTCATGTCCTGCTACTCCTCAACAGAATGGAGTAGCTGAACGAAAAAATCGTCACCTTCTTGATGTGGTACGTACTCTCTTGTTAGAATCCTCTGTTCCTTCCATGTTTTGGGTTGAAGCTCTAAAAACTGCTACCTACTTGATTAATCGCTTACCCTCTCAAGCATTACAAATGGAGTCTCCATTTTTTCGCTTGTTCGCCAAACAACCTAGTTATGATAATCTTCGTATTTTCGGTTGTGTCTGTTTTGCTCACTTACCACCTCATGAGCGACATAAATTATCTGCTCAATCTGTAAGATGTGCATTCTTGAGATATAATTTATGTCAAAAAGGCTTTGTCTGTTACGATCCTACTTTACGACGTACACGTATTTCTAGGAATGTTATTTTTTTTTAGAATCAACAATTCTTTCCGGTGTCCTCTATGTCCTCTCCTTCTACTGTGGTCCTCCCTTCATTTGAGTCACAAGTATCTGATCGTCATCCAGTCAACTCTCGCTTCAAACCAGGTATTGTGTATACAAGACGCTCCCGCCCACAGTCTCCTCCAGCGGCTAACTTGATATCTGATCCTCCCACACTCCAAATTCAGACAAATGATGAACCACCAGAACCCCGGGTACGTCACTCATCTCGAGTGTCCGTACCCCCGGAAAAGTTTTTGGTTTTCCACTTCTGGTAACTCTATTTCAGCTCTTACTGTTGCACTGTCTAATGTTGATATACCTACATGCTACTCACTCGCTGCAAAGCATGATTGTTGGCGACAGGCTATGCAGGAAGAAATAGCTGCTCTAGAGGCTAATCACACTTGGGACATTGAGCCATGTCCGTCATCTATTATTCCCCTGGGTTGCAAGTGGGTTTACTCAGTCAAAGTCCGATCTGATGGCAGTTTAGACCGTTACAAGGCCAGGCTTGTTGCGCTTGGGATCAATTATGAAGAGACGTTTGCTCCAGTGGCTAAAATGACTACTGTGCGTATGATTCTGGCTCTTGCTGCTTCTAGTCATTGGCCGCTACATCAGATGGATGTCAAAAATGCATTTCTTCATGGGGATCTTAAAGAATGCATTTATATGAAGCCGCCTCCGGGATTATTTTCTTCTCCGACTTCACATGTGTGTAAGCTTCGTCGCTCTCTTTACGGTCTCAAACAGGCTCCGAGGGCCTGGTTTGATAAATTCCGCACCACTTTACTACAGTTCTCATTCCAACAGAGCAAGCATGATACTTCCTTGTTCCTTCGGAAATCATTCGTGGGTATTGTTGTTCTTTTGGTGTATGTTGATGACATTGTGATTACGGGTTCTGATTCAGCTCTACTTGATCAACTCAAAACTCATCTTTCAGAAGCATTTCATATGAAAGATCTTGGGTCCCTCACTTATTTTCTTGGTCTTGAAGTTCATCGTAGCTCCTCGGGCATTTCTCTAAATCAGCATAAGTATGCTAGTGATGTGGTGGCTACAGCTGGTCTACAAGATGCTTCTTCGGTTGATACTCCTATGGAAGTGAATATCAAGCTTCGTAAAGAAGAGGGTGACTTAATTGTTGATCCCAGTTTATATCAAAAATTGGTAGGCAGCCTTGTTTATCTCACCATTACTAGACCGGACATCTCATTTGTCGTACAACAAGTCAGCCAGTTTCTTCAGGCTCCTCGCCATCTTCATTTGGCTGCTGTTCATCGGATCTTACGCTATGTTCACGGCACGGTGGCTCGTGGGTTAGTTTTTCCTACAAACAACCCTCTTCGCCTTACAGCTTATAGCGATGCGGATTGGGCAGGTTGTGCAGATACTCGTCGATCCGTCACTGGTTGGTGTATGTTCTTAGGAGATGCATTGATCTCTTGGAAGAGTAAGAAACAAGATCGAGTATCTAAGTCCTCTACAGAATCTGAGTATCGGGCAATGTCTCTTGCTTGTTCTGAAATCATTTGGCTTCGAGGGTTGCTTGATGAGCTCAATTTTTCTGCCACTGACCCTACACCTCTCCATGCTGATAATACGAGTGCTATTCAGATCACGGCTAATCCTGTCTTTCATGAGCGAACGAAGCATATTGAGGTGGACTGCCACTCTATTCGTGAAGCCTACGACGCTCGTGTTATTACTCTTCCTCATATATCCACCGACTTGCAAATTGTCGATATCTTCACCAAAGCCCTCACACGTCAACGCCATTGTTTCCTAAATAGCAAATTGATGCTGATTGACCATCCTGCATCAATTTGAGGGGGGCTGTCAACGGACAACTTGTTGTCCGTGTGCAGGTTACCGTTATGTTTATATTTCCTTTCTTGTGTAATATTGTTGTAGTCTAGGACGGCAAAGTAGAAGAGTAGGTACAGAAAGTCTATTCTTTTATTGTATATATATTCAGTTTTGTAATCCCTTAAAGAAGAACAATTTTACAGACAATAGAGTGTTATAGTTTGACATTGAGATTATTCTTTGACAAAAACTCTATGTAAGAGATGATATTCAGACTCTAGACATACAAGAGAATGTTTCTATAAAAAAATTCTCTCATGCTAACGAGCTGACAAAACCATACTATAGCATGAGAAAATTAAGAAATGAGCATCTGTACTCTGAACATGCAACTACACATATGCACCCACCCTAGATTGATTTGTATTTTGTCCTGGCCCCTAATTAAATAGAGGAAGAGAGACCCTTGCTCAATGTATGAGCAAATAAAACCAGAGCCTAGAGTTCATGGCTAGGGAAATATCTGGGCTTTGACCTCCCATCCTCAAAGACATCCCAATAATGACTACGAACAAACATAAATCACAGAACAAGCAAAAAGGCAGGCCTCATGAACAGCAAGTAATATTTATTACGAAACTAAAAGGCAGAACAATTAAATAGACGAGGGAAGTGCATGATAAAATGCTTTGAGAAAATCTATCTACTTTTTGAAATTATCAACAAAGGAGTTGGTATTTCAAGCTGCAATCCTTACCAGCAACCTGACCATAAAAATTGATGGCAAGTGGATGTAAAACATAAGCAATAATTTGAAAAAAGGCTAAGTTAGAGTTGTGGAGACCTCTTTTGGCAGCAAAATCCATCCATAGGTCAAATGCAAATCTGCGCAGTTTTACCCCAGCCTTGAGAAACTTTTTTGAATACTTAGAAATCAACTCCCAATTATCAGAATAGTAACAGATGCTGCAATTGTTAAATCGAAATTAGATACTGAAACCATTGTGGGTAGAGCACTAGAGCAGCATAGCACTCTAGCACAGACAAGATACATGTCCAGTATATTTACGATCAAAGAATGTGTACCGGTACAGATCCAAGAGCAATTGTACAGTTGTAAATTCACTAATACTGAATCATAATCTAGAAACATTAAAATGGAAAAAAAATTAGACTCAAGGGGTTGTTGAGGTGCTAGCCCTTCAGAATGCAGGATGATCAAACTTGAAATGTACATTTTCTTTGGATATATAGTATTTTACTATTTAGGGATAATGGCTTGATTTTCCCTTATATAATGAGGTATTTCTCCAATCTGTCCTTGAATGCATCCATAATCGAGCCAATTTTATCCTTGAATATACTTTGAGTTTCTAATATATCCTTCTGATGTGATTTTCAAGCCAACTCATTGGAATTAGTACAAATTACTTGAAGATTGCATCACAATGATAGATTAGAAACTTAACAACATTCAAGGATAAAATTAGCTCAAGTAGGAGTTTAAAGAGAAATTATACCCATTATTTAAGCACAGATTGACCCATTAACCCTTCCAATTTGAGTATAAATCAACAAAACTATTTTTATTTCGTAGCATTTGGAGTTTATAAAGAAAGAAAGAAAGAAAGAAGCTATAACAAATCCAAAATTATGCACCTGGAAACAAGATCTGCAGTACTGGGCTGTAATGGGATGTGGTTCTTTTCCAGAAGTTTCATTACATCAACCATGAGTTCGACATCATTATGGTGCTTAGCATATGACTGCAGGCCAATAATAGCAATCATTTAACATAAAAAAAAATACATGAAGAGCAAGAGAATCCGATAACTTAAAAGAAGCGAACCAGCAAATGGTTAGCAGATGCAATGCTTGGAGTCAGTCCATACATATTATGTTTCCACAAGGCCTTCTTTCCTGCATCATTCCACCATGCTTAAAATCCTAGCAAGTTACATTTCCAAACACCACAAAACAACATATTTTTTTGCTATACACGGCTTGAAAGGTTTTATGTAACTAATAAAAGCAAATCTAATAATTCAAAAAAAAAAGTCTAGCATACACCTACCGAAATCAACAGCCCCCACACGAGCACATGCTTTAGTAACTTCACGGCAAAGATTGCAATTAAAATTGTCGTGAATTCGAAGATTTGACAATCTCTGCACACCAAATACACACGATAACAAAAAAATCAGAGCCCGTTGACCAAAAATCTCTAGTGACAATAAAAGGTGCTGCAGGATTAGCCACTAACAAATATTCGGAGATTTTGCAAAGCATCAAAAAGAAGCTTAATATCCTCACGGGTCTTGCAATTCTCAATCAATGACCACAACCATGCATTCGGCGCCATTGTGCGTCTAACATTCACCGAGTCAATAATATCATCATAAATCTTCTTCACAGCCTCTGTCATTGAACAAGACAAACCAATCATCACAAGAAATAAAGTTAAATAATTATTACTTTAAATTTAACTCAATTTTATATATACATATATATATTCAGCAAACCTGTTGCAGTGCTCTCTTCACCACTCGCAGTACAAAACGAACCCTTTGATGTCCTAGAGTACATTACATTTCGCACCGTTGGGAAACAATAATTTCCTGTAAAAAATTTATTTACACCATGTGACAAATAAATAAATAAAATCATAATCATAATTGAGAAGGAAAAAAATACGATGCCTTAATAACATTTTATTGCCCAATTTTATTAGTAATTTTCTCAGAAACCAAAAGGAATAGGTAAAAATCATTCTCGTAACAAGCAAGGGTACCAAAAAAGAAAATTATGCGAAATCACTAACGAGTACCTGAGGAGGGAAGGGAGCGCGAGGAGGAATAGTGGATGCTATGACATTGAGAATAGATGATTAATTTGTGATCTGAGGGTACTGAGTTGAGGAGAATTTGAAGCTTCAAAATCCTGGTGAGTCGACGCGCGTTTGATAGGACTTGCATCGTTTTTGTGTGGAATCGAGATGAGCTGGTGAGAATGAGAGTGAGTTACGAGTTTTTAGTGAGTGAGCTCGGCGGTTAGCGGAGCGAGGGAGCTGATGTCTCAGGGTAGGGAAAAAGATCGAGAGGGTTTAGAAGGGGAGAAGAGAGGGTTTTGGTTCTGTGGTGCGGCCGTGTAGCTTGGCTCCCTGCCCTCGTGTGCTTGGAAAGAAAAATTACTGTGGTTAATTAAGGGGGTTAATTAAGGTGCTTAATATGAAGTTTTTATTTCTTTATGAGAAAAACTAGATAATTGTATGCGCTCTGATTTTAATTAATTTTTTTATCATAAGAAATATCTAGGTGTTGTTACTATGTATTTTAACATGAAAAATATTTTTTAAATTATATGAAAATTGATTTAAGTATAATCTAATTGATTTTACAAATTCAAAAACAATTTACATTATCGATAAAAAAATAGTTTAAGAGTAATTTGACTAAACAACAATATATTTTTAAAATATTAAAATGACAACATATTATATTAACTTAGATTAGGATAAGTTAATATGTCATATCCGATGTCCATGTCATAAGACTTTGATAAATAAATAAAAAGCAAATAAAAAAAATGTTAAATTCGATTGTCAATCCACTTTGCAAATTCAAAGAAAAAATAAATTAACCATAAAAAAATTGTGAGATTAAAAGAAAATATTTAAATAAAATATTAAAATTATAACATATTAGATCAACTTAGATTAGCTTGGGTTAACCTGTCATATTATTGCTCAAGCCATAAGAGTTTGATAAAGAAAGCAACTAAAAAAAATATTAAATTTAATTCTCAATCAACTCAATGTTGAAAAGATAAGAAAATAAAAATCAGCTAAAAAATAGGTTAAGCTAAACTGGGTTAACTTCCCAGACTTGTGTCAGAAGACTATATTAACCTTATAAAAAATAAATTAAAATAAATTATATAGCTCAATTCTCAATCAACTCAATGTTTGAAAATAAAATTTTTAAAAAATAGAAAATATCATTTGAGTCAACCAGCAAACTTATGATCAGGGTCATAAGACTAGGTTAGCCTCTTAAAACACAAACTCATAGTTGTAAAATCTGTTCCGTTCCGGCCGGAACGTTCCGTTCCGTTCATAAAACCGGGACAAAACAGTGTCGTTTTCGTCCCGGTTTTAATTCTGGTCCGTTCCGGAAATTCCGGCCCAATTCCGGCCGGAACGCCTCGGTTCCGTTCCGGGTTCATCAAAACGACGTCGTTTAATGTCTCCTTACAAAAGTAACAAAACACACAGAAACAACCCCCCGGTTCTACAATTCCCAAATCAATTTCCTTACCCAAATCTCAATTCATCGGTAATCCCTCACCTAATCCAAATCTCAACTCAAATCTTAAGTTTTTGATACCTAATCCAATAATCCCTCACCTGAAAATCTCAACTCGTAATTACTCAGCTCAAATTCTCAATCCCTAACTAAAAATCGCAAGCCCGAACTTGTTCTTCCACACGATGGCACCAAATCTTCATTTCTTCCCCAAATCTCAATTCATCGGTTCTTCACTTCTTCCCCAAATCTTCTCACGGCAACAATTGAAGTCTGAAAGTGAAAGCTACACATTCCAGTCCTCAAATCCTTGAATTTATTGAAACTGATGAAACTGGGCATAAATGATAAAACTGGGCATTTATGTATGGAATGTGTGAATAAACTTGAATTTATTGGAAGATGTTCATTCTTGTTATGTTCCTGTATCATAACTCTATGCTTGATAGTGGTGTGTTTGATTGTTGAGGAATTGTGGGAAAGGGAGGGAAAACTTGGGTTCTGGAGTGAAATCGGGATTATTTTGGGTGCTGCAAGATTATCGGTTACGCTATGATTGACGTTTTCGCAGACTCTGAATGGATTTTTATTTGGAAAATTGAGTTGTCATTTCACTTATTTTATTCTTGATGATGCTGGACTTGGTGTTGAATTTGGTGCTGAATTTGTTCTAATGGTATATATAGTAGTATTTGGTGGATGCCCATTGTCCTTATAAATTCTCATATCGATGATGTTTAAGTGAGCTTCTCATGCTCCAGGGAATGGAGGTATTTCATTTCCCAAACCATGTTTGGGTAAGAGAACTTCGAGTGAATAGGAAGATAGGATGGGGTATTGAATCCTTTAAATGTTCTAGGGTGGTTTGTGTTTTTTCTCTCATGGGTAGTGTAGGGGATTGGTGGGTTTACTACAACATAACTCCTCTTGTAATAAAATTCAACATCCCTAAGAGGGGTGTTTAGGAGAGAGGGATGGAATTATAATCTTTTTAACTTGTTTTTCTCATGGTAATGTTATAATCTCCTCCAAATTGTAACACTAAGGAATATGACAGCATGTTATCTTGAACCGAAATTTCTATTAATTTCTAACTTGTGTTATCTTTTTACAACAGATTAAATTACATGGCTGAAAACTCATCTAGTGGTGGGACTTCCATTTCTTCAGCTCCAGCAAGATCAGATGATCCAGCATGGGCTCATGGACAAGTGGTTGCTGGTGCAAAGAATGCAAGTATATGTATTCATTGTAACAAACGGATCAATGGTGGTGGTGTTACTCGTTTGAAGTATCACCTTGCTGGTATTAAAGGTCAAGTTGAACTTGTAAAAGGGTCCCTCCAGATGTTAAATGGCAAATGAAACAACTAATAGAGGACATGACAACGGAGAAAGAGAAAAAGGAGTTAGAACTGATATTGGAAATTCTCAATCAGTTTCCAATGATGAAGAAGTTGAAAAGGGTGATGCTGCAAATCCTCATTTGGGTGATATACGTTCACAAACAAATAGAAGATTGACAATGCAAGGAATAAGTACAACTAGAAAAAGGATACCTTTATTTGCTCCACGAACTACCCCAAGTTCACAACCTAGTATTAGAAGTGCAATGGCTTCTAAAGAGATGGAACACAATGCAAGAAAAGTCATAGCAACATGGTGGTTTGATACTACTATACCGTTTAATGGTGCTAAGTCATATTATCATCAGCTAATGATAGATGTCGTAACATCAATAGGACCTTATTTTAAAGGACCATCATATCATGATTTAAGAGGATCACTTTTGAAAGATGTAGTTCATGATGTCCATGAATACATTTTAGGAATCAAGGCTGATTGATAACTTTATGGATGTTCTATTATGGCAGACGGGTGGTCAAATAGGAGGAATGTACCAATTGTGAATTTCCTTGCTTATTCTCCGAGAGGCACCGTATTCTTGAAGTCTGTTGACACTTCAGGACTTCGAAAAGATAAAGAGACATTGCTTGAGATGTTTGATGAAGTTGTCAAAGAAGTTGGACAAGAAAATATTGTCCAATTTGTTAGTGATAATGAGGCTTCATTTAAGGCTGCTGGGAAAGCTTTGCAGCAAAGGTATGACACCTTTTTTTGGTCTCCTTGTGCTGCCCATTGCATTGATTTAATGCTAAAAAATATTTGTGATCCAAGATATTTTCCGATCCTTGATGAAACCATTAAAAATGCAAGAAATATAACCAAGTTTATATATAATCATGCATAGGTTTTAGCTTTGATGAGGAAAGAATTCACAAATGGAAATGATTTATGTCGTTTGGCATAACAAGGTTTGCTACCCATTTTTTAAGCATCCAATGTTTACTGAAGTTTAAGAATGAGCTTCGACAGATATTTACTTGCACAAAATGGGTTGAATCAAGTCATGACAAAAGTCGGGTTGGAAAGGAAATTGCTGCTATAGTTTTAGAAGATAAAGACTTTTGGCTGAGATGTGCACATATAGTCAACGTCAGCGAGTCTTTAGTACGAGTTCTAACGTTAGCAGACAGTGAAGAAAAACCATCAATGGGATATTTATATGAGGCAAGGATAAAGCAAAAGAAGCCATCAAAATAAGGTTAAAAAATAGAATGTTTCAATATGGGCCATATGTTTGGGTAATTGATGCTAGATGGGATAAGCAACTTCATAGTCCATTACATGCAACAGGATGTTTTCTTAATCCTGAAATATTTTTTAGGCATTCTTTTTCAAAACAAAAGGAGGTAACTCGAGATTTGCTTAGCACAATTACTAGATTGGTTCCTGATTGTGATATTCAAGATATCATAAGTGGCCAAATTGAGGAGTATAAGAAAGCAACTGGTGATTTTGGCATGTCCCTAGCTATTCGTCAAAGAGAAAAGTTAAATCCAGGTAATAACTTTTATTTTTTAAAATATAATATCTTTTTTTATCTATAATATTTGATTTATTCAAATTTTCTAATCTAGTTGCATGGTGGGAGCAATTCGACAATGATACTGAAGAACTTCAAAAGTTTGCTATTTGAGTTCTTAGTCAATGTTGTAGTGCAACTGGGTGCGAAAGAAATTGGAGTGTATTTGAATACATCCATTCCAAAAAGCGAAATAGGCTTGAGCACAAGAGATTAAATGATTTAGTATTTGTTCGTTATAATCTAAAGATTCAACAGAGGTAAAATATCAATACTATTATATAATTATTTTCTATTACATTGCTATTAATTTTTTAATTTCTTTTGTGTTTATTCTTTGTAGGAATTTGAGCAAAACAAGAGATGTTTTAGATCCCATTAGCCTTGATAACATTGATATATTAAATGAATGGATTTGTGAAGAACCCAATCTTCTTGATGGAGAGGATATAAGTTGGGAGAGTATCGAAACACCTTTGTCTACTTTAAATTTAGATGATGAAGAGACATGTTTTAATGAGGAGAATGAGCTTGGTGGAAATGACCAACTATTGGAAAGTCTTGTTGATGACTTTCCTTATGTTCCACAGCCAGATCAAGATCCTTATTTTTATATTAATGATGTAGAAGATGTTTGATTTATATTTCTTTTATTTTAGAACATTTTACTTTCATAATATTTTGGAATTTTAGAGATGTTTCTAATTTGAGATTATGTTTTTTTTTACTTTGTGTTTGTATTGTATAGTTTAAAGTTAATTTATCTTGAATTTTAATTATACTTGTTAAATTAATATTTTATTTTTTTCATATATATATATATAATTAATTATATATGAACAGTACGATACTGAAACGGCACGCCGGAACGCTCCGAAACCTGAATGTTCCGTTCCAATCAAAAAACCGGAACGGCGACCGGAACGGTATTGACAACTATGCACAAACTATAACAAATTATAAAACAGTTCTAAATCAACCAAATTTTAAAAGATGAATTGAAGAAAAAGATTTAAAAAAATTGAATCAATAAGCCTAACCGTAACCTTGGTCATAAGATCGTGAAAACCTCATAAAAAGAAAAGCATGAAAAAAACATTATGGAGATCAGTTCCAAATAAACTTAATATTTAAGGATTCAATTAAATGAGTTAATCTGTCAAACTCAGGTCAAAAGATCAAGATAACTCATAAAAAATCAAAAAAATCAAATTATAAACTTCAATTAGCAATCAATTAAAATTGAAAAAATAAAATATTCAACTAAAAAAATACAACATGGCTAACTTATAAAATTCATTATATAAACCATGATAATCTATACAAAACAAATCAAAAAAACAATTGTATAGCTCGATTCAATCAATTGAACGTTGAAAAAAAGGCTAAGAAAAAAATTAATTAAAAAATTAGCATGAGTCAACAAGATTAATCTACAAAACTCGTAACCTAGATCATGAGATTGAGAAACTCCATCGAATGAAAATCAAAATAAATCATAAAATTTAATATTTAAATGAAAAATCCAATGCTAAAAGATTAAAAAAACACTAAGTTTAAAATTGAAAAAAAAATCTTAAAATTTTGAGGATCAAAATAATAATAATAATTATTATTATTATTATTATTATTATTTTTACTATTCATTGATATAGTAAGGTGTCAAGCTTTTGATATATGTGAATAATAATTGAATAGAAATTTAGTTCATCTTCAATTTTAGAAGATAAAAAATGAAATTACATCTTGCATTAAATTATTTATATTTCATTAATGCTAGAAGTCAAGTCTGCTTTCTAAAAAAAAAAATAATAAAGAAATAATATTATTTTTTGTTAAATAAATGAATAAAGCACTGAGATGTTAGACTATGTGCCCGTTTGGGAAGGCGGTACAACAGTCGTTTCCTCAAATTTGTTTTTTTTTTTCATTTTAAATGAATTTTTTTATGCTTTTAAATCATTTTGATGTGCTGATATCAAAAATATTTTTTAAAAAATAAAAAAAAATATTATTTTGATGTATTTCTAAATGAAAAGCACTTTCAAAAGCAACCGCAACAACCCTCCCAAACAGGCCCTATGACTATTCTAACCTCCTCTTGTGATGAAGCTTTTTTTTTTTTTTTTTCAAGTTGAGATACTTTAAACTCATTATTATTAAATTTGGATTCGACTCTTACCTAAGGTCTAAAAAATTCAATTTGAAATTTATCTTTATTTAATTAAATTGACCAATAAAACATGTTAATTTTTTTATACATAAAAAAATCAAACTAGATTGTTCTTGTTTCCCATAAGTCTCCATGTGCATCAACTCGTAGTGCATGTCTTGCAAGCACTAATCATTTTTATTTTACTTTTACATGCTAAAAGATAATTTTGCTCCTAATTCAAATAGATTACAATGAAATAATTGTGATGAAAAGACCAAAACACCCTTTGATGTTTTCTTTTAGTTTTTTTTCTTTGAAGGGAAACAAGATGATTTTATTATTTAAAAAAATAAATGACACAAAAGCCCCTTTTAGCTTGTTATTTTTATTTTAAGGGTATTTATGTCATTTACTTGTGAAAAAAATTGATAGACCATTATAATCCTGATTAATTTTATAATACAAAATGAATCCCTTGAAAAAAAAGATAATTTTACCCTAAAAAACTTATCATTTTTTTGAAAAGAGAAAATATATCATTACACCATAACAATCCATAGCCCTACAATAATATATTTATGAGATTTAGTGTTTGTTTTTCTTAAAAAATAATGTATATATTTTTTACAATAGAATATTAAACAATATTACAATCCATAGCCCTATAAAATATTTTTCTTAGTGTCAATGAGTTTCATGCGATGAGATACGTTTGATTATGGTTTTATAGAGCCTCAATATTGCCTCAAAAAATAGATACAAGTCAAGAAAACTAAAACTAAATTTGTTTGATTTCAAGTTTTGGACTCTTTTGGGTACTTTAAGTTGATGGATTAAATAAATATATGTTCTTCCTAGACCTGCAGGCTTGTTTTTTTTCCCTCTTTATTTTAAATATAAATTTAATAAACAAAATTATTGAACCCGGTTGACTCAATGACTCAGATCAAGGTTTAATAAGTTAAGCTACAATACCAGATCTATTATTTTTCTCTAATATATTCTTTTAAAAAAAATATTTTTTAAATTTATATTTCAAATAATATCCCTCCTCTTTTTGTTTTTACTTATTTAATTTTTTTATAGAAATATTTTTAATGGTGTTGCGTGTGTTTAATTTATGAAATATTATTATGGTATATATAATTTTTATAAAGCTACACATATTTTTAATGGTGTTGTGTGTGCTTAATTTATCTATAATTTTTTTTTTATCTTTTGTGTAGATGAACCTTTTTTTTTTAAAAAAAATATTTATTTTCAAGCAATATTTATAATATGTTTATCTTTGCATCATATTCTTCTTCTTTTATTTTAGTTAATCAATTTAATATATGTGTTTATTTTTTATTATCGATTGATTTAAAAATAATAATTTTAATAAGTAAATTTAGCAAACACAACCGAATAAATATATATTCTTGTAAAATTAAATATCTTGATTTATATATCTCTCTTGATTTTCTCAATTTTATTTTTAGGTTTATGGATTTTTATGGTTCTATCAAGGTTGTTAGGATATTTTGTAGTTTTAGGTAAAACGTTGGTTGAAGATTAGGTTTATAAGAAAAAAAACAAGAACATAAATGTTCTGACCATCTCAATAGCTAGAATATGGGTAATTACAAACGATGTATTGTCTATTTTACTTTATTTAAAAAAAAAGAGAACAACATCATTATTCTAAAAGCTAAAACAAAACATGGTTCGATACTGTTTACAGTGAGATAAATCACTATGGACAGCAATAGTATTGCTCAGTTTGTGGGTCGGTTCGGGTCGGTTTAGTTTGTTCTATTAGCCGGTTTACTGATTTTTTTTTTATTTTTGCACAGTAAAATAACGCTTTTATCCCTCGAAAAAGACAAAAAATAGCTACTCCTTGGAGGGGCTCCACGGTAATTGCATATTTTCGATCTGGTTCGGTCCGATTCAGGTAACCGGTTTATTAATTTTTTTTATATTTCTTTGCACAATAAAATAACCATTATGTCCTTCAAAAAAGACAAAAATCAGGTCTGGCTGGGAGGGGTGCTACGAGAATTTTATATTTGTTGGAAATGACTAAATACGGATATGCCCTCTAATAAGACAAAATTGAAGAGTTGGATTTAGGGGTGTCTAGGTAATTTACCATTTTTAATATTTATTCTGCCGAATTACTGTTGGCGCGTCACAGGACGCGCCATCTATTTCAGAGTGCATGCGGGTTTCGAACGGAGCGTGCGGCGTATTCCAGAGTCCAAAAATACCCAACCAACATCTAGAATGATTTCCATCCATGTTCTCTTCCTCCTGGTACGGTGCATGTGATTACAGGGTGGCTAAAGACGTGTCAATGGTCGTTTGAATTTTTTTCTCTTTTCTCTCTCCTGCCTGCGCAAACACACATCAACGCAAGTGTTTATTATGATATTTCAGTTTAGTCCCTAAACTTTTGATTGTTGGTTATGATCCTTATTGTTATCACATATTTTGTTTTCATTTCGACTCATATACTTTAAACTCTTTATTTTAATTCATTTATTTTTTATATATATTTCTAAGCAATCCCTATTTTTGTTCATGTTTATATATATATGCTTTTAATTTTGGTTTTTAATTCTAATTATGTCCTCTTTTGTTTAAGTTTTATTTCTTAGAAAATTTTAATTCTTGGATTTTAAGTTGTTTTTGTAAAAAAAAATACTTTTACAATATTTTTATGTATAATATTTCAGATCTATTATTACTGGGGGAAAAAAAAGGCAACTTATAAACAAAATAGGTAGACAAATTTACTCATGTTATTTACAATTAAAAAATATACGAACTACTTCCCTTGTGTTTCGATTACACTGTTCCTTTTAGGCAGAAAAAAAAACTCATTTCTAACATATTTTATCTACTATAATTTTACTAATTAAATATTAAAATAATTAATTACAACACACAAAAAATCAATCAATTTTTTATATAAAAAAAAAACCTAACATAGCACGCTGGCAAATTAGCTCGTTTTTTTTCTCTAAAAAATGAAAGGCCCGTGCGGAGCTCCTTTTCTTATAGGCTAGGCTCTTGACCTTCTTTTTATTTATTTTTTACTGGTGTTTTAATCAAAACTTTTTTATGTCCCTTTTCTAAATAATATTTAAATTAATATTTTTTTCTCTATGATTTTTGTGGCTTATTTAGCATTTTTCAATTACCGATTCTTGTTAATTATATGTGTATATAAAATTTTAAAAGGTTAGTATGCTTCATATATGTAACTTTTTTTTTTGCATTTTATATGGATTTTTTTAAAATAATATATTTTGAATAATATTTGTAATTTGTACAACCTGCATATTATTTTTTTTCTTTTCTTTTATTCAATTAATTGTTTATGTGTCAATTTCTATTATCATTTAATTGAATATAAAATTTATTTTTATAAACAAATTCACCAAAATAACAAAGTAAATAGCTCATGTTGCGATATTTAATATATTTAACTCTTGATTTTCTCAATTTAATTTTTATTTATCAATAATTACTTTTTTCATTTGTAAAAAAACACATTAAAAAGGTCTGCACATTTAATTTTCTTATTGGTAAAAAGTAATACCTGACCGACAGTGGAGAGCGGGTCAAATGGCTAATATTACACAATACCAGAAGACTCAACAAGATGACACAATCGGGAGGAATGAATAACAGGAACCAATGTTTTGGTTGTGTATAAAGAGAAGTTTACATGAACCCACAGACTCGACAACTGGGTTTCGACTCCCTATATTGGAGCAAGAATAACCTGAGACAAGTTTCTGAGCGCACCCAGATAGAATTAGCAAACAATTAGCCAGCATTCAAAATGGTCGAACACGCATACAAATATCGAGCAGCCAGTGCTCCTACGTGGCTAGCTGGCTAGCTGGATGCATGCAGCCAGACCTAATCATTGAGGTAGAACTGGAGGTGCAATTGTTCGGGTATTGTATGATTCGCAGTGGCTGCATTTCTGCCCGATTATGTGGAAATAAACTTCGGTGGTGTCGTTGCAGTCGTTACATAGGATCCAGACCTGCAAATTCACATGCAAAACGCCTAGCCATTATCTTTTTCTATTGAAAAAGAAAAATCATAGCTCACAACCAGTGGCGGTGACACCAGGGTGGCTGGCTGGCTTAAAAGGATGAAAAGCAGGCACTCACCTTCCTGTGGCGGTAATCCTCAGGCATGGCAGTTGCTTCTATCTGACAACATACGCTAATAACACATCAGTATTGTAATATAGCTGATGCAAGTTTCAGACGATTGACTAAAACTAGCAGTCCGGCATCCATGGTTTAAGCTCAAATTTACAGTAACTTACCTCCTCATCTATTCTCTTCCAGGTTTTAGACATGTCAATTATAGACTTGGAGCATATGGGGCAGCAGAATCTGGTGAATGTTATCAGATCAATCAGAAACCAACTTTTGACACGTAGATCACTAGAGAAAAACAATAAGAACAACTCAAGGCTACTGACTTGTCGCGCTTTATCATCTCATAATAGCATTCACCATGCATAGTGTGTCCACATTTCATTACAGTAGTTTCTTTTAGTGAATCAAATAAATACTACAGAAAAAAAGATGGGAATATCAGTATTGTAAAAAAAAAAAATTACTTCTTCAAACAATCAAGGCAATTTGAATACCAACCTCATAACATATGGGGCAATGATGACGCATAGAGTTCTCCACACACAAATGATTATCAAGAAGAGATGTTGCATAGCAAGAACCTGCACAGTTACCAAAATATAATTGGTATGCAAGAAGATGTGAAAACAGAAAGCTTTAAAACCATATCCATGCAATCTATAGTTAGATGACAATCGAAACTCTTGACAAACAGTTTTCATCAGAAGTGGCATATTGTTTTTGTTAAGGTTATGTGCTTATGTGCATACCACCAAGGAAAACATTTAAACAGGTAACCAATTGTATGTTGAGGTGATGAGATTCCAACTACTGGGAACAACAAAGCCAAGAGGTAGTGATCAATGCATACCACACTTCTTGCAGTGAAAATAATTTTCGCGACCACCAACTCTGTTTTTGATCACGAACAAACACAGAAGTTTAATTTCGTGACTACCTTGAAAATTATTCAGAAGAGAAAAACAGGATAAACTGATCAGACAAGCTTACTCACCTGCAGATCCCACATTCATCACAATGGAACTGTCCTTTCGCAGTCTGCAATGAACGTAACCAGATCAAGTTAGCATCTACAAATGTTAAACAATTACCGTTCATCAAAACTCATAACAACAAGAAATAAAGAAGGGAATGTTCTGACAGTAAGGAATCAATATTCAATAGACCAGAACTGAGAAATGATCAATTTCAGAAGGTAAATTACAACATCATCAAAGAATTTGCATATTTCGCAGAAATATTCCCCCATATTTACACCACAGTTCGTGCAAACTTGAGCAACCTGGAATACAATTGAAATCGGATAATATATCAAATACAATCAGAATCAGAAAAGAAAATAGATATTAATGATTTAAAAAAAAAAACAGCAAGACATCTCTCACATACTGGCTGTTCTGTGTCACAAACTGCACATATAACCTGAAAATCAAAACAAACCACATCTCTCACATCAATGCTAATTCATAAACCAGTGGCTTAAAAAAATCTAAAAACAAAATTTGCTTGCAACAAACTAAGGTTATACAGCATACTTGTTTGACATCACATCGATTGAGCTCATGACGATCGCAGAAGTTCTTCAACATATTCTGATAAATCAAAGATACCAAATAACCCCGTATCAATACGAATATGTAACAGTTTCAAGCTTAAAGGACAAAAAGAGACAAGAATATTGCGAGCAGCATATTAATTAAACTTTCAAACTAAAGAAAGAACAAGGTAAGGAAAATCTTGCTACAAAAGCTCCAAGAAAGCCAATCCAGATCGAGAAAATGTATAGAGATAGAAACATTGAGCCAATCAAAGATGATATAATTAATAATATAATACCGCGGCCTCATTGTGACAATGGCGACAAGTGAAAATCTCGTTGCAGCATGGAGCTCGAATCTGGCACCTTCTCCTGTAATGTTGGCATCTACAAAAATAAAATAAAAATTAACATCGGGAAACGAATACCAAACAAAGAAATGGAAAAAGGGAATGGAACTACAAGAAAAGTATAAGGAAACATCAAGAAACCAAGGGATGGAAGAAGAGGCACCCGTAACCCATTTTTCCAAAATCAAGACGTTCATTGGAAACAGGAGCGGATTCCATGAGTTATGGAGGAATGGATGAGAGGATATAAAAATGAAGAAGAAGAAAGACCAGAGGTTCACAGAGGACTTTCCTGATTTGGGGAGAATGGGACGGTATTGTCTTTATCTCAAAAGAGCCTGTATTATAATATATATATAAAAAATTTGATTGGGTACAAATCATGTGCGGTAAGACTAACCTTTCATGAAAATTAAACATAAAAAATATATTATTTGACATGGCATGTGAGCCCACAAGGAGGAGAAGGAAGGGGATAGGGAGGGGGTGCCTGCAGCATGTGGTGACTTCATACAAAGCGACAGGCGCCGCAATATTGACAAATCACATGTCACAACAGCTAACAGAAAAAAAGCAGCAATCGTTGCGGGCATCATTTTTCAGACAGTTACAACTTACAAGATCCTCTTCTTTTTTTCTTTTTATATACATATCTTCCCCTTTCGTGGGTGGGGGATCTAGCGCCTTGATCAAGCTCATTGTTGTTAAAATCACGAGTTGACTCACAAAATTATAGTTGACTCGTAAAATTGTATAAATTGTACAATTTTACGAGTTAACTCATCAAATCGTGTCAACTCGGGTAAAAAAATTGATTTTGATCAAACTCGGTCAAACTCGGTCAAAATCGTAAAATCGGATCGGATTGGTCCGATTTACGATTTTGCTAAAAATGGATCAAATTCGCGCGCCCTCCTCCCAATTTGCGCGCCCCTCTGCTCTCTGCACTTGTATATGTGTGTGTTTATATATATATATATATATATATATATATATAATTATCTTTCATATATTATGGAATTACTATTGAAAATTAGTAATATTTACTTTAAAATTTATACTTAAAATTTTTGAATTTTTTTTTACTTTAAATTAATATTTTTAATGTTCTTAAATCATTTTCATATCCCCATGTCGAAATAATTTATTGGAGTTGGAGCTAGTACTGACAATATCGGTGTTGATACCAGTATTAATACTGATAATCCTTTCAAGTTTCAATAATAATCCTTTTGATGAATGTATTAAAAATAACGAGGAAAATGACAGTCATGAGACTAATTTTAATTTATATAGCACATCAACAAAAAAATTATTTTAAATTTGTTAGGTTTTACCTAATGAAATTCTATGGACATAATTGTTTTGTAATGTATTTTTAAGTTATTTTGAATCATGTATGAACCTTAACTAATGAAGTTTTATGGCCATAATTATATTGTATTGTATTCGGAAATATTTCACTTACGATTTTATGATTTTTCTACCTACACGATTTTAGCTATGATTTTACGATTTTTGTACGGAAAAATTCAGGTACGATTTTACGATTTTACGATCCGATCTTACGATCCGATTTTTCGAAGCCCCTTCCGTGTCGTGTCAAAATCGCGATTTTGACAACCATGATCAAGCTTGTTTGAACCTGAGGAGCATAAGAAAAGTAAAATTCTCAAACTCTTATTATTGGACTACCTACTATGATGAGGATATTTGACACTGTGTTTTAGAAGTATTTTTGTTTTTATATTTTATTTTAAATTAATTTTTTTATGTGTTTTTAAATCATTTTGATGTGTTGATGTCAAAAATATCACCATTTTAATAATGCTTGACACTGTATTTTAGGGTCTGTTTGGTTATCATGTTTTTTCATATTATTGTTAACTTGTTAAATTACTTTAAATGACATACACACATAATATATATATATATATATATATATATATATATTGTTGATTTAATAATCATAATAATAAAATGTAATTAATAATTCAAGTAAATTAGACACTTGTTTTTATTCTCCCATCAAACTACTTGCAATTCCATCACGAACTAAATTGATACGTGAAGGCTCTGCGATCCCTTGCTATTTGATTGAGGAACAACAACCGATAAAATATCATCATGAACAACATTTGCGTTCAATAGTGAGTTTCAGGATCTCTATCTACATGTTGCTGAGATATAATTTCAATGTCAAATCCAGTTGCAAGTTTTTTTGATCCATAATCAATCAAAAAGTAGCAGGTTTGTGGAGTGAAACGAAGTCACGCGCCTTACCCTTTCATCAGAGTTAATCTCTATCTACACATTTTTTTAATTTTTTTTAAATATGATTTTATATTTTTTTGAAAAAATTGAACTGGGCCTGACCCAACTAAATGAGTGGGCCTAGCTAAGTAGGGCCAAAAGGCCCCAACTCTACTGGACTTGGGCTAGACCGAGAGTAGGTCCAACCCAATAGTTATCAAAAAGAAAATAGTGAAGAGTGAATTAATTCACTCATGCACTGTTTCACGTAATACGTGAACTGTAGCAGGGTGGTCAGCCGACGGTGACGAGAGGCTCATCTGCAGATGCCACCGGGTAGAGGAGGCTGAGGTGATTCTTCCTGTGGCGGCGGCGTTGGAAATGGTGACCAGGAGAAGTGTCGCAAGGTTGTCGTTGTTGTCACTGCTGCTGTTTCTACTAGAGCTTGCTATTGCTGATGGAGGTCACGACAAAGCTTATGGCGTGGAGGAGAAACTACTGGTGCTGAGGGGGATGGCGGTGGTGGTTGTGGAGAGAGAGAGAGAGAGAGAGAGAGTTGGTTGACTATAGGAGAGAGAGAGGGAGTTGTTGGTGCTTCTGGTCCTTCGCTCTTTCTTGCCTTCATCTGCGTCCGATCAAACCAGGAAGCTTCGTGGACATTAAGGAAGATGAACATGAAGCAACTAAGGAGGAAGTTATGTAAAAACTGAGGAAGATGAACAAGAAGTTACAAAAAAACAGACCCAAAATCGCGTTTCGTCCAAGTTAAAAGCATCCCTAGCCAGGTTCTCCAAAATTGAGGTTGCACCTTAGTTTTTCGTGGGTCCTACAATTTAAAAAACTGTGATGCACCTTTTACCAAATGAGTTGGCTCTACGGTGAGCCTCAACCGCAGAGCCAAACACCTATTTAGAAGCGTTGGGCCACCTACTATGAGGGTGTTTGCCATTGCGTTTTAGATGCATTTTTGTTTTTAGATTTTACTTTAAATTAATTTTTTCGATGTTTTTTTATCATTTAGATGTGCCGATGTCAAAAATAATTTTTAAAAAATAAAAAAAAAATTATTTTAATACATTTATGAACGAAAAACACTTTAAAAAACAACTTCAATCATACTCTCAAATAAGCATTATATTGCTGCTAGTGTCTGTTTCTGATTATGATGTAGAGCATTTTATAAAATATTATATTAATATTAATATATTGTAATCACCATAATATTTTAAAAAATTAGAAACGAAAGCAATACAAGCAAATACTAAATCCATTCAAAAACACCAAAGAAAAAAATTTATAAAATAATATTTTGTTTGAACAATATATTAGAATTTTTTTTTATGTTTGATACATTATATTATAATTGTTAAAAAAAATATTAATTTAGTATGTTATTTTGAATTATTTAACACTTAATTTTTAATAATTATATAATTATATTATGTTATTCTGAATTTATCAACACATCAATTATCACATATAAAAGACACAGAAATAACTTCTTTTTTTTTTTGTCTTATTCTTCAAATGTATCTAGGAGCTCAATTATATACTAGGAGTGATGTTTATGTATGGAAAAATAAACACATTACACGCATTATTTTTCGTTAAAAAATAATCTATTAATGTTTTTTTCTGTCAAGATTACAACGTGTCTCCGACATGAACTAAAATTTACTGATTTTTTTTTAAAATAAAACAAAACCAAGTAACATCACCATGCGTATAGCCGTAACGGTTTGATAGTGTAATTGAAATTGTTTTTAAAAATATTTTTTATTCATAAATACATCAAAATGATTTTTATTTTTATTTTTTAACAATTATTTTTAATATCAACACATTAAAATGATTTAAAATCACTATTTTTTTTATTTAATGTAAAGAATAAAAATAATTTTTTTTTAAAAAAAATATTTTTAAAACATATCTAGCTTCATAAGATATATTCCTTTCATGTTCGTTTCCAAGTTCCAGATAAGGGAAAAGAGTCTGCTTAGAGCAGTTAAATTGGAATTGCCCATGCAAACAAGCTTACTTGATTCAAACCGGCTGATGGTAAATTTTCCCACATTATTTTTAAAGTGTATTTTATTTAAAAATATATTAAAATAATAGTTTTTATTTTAAAAAAATTATTATTATTATCAATATATCAAAATAATCTAAAAACATTAAATAAATTAATTTAAAATTAAAAAATAAATTATTCTTAAAACACTGCAAAACAAGCAAGAAACAACACCATTAAATTTGACAGGGACCCATCCACAGGCTTTTACCATACTTATCTTTACTAGGATATAGTTGATTTTAGTTTCGGTCTATAGGTGTAATCGAGTTGATTTTTAATAAATTATAAACTTGATTTATTTAATTTCTTATTTAAAGAGGGTGAATATATTAGACCGAGTTAGTTTTTTATATAAATATTATAAACGATGTCACAATAAATATTTATTGGCAGAGTTCAGATCAGTAACATTTGGTGAATTGGATTCGAAGTTTGTATCCAGCACAAAGGCGGCAAAGCCCAGCTCCATGGCTTAGCCAAGAAATATTTGCAAAATATTTAATCATCGTTGTAATAAAATAATGGCTTATTTTTTATATAAGAAAAAAACTAATTAATTTAAAATCAAAGTTATTATGTTAAAGGAAATAAAAAAAAACAGTAACCTATGGAATAAGATTTTAATTTAGGGTTATTACACTTGGGTTTAAACATCCCAGCGAACCCTTGATTTGTGATATTTATTTATTGAGGTTTTTAACTTGTCATTATTTATTATATTTATATTAGCCAGTTTATTTTAAGCAGGATACACTGAGTGTGATTTGTTTTCCCCTTACATAACAAGTCTCCTTACATAACAAGTCCCTTTACCTAGATTCTCGCAGATCATTAGGTTTTCTAGTAACCTTAATACTAAGTGGTGACTCTTAAAAATTATAGTCGTAATTTTACAACTAAAAGAAAACCCTCTTCCCTGCATGCTGTCTCTTCTCTCCGAGGATTGTAGCGCATGAGACAAGCAAAAAAAAATTTACCGTTGCGACAATGCATATGATGGTCCTACAAAAACACATAATATTGCAACATAAATATCACAATAAGTATAATAACACATACTCAACCAATTTAAATAAAACAAAAAATAAAACAAATATGCATTCATATACCATTCCCTTCTTCCTATTTCTTTATATTGGAATTCTTTTTCATTCCACTATTAAAACTATTTTATTTCCCATTTAAAGTTTTATAAAACTAATCACAACTAATTTTAACCTACACACTACCAATACCCATATAATCGGTATTCTCATCACCCATCAAATCAAGGCAATCCCTTTACCCTAGACCCTAACATATCCTAAATGTATGCTAGTAGATGGACGGTGATCCTCTTACCCGGAATTCTAACATATACTAAATATATGCTAGACGACGCACGCTGATCTTCTTACCCGAGATTCTAATATGTACTAAATGTATACTAGACGATTCACGAAGATCTTCTTACTTGAGATCTTAACATACACTAAATGTAAGTTAGCCAGTGCATATTACTCTTCTTTTTCAGGATCTTAACATATACTAAATGTTGCTAGTCGATTTGTGGTGACAATTTTACTTAGGATCCTAACATACAATTTGCATGCTAGATAATGTCACTCTCCATACTTTTATATTTTCCACGTTAGCAGTATTGCCATCACCTGATAAATCATACAAAAAACCATTCTAATTAAACACATATACATTCAATATATTAACTGAAATAACAACATCACACAAACTTTCATTAATTCACATTTTACATAAATAACATATTAAATCATGAAAATCTATCCAAAAAGTATAGGTATGGACCACCTACCTGTCGTAGAAGCTTTACTTATGCTCCCTTACTCATGTTGTTGTTGCACCACACCTGTGATCCCTCTTATAAATACAGGTATGTCTCATAAATTATCCTCATTCAAGGATATATTTCATAATAACCACATTATAGTCAATATGAGTCTTTCTTTCAGTTATTTCTTTCTTTATACTTTACATTAACATCGTCATTCTTTATCCAACCAAAATCATCATTACAATTTTTTATTTTTGAACATGGCTTGTTTTTTTTTTTTTTAAAAAAAAACTAAGATGTAGTTTTACATGTTCTCCAAAGGAAAAGACCTAATTTTTACTCTTCACATGTCTAAACAGTCGTTTTAGCGACTTTCTGAATCTGTCAACAGAGATCGCATTCCGACCTCTCCTCAGATTTTTCACTCTAACTAAAGTTTTAGAACTCCATTTCAAGCAAGGTTAGTCTCATTGGAGAGCTAAAAAAATAGGGATACAAGTTCCCTGGAAGGAGGAAAACCTAGTTCTGCCCCCCAAACACTTGCAATTTATTGTCAATGTATCATACCTATTGCCCTATAAGGTTTGTCATGACTAGTCTTGGTTGGTGACCTATAATTGAAGTTCTAGAGTTTTAAATGAAGCGTAACCAACTTCCTTGGATATTATCATACCTATTGCCCTATAAGGTTTGTCATGACTAGTCTCGGTTGGTGACCTGTAATTGAAGTTCTAGAGTTTTAAATGAAACATAACCAACTTCGTTGGATATTAAACACTGAAAAGTAAAAACTACAACTCATATGAAAGAAACTTATCCTAATTCTCTAATCGTCCTACTTATAATTTCTCTAAAAATCAAGAGAGGAATCTGTCCAGATTTGTTAACTCTTTCCTTCACACACAAACACAACATCCACATTTCAATTTTCTTTTTCTTACATCATAACTAATTCAACCTACATTAAAACAAAATTCAAAACAATTTCCACTACTCCTTAATTCCCATTAATGGTCGGCCACCCATGTCTTCCTTAACCTTCCATTTGCTTTGATAATTCATCATAATTTCATGCTCATAATAACAAAAAACACATAATTTTATTCAATTATGCACAATTAAATGCTTTTAGCACATTTGTTTAGGAACTCTAACTTAAATTCATAAATTCCTAATCAAATTCAAAATGACTTGTATAATCATGTTTAAGATTCCTTATCGGGTAATAAATAGAGTTTCGATTCAAAATATCTCAACTCTTATCTGTATTGAAGTCAACCACCTCTTGCTTGTTAATTACCTTGTCTAATGGTGTCTCTCCTACTAATCTTGCTTAACACAAACCTAATGAATTTTGATTATTTCTTCTTAATTTGGTGGAACAACATTCAGATTTTTCTTTCCTCTTTTCATTTCAAAGTTGTCGATCTTGATGAAAAAAAGAAAAGGGTATTTATACCCCATGGTTTCTCTTATTTACACTTAATCTGTATTTTCTTTAAGTGTATTATTTTTGTCCCCATGTCTTTTTTTTCTATATGATTAAGTTATACTTAATTTTATTTCTTATAACTCCACCCCTCTAACTTTTCAGTTTAGTTTATTTTCCTTAATCTAATCCAACCCTCAATATTTCCAGGTTAAATCTATAATATCTCAAATATTTTATCAGGAATTTATATCCAAAAATTTTGAAATCTTGTTTTATTTAAATTTGTGCATGAATCTCTTCACTTTTATTTCTCATTTATTTAGTTTGTAATTTTTGCTAACATGTATTTCTCGGGGTTTACACAAATTATTAATGTTTGGTTTATCATGAAAATTTGATATACTTGGAGATCTTGATTTCAATTAGATGAGATAGGGTTCAGGATGAATGGATAATGATTTATGTTGTTGAATGGTTATGAAAAATAAGTTTGTCAATAACTTGATATGGTTTAAATATAGAAGAAACTCTACTAAAATCTGATAATTTTATAAATAGATAAATAAAGTATTCCCTTAGAATGAATGATATTAAAAAAGATTCACCATAGTTTGAGGACTAACATGAAGGATATTCATATGGTTTTGTATTTGAGAAATTGAGGTTGTAACACTAATACATTCTTAATTAGAAATCAAGGGGAGAAGATTCTTTTTCTTTAAAATGTATTTTTCAAGTTATTTTCACCCCAAAACACCTAAAAAAAATACCCTACTCACCTCAATAAGCCAATCTACCAACTCAAAATACTCTTAAATCAATTGAAAAACACAAGATCAAACCTTAAATTATGAAGGTTTTAAATCATTATCATTGAACTTCTCTTGTTGAATAGAATCCTTTGATACCTAGCTTGACTATTTTAGTTGGTGGAATAGTGAAAATTGTCAACTTTCTTTCTTTTCTTCAATTTTATGTGATTTTCTCTTCTTCTTTTTCTAACCTAATGTCCAAAAAATAAACAAAATGAACATGTGTATCAAAATAAAAGTTATACCAGATTTGGAGTTAGCCATATATGCTTTCCGTGTTTCACATTTTAGTCTTCTATATTTTAATTTTCTATTTTCATCATTTCTTAGGTTTTAGAAGGGTCTAATTACAAGAAAATAAAATAAATAGCCTCGCTATTTATATATGATTAGTAAAGCTACATAAAAAGGCCAAGTTTTTATAAGCTTGGATGACAATAATGTTGACCCGTCGCTCTTTTATTATCTGATCATGACCGAAATAAATGGTGGTAATGTTTCTTGATTGATATCTACGATGGATAAAAGAAAAGTGAGCTCGTTTCATGTCTTAGGATCAGTTTGATTTAGTACAAGGAAAACATCGATGGAATGGAAAAGGAATAGACAGGAGAAGACAACCTAAAACCAGTGCATATGCCTAATAATTCATCGTTTTGCCAACTCAAAACATGCCTAAAAATACACTCCCTTCATACATTGATCTGCCGATAGACAATCTCAACCTCCGAATCACTAGAGGAAAAATGGTTACAGCAGGAAAACATCTGTCTGTATAGACACCAAATTACAACCATGCAAGGAAATTATGTTCTCCCAAGAGAATGACAAACATTTCACGAGTTAGTTTCTCTCCCTCAATTATATTAAGAAGGGCAGAGAACTCTCATTGCCTGCACAACTCTTCCTTTTTATAAATTCAAGAAAATGGGCTGTGGAAAATCAAAACATGACGTTGCTGCAGGAAACACCATCACTCGTAAGAAATCTGATGTGGGTAGCAGCAACAACAATAAAGACTTAGAGCCTGCAGTCGAGGAAACAAGCCCCCATGATAGCAACGCAAACATATTGAAGGAACAAAAAGAAGAGCATATTCCTAGCCAAGAGCCATCAAAAGAGGTTGTCGCAGGTGTTCAGGATGAAAATGTAGAGGCTGTCGCTGGTGTACAGGATGCAAATGTAGAGGCTGTCGCTGGTGTGCAGGATGCAAATGTAGAGGCTGTCGCTGGTGTTCAGGATGGAAATGTAGAGTCTGTCGCAGGTGTGCAGGATGCAAATGCGGATCAGGCTGTCGCTGGTGTTCAGGATGCAAATGTAGAGGCTGTCGCTGGTGTTCAGGATGCAAATGTAGAGGCTGTCGCTGATGTGCAGGATGCAAATGTGGAGGTTGTTTCGGTTTTACAGAATGCAAATGAGAGTGAAGAATTGAAGGGGGGAGGGAAAGATGTGGAGATTGAAGAAGAAAGTGTTGTTGAGAAGCAGGAACCAGGAAAGTTGGTTTCAGAAGAGGCTGTCGCCGGTGTGCAGGATGCAAATGTAGAGGTTGTTTCGGCTGTACAGAATGCAAATGATGAGAGTGAAGAATTGAATGGGGGAGGCAAAGATGTGGAGATTAAAGAAGAAAGTGCTGCTGAGAAGCAGGAACCAGGAAAGTTGGTTTCAGAAGAGTCGCTAGATACTGTTTCTGATGGAAAGTCTGAGAAGGAGAGTTTGTCAAATGAGAGTGCTGAATTGGATGATGCTGGCAAGGAAACATTGGTGGAGAAAGAACCAAAACAAGCAGCAGAAAATGGTTTGCTATAAACTCAACACAGCTTAACCTTAAAATAATTTTTTTTTTTTTTTGCTGTAATTATATTTTAAATTGACCTGCTTGCATGCATATGTACAGAAGAGCCTCAAGCCACGAAGCAAGAGATTGCTGACGTGGAGCCAGAAGTTGCAAACCCTATAACTGCTGAGCTGGAAGTTGCAAGCCCTACTACAAATTAAGAAGCAGGAGAATTCTCAGGTTTAATATGTTACTGCATGAAACAAACTCAGATGAACTAACAGAACACAAGTTTTCTGCAAGATAAACTGGTGCGTAGGTTCACAAGAAAGGATTCGAAGACAACGTGAGATGAAAGTCAGGACATGTGAAACTCTTCTTTGCATGCCTTGTATTTATTTATTTTTCTAGTTTATGTAGTAATTTGCAACATCCAATGAAAGAAGCCATCTCTTATTTCTCTTCTCGGATGTGGTTCTCCATTACCTGTTTTACCCTTCCGAGGCTTTTCCTCACTAAGCAGGGCATACAAATCTCTTCACAAGGAGATCTAACTCGTCTTATTAAGACCTCTTAGACAACTGACTTTGACTCAATCAATTCTTCCATCTAGATCATCTCCTTGTTGAACCTATTCAGGTATGCTTGAGTGGATTCTTTTTTTGCTTGGGTCATGCCAAAGAGTTCTATAGAGCTCTTATTGGCCAATATGCTGGTACTAAAACATGATTTGAGTTTCGCATAAAGGTCCCTTAAACCTGTGATGAAGTTTGACTCTAAATTGCTGTATCATACCCTGACTAACTGTTAAGATTATAAAAGACCAGAATAGGTAGTCTACCATAACATTTATTGTAAATAATACCATTTGTATTTCTTTCCTTTTCTATGTAATATTCAGCTCAATTGTAGGCAATAGATTAGGATTCTAATACACCTATACTTGTATAAAAATCACAGAATGTATGTATGAAAAAAACACTGAATATACGAAATTCTTACCAATTGAATATTTTCTTCAATCTCTATTATTGGATTTTCTCATGGTATCAGAGCTGCAATCTTGATATCAAAAACACAACACAAAACAAACCCTAGCTGACTCCTATGGCAACCACAAACCAAGGAAGCACGGTCAGAGGTGCAGAATGGGACTACCCCAATCACCAATTATACCTCCACCGTTCAGATTAGCTTGGTGCCATCCTCGTGCCATAGCCCTTGGTGGAAGACAATTACAGCACATGGAGTCAATCCATGGTACAAAATTGGGTTCATCAATGAGTCAATTAATGATCCTGGTAATGGAACGAAAGAAGAACAACAACAATGGAATCGATGCAATAACCTGGTGAAGACATGGCTGCTAGGATCGATGTCCAAAGAAATTGCAAGCAGTGTCATCAATTGCAAGGATGCAAGGCAAATGTGGGTTGATCTGCAAGAACGATTCTCGCATGTAAATGTGGTCCAATTGTTCAATATCGAAAATGAAATCCATAATTATGTGCAAGACAACATGACAATAGGGTCTTATTTTATGAAATTGAAAGGGTTGTGGGACGAACGAGATGCACTCTGTAACCTCCCAACATGCACATATGGATCAATCAAAGAAATAATAGCATACCTGGACATTTAGAAAACCATGAAATTTCTCATGGGGCTCAATGATTCATTTGCAGATGTCCGTAGCAACACTTTACTCCAAGACCCATTATCCACAATGAACAAAGCATACTCACTGGTTCTCCGTCATGAGAAGCAAATGAAAGTGGTCGCCGATAAAAGCCATGGACAACCAGATGCTGCTGCATTCGCTGTTAGAGATTCAATAACCATGGAATTGAAAAGGGGTTGAGATGTAACAAATGTAATAAAACAAAAATCATACCACCAGAGATTTTCGTGCACATCTCCGATGCACCTTTTGCAGGTGGAAGGGACACGCGACTGAGCATTGTCGCAAGAAGAAGACGATGGTTGAGGCTGACTTTAACGGGATGATTCCCAAAGGAAATCAGGCCCCATTGAACAGAAGAGAAGTAATTTTTCCCAAGAGAAGGGAAATTGATTCGAACCAGCCCAGAAACACCAACAAAGACTTATGGGCTACCTTTTCCTTTTGTTTCTAGGATTAAGAGGCTAGATGGAAGGCTATAAATAAGACTTATGGGATTTATTTAATTTTGTTATCTACAACCTGGGGCTTGTTTGGCTTAATTAAGACTTTGTTTTCAGCTAGGATCCAAGGCTTGTTTGGATTAAGTTATGGGCTTTTCAATTTAGGATTTTGAGTCAGTTTTGAGTAGACCTCTTTTAAGTCCACATAAGAGATCCATTAGGGTTACTTTTCCAGGAACTATTTAAACTCATGTAACCTAAATTTCGGCGGCCATTGATGAAATTTAATTATGAACTTTTCAGTTTGTGTGTGAGAGTGATTCTTGCATTCTTTAGTTCTTGAACGAACTGAATCCGACTTATCAAAGATTAACTGGCTTCGTGGCATCATTCTACTCATTCCAATAGTGCTGGTGCCTTGGGGCAGGTTTTCATTGTGTCACACTCCTATCAGACATATTTCGACTTTCCAGGATCAGATCTCATTCTTGGTTGTGGGTTACGTGACTACATGATCTCGAGATTCGCATCAGGTGGTATCAGAGCTAGGATCCAAAACAAGGTCAAATCATTATGTTATTTTTGTATTTTTTTGTATTCCTTAAAGTTTTCTAGTGTTTGTGTTCATCTCCTTGTTCTTCGTGTCACCATCATCTAATAAAAAAAAGAAGGTTATATTTTATTTTTTTATGTCTTGTCATTTCATTATATTAAAAAAAAAAAGCGGAAAAGAAAAGAAAAGAAAAGAAAGAGAGATAGAGGCATTATTTGAAATTTGAAGTATCATTGAAATTTTATCGCAGAAAACAGTACTCTGGGAAAACATAAGCAAACCACATCGAAATCAATTAAAAATTCATATTCCGTCTATTGGGGTTGAGATAGAATCATATGTAAAATTTGGGCTTATTCTAATATTTATTTCTTGAGGTTTTATTTCAAGATTCATTTCTGCCGCAGAAACACTACCATAGTGAACCCTTAGAAAAACACTTTAGAATCAATTGAAGCTTTACATTCTGTCTTGGGGTTGATATCACATGATATATTAAATTTGGATTTATTTTGATATCGTATGCTAGAGTTTTTTATTGGAGGTTCATTTTTGCCGCAAATTGATCACACAAGGGTTTGAGTATCTAGAAGTATGAGAACGATCTATAATTTGAGTGTTGTTTTTAGTTTAGTATTACGTAAAAATTGTTACTCGAGAAATCATAATCGTAGTTTTGTTTTGCTTTGTTTTTAGTATTTTTATTGCTTCTTGAGTCTGAAAATCATAATTAGAGTGCGCTGCAAAGGCTACTGACTTTGATTTGTTGATTTTAGTTCCGAAAAAACCAAAAGAAAGCAAGTTGTGAGGTAAGAGGTGTAGTGAGCTTATTAGAGTGAAAAACCTTGAATTTTTTGTGTGATACACGAGAGTTGTGAGGTAAAAGGTGAGCTTATTAGAGTGAAAAACCTTGATTTTTTTATGTGATACACGAGAGTTGTGAGGATATATTTTTTTGCTACTAACCAAATTTTGCAAATTCAAAGGATGTCTGAAAATAACGAATCAGCGACACAAAACGCTAACGTAGCGTTCCAATTACGAGTCATGGGTCAACAACTTAAGTTGTTGTCTAGGACATACAAAGATCTGAAAGATGAGGTGAATTCGATAAAGCAACAGAATAGTAGGGCTAATCACCGAGGAAATATGGTCTGTATGGCCGTACGAAATAACAAATCTGATTTTGAAGAGTATATTGATGAAAACACAGATGTGGGCGAAGATGACTATGATTTTGCATCTACTGGCCAAGGAATCAGATCTGGGCCGAACAGAGCTAGGAGGAATGTGAATTTCTGTGGCATGGGGAATTATGAAGATATGGATGGGGACACCTTTAAATTGAAAATTCTGAACTTTCAAGGTAAAAATGATCCCGAGGCTTACTTGGAGTGGGAGAAAAAGGTAGATTGAATTTTTGATTGTCATAGCTATTCTGAACCAAAAAAGTGAAATTGATGATGATTGAGTTTACAAAGTATGCAATGATTTGGTGGGATCAAATTGTAATCAGGAGGAGGAGGAATGGGGAGCGACCCATTTAGACTTGGGGTGAGATGAAAGTCTTAATGAGGAGATGATTTATGCCAAACCACTATTACAGAGACTTATACCTAAAGCTCCAAGGTCTGAATTATGGCTATAAGATAGTAGATGAATATCACAAAGAGATGGAGATAGCAATGATTCGGGGCAATGTTGTTGAGGATAGAGAAGCCACCATGACTAGATTTCTTAATGGGTTGAATTGGGACAATGCCAATGTGGTAGAGCTACAGCACTATGTGGAGCTAGAGGACATGGTTCACATGGCTACGAAGGTGGAGAGACAACTTAGGAAGGGACATGTTTGGTCAGGGTTTAATTTGGGTTTTTCATCATCTTGGAAGACGAATCTAAAGAGAGAGGATACTGTCCAGCCAAGATTCTTTATTCCTTTAACAACTGAACCACCAAAAGGCTAAACTTGATGTCTCTATCAATAAAGAGAGAATATCTTCCATACGCGCTGTTACGTATAAAGCAAGGTGTGTGGTTTAATTATTGATAGTGAAAGTTGTGTTAATATTTGCAGTAGCACCCTTGTTAGTAAACTTAATTTAAGTACTGTTAAGCATGCGAAACCATATAGACTACAATGGCTGAATGATTGTGGTGAAGGAAAAGTGACTAAGCAGGTTGTGGTCCCATTTTTGATTGGGAAATACATTAGTGAAGTTCTGTGCAACGTGGTACCAATACAAGCAAGTCACATCTTGTTGGGGAAACCATGACAATATGATAGAAAGACAGTTCATGATGGGGTTAGAAATCGGTATACCATTGTAAAAGATGGGAAAACCATCACTCTTGTAACTCTTATACCCAAACAGGTATATGATGATCAAATAAAGCTAAAACGTGAGCATGAGGCAATGAGGAGAGAAAATCAAGGTGAGGATCAAGGGGAGAGAAGACCATCAGATTCGGCCAGAAGCCAAACCACTACAACCCATTCATACAATCATCCAAACACAAAAAAATCAGACCATTCGACCATAACTCAAAAATACCCAAATCTGGTCGAGAGTGGAGGTAAGACAAGAGGAGTGAAGAAAGTCAGGAAGAGTGATAAAAATTATGTGGAAAAACAAAAGAAACAATGAAGTTTTTATGCTAGAGAGGGTGAGGTCAGATCTGTATATTTCACTAACAAGCCAATGATTTTACTTGTGTACAAAGAGGCTTACTTTAATACTAATGATCTTGATCATATGGTGCCTAGTGCTGCTATTTCTTTGTTGCAGGAGTTTGATGATTTGTTCTATGACGATACTCCAAGCGGATTACCACCATTGCGGGGGATAGAGCATTAGAATGATTTTGTACATGCAACTTCAATTCTTAACCGACCAGCCTATAGAAGCAATCCAGAGAAGACAACTAAGCTTCAAAGGCAAGTTTATGAGCTAATAGATAAGGAATATATTCGTGAGAGTATAAGCCCGTGTGCTGTACCCGTGCTACTTATGCCTAAGAAGGATGGAACATGGAGGATGTGTGTTGATTGTCGAGCCATCAACAACATAACAATTTTGATTCAAGGTCAATTCCTTTCGAGGAGAGAGGGGATGATGCGAACCAGCCCATAAACACCAGCAAGGACTTATAGGCTACCTTTTGTTTCTAGGATTAAGGGGCTGGATGGAAGACTATAAATAAGACTTATGGGATTTATTTAATTTTGTTAGCTACAGCCCGAGGCTTGTTGGGGCTTAATTAAAACTTTGTTTTCAGCTAGGATCCAAGGCTTGTTTGGATTAAGTCATGGGTTTTTCAATTTAGGATTTTGGGTCAGTTTTGAGTGGACCTCTTTTAAGTCCACATAAGAGGTCCATTAGGGTTACTTTTCCAAGAACTATTTAAACTCATGTAACCTAAATTTTGGTGGCCATTGATGAAATTTAATTCTGAACTTTTCAGTTTATGTGTGAGAGTGACTCTTGCACTCCTTAGTTCTTGAACGAACTGAATCCGACTTATCGAAAATTAACTGGTTTCGTGGCGTCATTCTACTCATTCCAATAGTGTTGCTGCCTTGGGGCAGGTTTCCATTGTGTCACACTCCTATCAGACCTATTTCGGCTTTCCAGGATCAGATCTCATTCTTGGTTGTGGGTTGTGTGACCACATGATCACGAGGTTCACATCAGAAATGGGTTTTGAGAAAAGAGAAATGAATTTTCCCGAGAAAAGGGAAATAAACTTTCCTTTTACTACAGATGAATGCAAGCAGATATTAAACATGTTGAAGACCAAAAATTCTTTTGCCAATCAAGTCAGTAATTGTACAATTCATGAAGAGTTATTGGGTAAGGCCTTTTCATTTAATTTTGATGGGAGTAAATATATATGGATATTAGATAGTGGATGCACAGATCATATGATTTGTGATCAAAATCTGCTTACATATTCAAAACCTGTCATTGGCCGCACAGTAGAATTACCGAATGGCTCAATCACACAAGTAACTCATATTGGCAAAGTTCATTTATCTCCTGATTTAATTCTTGATAATGTTTTATGTGACCCATATTTTTTATAAAATTTAATTTCAATTAGCAAATTAGTCTATGATTCATTATGCATAACCATCTTTCTTAGCAAATTTTGTGTAATTCAGGACCTATGTTCGGGGAAGATGATTGGGACGGGAATTGAACGGGAGGGTCTTTATCATCTTCAACAAACCAAGAAAAGAATGTGCAACCATTCTGAAATAACCAATCCAAGCCTTTGGCACCAACGTCTTGGGGCATCCCTCAGACAAAGTTTTTCAGTTATTTTCTTTCCCACATTTTAAGAGTAAATCTTGCTATAATGACATGTGCTTAATTTGTCCGTTAGCTAAACAAACAAGACTTTCATTTCCTTTAAGTTCAATTAGTACAATTTTCCTTTTGAATTAATTCATGTTGACATTTGGGGAGGATATAAAGTTTTGTCTATTCAGGTGCAAACTATTTTCTCACCATAGTGGATGATCACACTAGATGCACATGAATTTATCTTATGAAACACAAATCACAAGCTAGGGAACTTCTAGTCAATTTCATTAACATGGTCGAAAATCAATTTAATTCTACGGTAAGAATAATTCGTAGTGACAATGGCCTTGAATTTAAAATTCATAATTTTTTTGCAACTAAAGGAATCATTCATCAAACTAGTTGCGTCAATACTCCACAATAAAATGGAGTTGTTGAACGCAAGCATCGACACTTGTTAAATATGGCACGTGCTTTGCTTATTTAGGCTAGTCTCCCTAAACATTTTTAGGGAGATGCCATCCTTACTTCCGCTTATCTCATAAATCGAACACCAACCCCCATCCTTAAAGGAAAATCACCATACGAAAAATTATTCAACAAAACCCCAACATGCTCATATTTACGAGTTTTTGGTTGTTTATGTTTTGTTTCTACTCACTCATAAAATCGATCAAAATTTGACCATCGGTATCACGATGTATTTTCATCGGATACCCATATGGCCAGAAAGGGTATCGTGTTTTTGATCTTGAAAAGAGACAAGTAATTGTCTCTAGACATGTCATTTTCTTTGCAAACATCTTTCTGTTCCCCAACAACACTTCACATGACCAACCTTATACCCCATTTTTTTGGGACAACACCCACACTGCTTCTCCTTAGTATGACATTGGTCTTGATTTTCCAGCTAGACCACATCCTTATGCTCCACAAATTGACTCACATACAAACCCACATTCAACTACTGAACCTACCTCACCAACACCTTCCATACCTACACATCCTATAATCCAAACTATCACTCCATACCCCACCGAACCTAACCCACCACCTCGCTGAAGCAATTGTCCTATAAACACACCCCAATATTTACAGGATTTTCATCTCAACATGACCCTTCCGTTAAGACCTGCCCCGGCATCATCTACGAACTCAGTATTTTCTCCAGGTACTACTCATCCTCTTTCTAATTATTTATCTTATTCTAATCTTTCTTATAGTCATAAAGCATTTACTACTAACCTCACTCTTCTTAAAGAGCCATCAAGTTTTTCACAGGCTGTCCATCATCCGCAATGACGTGAAGCAATGCAACACGAAATTGTTGCTTTACAAGAGAATAAAACTTGGAGTTTGGTACCCTTACCACCAAATAAACGACCTATTAATTGCAAATGGGTTTATAAAGTCAAAATGCAGGCAAATGGACAAATTGAACATTATGAGGCCTAATTGGTGGCTAAAGGCTACAATCAAATTGAAGGGCTGATTACCAGGAAACTTTTGCCCTAGTAGCTAAATTGGTAACCGTCTGATTACTACTAAGTGTGACAACTTTACGTGATTGACATTTATTTGGCATTTATACCAACTCGATGTCAACAATGCTTTTCTTAATGGGGATCTTAATGAGGATGTATACATGTCCTTACCTCTAGGTTTCAGACGAAAAGGGGATACATGTGTCTGCAAGCTTCATAAATCCCTATACGGGTTAAAACAAGCTTCTAAACAATGGTTCATCAAACTATCCACCGCACTCAAGACTGCAGGATTTCATCAATCCCTATCTGATTATTCGTTATTCGTCCGAAGTCATCAAGGTAATTTTCTAGCTCTACTTATATATGTTGATGATGTGATATTGGTTGGGAATAATTTGCAGGATATAAAAGATATTAAACTCCTCTTGTCCAAGCAATTCAAGCTTAAAGACTTGGGAAAACTTAAATACTTCCTTGGAATTGAAGTTGCAAGATCACAACATGGAATTAGCTTATCACAACAAAAATATACACATGAAATTTTGGAAGACACTGGATTCTTGGGCGTCAAACCATCTCAATCTCCATTAGAACAAAATATATCACTCACACAATCTAATGGAGAACTCCTAGAAGATGGGTCAATATATAGAAGATTAATTGGGAGATTAATCTACCTTACTATAACTATACCAGACTTGACATATGTTGTGCACATACTAAGTCAGTTCATGGACAAGCCTCGACAACCACACCTAGAAGCAGCTCATAAAGTGCTAAAGTACATCAAACGAACCCCTGTACAAGGAATTTTACTACCATCTACGAGTTCACTCCAACTACAAGCATTTTGTGACGTTGATTGGGCTCGATGCAGAGACACAAGGAGATCAGTAACAGGTTACTACATTTTGCTTGGAAATGCATCAGTTTCATGGAAGACCAAGAAGCAAACAACAATATCTTGTTCAAGTGCAGAAGCAGAATACAGAATGTATGGCAACCACATGCTGCGAGATCACATGGTTGAAGAACATCTTGGAAGATTTGAAGATAGACCACGCACAACCAGTAACCTTGTTTTGTGATAATTAGGCAGCAATGCACATAGCATTTAACCCAATCTTCCATGAGCGAACCAAACACATAGAGATCGATTGTCATTTAATTCAAAAAAATTTTTAATAAGGAATGATTAAGACAACTTACATTCGAACTAAAGAACAACCAACAATTTTATTTACCAAACCATTAAGCTCCACACAATTTGAAACAATACTTGCCAAGTTGGGTGTAATTAACATACATTCCAACTTGAGGGGGGAGTGTTAAGATTATAGAAGACCAAAATAGGTAGTCAACCATCACATTTATTGTAAATAATACCGTTTGTATTTCTTTCCTTTCCTATGTAATATTCAGCTCAATTGTAGGCAATAGATTAGGATTCTAATACACCTATACTTGTATAAAAATCACATATTGTATGTATGAAAAAAACACTGAATATACAAAATTCTTACCAATTGAATATTTTCTCACTAACCCTTAAAGGTCATCAACAATATCTTGCATGTTTCATCGCTGTCTTGGATGACTGGCTCAAGGTTATTGTCTATGTTTAGGATGTGTTCTTATAAATCTCTAGTTCATCGTAATTGTCCAAGGTCATCTGTGATATCCCCTTATCCGAAGTAAAGATATTAAATATAGATCATCAAAAAGACAATTTTTTAAAAGGTTCCACCAAAATTTCTATCAAAATTTTGGAAGGATCTCTCATGTACCGGCAAATCTCAGGTTATCGACATGTAACATAACTTTTAAAAGAAAATCAATAACTCTTAATTCAATCTCGAGCCAAACATCATGGGTCTATATTTCCACAAACATCATTCTCATCATGATCACAATAAATAAAACATATAATGAACATCAATATCATTTAGAACAAGAAATAAGATAAACCTAGTTACATTAAATAGGATACTATGAAATTCAGGGTTAATTTCGTACATTCCAACCTAAAAAACTTTAATCATGCATATTAAGTTTACCAGGACTTTAATAAAACAAAATACTAAGATAGACCTCCTAAAGCTAGGTACAAAAAAAGATAACATAAACAGAATCTACTTTTGACGTGCAAATGATGGACTAAAAATTAAAATAAATATAGTAGTAAAGTTATTTAACCAACTATAAAAAATCATATATACTTTATCTTTCCTGTTTTTTTTCCTCTTCTTCCCTTTTTTTTTTATTAATGCTCCATCGAAATTCTTGTTCATCCCATTACCCATAACCATATGTTCTATCCTTTAAAATTCATAAAAATAATTATAGCTAATGTCATAACTCAATTTCTGGGTTACTCCCCAAAATCTACCCAAAAATAACAAAAATAAAATAAAAGGGGTCGGCGTTGATAGAAAAATCAATGTGGAAATTTTGGTTATTTTCGAGAGTCCGATTGTATCTCTTTTGTCCCAAAAATAGAGGAAAGTACAAATTTAAGGCAAAAATAATTTATCATTGGATAAATCTGTGTAAAAATTAAGTCGAACAACATAATTATATTTTTATGGGTTGATTTGATTTAATCGTCAACCAATTTAAAAGTGCAATTATGTTTGAGAATTAATTTAGGGTCCAATTGAAGGATTTAATTAAGTGCAAAGACTTAATTATACTTTAAATTGGTCACATCAAATTAATTAAGGGCATAATTGATGAAAATCAAGTTCTTAAGCATAATTCGGGCTCAATTGAGAAGATTGAAATTTTTGGAGACCGAATTGAATTTTTTCAAACCAATCGCATGAAGTCAGGGGCAAAATTGAAGAAATTAAGAGTTTAATGGTCAATTGAGGGTCAAATTACATAAATCCAAAACCAAGGACCAAAATAAAAAAGGTGCGCAAGGTTAAGGCTACTTTTGAAATTTTGGCGGAGATACAATTGCACAAATTTAAAAGTTTAAAACCAATGGTAGATGCAATTAGAATAATTATAAATTGAGGGACCAAAATGCAATTGCACTAGGTCCCAACACCTGCAGCAGCCATGCCACTGCAGGCACGCTGCTGCAATCACGCTGCCGTGAAGGCAGCCACACCATTATAACATGCCCTGTAGGATGCAACTTATCACCACCCAGCTGTAGCTTGCCGCTGTAGGAGGTAACTCATCACTGCTCGAAGTTGTAGCATGAGGCGGACGGGTTACCTCCTACGCCTATAAATACCATGGGAAGATCACGAATGAGGGATAAAAAAAACCGAGTGGAAAAACGGGAAGTTCTGGGAAAGTTCATAGAGGTTTTTAGCAAACAAAAACAAGAAAAAACAAGGGAAGATCACACAAAATAACACCATCACCTTCATCTTCCTCGGCATCAATTCTCTCTCCCCAGTTTCACAGCCCCTTTCTCTCTCTAAATTCAGTCTCTCGGCAGCTCTCTCTCTCTCCACTATTAGAGGCCATTCAACCACCTAACATCACCCTTAACACCACCGTGAACTTCCCCTACACACTAGCAACCTAACCATGGTGGAAGTAGCTGCAACGTAAGCCCCGACAACTTTAGAAGCTTCCTCCGGCCACCGTTGACAACGACACTACCACTGGGATAACCATCTCGATCTCCTCTACCCAACAATACCATCAGGTACACCTTTCATCACTCTAGAAAAATTGGCACTATTCAACATCCCCCTAGCGTCGCATGTAGTGGGACGTGATTTACATCCCACTATTCATACAGGCCGGGCTTTGTGCCTAACCCAAGCTCTAGGCAAGTCGAACTTCTAGCCACAAGGACAGGAAGCCCAACCCAAAATAAGTTGGGCTTCCAGCCCGCAAGGACCGAATGCCCATACCATAATAAGGTGGGCTTCCAGCCCATGCAAGGTAGGTTGCCAGCCCACCTAGGCTGACAGCCCAGCCCCCAAAAAATAATAAAAAAATAAAAATGAAAAATAAAAATAAAAATTGACATAAAAAATATTTTTATGTATTTATTTTTTTACTATTATTATTATTACAAAAAATTTAAAAACATAAAAATGTGTTGTTTTCATGCATACGGCCAGATTTCAAAAAAATTTCCCATCATATTTTTCGTAAAAAATATGTTGCATCTTTCTCATGTTTTAAAACAAAAATTGGATATCGTGACCGATTTACGATTATCCGTTGGAATTTGGCCAAAATATCAAAAATAATTAAATTTATTTTTGTTCTATTTATTAGGATGTAAATTTACATTATAATATACATCCATAGATAAAAAAAAAATTTAACTACGGTGTAAATTTATATCGTAAAGTACATCTGTAGATAATAAAAAGGTTTTTTTATCTGCGGTGTAAAATGACATTGTAAAGTACACCCGCAGACAAAAAATGATTTTTCAAAATGCAGTGTAAAATTTTTTAACTTAGAAAAACAATTAAACAACGATGCAGTTTGCTTTAGGTAGGGTGCACTGGGGGTGATGCGTCTTCCCCTTGCACAACAAGTCCCCTTACCCAAGACTCTTGCAGACCATTAGGTTTCTAGTGACCTTAATACTAGGTGGCGACTCTTGATAATTACAATCGTAATTTTTACGACTATAAAACACACCCTCCAATTTCACCGTGCGCCGTTGTCCCCCAACCCAGGGGATGGCGGAGCGCGAAGCACGAAAAAATCGCTGTCGTGATAGCTAATTTAATCATAACTATTTTTCCCTTCTACATACAATTGATACCAATACAGTTGGTATCCTTATCAACATGCAGGCAACGTCTAGAAGAAAACCCCTTTCTATGTCCCTAATATACCCCCACATGTTTATTTATGGATGTGCGACGATTCCTTCCCTAGAATTCTAGCATACACTAATGTATGTGGACAATACATAATGATCTCCTTATCCAGGATCCTAACATACACTAAATATATGTTAGCTTATGCATAGTGATCCTCATCCCTAGGATTCTGACATACATTAAATATAAGTTTGTCATTTATGGTGATCCTCTTACCCGAGATCCTAACATACATAAAGTATAATAGTCATTTATAACAATCCCCTTACTCGAGATCCTAACATACACTAAATGTATATTAGCTTATGCATAGTAATCCTCATCCCCGGGATTTTGACATACGTTAAATATAAGTTTGTCATTTATGGTGATCCTCTTACCTGAGATCCTAACATATATAAAGTATAATAGTCACTTATGATGATCCCCTTACTCGAGATCTTAACATATATTAAATGTATATTAGTCATTGTCATGTTCATTCCATAGTGTCTACATTAGCAATACTGTTATAGCCTAACAAATTTACACAACAAACTTATTTCCTTAACACACATGCGTTAAACATATTTACTGAAAATTTTTATCTTTTCAAACTTCCACTAAATCACCTTATTAAATTAAATCAAATTAGAAAGTATAGGTACATATCATTTACCTCTCTATGGATGCTCTTCTTGTGGTCCCTTATTATTGCTGCACCACACTTTTGGTTTTTTCTACAATTATAGAAAACTCTCATAAATTATCTTCACTTGAGGATACAATTCATAATAACCATATCAATCAATAAATCAATTATTATTTCCTTCTTATTTTATATCAGCATCTCTATCCTTTATCCAACCAAAATATTATTATAAATTTCCATTTATGAAAAAAACTTGTTTCTTTTCCTTTAACACGTCTAATTTAGTCACTTTGAAACTTTTTTTTGAATTTGCCAGCAAGGTCGCATTTCAACCTATATCCATATTTTTCCGATATCTGGAGTTATAAACTCTGTTTTGAGCAAGGTTAGTCTTTTTGAAAAGATAAAATATAGGGATATAAATATCTTGAAGTGAGGAAAACTCAGTTCTATCCTCAACCTACTCGAAATGTATCATTAATGTGATAAACCTACTACTTTAGAAAGTCTATCCTACATAGTCTCATTGGGTGACCCATAACTACAATCTAAAATTCAAAATTACATGAAACTAATTTTGTAGGATAGTAAACAACTAAAAAAACAACTTCTATGAAGGAAAAATATCTTATTTCCCTCATTTTCCCACACCAATTCTCTCTAAAAATCAAGAGATAAATCTGCCTAATTTGTTAACTCACACATATTTTACATTTCCTCCCTCCCAATTCCACTTCCTCTAGTTTATCTCAATAATCTTTTTTTTCATATTCTAAACAATCCATATTAACTTAATTTATCTAATCTCATGCAAAAATCCATTATCCCTAATTTTCTCAAGAACCCTAGTTAACAAATTTCAAAATTAACGCATTAATTCCTAATTGAATTTAAATTAACTTCATAATCAAGCTTATGACTTCTTACTGAAAGAAAGTATAAACTTTGATTCGTAACTAATCAAAAAAATCTAATTCCTCACTCTATTTCTCTAGTCAACCCTTTTTTTTTACTCCTTAACTTGTTTTCTTGTTAAAATGCTTGTCTAAAATTGCTATTCCCACTAAGAAGGTGTTTGAGAGTGTGAGCACACTGAAAGTTGAGAAAAAGCAGACATTTTGGTGTTTGGTAATGGTCGAGAAGTTAAAAAAGTGGTGTGGGCCCCATCTATTATTTTTTGTCAATAACGGTTTCGTGAAAAACAACAATTTGCTGCTTTTCAAGTGTCTCTGGCTGTTGCATTTGGGTGGGTTGGGTTGGGGGGGGCTTGGAGTAGTATTACTTATTATATTTTGCATGCAGGGAGGGGTTTATTATATTTTGTAGGATTATACTTTGCAGGGATGAGATTATTATTTATTATATTTTCTTATAAAAATATATTTTCAATATTAAAATAATCTAAAAATTAATTAAAATATAAATAAATATATTAGAAGGAGATCACAATATAATTTTTGTCTCGTAATTCTAATTTTGTTTCAGATGATATTTTACTATATGTTATTCCGGGATTGCAGATACCTTCACGTATGGATTTATAATTTGTGATGAAATTACAAGTAGTTTGATGGGAGAATAAAAATAAATGTCTAATTTACTTAGATTATTAATTACATTTTATTATTATAATTATTAAATATTTAAAGAACTATATATATATATATTAAAGTAATTTCATAAGTTGAAATCAATATGAAAAGCTTGGTAACCAAACACTTGATACTGCTTTTCATTAATCTCAAACTCAACCACAGTTTTAACCAAACACTTTTAAAAATTATTTTGAATCGCAACTTAAGTACTTTTAATGAAACTGGTTTTTTAAAACCTCTACTACAGAAACAAAAGTAACAAAATCAACTTCATTCCTCTCCCATTCAAGGTGCAGGTGTCGGCCAAAGGAAATAAAAAATGGAGTATTTATAGTGTTTTTCTTATTACAGAATTGACCCTATTTTCTCATATATTTTATTTTGACCCCACACTTTAATTCCTTTCCCATTAAATTATACATCTTTTAATTCTTTACAATTTCATCCCTCAATATCCAAATTTAATACTTATTTATTTTTATTATTTTATTTAAACGAACATTTATTTCCAGGGCTTACAAACTCAATAAAACTCAACAATTACAATTGCTTTGCAATTGAACTAAGTTTTCAAGATTTTCAAAACTTGTTTATCAATAAGCTTATGATATCATTTGAGATAATGAGTAGGCATATAACTTGTAGGCTGATAATTAATAGACAATAATCAGTAGGCTTGTAATAGGATGTCTGGAGTTTCCTTTGTAACCTAGTTTTGAAGTTTTCATTACCAAAAATCCAGGAAATACCAAAAAAGATATCAGTTCATGTTCTACCAGCAAGAAATTCCCTTGCGTGTTTGTTTTCAATTGAAGAATCATCAAATAAATGCAAGTTCATTGATATGAGTTGTTAAGTTTTCTTTTTCATTCAAATCATTTGTTTACATTGAGTTTTAAACAAATGAGTTTAAATTTGTTTTCTTCATATAAGAAGACCATAAAATCTTAAATTCTCATTTGAGAGACATCATTACAAGTTTTGAGCAATAAGTTTACATTGTACGAATTACAAAAACAATTATATATATATATATATATATATATATATATATATATATATCTTATTTTGTGGATTTTCTCATATTATGATGGATATGTTTTTTCCCCTCGACGTCACGTCAAAATATATAATATACATGAAATGCATGTAAGTTCATCGTTTAAACGTCAAAATAAAAAATGCATGCTGGGCGCTATAGGTACGAGCCCACAAAGCTAACTGCTGAGCCACCATGGGCTAACCAGCCTCCACACAGGAGGGAAATCACGATTCCCCAATAAAGGCGGGAAATCACCAACCTCAAAACTCCTAATATAATTAAAATAATAAAAAGCCCACATAGATAGATTACCGAATCTGCCCTCGACCCCCCTTTCTGCCCTCGACCTCCTCGTTTTCGGTGCTTTCAAAATTCGCTTCCAAAAATCCACAACACGCCCCTCTCTCTCTCTAGAAATTTAGAAACCCTCGATCTAAAGAGAAAGAGAAGAGCGTCCTTCACATGGCGAAACCCTCGAAGAAACGAACGTCGTCGGATGAGGCGATGTCATCGGATGAAGAGCCACTCAACGAGCAGATTAACGACGAGGAAGACGAGGAGGAGCTCGAGGAGGTGGCTCGCTCAGCTGATTCCGATGACGATGAGGCCGTTGGAGATGCTGAAGGAGATGGCGGCGAGGAGGCTGATGAAGTAATTTACGGTTTTGCCATTCTGAATAGTTGATAGCTTGTTTGGATCTGGTTAGGGTTTTGCTGTTTTCAAGGATCTTTGCTGGTTAAGCATTGTTTTGATACTGATAAATTTGTAGACTGAATAGAGACGAGACTTGAAAATTTGTTAAATTAGGCTTCAAAAGGAGGAGGTGCTGAGAAATTAGCGACGTAATGTCGTGGTGATGAACGAAGGGGAGAATCTGCATATTTGTTGTGATAATGTACTGTTTGATGGGTTTCGGTGCAAACTGAAGGAAAGAAAGTGAAGTAGGGGAACTGGTAGTTATGGTTTTTGTTCTGGTGATGTTTAAATGTTCATAAAAAAGCCTAATTTAGCTACCTGGACCCAGCCCCCCTCCCCTTTTTGTAGAGTTTCCTTGATTTGACGATGGCCTTTTGGGTTTGATTATTCTGAAGCTATTGCGAACCGTGTTGGTTTGCCTTTTGAATTCCTCTGCGGGTGTTATGGTGTATATTTTCAAAGTGACTTGTGTATTTGTATTGAGTTTGCTGACCTTTGATATTTTTGTGTGCATAATTTGATCTGCAGGAAGGAAACAGCAATGAAATAAGCAAGCGTGAAAAGGATAGACTCAAAGAAATGCAAACATTAAAGAAGCAAAAGATTCAGGAGATATTGGATCAACAAAATGCTGCTATAGATGCTGATATAGTATGTTTGGTTTTCAAGACTGGCTTCTGCATATATGTTGCTTGTAGAATATGAAAAGATGTTGGGCAAGTTTACTGAAGTTAGTTTAATTGCAGAATAGCAAGGGGAAGGGACGCTTGAAGTATTTGCTGCAGCAAACTGAGTTGTTTGCTCACTTTGCTAAACATGATCAATCAGCATCAGAGAAGAAGGCTAAGGGAAGGTTTGTTATTTGTTTGAAGATCCTTTTCTAAAGAAATTGAACTGTAGTTGCTTGATTCAGTACTTTTTTTGATGCTATACTTTTGCTGGCAATTCCTCTAGTAAATAAGTTCACGTTGCTAATTGCTTGCTGGAAAACTTTCCGTAATTGAGTACCAAATATCAACTGTGCATGACTCAATTAGCTGTTTCTTAATAAAATTGATGATTTTTTTTTCAGAAATTTTTATTGTGAGGGCTTTTTGAAAATCATGGCAAGGTTTTGATGTCAGTCTAAGCTGCACAGGTTGGGCTGCATACACTCTTGCCTTCATAGTTAATAAAAGGCTGGGATGTGAGGTGAAGGGCATGCATCAATATGTAGCAGACCATGATCTTCATTCATTGTGCTGCTGGATTACTGAGATATGGATTTTATTAACTGTATTCATATGAAACTCAACAAAGTGGTTTAATGTGCATTTCATGCTTAATTCATTTTTTCATGCAACTCATGTAGGAGCTTGATATGAATGAACCACTTCTATGCTCTGAATTCACTATGTGTGCTTGTTGATAAGGCTAGAAGTACTGGTCATGTTCAGTGCATCTAACTGCAATTTACTTCGGTTTAATAATTTAATCTAGGGGTCGACATGCCTCAAAAGTAACTGAAGAGGAGGAAGACGAAGAATACCTGAAGGAGGAAGAGGATGGTTTATCAGGAAACACACGGCTGGTGGCTCAACCATCTTGTAATGCCCTTAACTCTTCCGATGCATGAACAAATGCACATGCATCTCCCCGACTGACTCTTAGATTAAGTGTAGAATTGTAAATTTCGATGCTATTAATTTGGATCCAAATACTTCTCTCTTTGCTGTTTGCATTCATGCACATTTGATGTATCATGAATCAGTGCATTTACAGATTCACTTATATTTATTTATTTATACTGTTTCTGTACTGCCATCTATTTTTAGCAAGCTCATTGATAGCTCTTTCCTATTCCATCATTTGCAAAGCTAACCAGGGGCTTAACCAGAGACTTGATCCTGTAAACCTGCTGATCATCCTTAGCTGTATATGTGCACAAATTAATGCTAGTCGAAGAATACCATGCATCTTTATTGATGTTTGCCTGGCTTGTCACATATCCTCATCACACTGAAATATTTTCATTTGATGTGATTGTTTTGGGGTAGCTCGAGTTTGGAGGCTAAGACTCATTTTATTTTTTTCTGCAGGTATTCAGGGAAAGATGAGGGATTACCAACTTGCTGGATTGAACTGGCTCATAAGACTGTATGAGAATGGTATAAATGGAATCCTTGCAGATGAAATGGTATGCGCAAAACAAGAAACAGTTTTCACATTATTTTAGATTAAGAGTGCTTTGGTTTTTCTCCTCTCGAGTTTCAAGTGATTTATGTGCTATTAAACACATCTTCATTTGCAATCCAGGGTCTTGGCAAAACCTTACAAACAATCTCTTTAATGGGTTACCTGCATGAATTTAGAGGAATCACCGGTCCTCATATGGTAGTTGCTCCAAAATCTACACTTGGTAACTGGATGAATGAAATTCGTCGTTTTTGTCCAATTTTACGTGCTATCAAGTTTCTTGGCAATCCTGATGAAAGAGTAAGTTGCATTAATTATGGTTTAGTGATATTGTTTTTGCTGCACAATTTTTTTTGGAAAAAAAAAGCTCAATGCATGCATTGATGGATAATTCTTTACTGTATGTGTTTTTTTGCATTGTATTTTTTCTCAGAAACATATACGTGAGGAGTTACTGGTTGCTGGGAAATTTGATGTTTGTGTTACAAGTTTTGAAATGGCCATCAAAGAGAAGTCTATATTGCGTCGCTTCAGTTGGCGGTATATTATCATTGATGAAGCTCATCGGATTAAGAATGAAAATTCTCTCCTTTCAAAAACAATGAGGCTTTATAACACCAATTACCGCCTCCTCATTACTGGAACTCCACTTCAGGTATATGCTTGGATATTTAATGACATGAAAAGTTACCAAGGTGGGATGCATGGGTACTTGTAGAAAAACTGATCTGTATATGTAATATCTGTACATTTGATGTTGAAAGAGGTTGGCTGTGATGCTTACTGTAGATTTCCTTAACTTCATTGAGTTTGATAAATTGTTTTTGGGTGGCATGGGATTGCATTGAAGTTTACCATGTTTGTTTGTGCTATCTTCTGGTTGCAATTACAGTAAATATTCATTATAGATGCTCTTATAAAAATATAATATTTCTTGGTATTTTTTATGTACAGAACAATCTTCATGAACTCTGGGCTCTTCTCAACTTTCTTCTGCCAGAGATATTTAACTCAGCTGAAACTTTTGATGAATGGTTTCAAATTTCTGGTGAAAATGATCAGCAGGAAGTTGTTCAACAACTGCACAAGGTAAGCACATTGCCGCCCTCGTGTTGAGCCTGAAAGGCTTTCAATTTCTTTTGTAAAAATATTCAGATTCTAAGTACTTTGCCACAATGAAGTGTCATCTGATATTTTGATTCCATGGATTCTGCATTTCTAAGGTCCTTCGGCCATTTCTTCTCCGAAGATTGAAATCAGATGTTGAAAAAGGTTTGCCTCCCAAGAAGGAAACCATACTGAAGGTTGGAATGTCCCAGATGCAGAAACAGTACTACAGGGCTTTACTGCAGAAAGATCTTGAAGTTGTTAATGCTGGTGGAGAACGGAAGCGTCTTTTGAACATAGCAATGCAGCTTCGCAAATGCTGTAATCATCCATATCTTTTCCAGGGTGCTGAGCCTGGTCCACCTTACACTACAGGAGAGCATCTTGTTACCAATGCGGGTAAACTTTACCTTCTGGTGGATACAATGTTAGTTGGGTTTATGTTCATAATTTTGTATCAGAATTCAGTGTTTTTGTCATCTTCCTTTTCCAGGTAAGATGGTTTTGTTGGATAAGTTACTTCCTAAGCTAAAAGAGAGGGATTCCAGGGTATTAATTTTTTCACAGGTGAGTTGTTGATAGCTATGGCTGGCTGGATAGCTAAGATTGTTTTTCTGTGTACACTAGCATTTGAAATGTCCCTCTGTAACATTTTGGTTATGTTACAGTTCAATTACTTAATCACTGATCTTGCAATGGTTTTGCTTTTAATGCAGATGACGAGGTTGCTTGACATTCTTGAAGACTATTTAATTTTTAGTGGGTATCAGTATTGTCGGATTGATGGGAATACTGGTGGAGAAGATCGTGATGCTTCCATCGATGCCTTTAATAAGCCAGGAAGTGAGAAATTTTGCTTCTTGCTGTCAACAAGAGCTGGAGGTCTGGGTATCAATCTTGCTACTGCAGATGTTGTTATTCTTTATGACAGTGACTGGTGAGGCTCTTACTCTCTCTTTCTCTTAGCTGCAGCTGCCCTTTTTTTCCTTTCTTTGTTGTTGATGCTGGGGGTTCTAATTGTAGGAACCCACAAGTTGATTTGCAAGCTCAGGACCGCGCTCATAGGATTGGTCAAAAGAAAGAAGTCCAAGTGTTCCGATTTTGCACAGAGGTCTGCATTTGATCTTTGATGTGCTAAGGTAGAAGCTAATTCTTGTTTTTTTTTCTCATTATGGTTGATTGTGAAACAGTATACAATTGAGGAAAAAGTGATTGAGAGGGCTTATAAGAAGCTAGCACTTGATGCTTTGGTGATCCAACAAGGAAGATTAGCTGAGCAGAAAAGTAAGTTGCATTTTCATTTTGAACACAGCAGTATTTGCGCCTGCAACATTTTGACACCTTTCTCTTTCATACAGCTGTTAATAAAGATGAGCTGCTTCAAATGGTGAGGTTTGGGGCTGAGATGGTTTTCAGCTCAAAGGATAGTACGATCACAGATGAGGATGTTGACAGAATCATTGCTAAGGGAGAAGAGGCAACAGCTGAGCTTGATGCCAAGATGAAGAAATTTACTGAAGACGCAATCAAATTTAAAATGGATGACAGTACGTGAATCCACATATTGATTTTTTTTTGGCAGTTTGTGTATTTATCTGCCTACTGATTGGAGTGGTAGTTTGCATGTAATAGTGCTGATATTTCTCTGGTTTCTGGCAGATGCTGAATTATATGATTTTGATGATGATAAGGTAGGTGAACTTATTCCATTTTTCTTATGCATCAGAGGATATTCTGTTTGATCTCAATTTTACCAGTATAACTTTGAGGCTTGTTTTAATCACCTTATATTCTTGGTGCTTGTATTTTGTTTCTTATTGCTGAAGGATGAAAACAAGTTCGAATTTGAGAAAATTGTCAGTGAGAACTGGATTGAACCTCCAAAGAGGGAGCGCAAGCGCAAGTAATGCTTCCCTTTGCATTCTTAATCTTTCTGAGTTTGGAGTATGGTGGTTCAGCATTATATAACAAGTGTTTGTCTTTTTTTTGTAATCTTTCCTTATACCAGTTACTCAGAATCTGAATACTTCAAGCAAACAATGCGTCAAGGTGGTCCGGCAAAACCAAAGGAACCTCGAATTCCTCGCATGCCTCAACTGTAATTGCTTCTTGAACTTGCTGATTTCTCATCGGAATGTTTTTGAATTATGAGATGCTGTGCTTGAATGTTCTTGTCTGCTGTTTTCAGACATGATTTCCAGTTTTTCAACACACAGAGGCTTAGTGAGTTGTATGAAAAAGAAGTACGCTACCTCATGGTGGGTGCTGTCACAAATTTTAACCTCTTCCTTTATTGCTTAGTTGTGCTTTTCAAGGTATTTGTGCATCTTACTTATTTGGTTGGTTGTTACAAATTTTCAGCAAGCACATCAAAAGAATCAACTGAAAGATGCAATTGACGTGGATGAACCTGAAGGTACTTCAACTCAGTTGCTCCCTCATTTGCCCTCATGTTGTCTTCTACATCATTTCACTAACTATTTACTGATCACTGATCACTGATCATTGGTATTTAGAGATGAGAGATCCATTGACTGCTGAGGAACTGGAAGAAAAAGAACGGCTTTTGGAAGAGGTGAATGGAACGTTTAAATGTTAATTAGATAATAATGGTTCTCCTTACTTACACTTCATCAGTGTAATTTCAGGGATTTTCCTCATGGAGTAGAAGAGACTTTAATACCTTTATTAGGGCTTGTGAAAAATATGGTCGAAATGACTTGAAAAGTATTGCCACTGAACTGGAAGGGAAAACAGAAGAGGAAGTTGAAAGATATGCTAAAATTTTCAAAGAGCGATACAAAGAGTTAAATGGTAAGTGATGCTGGATTTTTAGCCATTCTCATTTTGGGTGGAATGATGTTCAATTGGTGGCTGTGGATGAGGTTCTCTTGGATTGAACTTCATACCTGTTAGAGTAGGGTCATATGGCATGTATTGTTGGGTGCAAGGGCCCTTGGTAACAGAACTGGAAGCAAATAAAATGTCTGGAAATTTCTCATTTGGTTTGTTGCAACTTATTCTCTTGAGTTTAATTTTTTGTCTACTTGCACTGGTTGTCTGGTCCTGGTAGCTTATGTGCAAAAAATGTTGTTGGACAATGCTTGATTGTTACTGGTTGCAGATGGGTCATGTTTTGATCAGGTTTATTTTGTTGGATATTGTGTATTGGACCTTTAAAAATTTCACCATCTCTTATTTTTCTCTCTAATTGTGGCATAAGTACAGATTATGATAGGATCATTAAGAACATTGAGAGAGGGGAGGCCAGAATTTCTCGTAAAGATGAGATTATGAAAGCAATTGGGAAGAAATTGGATCGTTACAGGAATCCTTGGCTTGAATTGAAGATCCAGTATGGTCAGAACAAAGGGAAATTGTACAATGAAGAATGCGATCGTTTCATGGTGCAGTATTTTTTAATCATTTACTGTAATGCCATACAAAGAACTTTTCATTTTCTTGAGTGTTGAACATCTTATGATTGAAATGGCTGTTTTGCAATTCATAGATGTGCATGGTTCACAAGCTTGGATATGGGAACTGGGATGAGCTGAAAGTGGCTTTCCGTACATCACCTTTGTTTCGATTTGATTGGTTTGTAAAGTCTCGGACAACTCAAGAACTTGCAAGGAGATGTGATACCTTAATTCGGTTGGTGGAGAAGGAAAACCAAGAATATGATGAGAGGGAGAGACAGGCTCGTAAAGAAAAGAAGCTTGCCAAGGTTCTATTTATGATGCTCCTCATTATCCCAGTTTATTGTCTTGTTTTTAAAACTCACCATGTTGGATTGCATGCATGATTTATGTGGTCGGATTATCTTTAATCATTTATGCTGACAAACTTTTTTATTGCCATCATATACAGCAGAGCATGACCCTGTCAAAGCGTTCAACGGGAAGACAGACCGAGAGCCCTCCTTCCCAAAAGAAGCGGAAGCAGTTGTCAATGGATGATTACCTAACCACAGTAAGCTTCATTCCACATTTGATATATTTTTTTTTTTTGCAGTGAGAGGTGCTGCTGAATGGATGAAAAGGCTAGCTGTAGATGATTTTATTTATTTATTAATTTGCAGGGAAAAAGGAAGAAGTAATTCCGAGTATATTATAGGATTTTGTGAGGGGGTACAAATCTCAACTACATTATTCCAGTATTAGTTTGTTAACCCATGGTCTTGCTTGAGGAGAAGGCTATTATTAGATCATTAGATTTCGAGATGTATAAAATGCAAGTCTACTCTTGAACTATTATATTTATTGCAGTGGATGTCAGGAAGTTACATGAATTTTTTGGGTTAACAGTTTAGATTTCCCTAACCGAAAGATGGATCTGATGTCAGAGAGATGTTTCATTTTGTTAATCTGAATTTTGAAGCTGCAAAAGGTTTAAACTAATGGCTTAAAGGTTGAAAAAAGGAAAAAAAATAATGTAATTTTCATAGTATATTTTTTACAAAACCAACCTTTTCTCCCATTTTCATTTCTTTTAGTGGGTGTTTGGTTATGTGGTGTGATTTGCGGTTGAGGCTCACTGCAAAGTCAGATGCAATTTAACCAATTGAGATTCCATTTTTTTTTACTGTGGACTCCATCTAAAAACATGTCAGATGCAATTTAACCAATTGAGATTCCATTTTTTTTACTGTGGACTCCATCTAAAAACATGTGGTTGCATTGCATTTTGAAAAATATTCATAATAGATGAACACCCATGTACAATTCTATTGTCATGTTTATCATGTAAGAATTAGGATTGACACCATTACTGTTGCTTTCCTTTCATTACCGTCGTCGATGATTTGTCTCTCTTCTCCACAGTCATGGCCATCATCTCTCTCTCTCTCTTCACAGTCATGGCCATCATCTCTCTCTCTCTCTTCACAGTCATGACAACTCCTTCCCTCTCTCTCCATAGTCATGGTCACTGTCTCTCTCTCTCTCCACAGTCATGGTTGCTTTCTCTCTCTCCAGCAGCAACAACCTTAGGTGTTAGCAACACTAACTGTAACTTTTCAACAATCTTATCGGCTCCCACACGGCATCATTTGTGACGCCACAACCATAGAAAGAATCACCTCGGTCTTTTCTACCTGTCGGTATCGGCCAGTGACCCTCTCATCACAATCGATCATGTTACTGTTCACGTGAACAGTAACCTCGTGAATTAATTCACGATGAACGCAACGCATCGTTTCTGTGTGCTGTGTTTTTTCTTACACTCTTAACTCTTGGGCTAGGCTGGACCTCTCGACCCAATCTAAGTCCAGGAGAGTTGTGATTTTTGGCCCAACTTGGCTGGGTCGACCCATTTAGTTGGATCAGACTCGATTTGATTATATATATATATATATATAATTAAAAAAATGTGTACATAGAGATTAGTCCTGATTAAAGGAAAAAGCATGAGATTTTGTTTCACTCCACAACCCTGTTGTTTTTTGATTGATTATGAATTAGAAACTTGCAACTGGATTTGGCCTTAGGATTATATCTCTACAACTGGATCGCAGATGTTGTTACTAATGATATTGTTACCAGATGTTGTTCATCCATCAAATAGCAAGGGATCGCAGAGGCATTAACGTATTGATTTAGTTCATGATGAAATTACAAGTAGTTTGATAGAAGAATAAAAACAAATATCTAATTTACTTGAATTATTAATTACATTTTATTGTTATGTGTGTGTGTGTGTTCTTTAAAGTAATTTTACAAGTTGACAGCAATATGAAAAACATGATAACCACACACAAAAAACTGATTTTCATTAAACCTCAAACTCAACCACAGTTTTAACCAAACACTTCAATTTCAGTTATGAATTGCAACTAAAAGTGTTTTTCATGAAACTGTTTTTTTTCTCAATCTCAACTACAACAGCAACCGCTATGCCAAACCGCTAATCTCACCCCTTCCAAATCAATGAAAAAAAAATCATTTATCCTATTTCATTCCTATTTTTTTTTCTTTCCATTTTCATTCCTCCTGTTTTTCTTGTTTTCTGAACATCGTAAAGCTTCAGTTTTATGTCGTTTGAATTCGTAATACTTTATATGAGCATTGTCAAACCTTAAAACTACTTTAACTCATGTATATGTATATTAACAAAAGAGCTAAAAGAGCTCGGGGTCGGTACTGTAGCGCTAGAGACATTTGCACTGTGGACTGGCCATTTCTCAGCCGTGCGTCGCGGTTGTTCGTCTGCCTTTTTTTTTTTTTCTTCCATGAACAGTGTTCCGACGCTTTTAGCCCCGATAATAAGAAAAAATAGAGCTCGGGCTGAGGGTAAAAAGCGCTGAGGGCAAGGGTCACTCATGTAATTGCACGCGTACGGACCGGACCGGTCCGCCGCAGTTTTTGTTTTTTTTTAATATATTTAAAATGGCTAATTACGGTTCTGGCCCCGCATAAGACAAAAACCTTAATTTCGGTCCAGGGGCTGTACGGTAATTGACCAAATTTTTTTATTTTTTTTCCCGTTTATTGTCAGTGCGTGTGTAACACGCGCCTACCTGTTTCACGCCCCACGCCCTGTTCAGGTGGCGCGTGCGGCGTCATACGGTGGACGGAGACGAGTTTCCGACGTAAAGAGCGGTTCGCCGGGGGCGTCGTCTTCCTCCCGAGGTGGCGCGTTTACCATAAAAATGCCCGTGGACGCGCCGGGGACCGGTTAAAGCCGCCGGCCACGTTTCTCTCTCTCTCCTGCACGTAAAAGTGCAGGAGAGTCCCCCAATTTGTGCAACTTTTTACTTCAGTCCCTTGACTTTTGATTTTGTTTTTTGTCCTGATTTTGGTTGCATAAGTTTTGATTTAGTTCGATTGGGTCCTCCGATTGCAATTGATTGGATGCCAATGTTTCAGTTCGGTCCTCCTTCTTTTAATTTTCGGATTCGGTTTAAATTATTCAATAAATACAGTACATAAGTTTTGATTTCTTCAATTGGATCCTTTGATTGAAATTGATAATATATTGAATTTTCATTTTGGCCCTTATAGTTTTAATTTTTGATTTTAATCCCTTGATAAATTGATATTGGTGTTTTATTTTCCATAATAATAATAATAATAATAATAATAATAATAATAATAATAATAATATTCTTTTTTTTGCTTACTTTTTTGTTAATGTTTATGAGTGTTTTTTCTTTTGGGATAATTTGATAATTTTAATTGTTTTTGCAATAATAGCAATAGTCATTTTATATCTAATATTACTGGGGATAAAAGACAACTCAAGAACAAAAAATAAACAAATTTACCTAGGTTATCTACAATTAAAAAACGATACAAGTCACTTTTGTATCGATTACACTGTTCCTTTTAAACGGCACAAAGTCATTATTATATGTTTTCATATTTATTGCATATTATCGCCTAAAAATATATAAAGAGATAAAAAAATGACCTCGCATTTTTTGCATTGAAAAAATTAATATCAGCATTCTTAAATAAATTTAATATAATAATATGATGAATAAATCTTATAAAAAAAAATTTTTGGCTTTGAATTTTAATTTTGTGCTCTTTTGTGAAAGTGTATTTCTTAAAAAAAAAACAAAAAATTGAATTTTTAATATTTAAGATCTAATATTACCTGGGAAAAAAATACAACTCAATAAAACAAAAGGTAAACAAATTTGCCTAGATTATCTACAATTAAAAAAATATATGAGTTGCTTTCCGTTTTAACTACACTGTTCTTTTTTGACTGCAAATAAGTAATTATAGCACGCAAAAAAAAAATATTTATTTTTTGAAAATTAACATAATAATAATAATAATAATAATAATCATGATAATAATAATAATATATTCTTTTTCTTGCTTACTCTTTTGTTAATGTTTATGAGTGTTTTTTCTTTCGGGATAATTTGATAATTTTAATTGTTTTTGCAATAATAGCAATAGTCATTTTATATCTAATATTACTGGGGATAAAAGACAACTCAAGAACAAAAAATAAATAAATTTACCTAGGTTATCTACAATTAAAAAACGATACAAGTCACTTTTGTCTCGATTACACTGTTCCTTTTAAACGGCAAACAAGTCATTATTATATGTTTTAATATTTCTTGCATATTATCGCCTAAAAGTATATAAAGAGATAATCGGATTTTTTGCATTAAAAAAATTAATATCAGCATTCTTAAATAAATTTAATATAATAATATGATGAATAAATCTTATAAAAAAAAAAAAAATTGGCTTTGAATTTTAATTTTGTGCTCTTTTGTTCAAGTTTATTTCTTAAAAAAAAATGAAAAATTAGATTTTTAACATTTAAGATCTAATATTACCCGGGAAAAAATACAACTCAAAAAAACAAAAGATAAACAAATTTTCCTAGATTATCTACAATTAAAAAATATATGAGGCACTTTCCGTTTCAACTACACCGTTCTTTTTTTACGGCAAATAAGTAATTATAGCACGCAAAAAATTATATTTATTTTTTAAAAAAAATTGCAATATTTTAAAGATCTAATATTATTGGGGAAAAAAGGCAACTAATATTTTTTTTTACAAATTTGCTTAGGTTTTCTATAATTAAAAAATATAAAAATCACTTCCCATTTCGATCACACTATATAGTATGTGAGGCTAAGTATATGTGTTTAATATTTATTTAATAGTCTCGCCTAAAAATATATATAGAGAGAAAATAAATGACCTACAATTTCTTGAAAAAAAAAAACTTAATATCGGTATTCTTAAATATATTTAATATAATAATATGATGAATAAATCTTATAAAAAAAAACTGTCTTTGAAGTTAAATTTATATTTTTGACTTTTTTTTTCCTTTTCAAAAACTGTGACCTTTTTTCCACATGTATTTTTTATTTTTTAGTGTCCAAGTCAGTTGTTCTTTTTTTACCGGGTTTTTTTTTTACCATAGTATCCGTTACAACAAATTTCTAATAAATCATTAACCTTCTTAACAAATTTTCTAACAAATTTTATCAAAAGTTTTTTATCAATAGCAATATTCAATCACATTTTGGTTGAAAAAAACCATTTTTAACAGATTTTATCAATTACAATTATACTAATTAAATATTAAAATAATAAAATACAACATTAATAAAATCAATCAATTTTCTACATAGATAAAAAAGCCCAGCGAAGCGGGCAAATCAGCTCGTACTATCTAAATCATATCATAATTTTTAAATTTAAGAGTTTTAGATCCAATTTTATTTTGTCAAAAACACAAAATTTCTAAGTTGATAAAAATCAATGCCCCGTGGAATCCTAATCCTTTCAATAATAGTAACTTCGCACGTTATTTTGAGATATCAAGGGTATTTTAATTATCAAACTACAACAATCATGTAAGAAATCAAATATTGTTTTTTGACTTTGTTAGCTTGATGACGTAAACTATTATTAACATACAGGTCCTAATACATTTAGAACCCTATAGTGTGGTTGAAATGCACTTGCCGATCAGGTTGCTAAAAATCACACTTTAGAGAGAGTTATTGTGGGTAAATACTTGGTAGTTGATATATTGAGAGTTATGGATTGTGATGGGTATGAGCGATGGTGAGTGATTAGAATCTCAAAAGACATAAATTCATAACTTTCACTAACATGCTAACTATTAGGCTTCCAACACACGTTCTATCATCATAATACGATTGGGCGATGTATGTGAAATTACATATGAGGATCATCTCGATTACATGTAAATAGAGTAAATGAGTGTATGGGGAAACATGTCACACTCGTATTTGAAAATAGGCATGACATACCCTAATGAGTAAGGTATTTATATTAGCCACCCTCCCTATTAAGGTAAAAGCGATGGTCGGGCTTGAGGTCTACACCTTTGACCACATGGTCCATGTCTTATAACTCGAGATAAGACTTTTAGGAGACACAAGCCGAAAGCCATGAAAGGTCATGAAGCTCACTCGAGTATCTATGATCCAAATAAAACTCACAACTATTCAGACCAAGTGTATCATATGGCCTAATGCTTCATCGAAACTAGGATCATTAATTTGGGCCTTCAGAAGCCTTGGTGGCCCAATAAGCCTGTAACACCAACAATCAGATTAGATTTGGAATGTCCATAGAGTCCAACAAAACAAAAACCTTAGATAGAAAATATATTGAGGAGTGTAAGTTTTACTATGGACTAAATAAATATGCTTTAAAGTCAATTATTACTCTCAGATGTATTACCTTTTTATAAGATCTGGTCTACTCATAATCAACTATAAGAATAAAATGCATACACATTAAATTATGATATTTTTTTATTATGTGTCCCTCACGGATTGATCATGATCATTAACAATACACAACTCACAAAACATAGAAATTAAACAGCTTTTAAGGTGATTTATTGTCATTTTGGCTCAAATCTCCAATTCATCCAAAACAATTGGCAAGAGGCATATTGACCATACCTCTGCATAAGAACACTCATGTGGACTTTAAAGCTATATAAACAACCTTGAGAAGCAATCTAATCATCCCTTCACAATGTTTTGTTTCATAAAAACAAAACTCTATCTTCTTCCTTAAGCTTTGTAACATGTATAACATAACCTTATTCTAAAACTCCTTTTCCCATAATACTAACTTAAATATTAGAGAGTGTTTTGAATCTACAAAGAAAACTTATTTTATAGATTTTCTTATTATCTACCCAACATTCTATACCTCTTAATCTATCCTCCAACCTGGGAATGCCTAAAGAGTCAAGCTTGATGGATTGCCAAGTTAAGAAAAGAGTGGAGATTAAAGCTTGCTTTGTCGAGGCTTTGGTTTTATAAAGAAAGAAAGCAACCTTTTAATCCTTATATATACAGGAATTAGTCTTCCATAATGGAGGAGGAGGCTCCCTTTAAAAGTCTCCATCGAACTTGGTTCCCAATATCTCAATTTTGGTTTGGAAGACTAGATCTCTAAGTTGAGGTTTTAAAACAAGACAGGAACAAGAAGCTTTCATCACAGAGAACAACTTCAATCGGCCAGGATTGCCACTCCCCAATCAAAGTCTGTTCTGAAAACCCTCTTTTGAGTTTTGGTTCTTCCTCAGGATAGAAAGATACATACACACAAAGTCACATAGATAGTGTAGCCAGTTGCTCTTCGAGATGAGTTTAGAATAAACAAAACATCCCCATGAGGTCAAGGAAATGACCATCTCAACAATTCATCAACAGGATGCGCGCAAGCGACTCACTGGAAGGGCTGGCTTGGGGAAATAAAGTAAAATTGTTAAATTATTCTCGCTCCTGAAACATCCTCCAATTCAATTTGTCAACATGCAAGTAGAAGCAGAGCGAGAGGGAGGAGATGGAAGGCTCTTTGTTACAGAGTTGATTTAATTATACACGAGGACAATATCATGAAAACTTTCTGTAAAAGCCGAAACATGACTCGACTCAAAGAAATTCATACACAAGACTATCGAGTACAATCTGTGATGTCAATGAGACATCCACAATTCCACACCAAACCCACTAAACCAACCCAACGTAGAGCACAAACACATGGGGACAAAAATTAGCTAATCTTCCCAGATTTCCCTGTAATATGAACTTCAGAGAGCCTAAATACATAGATTAACATGTTGCATACATCATTCTGCAAGAGGGGCTTCCCGTAAATCGCATGGAATCGAACACTACCCTTTCCCCCGAACTCTTCTTTAACTGTGTCTCTCCTTCAGCCATATAATTGAAGAAGTCATTTCCATACTCAACTACAAGAATGATACAGGACAAACAACAGTCAAAGTTGATACATGAAGTCTTATTTCCTGATGGGAAATTGAAACCAAGACAATGAAGGATGATGTATGTGCAACTTCTCTTTTTTCATGATGACCCTCAGAAGCATACAACACATGTTGCCTAAAAGACCAAAACAAAATAATAATTGCACTTGTGGAATCACTCATTTGTACCATCAAAACTACCCATTGCATTTGCCCGCTTTCTCTCTCTCCAATTTTCACCCCATACTTTTGCCGCTGCAACTGCTCGTTCTCTATCTAAATCACGATTTCTTGGAGTTTCCCTTGCTCTGCTGGTAATCACAGGACTATCTTTCTGAGAATCCTGCCGCTCTGAACCATCCAAACCCCATTTTCTGCCAGATCCACTGCCGGCTTCACTCCTCCCTAACTCTGCACCAGTGCTGAATTCCCTAACACGGTCCTGTTTTCTATAATCAGGTGAATTTTTATAAGTGGAAGGGGAGTCACGTCGCCCTACAAGTCCATGCTCATCAGGGCTATCCAGCCCATCTGCCATTCCCCTCCGGTCATCTCTGTTCCTAGGAGTAGATGGCCCGACCCTGTTACTTTGACTGGCAGCATTTGGGTCATAGGTTTGGGAAGCTAAATATGTGAGAGCAGTCACAACATCACCTATTAGAGGCCTTGTAGCAGCTTGCTCTTGTAAGCACATAGCTGCAACTGCAAGAGCTTGATACAATCCTCGCATTGGATAACGACCTTGTAGCAGCGGGTCAGCCATTTTTGGGAATTTCCTACGATCTTTGAAAAGAGGTCTTGCCTGAAAGCCCCAGGTCCCAATAAACAAAATCAGAACAGAAATTTCTTTTCATGTTGATTCAATAATACAAAATAAAAAGGACATAAAAATACATGATGCATTGATATGAAGGGAAGAAACACTTACCCATGCAACAAGATTATGTTCTCCAGGAGCCCGAGCGTTATCAATTGCCTTGCGCCCTGTGATAAGTTCAAGAAAGACAACCCCAAAACTATAGACATCAGACTTTAGAGTAAGTTGGCCGGTCATGGCATATTCTGGAGCACAATAACCATATGTCCCCATTACACGTGTTGAGACATGAGTCTTGTCACCAACAGGACCTAGCTTTGCTAATCCAAAATCTGACAACTTGGGGTGGAAACCCTCATCAAGAAGGATGTTGGATGATTTTAAGTCGCGATATATGACAGGAGGGTTTGCTTTATCATGTAAGTATTCTAATCCCTTAGCTGCACCAGCTGCAATCTTCATCCTTGTGTTCCAGTCCAAAGGCTCCTTGTCCGGGGGAAGATCTGAAAACAACATTATATATGCTAAAAACAATGGGTTGCAGAGAAGATATTAGTTGAAATGTGTATAAACAATAAAAGGGGTCAACATCAGTCTTGAAATGCCTCATGCCAGTTTTAGAGCAATTCTAAATCAAGAATATTTGATTTTCAAAGGTCTGAAGAAATGTTGGCACCACAAAAAGAGAGCTGGTTAACAGTATTTATTTTACAAGTTCTAACTCCAGGAATTAACAGATATTGTCAATCACGGGTTTCAATATTGCCGCAAACAGCTGGTTCAGAAACTCGAAAGGATATCTAGTAAAGTTTCCAGAATCACAGTTTTGGAAGTTCTCGCAAATTTGGTTAAAAGGATCAATTGCAAACACACTCTATAGATTAGGCCATACAGCCCTAGCTGAGCAGATTACCACTCAAAACTATCAACAGCCTTAATCTCACCACTCTTTAGCTGCATGAACCCTCCTTTTCCATTCAGCTCAGCCACATTTCCTTACCCCTTCAGCAATTACCTCTACTCTAATTATCTCCTACCCAAGTTCTGTCAAGCTTTTCTTGTGATCGTGCTGAATTGAATCCAATTGCAGTGCAGTCATGGTCTTACTTCACATGGTAGGACCATCTCAGTTAAACTTTTCTTAACTTCAACTACCTCTGATATGAATTCAATTAATTTGTTACCACCAAAGTTCATCTCAGTGTCCACATTTTAGCAGGAGTTTCTTTGATAACCATGATGTCTGTACCCAATAAAATAGGTGATTTCTTTGCCCCAGATTCAAGGATCTCATTCATCTCTCAGTTGACTAAGTTATTTCCAGACTAGTAGAGTGCTGCTCTCCTTTCCAACAGAATAGGATGAGCAAAAACATATGAAACAACCACTTCCAGGCTAAGCACTTCTGTCTATGGGAAACTAGATGCTGCAGATTAGTCCACATACAAACAGAAGATCCTTTCACTTTATATTAAAAGATATTATCTAAGTTAAGGAATCAAATTGAGCACTTAACACAAAAATATGGAGACAGGTGCTCATAAGCAACTATTTAAACAGATTGAAGCATAAAAGACAGCTAAAACATTACAAAGGCTTAACAGGATTGGATGGATGTCTTATCATTTCAGGCAAATCTCTGAAGAGGATATTTGTGCACATGCAATTATACCATCATTTAAAGGTGATAAAAATGCATGATAAAAAAATGCTCAACACAGAGGGTTGATTGCATGTTAATCACAAGAATAAACAGAGATTTAACAACCAAATCTTCTAGCCAAAGTTGTGTATGGTAGTCTGAATCAGACTCAACTTAGATTATCTTGTACATACTATTAGCAAAATTGACAAAAGTTTCACAACAAGTCTAGTTGTATATGCAATAATCTACTAATACTTTTGATTCACCACACTTGACATGAACTACCAAGCTAAAACCCATGCATCATTTTTTTCACTTTGCATTCTTCTAACAGCCTGCCTTTAACAACAAATCTGATATGCTACCATTCATCTAGCAACTCCTATCAACACAAGTGAATGCACGTCTTCATTGCTGATACTTGATCAGATAACTACACCAATAAGTAAAAACAACACAAACACCTGAAGGTGCCATCTATTTTTTCCTAGACCGGTAGGAGTACTTATGAGTTGAAGCAAAGTGCCAGGTATCAATCGCAGACTTCAAGCAATTTCCAAATATCACTAGCATGCCAGATTCAACTACAACTTCTACTAGCAATATCAAACATATAGTAATACCACCACTGGCACTTAAAATACTAATGGCAGTGGTGGTGGCATTTTATCAGTACTATCCCATGTAAGACTATTTTTATCAAATATTATTGTGCTAGTGTTTATGACATCAATTCAAACAATTACAGCTACTGCTACAGCAGCAAATATGTATCACCATCTTTCCAATCCTATTCTCTTTTTACAACTTTTTTTTCACAGAACTATCAAATATTCCTAGATTATCCTAAATGCCATAACTCTAATCATTGGTCTCAATACCCTCACATCAATGACAATGATGCTTTTGCTTGTAGCATCATTGTAAGTTGGTTGCAAATCCCATTCCACTAACACAGATTTTTTCTCTAAAAAATTCCACCTAAAGATTGACAGAAAATGTTGCAAAGAAACAAGTTGGCCAGTCAATTCCCGCCCTACCTTTTGCTGATTTATAAATAGATCTGATGACTCATAAAACTTTCCTCCACTTTTTATTCAAAATAAAGTATAACTCAACAAAAGGATAACACCAATGCTAGATACCCTCATACATTTTCTGTCTGTTCTTGGTCAATACTCAATCTCCTAGAAAGAAAAACTCATGCAGATCACCAAATATTTAAAAGCGAATGATATCCACATGTCCTGATATTTAAATTTAAGAGAAAGAAACAAGAGAATTAGAAAAGTTATTTCTAACAATATGTAGTGAATGAAACAGTGAATGGATGGTATAGTTGCTTGTCCAGAAAAAGAGAGATTTGAGTGTGAGTTGAAGACAAGTAGTCTGCCTTGGGAGATCCTATTTTCTACCATGCATTGTAACACAAAACTTAACCAAAAATGTATTAATGCAGAATAAGGCACAGAATCTAACCATGTAAATGGTCCTCCAACGATCCCAATGGCATAAACTCATAAACAAGGAGCCGCTGGTCCCCATCAGCACAGTAGCCAATCAAATTGACAAGGTTTGGATGGTGTAAGAGGCTGAGCATAAGAACCTCCACCAGAAACTCTCTATTTCCTTGAAGGCCATTTCGGTCAAGCTGTTTGACAGCAACTGCCTGCAAATGGAATTTCCATCCAGTCAAAAATCATTGATGAAGATCAATGCAACTTGGAAATTACAATTTAAATTAAATGATTAAACAGGTAAAAGAGCACAGAATTTGGAAGCTTAAAATCAGAATATCACAAAGTAAACCAATAGTGCTCGTGATCTTAAACAAACATTACAGATTGTATACTGCATGGCAATATGTACATCCATTTCAACTAAGCACTATCTACCTGACCAGTGCTCTCCAAGCGACCTTTGTAAACATGCCCAAAACCCCCTTCACCTAACAAGCACTCTGGTTTAAAGTTCTTTGTTGCAGTGGCTAATTCTCGGAATGTAAATGTTTGTGCTGCAATGTTAGCTGTTGACCCATCTTTGGGAATTGATAGTTCCTTCTTTTGATCAGAACCACTCCGGGACTTTGATTTATCTGCATGAATGTGTCATAAAACAGACAAATGAGTTGTTATAACATGACTTTTGAGCATACGATTTTATTTATAGCCAGAACTTTGAGCAAATGAATTATTATAACCATAAATTTGAGTATATGAATTATTATAACCAGATCTTTGAGTATGCTAAATAATGGAATATGATTCTGCATTTTTAAGGATAAAGATATAAATAAGCAAAAAGAAATATGGAACAACATATCTTTATACTTCTCTATACCCTTTAAGGTACTCCGAGCTCCATACAATTAAATGAACTTCCCCAGAGAGAATACAACAGCCATAAAACTAGATGTGCATATAACATGATGTTCATTGGATTTCTCTTACGAGTTGAGTAATCTGAAGCTTGTCTTTGTCCAACAGAACTCGAAGCAATCTCATACTTTTAAGACAATGAAAATTTAAGCCTAATATCACTCATTTTAAATTCTTCTTAGAAGCTCAGATCTCCTCACATGTTTTCAATGTCTGATTCTCTATCTGCTAGGGCATTAGAAGTTTTCAGTTTGGAATGCAATCACTACCATCCCAATAATGATCAATTATGATAAAAAAAAAAAAAAAAACGAAGCATAGCATAAGAAACAACACAAATAGACTTCCTATAAACACAAGCAGATCTCCAAAATAAACACTTGGCACTACAACATTAGAACAAAAATTAAGCAGCACAGACTACACACTAGCAATCCAATAAAAAACTGCAAAACTGAGATAAAAACATGCAAGTAATCAAACCACCCGTAAATGAAACAGATCAAAATATTAACAAATTGTACCAGCAACCCCATCATCAGAAACCTCGAGATAAAACCAAAAAAAAGCATAATTCAACACAACAAACCCACCAAATGATCTTTGAAAAAAAACCAAAAATGATTCACAAAAAAGAAAAATTTCAAACTTTGTAACCTGAATTAACTCTGCCAACATGCTGAGACTGACCAACTGAACCTTCTTTAGCTGAATCCTTCTTGTTAACCTCTTTAACAGCACCAACACCGCTACTACCCTCCTTGTTTGATGAGCCAAAACAAGGAAAACACCCACCCATATCAAATCCACGTAAATCAAACCCGACCCACCAAAACCTCTAACAATCGAAAGATTGAAATTTCTTCAAAGTCTGAATCTTTACTACAAGACTTAACACGACAATTCAGTGTCAAAGTCACTCACTTTGCTTTCTTTTGCTTTTGCTTTCTATCTCTAAAACCTTCCTCTCTCTGGGATCTTTAGGTTCCATTGAAAGTAAAGATCGATCAAGAGAGAGGCCAAAAAGTTAGATCAACAAATCGAAGAAAATCTTGAAGAAGCTCAAGCGAGCAAAAGGAACAAGAGTTGGTAAAAAAAGAGTAATTAATGTAATAAAGTGAGTGATTTTTCCTTTCCTTTTTCTTTTTTAGAGTAAAAAGCATTTTTATTAAAAGAGTTTAGCTACATGAGTGTTTAAGAACATTTCAATTAAAATTACTATTAAATATATAATATAAATTAATTTCTTTTATAGACCTTTTATTGAAGCACTAAATAGATTGCTTCAAAATTTAAAAACATTTACAAGCATCTAGAATAATATAAATTAAAAACAAATCTTTATTTCATAAAAAATATTTTTTATAATTTTTAAAATAAAAACTAATATATATTTAAACCTCTTTTATAAGAATCATCTTTCAATTTTAAAAGAAATGATTTTTAAATTCTAACTTTTCTTTTTAATATTAAGAAAAAACTTAAATCCTATATCTTTAGAGACAATTTAATGTGAATTATAAGTGTAATTATTATTATGTTTTTCAGTTCATAAGAAGTTATTCATAGTTTTGGGGTATTTTTGACTTTTATGTTTCACTTGTTGTCATTAAATAATTATTTGGGGATGCTTACATCTTTTTTGGTTTTTATAAATAGTAAAACTACACTTCTGCTCCTAGGATTAGACAAAAAATAGTTAGTTGAGAGAGGGCATTTTAAACCTTTTGATTTGTTAATGAACAATCAAATAACTCTTTTATCCTTAAGTGAAACAAAAAAAAATGACAGTTGTCTATGAAGGTATTGTTGGTTTTCTAGTTTTATGAACAGTAAAAGCATTGAAGTCCCTCAAAAAAGACAAAAGAGAAGAGTTGGCGTTGAGAGTATTTGGATTTTTTTTTGTGTTTTTTCATTATTAAGACGAGATTCAGGGGGTAGGTATTTTCATATTTTTAATTCTTTTTTATTGAAAAAATTGTCGGTGCTAATATTAGATGCATCGATATTTTTCTTTCATCCACCTGCACCTTACAGACGGCGCATGAGGCGTCATGCGATGGCTAAAAATGCCCAACCTTCATCTCATTGGATGCGCCACTATGGACTCTTCAACATGGTGGTGCGCGTGTTGGCTCATGGTGGTCGAAGACTTGCCAATGGTAGGTTGTTTTTTTTCCTTTTCTCTCTCATACAACAAAAAATGCATACAAGTCCTTTTTAATTATGATTTGTGCATCTCAGTCCATTGTTTTTTTTTGTTTTTTTTCATCTTGATTTCTTTTATAGAAGTTTTGGTTTGCAATTTTGTCCTTCAATTAAAATTCATCATATATTTTATTATTTATTTCAGCCCTTATTCTTTTAATTTTTTTTTGTTTTCTAATTCCTTGGATATTTTTAGTATCAAAGTTTTCAAACAAAGGATGGAAACAAGGTATAGACATCCTCTTTTTATTATCAAACAAACTTAACTACCTAGTAGTGTTGTAGTAATTTTTTGGTATAATGGTTTAGCATATAAATCTTAAACAATCAAATCTTAGAGTTTTAAATTAAAAAAGAAATTTTAAGAAAGATTTTTTTTACAATTACGTATTTTTTCCACAATCCTACAAAACAATAATGTTTATTATCTTAATATTTTTTTCAGCTTTATTTCTTTATTTATTCTAAATTGTTTTATAAGAGATTAATAAAAAAAATTATTTAATAAAAAATCATAAATAGAAAAATAAGGTTCTTATTAAATAGGGTCTTAAGGTATGATGATTAATTATGGAATCATACAACTCCTAAATTTTAAAAACAACCATTTATATTTTATAATTTAGGAAAAAAACTAAGAAAATAGAGAACATACCTTTTAAAGAAAATAATTTTGATTTTATTATCTAGCCTTTTTAAAAATAATGCTTATCATCTTTTTTCTATTAAACTAAAAAAGTTACACAAGTAATTGCAATTAATCTCATACATCTAAACTAAAAATAAAACAATATAAATTTTTTAATATACATACATTCTTACAATCATTAGAAAAACTTATATTGGTATCCATGTATAAATTAGTCTAAATAATAATATTTTCCTTATAAAAAGATATTTTCATAATTATACGTATACTATTACGTTAAAAAAATAAGTTAAACCATGTTGATAATTCACTGTAGCTGTAAACACAATTCATTGTGAATTGCTATAGTGTAATTATTATTATGCATTTTGGTTACTAAAAGTTAGTTCTTTGGTTTGGGGGTATTTAAGTATTTGTTTTCCGTATTTTGTCATTAAATAATTTTTTAGGGGTGTATGTCTTTTTCCAATTTTTGTAAATAGTTCAAAAACATTTTTGTCAATGAAATTAGAAAAAAAAAACGTTTTTATGAGCTTTTTGTTACCTGAGGGCTTCAAGGGGTATTTTAGTAATTGCATATTTTTAAAATGATTTTTATCAAAATATTGGTGGTGCGTGTGCTAGACACGCCAACGATTTTGATCTATCTGCACCATACAAACGGCGTGTGACACTCCATGCGGTGGCTAAAATGGTCAACCATTATCTCACTAGATGCGCCACCATGTCCTCTTCCACATGGTGGTGCGTGTGTCGATGTGTGATTGTCAGATTGTGGTCGGTGGTCGATTGTTTGTTTTTTCTTTGTCCTCTCTCCTGGAACCTAATATCAATACAAGTCCTCTTTGTTTTTGCTTCGTACATTTCATTTCTTGGTGTTTTAATTTCTATTTTGTCCTAATTTCTTCTATGTAATTTTTGATTTGTTTCAAATTTATCCTTCAATTGAAATTGGTCATATATTTTATTTTTTATTTCAATCCTTATTCTTTTCATATTTTAATTTCTTTAATAGTTTCAATCCTTCTAAAGCAATCTCTATTTTTTGTCATATTTATATGTCTATCCTCTTAGTTTTGATTTTTAATTTTTGTCATTTTCTCTTTTAGTAAAGCTTTATTTGTTTTCAATTTAGTCATTCAATTGTAATTTGTGTAAATGATCTTTTTAAAATTCGTACTTCTTCCTTTTGCTCTTGTTTTTTTGGTCTTCAAGTCAAATTGTTTACTTAAAACTAATAATATTTATTTTAATTTTATGATTTTATTTTAATTTTTTTTGTTTGTTCTTTTGTTAAAGTTCTTGTGCTTTTTATTTTATTCTTTGAAAACTTTTATGATTTTTTTGTTTAGGCAAAAGAATAATAATTGTAGCAGTTGTAATCATGAAAATAATAATAACATTACTAATGAAAATGATAATATTAACAATACTTTATTATAATGGTTATAGTGATTATGAAATCAATAATTATGGTAGTGTTAGTGATAATAACAGTAATTCATAAAATAATATCAAAAATATAAATAATGATACAAACAATTATAGTGATGATATTAATAATGATAAAAATACTAGTGTTAATTTGAATGATATTAATAACAATAGTAATATTAGTAATCATAATCGTGATAACAGTGGTGGTAATGATGATGATGATGATGATGATGATAAGAATAAAAATATTGGTAATATTAGTTATGGTTGTAATGATAATAACTATAACAATAGTATGGACAATAATAGTTATAGCGATAATAATAACAATAATAATGATAGTGATAACGATAACAATACTAATAACAAGTAAGATATTATTTATTTATAGCAGTGGTAATAGTGATAGCTATAATGATAGTGACAACTTAGCAATTATAATAATAATAATGAGAATAATAATTGTAATAATTTATTATCAGATGTTATATTTGTTAAGATTTGAGTTTTATAATTTTTTCATGTATAGTATTTTAGATCTAATATATCGGATTAATGGTTTGAAAAATATTTATGGCTCAATGTTCTCTTTTATATTTTTTTCTTTTTAAAAAAAAATTATTGTTTAACATTAGGTTTTTTTCAAGAAAAATCATCCATATTTCATTAAAAACTATTAAACAAATAAATTCATGTCAATATATATATATATATATATATATATATTATTAAAGCTCGTGCTTGACAAAAATTAAAGATAAAAAATAAAAAATTATCATCTTATCCAAGTTTATAGCACCATGAAAAAAACTTCACAATCTTAATAATTTTTTAAAATATTTTAAAAAATATAATTCTGACTGTAGTGAAGCGCAGGGTAATTGGGTAGTAAAAACCTAAACCATGTGAATTTTTCATTGTAGCCCATATTTTTATCTATATATAAATTAATATGAAAACTATTTTCCATAGAAAAACATAATACAAATATATTGTCGTAATGGGTATGCAAACTATACGTGTATTATTACCTAAAAATCTAAAACATAAGGGTTTTTTCACTATCATCCATCCACTATGTTTTTTGGGTATTGCAGTTGAATTACCTTTTTTAACCTTCTTCTTTTGTTTCTTAAAACATTGTTGGAGGGATAGGACGGTCTTTGCGCATATTCAGATGATCGGGTAGGATGATCTTTGCGTATATTTAGATGGTCAAATGATCTCTGCACGTTGTTTTGATTGCAGGGTGGTAAAGTGCATGCATATTGACCTGTAGGATAAAAAATTAAGATTTTTTTTATTAAAAATAATATGTCCAAAATCTCTAAGAAAACATATGTTGATGATGAGAACCTACGAAAAATTATTAGTGTGCCAAAAAAACATATTATTAAGTCATGTTTTGCATTGAAAAATTATGTGTGTCCTAATTTTGGGTATTGCAATTGAATTACTTATTCATGCATGTGATCAATTAAATTTATAGTTATCTGTTTCAATAAATCAACAAAAAAAAAGAACAATAACTTAAAATAAAAAAATTGGAACTGAAAACAATTTTGATCAGGATTTCAAATCTTATGGAGCAAAAACATGTGCTTTAAGTCTTGTTTGGCATTGGAAATAAGATTTTTATTGTTATTTTAAATTATTTTTTTGATGTTTTTTAGATCATTTTCATATACTGATATCAAAATTGATTTTTAATAAATAAATAAAATATTATTTTGATGCATTTTTGAACGAAAAACACTTTCAACAGTAACCTCAACCACACTCCCAAACAAGCACTTAATTTTTTATTGAACGTAATTATTTAAATATTTTTAGAATTGAATCATACTATTATATAAAAAAACAAAATAGTTTGCAATAGTTCGTATGTTAGAAAAAATTGAAATGGGAATATTTTGTTTTAGAAAAAAAACATCTATGCAAAAGCTTAAAACAATATACATTAATAATAAAAGCATCTTTGAATATTAGATGTTGACAAAAAAAACACATTGATTTAAAAAAGACTCACTAGACAAGATTAGAAATTGATTAGGTATCAATTTAGATATAGATAAAAAAAGATGTTTTTATCTTAGTAAAAATAGCATGTGTTTCTAATTTTTTATGTAATTTGTTTTGTCTTAATAGTGTTTGGACCAACTTAGTATTTGGAACAACTTAGTTGCTTTTTTGCACCATTTGCCAGCTATTATATGGAATTTGTTTTGTTATTTTTATGCACTATAACTCTTTTGATTTGTTTTTTTTTTTTTGGTTTCAATCAATTGATATACTCTTTTATAGATTTTTCTTTTTTCAGTTGGTTAAAGTTGTTATACTATAACATATTCTTTTTAGGACCATGGTGATTTTTGAGACCCTTTTTTTTTTCCATAAGGTATTAACACTTTACCAATGCCTTTCGTTCATTAATGTTTTTTTTTTTTTTGCATGTTTTGTGGTTTTATATTTGGTCTTTAAATTAGAAAAATACCTTTTTAATTCTTCCTTGACCTAGCATTGTCAATGTATCTAGAGGTTTTATGTTGATTTTTGCAATTTGTTTTTTATGAAAGGACTTCATAATGACAACTTCGTTATAACACCTTCAATTATGTTATTTTATTGAACTAACTCATTATCCTTGTTATGCTTTTACAAGTTACATTTTTTTTTGGATTATGATTCATTTCCTCATAACCAAAGTTTTGTGATCACAATTATTATTTCTCCACAACATCTAGATCTACTTCACATTTTGTTTCAATATAATATGCTCATGTTGAACCTATATCTTTATCATTAAACTTCAGTGAGGATACTCGATTTTCTTTAATATCTTCTGCATATATGTTTGATCCTTCATTTTCAAACACCATCAATATTTTGAACTCAAGTGCCCATACTTTATGCTATGAAGTTGCTAACCTTTCAACACCTTTTTCCATTAATTTCCAAGCATCAGTCAAGCTTTTTATCAAAGAAAAAGAAACTGTAGTTGTTCAACCATGTAAGGTTAATCTTTTCTTCGTGATGTTAAAAAAATCACTTATTTTCTATTTATGATTATGTTTATGTAGTGTATTTGGTTGAATACATTGACTTTGATGATAAAACATACAGGTGTAGACATTGCAATGCTTTTTTTAGCATAAAAAATGATTAACTCGTTCAACAAAAGTAAACTTATCCCTTACACTTTGTTGTGACAATGGTAAGATCAAGTTGTTTGATTCACGATGAACACCTAGTTCTCTTGATATGTTCCTTAACCTAGATAATGATTTAACATACAAAATAGCGTGATATTCGTGTTTATAATTTGATGTTAGCTTTTTCATCAATAAGAGCTAATTTTGATCATTTAGTTAACAGTCAAGCATCTCATGTCCTTAAAATTAATGGAAAATGTCACCATTATATGAGTTTTGTTTACCTGTCAACAATCAAACACCAAAGTTTGCCTAACTCTACATCTTTAACACATGCAATGAAATACAAAATTAGCTGTGTCCATTACTCAAAGTGACACTCCAAGTTCCTTGATTGAAGCTATTGTTAGCAAACTTATTATGATGCTAGATTCATGTACCATGTTGGTAAGGTTGTTCTGACAAGCTAAACAAAGGCTTAAAACTCACAATCTTTTGATAACATCGGTGGTCTAGCTGTTGAGAACGTTAGTGTTTCTTAAACTAAGAAAGATATTATCATTGAATGTTTTTCTGTAACTCTCCAAATGATCCCTAAACTTTATCCAAGGTTTATCTCTACAATATCCACTCTTTTTTACTTACAATGATGATGGATTTTACACTAGCACTGCATTGACTAATCAAGAAGGACATCCATTTAGAAAGCATCAAAGGGTTTCTATGAAGGTTATTATATTTATTTTATTCAAGAAAAAAAGTGAGGGTGAAAGTACTTTAGCGAAAAGGGGGTGGCTTTACCAATTATTTTTAGTTGATGCATTTTTTAATGTTAGAACAAGATCACATTGATTACATTAATGTAAACCAAGAGAACCTTAGATCTAAAGCTTATTATGGGATACAAAAGGCTATTTCTTGTATACAACTATGACTTTTAGGTATAATAATGACAAATAAATAAAAAACTTCAATAATATTACAAGTTATTAAATCATGATCTTGATATAGTATCCATTTGTACTAATTTAATGACTCGTGTATTTACAAAACAATTCTTGTAAATGATTCGTTTACATGCACAATCAATCTATCTTAAGTTCCTTAAAGTTTTTGAAATTGTATTACATGTTTATTTGCACCCTTATGGTCTTTCAATCAAGCCTTCCCCTAAGAGACAAAATGTGAAAAAATAAATGATTTGTAGTCAGATATTGTTATGATGATTATTTTAAATATATTGATTGCTTGATAATGATTCTAATAATGGTTATATTGATAATAAGGTGATGATAGTTTACTATAATAATAGTTGAAGGTGATAATGATAATGATGGTTAAATTAGTATTAATAATCAATATTTGTAGTGATGACAATAATAAAATAGTATATGTGGTCGTGACTTAAATAATAATAAACTAGTGATTTTAAAAACGATTATGTTGGAAACAATATAGTGGTAATTGTTTGATATTATATTAGTTATTATTTTTATTACATTTTAATTCTCAAATTATAAAATAATATATATATATATATATTTGATTTATATTATAAATATATAATATTATCTATGGATAAAAAACCCATTTTATAATTGATAATATTAAATATTTTTAGTGGGGTATATCATTACGACATTGAATATGTTTAATGTCAGTAAAGTTTTATCTCAACTGCCATTAAAGCTGATTAATTACATTTAAAATCAAATAAATATATTTAAGCATGTATAATAAAGAAAATTACTTAAAATGTCATTATAACATTTTACTCAAAGTCCTGACATAAAAGTCGAGCAAATGAGATTATAATTCCATTTTGTAATAGTATCTATAGATGGAGGATATAATTAGAAGATCGATAATTTAATTCTTTTTAAAAAAGAAGAAGAAGAAATTATTTACAGACACGACCCAACTCATATGTTTGTCATTGCATTTCAAAAATAATTTTAAGAAATAATTATTTTATTTTATTACTTTAAATTAAAAAAAAATAGTATTTTTTAGATCATTTTCATATATTGATATCAAAAATATTTTTTTAAATATAAAAAGTCATTTTAATATATTTATAAATAAAAAATATTTTTAAAAACAACGTTAACTATACTCTTAAACAGTCTTTAGTGCTGGTTTGAGTATGTGATTGAAATTGTTTTTTAAAATATTTTTTACTTAGAAATGTATTAAAATAATTTTTTTTAAAAAAAAAAAATTTGACATCAGCACATCAAAATAATCTAAAAACACTAATTTTTTTTATAGTAAAAAAAAAATATTTTCTTAAATCCCTTTCCAAACATATTTCTAAACACCCTAAATTGAGCACGAAGATGGTTCATTTTGTAAGAAGAGAAACCAAACATACATGTGAAGTTGTCAATGTTCAAAGTTCATGATTGACCGAATGATTGGATTATGTTGATGGGATTTATTATGGTGGCTTAGAGATCGACAGACAGTACGTAAAATCCAGCAAAAATAATAAATATTTAGGCACTACCTACATGGACAAGCTATTTGAGTCTCCATAATTATTTATTATAGTACCATGTAAGGACAAAAAGAAGAGGATCACAGTTTCAAAAATATATTAATTTTTGTTTATATAAAAATATTAACAAGTTGATATTGTTAGTTTTTAACCAAGTTAAATTTGAATCGGCTAGATTATTAATTTTACTTGAGTTTTTAATCCTATTATTTAGATTTTTTATTTGTTTAATTTCAACATAAAAAGATTCGAATTGTTTATAAGCTTGTACAAAATTTAATGCAATAATGAAAATAAAAAAGATTGTGAGTGAGTAAATTATAGTATAACCACATCACATTTTTTTGTTGAAAAGAGGAAATTTTTTGAACAACATAGTAAAATGTTTACTTCATAGTGATCACAGGGTTGGAAGATAAATATAAAGAAAATAGATTATAAACTATAATCCATTTTCTTATTATTAATATTTAATATAGAATGAAAGATCTAGTTCATTTCATAAAAGAATAAACAAATTGAAGAACATGGAATAACACAACCATTAAGAAACAAAATGGATTACAACTTAAAGGGTTGATATCTTCTTTTTTTTTTATAAAAAAAAAGGTTGTGCTATGCCCTATTAGTGCAACAAAATTTCTATTAGTTGCTCTATTAGAAGTAGGGTAACCAATTCAAATGCACTCCTTTTAGTAACAAAACGTGTGTTGATTATGTTATTTCTAATAATGTAACCATCTAAATTGTTCTAAATTTTAAATTTTATTTTTAGTATTTTTATTAACTATGCTATGTTTTTTTCTTAAGAAACCTCACATATGTGTACATGTTGTTAAATTGATGGTAGAAATGTTATCCTTGAGTTATCATGCATTATTGCTTTCTCAACTTGATGGCTTAAAATAGTAAGCACAAACCAACAAATCGCAACTCTTTTTTTATCCATCTTTAATTATTTCTCTCCTGTTATATATGTGTTGATGAGGGATAAAATATACCTATCTCTTGTACTTCTAATTGTTCTGGTTGAGGATGGAAAAAAAAAAGAATATGCTTTTTAACTATGTCATCGATGGTAGTAAAAAAGATGAGGATAAACTTATTGCCTTATAAGCTAACATTCAAATCCATTGCCAATGAATTAGTTTCTAGGATCATATTGTTAATAATATGGAGTTACTTTGTTTTATTATTTATTAAGGGTAGAATAGTCTTTTTACTTTAGCCTATATATAGTCTTTTTGTATTTAGGTTAAGTTAATTATGTTATGAAACCTTACACTTTTCTCTTACGTTTGTATTTTTATTCATTTATTTGGATTATTTTACATGGTATCAGAGCACAACTTAATCTCAAGCATAATTAGTTTCTCTTCTTTTTTATTTAAAGTGATTGTATCATTTGATTTATATAATTTAGTATTTCATCTTCCCTCCAATTTCGACAATCTGATTTATTTATTTTTTGTGCATTCTGTTTTTTTCTTTGTCCATTATGGCTACTTAAAGAGATGATTCACTTTAGTTTGTGAGTATGATGTCGAAATGTAAGGAATTATTTGTATTAAAGTTATGTAATGAGAAACTTTCTTAAGGGTAGAACTCTTGTGAAATCTAAGAATATTCATAAGGGTTATGTTGCTTTGATAGATGTTTAATAAGCAAAAAAACAAAGATTATTACTTAGATTAACAATTCTATTGAGCATTCTATAGGTACAGAATTGGCAAAGTATGAGATAAGAAAGGAAATTTGAGACCATTTACAGAGGTTATTCCCTTAATCGAATTTTACGAAGTGTTATCAATTAATGAGAAACATATGAGCTCTTTACTAGAAGAATATAAGTATTTAGAAGTTTTATTTTGTTATGATAGATCTTTGGGATGAATTAACTCTTACAAAATCAGTATAATTAAAAACATGTGGTGCCTATATTGGTCATAGAGAGCAACAATGATTCATACAATTTTCAATAGCACTTCTTAGAGGCTCAATTTTGCATCATTCTCCACTTCTCTGTATTGATTTAGTTGTTAGCAAATTATTAACTGAAGAAATACATTTTCATTCTTCTTCTAAAAAATAAATTATTTCTAATCCTTTTGTGTTAGCAACACCTTTCAAACTATTCTCCAATAATCATAATAAGGCTTACACAAGGGTTGTCTTAAACAAGTGAGATTTTTATAAGTATAAGGGTCATTGAATGACTTAATATCATAAGCTCAGACAACAAAATGAAATCTAAAAACCTGAAAACCAATCACAATTTAATTGTCATAGACCACCTTTAGGTTACAAACCATCATACAATAATAATGCAACAACGATCTTATCAGGTTTTTTCATCAATCCTAGTACTCTAACTAAGTAATTTCAGAAATTGCTTGGGATTACAAACTACCATGCAATAATAATGCAACAACAATCTCATTAGGTTTTTTCATTGATCCTAGTACTCTAACTAAGCAATTTCAGAAGTTTCTCTCCTTACAATAAAAAACTATGTTTGTTTCTTTTTTCAGAGGTCAGTTGAGTCATAGTTGTTTAGCTATGTCATATTCTCAATAAGTCTTAGATTTTGGTGCTTCACATCATGTCTCTATACCCTTCATCTTTTATGTTTATGCCTAATTCATCCTTTATTCATATTATGATTGTTGATAACACTTCTATACCCTTTATAGTTAGTGGACCTGTTATCATACCTCATATATCTATCTCTAATGTCTATCTCATTCTAAACCTCATATTAAGTCATACTTCAGTTGGTCAAATATATGATTCTGGTGATTATTTAGTTATATTTTCCTCTTTTTTTTTTGGAGGATCTGTAGTCTTAGAAGTTAATTAAGGCAGACTGTAAAGAGAATGGTCTATATATTTTAGATGAGTTATGTAAAGAGAATGAAGTATATATTTTAGATGAGTTAAAAGTGTCAGTTGTTGCTACTATTAGTGTTGATTTCTGTTCTTTTAGATTTATCCATTCCTCTTCTAGTTTTTATTTATGACATTCTTGTCTAAGTCATGTTTCGTCTTCTTGTTTGAAATTTTTGACATCCATAAGATACTTAGAAATTTTACCAACTTATGGTATTTTTATTGCATTGAATGTAAATTGACAAAAATATTTTTTTTACCTTTTTATAAAAGTATTTCTATTTCTTCATATTCATTTGATTTGATTCATTCTAATATATAAGGACCTTTTTCTTTTATCATAAAACAGGGTTTCTATATAATGTTTTTTTTATTGATTATCATACTTGTTATTGCTATGTTTATTTAATGAAACATCATTCTAAATTCTTTGAGATATATACAACTTTTCGAGCTCTTGTTAAAACTCAATATTTTGTTGTTATCAAATGTTTTAAATGTGATCTGAGTGGGGAATACACCTCTAATAAATTTTATAAATTATTTGAATTAGATGAACTATTCACCAAACCTTATATACAAATAATCCTAAGCAAAATGGCGTTGCTTAAAGAAAAAATAGGCAAATTGTTAAAACTAATTATTCTATATTATTCTATGCTTCAGCTCCTAATGTGTTTTTAGGTGAAATTGTTCTTAGTGTTATAAGTTTGATTAATACAATTTTCTCTTCTCATATTTCAAGTATATCTTCTTTTTATAATTTCTATGAGTATGCCTTTGATTATTCTTTCCTTAAAGTTTTTGGTTGTATTTATTTTGTTCTTCTTTCTTATGTAGAACACAACAAGTTATCCTCTCGATTTGCTATCGTTTATTTCTTAGATATGATGAAGGTAAAAAGAGCTATCATTGTTTTGATTCTATAACTCAAAAAATTTATGTGTCTCGTTATATTATCTTCCTCAAGCATATACCTCTTTTTTATTCCATCAACTCCTCATAGCTTGTCTATATCTGATCTTATTCTTACATATTAATTTTTTAAGGATTTTGATAGTTTATCATCTCAGGTTCCTAGTACCTCAAATATCCCTCCTCATATTTGATCAATTTGTATTGAGTATTTGTCAGGTATTGACAATTTACTCTTTGGCACACCTTGAAACTCCATTCTCCTCATGATCCTTTTTGCTTCGTTTTAGATTGTGGATCCACCTTTACATCAATTCATACACTTTTATAAGTTTATAAAGTTACCAAATTTTGCTTATTCTTATTATTTTTTATAATTTAATTTCTTTTAGCTTGTGTTCATTATCTATCTGATCCTTCTTTTTATAAAAAAGAAATTCTTGATCTTTTTGGACATCAAGCTATAAATGATGAACCTTTTGCTTTGTAGAAAAAAAAAGATATTTGGGATTTGGTTCATCTACCTCTATATTAAGAGTGTTGGTGGTTATCGTTAGGTGTATAAGATCAAGATTAATTTTGATAAATCTATTAAGCGACACAAGGCTAGGTTGGTTGCGAAAGGGTACTCTTAATAATATGGTGTAGATTTTAAGAAGACATTTGCTGCTATTGCTAAAATAATTACTATTTATACTCTTATTGTAGTATTTTTGATTCGTTAGTGGCATCTCTCAACTTGATATTAAAAATGCTTTTTGAATGAAGATCTTCAAGAAAAAGTTTATATGGCTCTCTTTCTTGGTATTTCGCTTAAGAAAATATTATATGGTCTCAAACCAGCACCTTGTATTTGGTTCATGATAATTTTTGTTGTGATCTCTTTCCTTGGACTTGTTTCTAGTAGTAATGATTCTACAATTTTTATTAAGATAATTGACATACGTCGTATCATTATGTCTTTATATATTGGTGACAAGATTATTACTGATGATGATATTGATGATATTTTATTTTTAAAGAAAGAATCAAATAGTTTGAAATGAAGGATTTATGTTATCTACAATATTTCTTGGGTATTAAGGTAGCCTATTCACCTAAAGATTGTCTTTTTTTTTTCCAATCAAAATATGTTGTAGATATTCTTGAATAGACTAGATTTACTGATATTAAGACTATAAATACTCCCATTGAGGTTAAAGCAAATATATTTCTTGTGATGGTTTAGTTTTGCTAGAGCCTACTATATACCATACTATTATTGGGAGTTTGGTAAGTCTCACTATTACTTGTTCAAACATTGCATTTGTTGTTCATGTTGTTAGTCAGTTTGTTTCTTCTCATACTTCCATTCATTAGAAAATTGTTATTTGTATTTTGCAATATCTTCTGGGTATAGTCTTTCATAGTCTTTTACTTCCATCCATCTCTTTTTTAGAGTTGCATGCACACTCTAACGTTGATTATGATAGTGATCCCACAAATTACAAGTCTGTTATTGGTTTCTATATCTTTTTGAGTGATTCTTTTATTTTTTGAAAGAACAATAAATAATTTATTATTTCTCAATATTCAACTAAAGCCTAGTATTGTGCTATAACATTCGCACTAAAAAGATTTTTTGGTTATGATTGTTATTTTTCCTCATCTCACTCTTATGTATTGTGATAACTATAGTTCTATTGAAATTACCTACAACTCGTTTTTTCATAAATGAACTAAGCACATTGAGATCGATTGTACCTTACTCATTATCATCTCAAGCATGACACTATCACTTTGCTTTTTGTTTCCTTCTATTTGTAGATTGAAGATTTATTTATCAAGTTGCATCTTATTTCCTGATTTTATTTTCTACTTGGCAAAACTCTCGATGCTTGTAGCTGCTATATCATAAGTTTGAGGGGGATATTAAGAATATAATGTTACTTTGTTTTAGTATTTATTAAGAGTATAATAGTCTTTTTGCTTTAACCTTTATCAGTTTTTTTTTTTTGGTATTTAGGTTAAGTTAATTATGTATTGAAGATATTCATTATAAAACCTTAGCCTATTTCTTATGTTTATATTTTCTCTTTATTTATTTGGATTGTTTAACACATATATCATCTATAGTTTTCTATCTTATCAATACATATGATGGTTATGTCTTTTGATGTCTAATCTCCATTTAAAATCCATTTTTTTGGTGATAAATCCTTACACCTATGTAATTGTAGATGAACAATTTCTTAATGTCTCTAATTGTAGCTTTTTTTAAGCTATAACTAATTGTTTTCAACTCATTCCACATTTAAAATACCACGATAATAGTATGCATGTGTTATCAAATTCTCCTAATTGGAAAGCTTCTCTTGTTTTTAGAGCCTCAGACTTTCCTTCTTTATGAGTGTTTTTTCTCCCTTTTCTTTTTTTCCTAAAAATGGACATGGAAAGGGCTGAAAATTCTCCCCCCACCAACAAAATCTAAGCAACCAATTAAGCGATTGGAACATATTTCTCTTAATTAGTTTTAGTAATTCTACTAATTTATGAAAGAATTATCGAAGCATTAAGTGAAATATAAGAATCTAGCTCATGGTACATGAGATTACATTTTAGGACTATCATTTAAAATTAGACTATATAGATAGAGAGAGGAAATATCATGTGGAATAGCTAGCAATACAAGTCAGTACTACATTAGTACATGTAACATCATCAATGGCTTGTGTTTGTGGTCCCCTCAACTAAAGTTAGTTGCTATGCATGCATGTGTCTTCTTAATGGATCTCTTCTTTTCACAAAAAAATATGTAAGAAAATAAAAAGACATGCCCGATAGGGTTTACCAAAGTTCATGTTGGGTTTTTCAGTTATCACTTTTTAATGAAAATGGAGAATATATATTAAAAATAACTAGACAAAATGGTTAGGAAAAAAAAGGTCTGGATACATAAATCCATACTTTAAAAATTGAGAAAAATGAAAACAAAATATCAAAGACGACATCCAACTGGATTAATCCATTATTGATGCTTTCTGCACCTCAAAAAAGATCATTTCCTGTACATATAAAGTTGTCGTCAATTGCCAATAGGGTCTTGGCCTGGTGGTCAAGAAGGGTTTCTCCCTTCCTCTCACCTCAGGTTCAAGTCTTATCAAGCACGTCTGTCACCCCCGCGGTGCCTTACATGCTCATTGGGCTTGCAGGATGTTCAATGAGCCCGAGGATTAGTTGTGGTGCGCGCAAGCTGACCCGGACACCCCGGTTAAAAAAAAAAAAAGTTGTCGTCAATTGCTTTGCCCTATATGCTAACTGCAAAAGATTAAAGCATAGATGGACTCCTAATCTTAGAAAGGTTATGTTAATTTAGTTATTTTTTAAGTTATATGAATTACTGTCTTATTGAGAAATGTTTTTCCTTGTAAAACATGTCGATTGGAAAATTAATTTTGTTGATATATTTTCGACAAGTTTCGCCAAACATAATTTTTTTTTTAGAAAAATACTTTTCAAACGGGGCCTGATTAAGAATGATTAGAATTAAATATTGCTAAAATTGATTGTTGCATCTAGTCGCCACCTATGGTAATCTTCTCCTAAGAAACGAAAAGAAAAGTCCTAGCTTGGTTTATAGAGCGGGCAGATAACTTGGGCTAGCTCGGGTAAATCAAAGCGACCTCGTTTCTAGTATCAGTACTCCCAAGGTAGTCAAAATCGCGAGCCAACTCGCAAAATCGTACGATTTTGCGAGTTGGCTCCGAAAACCTGGTTGGACCGGAAAGAAAAATCGAAACCGGTCAAACTCGGTCAAAAATCGTAGAAAAATCGTAAAAAATCGTAGAAAAATCGTAGAATAATAATAATAATAAAAAATAATAATATTTAATTATATTTAAATTCATTTTTTAAATTTAAATATAATTAAAAATAATAATTTTTGTACGGACATTTTATGATCTTTCTACGATTTTACGATCCGAGATATCTGTAATTAATGCGACCTACATCAGGAGAGACAGGTTAGGCAATAAAGATGCCCCAACAGCAGTATCCCTTAACCAAGATGATAGTTTTATAGAAGAAAAAACTCCAGTCATACAATATGCAAATAAATATCGGATTCAAATGTAGCTTGAAGGAAAGTTCATAACCAGTTTTAAGTCTTGGTGTATTATAAACACATCGATCGAGTGCATAACCTGGACATAGTTTGAATGGATCAACTTCCACACAAGTTTATTTTAACGAAACCCGGACTAGATCCTGAGTCAGACTCACAAAACCAGGGCATGTAAAATAAATAAAAATACCATCTCTTATTGTATAGCATAAAATTCACCGAATTCCTTAATTACAGAAAAAAATAATAATAAGTTAAACATGTAACCCTAGCAACCTAACTTTAGCCTCACAGCCTGTCCTCGAAGGATCATCTAAATTGCCATATTTCTGATTTCTCTTAATAAATTTCACGCCAATCATCTAGAAGGTGATCTAGTGTTACAAGTTTAGAAGTAAAGGGTTTGTTTTCCTTGTGGTCTCAGGTTCGAGTCCTGTGGTCTGTAATATGATGGACATTGAAAGTTTACATGATTGTTAATTTCAGGGTCCATGGAATTAGTCGAGATGCGCAGAAACTGGCATGGACACCGTATTAATCTTTTTTTTTTTTAACGCAACGCTTCTATCCAAAGGAAATGTTACTCTTGCACCTGCACAGAAGAGGCAATCATATCTTCACCCAAGCCAGCTAGCTTTAGCCCGTACAGTTTTTAATCCCAAATTGCTAATCTTGTCTGTACCCTTTTTTTTTCCAGCTCAACTATGATCATGATATATTATTCAACTTACTACTTTCCATCAACATGAATTGATTTACTATTCTTTTCTTCATTAGAGATCAACTCACATGTTAAATAAATAAAAATAATTAAATAATATATAGACAATCAGACAGACTTTTCAAGGTTCTGTTTAAATAAAAATTGTAGAGCAGAAGAAAATATGATTAGTAGCCAGTCAAGCACTTTCAGCTCCTTTCAATAACAGCAGCTATATTTTAACTCTAATATTCACATCTCTTAGAACTTCTGTTGGATTTCTTGCTTCTGTCGGTGTTTTCTCTTAGGAAACTTTTGGTGTTAAGTTCGTCATCCATGTTTGACTGGATAAGTTACTTGTATGCTGATGCACTATGACCGTACACCTTCTCTTCGGCATAGCCAAGGACCGCATCTCTCTTTAATTTCTTTCTTTTTGTTCGGTTCGGTGAATAACAATTATATTTTTCTCGTGCTACGCGGTGGATTTAATTTTTTTCTATGAAAAAAAAAATGATATTTTTATTAACATGAGGTAACATATTAATCTTAAAATTTTCTGATTAGATTTATTACTTAGCTCAAGTTTAAAATTAAATTATTTTAAAATTATCTAGAAATGATATAGTTTATTTGACTAACCTAAAGACATCTTGGTAAAAAACAATTTGAGAATGAAATTGAGAAAACAAGATAAAATTAATATAAAAAACCTCATGACCTAACTTATTATCTAATTTAGATCTTAAATTACACTATGTGAGAGTTGTTTTGTTGAGACATAGTCAACTTGGTTGGTCAAAATATAATCCAATCACCTGGTAAAGAAATCTGAGGATAAAATTAAAAAAAGAAGATAAAATTGAAATAAAACCTATCAACCCATCTTGTTTTTTTCTAATCTGAATTTAAAATTAAGCTGTGTAAGAGTTTCTTTGAAAAAGACTATCTAGAAATATGACTTGTCAAAAATAAGTAGAATAACTATTAAAACAATTAAGGATAAAATTGTAAAAAGAAAATAAAAGAATGAGAACAAAAAACTTACCTGTTGTTTTTCTCATTCTTTTATATTAAAATAAAATTGAAAAAATAAAAATAAAAATAAAAGCCTTTATGCCATAGCTTTTAAAAAAATGCAATTAAATGAACTAGTAGCCGTTGGCGTGAGCTAATTAGATGAATTACTGGTTCAATAAAGTAAGCAGGTAATTGACACCACCGTCCATCCTGCTCACAGCAAACACGTTGGTCAATGATAGTTGACCAACTCGTCCAAATTGTTTGAAAGCTCCGGAACCATAACTTTCTTGCACCGTCCCGTGAAGATGATTGGCTCCATAGCTAGCAAAGCAATTTCTATAATTATCATTACCAAAGTAGATATATAGATTGAAGGGTGCTGCTCGATCAATTATTTAGTCCTTGTGTTTTTCTAATTTTTTTTATTTTATTGAAAGAGTCCTTTTACTTTTTCATTTTGTTTTATCCAATTCCATAGTGATTGTATGATATTGAGTTTTCACCCATGTTTGAATGTGTTTTAAGAATGTATATGCATTGAAAAAACATCCAATTGATTTTTAAGTATTTTTTGATAATTTTAAAATATTTATGTGAAAAATATATAAAAAGTATTTTTATGTAGTTCAAAAAATAGATAATTAAAAATAAAAAAGTTAAAAGGTTTCCGTTAACAAAAAAAAAAAATCTTTTGCATACAACCAAGTCTCTAAAAAATATAAAAAATCATATCATTTAGTATTTTCATACAAAAAATATGTATTGGCATGAATATCGGGATTTAATAATTACTTTGATGAATCCATGAGAATTTGACCAAAATTTCAATAATTCACAATTTTAAGTCATGATGATTAATGGTAAAAATTGTAATATAAATACTAAATCTACAAGTAGAATGATATTTAAATATCTTGAACTAACCAAAAGGTTCCAAGAATTATTTTGAGTTTTAACTAATTTTTAATTGGAATATTTTTGTACCATGACAGATGAATTATGGAAAACCTATCCACCTTCCATGATAGATGAACCCCATAAGAGTTTCTAAATGAATTTCTTTCTCGTGAAAATTTATTTTTGAAACACGAGACCATAATAAAATTCAAAAAAACCAAATTTATTCACACGGATAAATTGTAGACATCAAAACATTTAAACAACATCAAATCTCACAATGCAACTTACCTCAAGTATGGTGCACTAAGGTGCTAATACTTTTTTTAGCCACAACCAATCCTTTACCCTTTGAATTTTTGACAAGACCAGTGCACCTAGATTTTTCTAGTAACCTTGAATCAAACAATTAAATGGCGACTTCAACGAGCTCCCCTCGACATCGCACGTGCACGTGCGGCAAATCCATTAAAGGCAACCGACCTCTCTATGATATGTTGTGCCGCTTTAATTGATTGGAGGGGAGTCATCTCTAGTATGACTTGAATTTTCTCAGAATGGGTTTTTATCCCTTTACTATTTATTAAAAATCCCAGGAATCTCCCTCTATTGATAACAAACACACAGTTAGAGGGATTGAATTTCATTTGATATTGATCTAGCATATAAAATACCTCTTTTAGATCTAAAAGATTTTGATCAACTGTCATACTTTTTACCAGCATATTATCAACATAGTCTTACAATATCCTCTCTTACTAATGCTTGAAGACTTTTTTCACCATCTACTAGTAAATGACCCTAATTTTGTTCAGTCGGTTTGAAGGAAATAACCTTATAACAATATATCCATTGCTTCGCTATGACTTATATATTCTCCTTAACATTCGGTGTATAAAGATCTAATGGCATCTAGAGTTAGCATTGAGAAAGCTAAGAAATTTGAAACATGTTGTGAAACCCACCAATCTATCAATCTTGGAAAGAGAAAAACTATCATTTAAGTAGGCCTTGTTCAAATTTCTAAAGTCCATATATATTCACCATTCGTAGTGATTTTCCTTACCATTATCATATTCGTCGACCAATCAGGGTACATCACCTCATGAATAAATATGATGACAAATAAGTTTATTATTTTTTTATTAGAATGTTTTATCTCTCACCCCCTATAATTATTTTCTTTTGACAAATAAAGAAGAAGGTTGGGTTAACTTATAATTGATGTGTGGCCACCCTAAGGCTAATCCCAGACAATTTGAGTGTCCAAAAACAAAATTAGTTTTTTGAGATGGTGAAAAGCTCTGTCAAAGCTTGTTTCTGACTAGGCTCCAAAGTAAATCCCATCTTTATGTCACCTTCTCTTCCTTGAGAGGTACATCCTTTATATAATCAATGGCCTTTATTTATGCTTTTATTTATTCCTTCCCAGGATCTTGTTAGTCCACTACTAAAACCTTTTTACCTTAAAGACACAAAAAGACACATTATCTAAAAGATATATAGTTTTCCCGTACTATGGTCACCTCTATATGAGTAGAGAGTTTAAGGGACAGGTACCTAGTACTAAGAGCTTTGTTGATTCGATAAACCAAAACTCTTCCAAAAATGATGTTATAATCTAGACTCGTATCAATGATCATGAAAGTCTGTTGGATAGTTATACATTTATGATAAGTATTGATGGTGACATGGATCTCTTGTCTAAAAGATATATAGTTTTCCCATAACCTGGTCCCCTTTATATGAGTAGGGAGTTTAAAGGCCAGGTACCTGGTACTGAGAGCTTTGTTGATTCGATAAACAAAAAGTCTTCTAAAGATGATGTTATGGTCTAGACTCATATCAATGACCATAAAGGTCTGTTTGATAATTATACATTTATGATAAGTACTGATGTTGATATGGATCTTTTTTCTAAAAGATATATTGTTTTCCCATACCATGGTCACCTCTATATGAGTAGGGAGTTTAAGGGCCAGGTACCTAATACTAAGAGCTTTGTTGATTCGATGGACAAGAAGTCTTCTAAAGATTATGTTATAGTTTATAATTGTATCAATAACCATGAAGATCTATTGGATAATTATACATTTATGATTAGTACAGATGGTACATGAATTCCCAAGATGCCCTTCACTAGTATTCATCATATACCTATAATCTAAATGAAAAAAGTCTTTATAATAGTTAATCTCAATAAGTTTATTCCTATTTATGCCATCACATCTCTAGAGAGAATATAGATTGTACTGCCATCATCCACTAACATATTATGGACACAATGATTAGCCAAATTATAGAAATGCCCAGAGCATCGTTATGTGGAAAAATTACTCATTTCTTGTCTTCTAGGGTAAATATGAAAGGCTCATGCCACATGCTTAGAAGACAAGAAGTATTAAGGAATTTCTTTCTATATTTTGTTTTTCATTTCCATCATCACCTCTAACTAAGGTTCCACCCAAAATCATATTGATCTCTAGCAATACTTGGTTAGGTTAGCTAGAATCTTCTCCACCTAAATCAATGTTGCTATCCAATTTTTGACCCATTATTTTTATGTTTTGGAAAAAATAAAAAATATTAAAAAAATCCAAAAATCCAAAAATATCTTAACTATTCTAGTAATAATGAGACTATCATAACTATTCTAACTCGGGTAGGTCACCCAGAACAATGAGACCCTCGTCACCAATTCCAACCGGGTAGGTCACCCAGAACAATGAGACCCTCGTCACCAATTCCATCCGGGTAGGTCACCCGTCATAATGAGACCCCTTCTTCCATCTGGGTAGGTCACCCGTCATAGTGAGACTCATTTCACCCTCTTCCATCCAGGTAGGTCACCCGTCATAATGAGACCCGCTTCACCATCTTCCACCCGGGTAGGTCACCCGTTATAATGAGACTATTTCCACCATTCTATCTTTTCTTTACAACGCTTACTATTTAATGTCTTTTACAAGACTTTAGTCGTAAACATTGTAAAGAGGGGGCATCTGTTGCTACCCAATTTTTGCCCCATTATTTTTATGTTTCGGAAAAAATAAAAATATTAAAAAAAGACAAAAATCTAAAAATATCTTGGTACAAGGGAAAAATTGAACAAATTGAGAATTTAACGGTCAATTAAGGGTCAAAACGCACAAATCAAAAATCAAGGACCAAATTAAAAAAGGCACGCAAGTTAAAAGCTATGTTTGAATTTTTGGCTAGAAAAAACTCTATAAATAAAGAGGTATCAGCCACAATTAAAAGGACCAAAAAAACAAACACCCATAAAAAACCCTAAAAAAGCTAAAACCCTATTTTTTTCCTTTCTCTAAGGGCTGCAACCCTTCTTCCCCTTTCCTTCCTCACCTTCTCCGATCAACCTCCCTCATTCTCTCTTCCTCAGCCGCCAGCCCTCTCCACAACAACCCCTTTCCCCCATTTCTCTTTTCTTTCCCCTCCTCACTCCCGTTTCCTCTACATTCCTCCCTAGCCTTCAAACCCTCTCTCCGGCCAGCCTCCTCTCTACTGCCCCATCGACACCACAGATCAGCCATCCACGATGGATGTCTCTTACTCCACCCTCGCAGCCGACACAGGTAGGCCCAACGATCTTGCTCCCCTGCTCCTCCACGTCCAGCGTCCCTTCACAGATCGGCTAGCCTTTCATTATCTTTCCCTCCAGCCGAACCACAACAGCTGCCAGACGCCAGCTGACCGACGACAGCCTCTTCCGCAACAGCCATTAACAAGCCCAACGGCCACCACACAAAGGAAGCCCCAACCGTTAGCAGTCAGAACATGTCGAGAAGATTAAATTCAGATAGTAATGTCATATCTATAAGTAGCCTAACATTTAAATATCTAGAAATAACCAAAAATTTATCTTACATTTAATAACAAGCTTATTAAATCTTGAGGGTTTGGCCTAATATTGAAACAAATCACAAAATTAATTCATGAGAGTTAATGATTAAATTCAGATAGTAATGTCAGATCTATAAGTAGCCTAACATTTAAATATCTAGAAATAACCAATAAAATTCACAGGATTATTCTGAGCGGTGATTGATTTGTTTTTTAATCGATAAACCGTGAAATTAATTCATTAGAGTCAATGGTTAAATTCAGATAGTAAATGTCAGACTTGTAAATGTCACACTTACAAGTAGGCTAACATTTACATATCTAGAAATGATAAAAAAAGTTCTCAGGATTATTCTGAGTGATGACCAATTCTTTTAAATCGATAAACCGCGGAATTAATTCATGAGGATTAATGGTTAAATACAGGTAGTAAATGTCGACCCTACAAGTAGGATAGCATTTAAATATCTAGAAATAACCAATAAAATTCACAGGATTATTATGAGCGGTGATCGATTCCTTTTTTAATCGGAACATTTTATACGAGGCATAAAATTGCGAAAAACTCATCCACGATAGATGATCCTTTTAAGGAATCTACATGGATGTTTTTCCTGATATTTTATTTGGGTTCACGAACTCATAATAAATCTCAAAAGCTAGATTTATTCACATGAATAAATATGGCCCGTTGAAGCGTTCAAAATCACATCAAGATAGACAATACAACTTACCTCAGGTAAGGCGTATTATGGGTGCTAATACCTTCTATTTACGCAACCAGTCCCCTACCTTTGAATCTCTGACCAAACTAGTGCAACCAGGTTTTCCTAGCGACCCTCAACAGCTAGGTGACGACTCCTCAACAACTCCATTGCGAGAGATAAAAACCCCTCCCGGGACGCCTCGCGGCGACGTGCGACAGAATGGCGACTCCATTGGGGACGGTATTTTTTCTGAAAAAAATATTGGACTAAGCTTTGAATATTTTGATGTGATTTATTTGTTTCGATGTGTTTCTTCTTAGTAAGTTTCTCTCATTTTTATTTTGTGCATATGTACATATATCCATGCATTGTTAATTTATTTGAGTTACATATTTGTTGTGTGCGACTTAAAGTTAAGTGGAGGACTAACAGCTTACCTTTGACTTGAGTCAAGATTTAAGTTTGTGTAAACCCTAAATCTTCACTGAGTGCTTAGACTGGTAGTGATTGATATACATACCATCTCATTACCTGCTAAGCCCCATATTGCCTTCACGAAGGTGATCCCTGGGACAACAAGAAACCCTGATTAGAGACCAAAGTAGCAAACTCACCATTTGTTGCCCAAAGATTAGAACCAATCATTAAGTTGTTTTGCATTAAGGCAAACCCTTCTTGAAGCATCTTGAATTCAAAACTCATGGGCAACACAATGGTCGTTACTTAAGAAATTTTCATTGTAGAGTTTAAGAAAAAATTAAATTTTTTGTTTATCATGCAATTGTTATGACCATGTGTCACTCCTTGAAGGGCGAGCCTATAAAAAAAAACATGCATTCCCACAGTTTTGAAATAGGGGTCCCTCAATCTATCATCCTTCGAAGGGTCAAGAGTTAGAGTCGTTGACATTGTTGAGAAGAATTCTCACCGATACAGAAATATCATTCATATTTTTCTACAAGCCAACAACAAAGTTTTGTGCTCTCCAATTAAATCAGTGGGGTCATATCCTTAGATATCATCTGCAAAGTGTTAATGCATTCATTATTGGAGATTGTGGAAAATTCAGGTTTTCTTTTAATAAATGCGGTTAGTTCATATACGAATCCACTTTCAGAAAGCAAGCATCAGTCAAAGAAGTTGCCAATCCATTTAAGTATCATTTGATTTCTCTCCTGATCATGTGGAGTTGTTACGACACTATCAAATCAAGGAGTTTTATGCCGCCACGCACAATAGACCATGTTATTTTGCGCATAATTCTGTCTTTTAAAGCAAAGATAAAATATCCCGAGTTTGAAAACATAATATGGTATTGTTGAATCTGTTTCGGTGTCCGAGAGGTCAAAGCATGTGCACTGCAAGATTACATTGCTCAATGAAGTGAAATTGCCACAAAAAGAGTCTTTTCGTCATATGATGAAATTGTTCATGATTTGCGCACTTTGGTGGTTTGTCTAGAGTGCTTCCTAGCTCGATTCACTTTTTATATCCAATGAGGAGCGCGATGGAGCAAAATAGTGAAAATTTTATGCATTCGTTATACGACATAATCCGGGTAATGGAGATGAATAGTTGCAAGAATTTCAGTAATCAAGTGTGGAAGTTATTTAGCAAATGGCAAGTCAAGTTTTGTGGAGGATGTTATCATCGATAGTGTTAGCAATAAATCATCACGAGCATAACAAAGATCAATGAGCAGTGACAAGACAAAAATGATTGTTTGAAAAGTATGAGAAAAGTGTCACATCGTCAATAATTTTCTTATGGAATCTCATCAGTTATCACTTTGTTTTAGGGCTAAGCATCATTTCATTGAAGCATGTGTTTTTTTTCTTGTCTTATTGTTGTTATGAAATCAAGAGATGTTTACCATTCTTATTTTCGACAAAATATTTTGATTAAACTCCAACATGCAGAATTTAAAGCTTATCATTCCTAAAAATTAGAAGTATTTTGATTGCAGAATTGACTCAACTTTTGTTAAATGACATGATAACCAATATCAAGTGACCGAACAATTTTTTGAGCCCATACCGAGTTTTTGAACCACATCATAGAACCAGGCTTTATTAGTATGCGTATTGACATGTAATTGATTCGGTAGTTATGAACCCGTGAATCATGACTCTTGCACGTCCAAATCATTACATTGGACGAGGTCAAAATTTATCAGTTAAAACCTACTTCGCTTGAAATGACAAAAGGCCATCTTCGTTTATTCCCTTCACTATTGTTGAAATATATATCCTTTGTTAATCCCAATTTGAACTTGATATGATATTTCTTTGAAAAAAAACCAACATGGATCGCACCCTCACACTGGGGGATCCAGAAGACCACCATCGACGACGGCGCGTGGGCTGACGCGCCACTAGTGTCCCTGTTGCTGCCATCACTATACCTGAGGTCTTTTTTTGTAATTTTTTATGTTTATATGTTTATTTGAATTTTTATTGTATTTTTAATTATTATTTGTAAAATGTAAATGAGAAAGATATGAAAAAGAAAATGTGTGTGTGAGTTGTATTTTACTTGTAAAATGTGATGAAAAGAAATGAAAAAGAGAAATAGTGTATGTGTGTTGCATTTTATTTTATTTATGTTGTTTTGTTAAGGAAAAGAGAATATAAAACTACAAAAAAAAGTGTTTTATTTGCATATGGCCAAGCTGTTTTCCAAAAAATTATCTTAGATTTAATAACAAGTTTATTAAATCTTAAGGGTTTGGCCTAATATTGAAACAAATTGCAAAATTAATTAATGAGACTTAATGATTAAATTCAGATAGTAATGTCCGATCTATAAGTAGCCTAACATTTAAATATCTAGAAATAACCAACAAAATTCACAGGATTATTCTGAGCGGTGATCGATTTGTTTTTTAATCGATAAACCGTGAAATTAATTCATTACACTTAATGGTTAAATTCAGATAGTAAAGTAGACTAACATTTACATATCTAGAAAAGATAAAAAAACTTCCCAGGATTATTCTGAGTGATGACCGATTCTTTTAAATCGATAAACCGTGAAATTAATTCATGAGAATTAATGGTTAAATTCAGGTAGTAAATATCGACCCTACAAGTAGGATAGCATTTAAATATCTAGAAATAAGCAATGAAATTCGCAGGATTATTATGAGCGGTGATCGATTCCTTTTTTAATCGGAACATTTTATACGAGGCATAAAATTGCGGAAAACTCATTCACAATAATGATCCTTTAAGGCATCTACATGGATGTTTTTCCTGATATTTTATCTGGGTTCACGAACTCATAATAAAATCTCAAAAGGTAGATTTATTCACATGAATAAATACGGCCCGTTGAAGCGTTCAAAATCACATCAAGATAGACAATGCAGCTTACCTCAGGTAAGGTGTACTATGGGTGTTAATACCTTCCTTTTACGCAACGAGTCCCCTACTTTTGAATCTCTGACCAACCCAGTGCATCCGGGTTTTCCTAGCGACCCTCAACAGCTAAGTGAAGACTCCTCAACAACTCCATTGCGAGAGACAAAAACCCCTCCCGGGACACCGCGTGGCGACGTGCGACAATTAATATGGATATTCCTATTTACAAACTATTACATAAACCTTTTCTATCAACCACTTAATCCCTTGTTCAAGGTATAATATTGTTCGATACATGTCCCCTATATCGATGGAACATACAATACTTTTAGAGTGAGTATAGGGATTTCTTTCAACTATTGGGATATTGCACAAATTCTTTATCCTTAATTGTATAGATTTTGGTGATAGTGATGTTTATATGAGTAGAAAACCTTTTAGAATATGTAAAAGGTTCACCCAATAAACCTTACCTATTATTTTTTGATCTCATATTCCAAATAAAGGAACGATTCCACCTAAATAATACCTTAGTTTGACATTTTTATAAGAATATGGAGGGTCATATGGCAACAAACTTATCTCAAGTAAACCTAGCTTAGTGCAAAGATCTTTAAACCCTCTACCAGATACTAATTTTTTTTGTAGGGAGTATCTTTCACATTGCATCACTATTTTGAATTACTTGTTTTAAGATACTATGTATATTTTGCATGTGTTCCCTCATATCAACAAGACCATCATAGTTATGTAAAATCATTTTTATGGAGATATGATCATGAGAAATTCAGGTATTCAAAACTCGCTTGTATAGGGGTGGATTTGTATTTATTGAGGTTCATAAATACCATTTTAGATGTTCTCAAAAAATGACCACCTTTCAATCCTTTATTTATAAGATTTTAGAAAGGTTAAGTACTCTGATGTAGAACAACAAGATCAATACATATTATCCATCTCATAATTTAAGAAGGAGAAAACTTCTAATACCTACTTTGTGTGAGGGTATCATGATGATAAAAACAATCTCTCGCAAGACTTGATGAATGTTAAGGCAAAACAGTTTCTTGAACATCATTTTATGATGGACACAGGACCTTTCGTGTTACAGAAGGTATAAGAACTTCCAGGGGTAGCGAAGTTATTTTGGTCTTGAGTAGTTAACACTCTTTGAGTCAAGAGCTATAATTAATTAATGAGTTGTGTAAAATCTAGCTGGGAAGAAGTACCCACGATAACATGTAGATCTTTAACACATCTAGGTCTAAAATTGTTTTAGTTATCTACCTTGAAATTATTGAAAATGCTAATGATGAGTTTCAGGAAAAAAAATGATGTTTTCTACTAGTTTCCCATAGACAACGCTAATTGATGGTATTCCAAAATTCAATATGCTCATAAATAGAGTTTTAAGTGTTTAGACAACAAGTAATCACATGTTAATATCAATATTCTATTTTCTAGATCTCATGAAGTAAATGATTGGTGGTGAGAGTCCTAGAACTTGTAAAACAAGTTTTCTATGAAGTTTAAAAATCATGAGATAATGAAGTTAATGACTATTAAGTAAGAAATTATAATAAATAAGAGAACGAATTTTTAAGATCAAGAACGAGAGTGTTTTTTTTTTTTTTAGTATGATAAATTCTTTGAGAATTAAAATATGAATACTTTGGAATATACATAATGAACTTTTTACCTAAGTGGTTTAAAAGATATTTATAATTCTTGAACCTTGTTGTTTTAATGAAGTGGAGGGGTTGAAGAGTCATTTTCTACTAATGACATTAATGAGAGATAAATATCTCTTATATAATATTGATAAAGAACAATTTATTTTCCACAACATTAATAAAACGAGATGAAAATACCATAGACCTTAAAGAAGTTATTTCAGACAAACATCCGTTTAGTAGTTTGCCAGACCCATGTCTTTTTAGACTTAACATGTAACTGAACTCAAGAGTGATGAGTCTTGTAGCTTGTCAAATTCATGTCTTTCAGCATAAAACTGAATCCAAAAATTTTAGGTCTAACAACGAACTGGATTTATACCTATTTAGCCTCAACATGTAACTTAACTTCGGGGTATTAGTTCTAGTAGCTCATCAAACTTACATCCACGAAGACTTAACATGTAGTTACTAAACCCAAATATATTGGGCTTGGAAACGAGCAAATGTATGTCACTTTGGTATGGCAGAATGCCAAACCTAGGGATATTAGGTATGGACACAAGTTCCACCCATCTATTGAAGTGTTATCACCCTATTTTTAGACCTTTTAAATACAAACTTAGAATTTTTCACAAAGCATAAAAAATATTGATTCATCATTATGATAAAAAGACACCAAACGGAAAAATTATTAAGAGGTGATTTCTCAACTCATGATCAAAGACTCCCACATAAACATTTACTTAAGATCCGAACACTTTAAAAATAACTACACTGTATTTTAATTGAAACATCATGCAAACATGCAATTAACTTTGCACTTCCAAATAAAATTGATATAACATGGAAGCACCTTGTTGGGAAATTGGCGGACAAAAATAGCATAGAAAATAAAAAATAAAAACAAAATGGGAAAAAAAGTTCTCATAAAGTTGCTGCTTCATGCTTCCAGCAACATTTGGACTCTAAATCAAACAAGGTTAAAGAAGGGTTGAGAAAAACTATAAACCCTACAAAAAAGTAATTCATTTGGTAAAGAAGATGAGATTTGAGAAATGAGAATAAGATTTAAGTTTCATTGTGAAATGCAAGTATTATATTCCCAACAAAACATAAATTAGATATTAAATAATTTTTATTATTGAATAATTTCTCTTCAAGTAGTCTATTTCTCAAGAGATTTACAGATCTTTAAACTAACTTAAAAAACTAACCTAAGTTGATTAGGAAATCCTAAAATAAAGGAAAAACAATAAAAATCCTCCAAAAAATAGGAAATCTAAAAATACAGGGAAAATAACAATGATGGCTTGCAGAACGCCTTCTGGGTGTTATTTGGAGAATTTTGGACTTTGCTTGGTTACAACAAGTAGATCCCTCGTATAATTGAGCCTGTAAAATCTCTTAATAAAATTTAAGCACAATCCTATAATCAGATAGAACATTATGAGTTTTTTGGTTAGCCGAATCAATTTGCATAACCCAAATCTCTTCTTGAACTTAACTGTATCACCATTCCATAAATATTTCCATAAAGCTATCCACGTAGCTTAATCGTGACAAATGTGCAACTGAATAATCAGAACAACCGGCACCAACTTCCGAAGAGCTGCAGAATTATGCCACATCTCTTGATGCCAGCCGAGGACCGCAGCAATCATTCCCGGTGTAGCTGAAGTGTTCATCCAAACTTCTTGCCCGACATGCCACTCCATGGAGCATCAATGAACGAGCAACAAACCAATCCACTAACTCACCACTGTAAACAAGTTTATGTCCAACAAACCAGACAGACAAAAGCATGGTGTAAGGAATGAGGAATCCCTCTACTTTACCATAAGTCCCCTCACGTGAAGAAAAAATGTCCTGCCAATAAGTTGATAGTTTTCCAGTACAATATGGCAAGCCATTCTTGAACTGATATCGATAGTTTTACCGTATGATGTTCCGCCAACAGGTAGAATCATTCTCAGCCAGCCTCCAAATCCATTTAAAAAGAAGTGCTTTTTCTTTCTCTACAAGGAACCAAAACCGATCCCACCGCCATGCTTTGGCCTTGCTATCAAACTCCAATCAAACTTGCATATAGTTTTTCGACCACAGAAATTGATGCTCCAAGGAAACATTATCTTAAACATGGACATAAAATAGATTGGGAGACTGGAGATGACTGTTCTAATAAGACATTCTTCCTCCAAATGATAGCAATCTCCTCTTCCATGGCAACAATATATTCCTTATCTTTAGTATAACTGGCTTCCATGTTGACATATGCTTTGGACTAGCTCCCTGAGGTAACCCAATGTATCTGAAAGTCTGCGTATCAACTCTCTTCAAATTCATTAATATTATTGATTGCAGGGGCAGAGAATGATTGTACCATCAGCATATTGTAAATGGAGGATTGATAGGTTATTCCCCAGCTTAACACCACTGAAAAAACCACCATCCATGGCTCTTCTGATCAGGACCGAGAGTCCTTCTCTACTATATTGAAGACCTACTTTTTATCATATATAGTCCCAAGTCCATTAAATCTAATATAGAACTTAAAAAGAAAAGAATGGAATATCCATTTAAATCTTTCTGGTGAAAATAACTAAAAGCAATTCCGAGCAAGAACGTGAAAAAAGAAGAAGAAGAAGCATGCCAACTACATATGTATCATGAAAAGGGAAGGAGATTCTCGAGCCAAAGCATGCATGTGCAGTGATTGATTGAGAGTACAGCATGCATGAAGCTCCAATGAAACCACAAATCTTATTATCGAGGAAGCACCGAGGGAAAAGTGTTTGGTAGTGCTGCTTAATAATATAAATTTAAGTTGCAGCATTTTGACATATTTTTTTTATATAATACATCGTAGTCTTAATAATTAAATATTAAAGCGGCGAGTTGAATTTCTATTATTCGTTTTTAATTCAAATTAATCAACTCAATAAAGCTTTAAATCTAAGTTATTTTCATTTAAAAGAGGAGCATTAAAGTGTGGTATTTTGGACTTTATTCAACAATTGCGGCCTGGAAGAACAAAAATGGGAGCAAAAACTTAATCATAACCAATGCATTCCCATGTCAGCAGATCCTGGCTTGAGCTATCATGATTTGGACATTTCATAAAACAGTGTTCGTTGATATGACTAAGCAACTTTCGTGGATACTTCTAAAAGATGAAAATTCTCAAATGGAGGTCACATTCTTCCACCTCCATCTTCCTTACATCCCCCACTCGATTATATACGTATGAAAGAGCGATCATTGGAATGATAATGGCTGTCGTGACTCTACCTACTATCTATACAAAGATGAGCCTAGTCTGAATCATTTTTTATTATACATATATATAGATATAGATATACCTTGGATCATTGGAAAAAAATGTAGAATTTTTTTGAGAAAGTAATTATTTTAATTCATATAATTGAATAAGATCTTCTATAAATCATTCATGTTAATTTAAATATTGTTGCACTTGTTTGTAATATTGCATGGATAGTTGATTTTAAAGCTACAAACACACACACACACGTATATATATATATATATATATATATATATATTACATTTCTTAACTTGTCCTCACAATTGTTTTTTACTAGCAATGGTACTTCGACCTTATTTATTAAAAAATATTTATCTTTAAACCTTATTGATACCTGAATATATATTCTAATCTAGTTATTCCATCATTACATGATAGCATAATATCAATTTTGCAAATAAAATCACCTTATCTTGTATATCAATTTTCTAACTTGATTTTTTTATGTTTAAGAACATCCAAATCAAATTAGATGATTGGTTGTGGTATTAAGCAATAGAATCAATTTTAATTGATATAGTGCTACAAAAATCAGACAGATTACGCCAAGCTTTAATAAAAGATTTCTTTGAAGGGAATAAGTGTTGAAATAGTTATGGAATTGGTATTTAAGGCATCGTGATTCCTTTGGTTATCCAAGAAAAATATTTCTAAGTTATTTGAAATTTTTTTAGTGTGATATTTATGAACTAGAATAGAGCCATCATGATTCATTTTTATTTATGATTATACATTATAGTATATAAGATCCACCTAGAGTCACTCCTTTTGGTGGATCATGTTAGTTTGTTACCTCTATTAATGACTATATTAGGATTACCAAGGTGTGTTTGATGAAATCCAAAGGAGAATCAAACTTTCTAATTCAAAAGATTTATAAAATAATTGAATCTCAATACAAAGTGCAAGTCTAGGTTCACTACGGTGATAATAAAGAACAATATCATTGTTTTGAGCTTCAACCACAATTAGAAACATGTGAAACTATTCATCAAACTACTTATTTCAGTATAAACTAGCAGAATAGGGTTGTTGAATGCAAAAATTATGTCTTAATAGAGAATGTTCATACTTGATTTATAGAAGTTCACATGTCATTATTTTATTAGAAGAAAAAACTTGCCTTTGCAATATATCTAACCAATTTGGTATCCTTTAGTTCCAATGATTTCTAGACACCACTACAAGCTTTTGTTAATGCAGTTTGTTCCATAATAGTCCTAAATTTACTATCCTATATTTTTGTTATGCAACATATGTACACCTTTACACACTAATGGAATAAGTTCACTTCTAATTCATTATAATGTGTTTTTTCTTATGTATGTTGATTCTTAAAAGGTGCAAATATTTATCATAATAGATATTTTTTTTTTACGAAGACACCAAGGGCTTTTCTTATAAACCAAAACTTTAAAGGGAGCATTAGAAGGAAATTAAATCTCTAGATTCCAATTTTCTAAACATAAATTTGAATTCTAGTAGTGATGATTTATAAGTTAGAATAGACAATCGAGAAAAAGGTTAGTTGTTTTTCAATGGTATAATTTTGGATCAAAATGGTGATAAAAACTTATTAACTAAAGACATGAATCTCATAAATGCTTTATTGAGTTAGAATCCCTCACAACTAATATATCAAACCAATAAATTATTGAGGTTCTATTTGAGGTATTCAGAAAATTATAAACTCATCAATCAAGAGGTATTCCTATATCAACAAACAAACCATAACTTTTAATTAAGGTTAAATATTTAATCATTCATTATAATAAAATATGTCATTCATAAATAAAATTTCTATTATATGTATTCCAAATAATGTGCAAAAAGTCTTAGCTATGAAAAACATTAGTTAGGTTCTGATGGATATACATGATCAAGTATAAGTTTAATAGTATAATTAAACGTTTTAAAGCAATATAGGCAATAAAGATTACACTCAAACCTAGAAACAAGTTTTATAAGGATATTTGCACTTATAGATAAAATCAACATAATTTTATATTTTTTATCCTTATTTGTGAACTTGGATTAGTCATTATAATTATTTGAAATGAAAAATACCTTTTTGTATGAAAAAGTATTAGAAAGTCTACATAGATCTCTTACATATGTGTAGATACTTTAAAGGCAAAATTTATAGGTGTGTAGGTTGAAGCAATAATTATATGGAGTGAAGCATTCTTCAAGATATGGTTTCAAAGGTTTATAAAATCTATGATAACCTTTATCTTCTTTTTTAATAAGCAAATAAGATTAAGACAATAGATGGAGAATAGGCATCCCAAAGGGTTACCTTGAGAACAAATACATGAAAGAAAAGAAAGAATCCAAGCCAATAACCTTGTTAAGAGAATGACTAGAAGACATTAATACCCTAACATAAAATTTGATATTCTTCTCTAGCTACTTCCACAGTAGAGGACTAAAGATATATAGCTCATAAAAGGTACATGGTACCCATAAAAGCAAAAGATATGAGCCATCAAAAGTTATATAAAACACGATGCCTGGATATTTGGGATCACGTTCAAGCAATGAATTCTTCAACATGAAAGACTTTTTTGTTTAGCAATATCATCTGCAGAGTTTTTAGCCTCATGCAGTACATGAAAGAAAAAACACATCACCCAAGGTTAAGAGAAATGATTTGCAAGGATGAACAATTCATGGAAATATCAAGGCCTAAAAATGGTTTTCTCATCCAGCTTACAGCACTTGAGGAATCATGCTCAATAATAATTTTCTTGTTGGACAAATCACCTCTCAAATATAATAATTATTAAGTCTTTTTTTTGGAATAAAAGAGATATATTGATGGAAACTGTTCAGATGGGCTGGACTATATGGACCAGTCTAAAAGAAAGAAAAAAACCTTTCCTACAGAACAAACAATATAAAAAACGCTCAACTGGAGCTAAGGAAAATTGAGGCCTTGCCCCAAAAAAGAAATGGAGCAAGATGCTACAGCTCGCAGCCTAAAGGGGGACCCGAACTGGGCCCAGGACTAGAAGGCAGATAAGCCCGGGGGCCTAGCAGAGATCGAGCGAGATCAGAGGACGTTTTAAGCTCCTCGTGAAAGAAACCAGGCCAACCTGGCGGCTGGGAACAAGCAGAGGGGAAAAAATAGGGCAAAGCCCTGGGCCGCATTAAGGCCCACCCTTCCAACCAACCCAAATCTCATTCCTCGATGTTCCAGATTGTCTTCAAACCCTCAGGGATGTCTTGCAGGTTAGGGTACTCCATCAGATGGACCCGAATTTACCAGGTAATGAGCTCACTTAGAATATGAACTGGCTGACTATGATCATCGAACCTCCTCCTGTTTCGTTCCTGCCATAAGTGGTAGACCAAAGTTGATAGAACGAGGAAGTTAACCCATTGCGTGATGCTGCCTGTTGGGGTAATTCTCTGCTGCAACCACTACAGAAGCTCATCCCAAAGCAAAGTGGGCCATTGCATTTTTGCCTTGTTGGAAACCAACCACCTCACCCTTGATGAGAATCTGCATGCAAAAAACAGGTGGGTATGCGATTCTACCTGGTCATGACATAGCTTACACCTTTGATCTTCAGTGGTTGCACTTGGCATCCTGTCCATGGTCCTGAGACGACCCTTAAAAGCCAGCCAAGTTATAAAAGCTTGCCGAGGGATGTGTAATGGGTGCCAAATAAAGAAGGAAGACTTGTTTAGAGGTCTTCTGGCCCTCAATTGATCCCACGCTGAGTAGGTTGTGAATTCACCCGAGGCGGAGTGGTTTCATATGATGCAGTCATGCTTGGACGGCTGGGGAAGGAAACTGATGGTTTGCCAAATCTGATGGAGGGGAGTTACTCCTAGAGGGAAGGACCAATGATCACCTTCAATGATGTCTCCTACCCTTGCATTTCAAGGGAGACCTGTTGTGGAGAGGGTCCTATAAGAGAATAGGTCACAGAGTCGTTTTCCTGATGGGAGCCAATAATCATTCCACACTTACGTGAACATTCCATCCCCTATTTGAGTTGTAAACCAACCTGCACACCAAGCTCTAGCCTGTAACAGCTTCCTCCAGGTCCATGACGGCCTGAAAGGCATGTGGACAGACCAAAAGGAACGTCGCCTAAGCAGGTTGCTGTGAACCCATTCTGCCCAAAGCGATTGGTGCCGGAGAAGGTTCCAAATGTGCTTTGTAATAGCCGCTTTGTTCCAGTCCCTGAGCCACTTGATCCCTAATCCCCCCTCTGCTTTGGGACGCAAATTTCAGACCATGCAACCTTAGCCCCTGTCGTGATTAAGGAGGGGCCCTTCCACAAGAAAGCAGAAAGCATGCTCTCCATGCTTTTGATTATGGCTACGGGAAGCATTAACTTTATAGCCCAATAAACCTGTAAAGCAAATAAAACAGAGTTAATAAGCTGGAGTCTACCAGCATAGGATAATGTGGCAGTCGTCCAAAGCTTGATTCGGCTTCTGATTCGATCAAGCAGAGGGAGACAATCCGTTTTTTTAAGCCTTGTGGTGTTCAGGGGATCTCTAAATAAGTGATGGGATTATTGGATTTTTGGATGCCTAGGATCTCCACAAGGGTCTCCTGGATGGGCATGCTTAAACCCGAAAAGTATACAGCACTCTTCCCATGATTGATGTCCAGCCCCGTGAGATAGGAGAATTTATCCATGGCTTGTTTGAGGATCGTAACTGATGTGGCATCAGCTTGACTGAACATGATAAGGTCATCAGCAAAGAACTGGGACACTATCTTAGGGTGCTTACATCGCCAGTGATGTTTGAATCCCGGATCTTTTGTCCTGCTTAAGAATATCATTGAGACCCTCCATAGCTAAAACAAAGAGATAAGGGGACAAGGGTTCCCCTTGTCTAAGCCCCCTCTTTGCTTGGAAAAACCCATGATCCTCCCCGTTTACGGTCACTGTGAAAAAAGGGGTGGTGATGCAAGCTTTGATCCAGCCAATCGCCTTCTGCGGAATGGCTATCGCCATGAGAGCAGCCAAAATAAAGTCCCACCGAACTGTATCGAAAGCTTTGCGAAGGTCCACCTTAATAGCACACCTTGGGAGGCCATCTTGTCTGTGGTAATTATGCATGAGCTCCTGCACCAACATAATAGCCTCAGTTATGCTTCTGCCTGGGAGAAAAGCCGATTGCTCCCTTCCAATAACACTAGAGAGGCATGCCTTTAGACGCCCTGCTATAATTTTTGAAACGCACTTGTAAACCATAGTACAGCAAGAGATAGGACGGAAATCACTTAGCTGATTAGGGGACTCTTTTTTGGGAACAAGAATTAGCCTGGTGGTGTTGATACATCTCGGCATGGCTGATGTTTGAAAAACATGGCTTACGGCCGCTATGAAATCATCCCCCACTGTCGCCCAGCTGTTTTTGAAGAAAAAACTAGTGAACTCATATGTTCCCTGAGCCTTGTTGTTTTGAATAGAGAATAGAGTGGCTTTTATTTATGTCCTTGTCACCTGGGCAATCATAGCCTCGCGTTCCATTTGAGGGGATGCATTTGGGTACAAGAGGTCTACCCCTTCCAGGGCACCTTGGGGTGCCTGACCCAATAATCCCTTATAAAAGCTAACAGCCATGTTCCCTATCTCCTCTGGGTCCCTCACCTCTTCCCCATCATCCCTAAGCAGACTATGAATCCCATTATGATGACGCCGATGAAGGAGGGAATGGTGAAAGAAAGCAGTGTTGCGATCTCCTAGCTGGAGACATTGCACTCTCGATCGCTGTTTGAAGAAGGATTCCTCGGCTTTGCTTAGGGCAGCATACTGGTGGCAGCAAATCATTTCCTTCTTATGAGCCTCTTGGTCACTAGGATTTCGGTCCAACAGAACTTGAGCCTCCATCCACTCCTTCTCTGCCCTTTGAACCCTTGATGAAATGCAGTTCATGTGGCTCCTGTGAAAGTTGCTGAAATAACCTTTAAGAGTTCTAAGCTTGGTGGCCAACCTGTATTTGGGGTTCCTGAAGACTTCCATTCCCCAGGTTGCTTGAATCATTTCCTCATACCCGTCCTGATCTGTCCATAGATTCAAGAATTTGAATCTGCCTCTTCGATGGGTTGGTGAAGGCATGAAGGTGAGAATGATAGGGTTGTGATCAGAGTGGATTCTGGCTTGGAATGTGGCCTATGACTGCGGCCAATTCATGAGGAAGGACTGACTCCCAAAGGCCCAAACCAGCTTCTTTTGGATTGCAGCCCCTCCTTGTTGCCCATTGTGCCAGGTAAGATGCTGCCCTTTAGGCGAGATTTGAGAGAGCTCAGATTGGTGGATACAGTTTGGAAAATCCTCCATATACCTGTGCCAATGGGTATCACCTCCTTGTCGGTCCATCATGCCCATAATAGCGTTGAAATCCCCCAACACCACCCATGGAAGAGGGCTATTTAAAAGCTTTTGACCAGAGAGATACCGCCATAGGGGTTATCTCTCAGACGGATAATTGCACCCATACACAAAGGTTATTCTAAAAGGCCTTGTATCTCCATTTACCACGATATCACATTACCCATTTCTTGCCCATATGAACCATGGTGGCCATCAACATTTAAGGATTCCATCCCACAATAATCCTGCAAAGGGACCTGATATGACCATTTGAGCAGAATTGCCAATTCTGCAACCCTAAACCCGCCTCGACTGACCCAAGATTTTCAAGCTTAACCCGTGGCTCTAAAATGCCAAACAAGTTCATTCTATTTTTGATGACCCATTGCTGGATCTTTTGTTGTTTATGAAGGTTGTTCAGCCCCTTGATGTTCCACGTTCCGATTGTGGTCATTATTAAAAGATATTGGTGGTACCTCAAAATCAAAGACCCCTGGCCTCCTTCTTCTTCCCCCCTTTCCTCTTTTTCACCTTCATAGGCGACTGAACTAGAGGGGTTTCATCCTCGACCGGTTGCTTGCTCTTCTGTTTGGACGATACCTCTTCTCCCTCGTCCTGCCTGACCGTGTCCTCTGATCTTATTACCTCTGTCCTTCGCGCCAGTGCCCTTAGTTGTTTCTCGACTCAGCTGGCTAGCCATGCAGTGAGTGACACAGTTGTCTTCCTCTTTGTTGCATGGTACTGTTGACGGTTGAGTAGTATCGTTGGCTTGGGGAGTTGTTGTGCTTTGACCTTGGTCCTTTTGTTGACCCCCTTTGGTAGCACTATTGGTCGGAGTTTGGCTACTCCCCTCCGTCACCGTGGCTTTTAGGGGCTCTTCCTTTTCCTTGCGATTGCCCTTCGCCATTTGGTTCCCTTTCGCCATTTGTTCCTCTCTCACCACGCAGTTATGCCCGAAGCTGTGACAGCACTCGCAACGCGGCTGTTTCCATTCATATTCAACTTGCACCAGTTGGGGCTTTTCTGTGAGGGGGCTGTCAAGTTCAAACTGATGCATGGACAGTAAGTCAGCATCTAACTCTATGCACAATCTGGCATAGTCTAGCCGCCGGCAGCTAATAGTCTGCTCATCACAAGAAAGGGGTTTCCCCACCATACTAGCTGCCATGCTCAACCCCTGCGTAGTCCATAAAGGTAGAGGCAAGCCTCTCAGACGGATCCACACCGGGATACTGGAAATCCTGCTCCTATCAAATTGAAAACTAGGAGACCATTTTTGCAAGATTATGTTCTTGCCTCCAAACATCCAAGGCCCGCGCTCTATTACCTCCGAGACTGCCTCTTCTATTCTAAAACGAAATATGAAGAACCCATCTGCCACTGTTGTGACATGTTCCAGCCCATAAGGGCTTCAAACTTTTTTTGCTATTAAGTTTATAGCATGGTACGGGAGTTTGCATCCCGTGAAGAAACCAATGATGCACCGTTTCCAGTGGTCCATGCTATGCATTACCATGCCAGCTGGAATTGTGAGACGGCTGCCCGCAGGCTTTTGGGGCAGAGGGTCCAGCTTGTGCCTGGTGGATGAATCGGACACACAAACCTTGTCTGCCCATGTGGTCTAGCGTGTTGCAGGTATTGCGTGTCCCAGATTTTTGGCCACCATGGCAGCTTGCGGCCCCTCATCGTGTTTACACTCAGGTGTTGCAAGTTTCTTGGCAGCTGGGTGGGGGTGGGGTAGTGATGGGTTCATTTTTCAGTTGGGATGTCTTTGGCGGCTGTGAGATGGGTGGTTGGGATGAAGATTGTACTTGATCGTAGCTAGTGGTGTGGCAAGGTAGGGATGAACGGAGGTTTTTTGATGGTTGTCGGCGTTAGGGCAGTGTGGCTGATTTGGATATTTGGGAGCTTCTCTCTCTAAAAATTACATGTTTCTCTCTCTAAAATTTGAATGGGTCGTTGAGATGGGTGGCTGGGATGAAGGTTGTACTTGATCGTAGCTAGTGGTATGGCAAGGTAGGGATGAACGGAGGTTTTTTAATGGTTGTCGGCGTTAAGGCATTGTGGCTGGGTTTTGGATATTTGGGAGCTTCTCTCTCTAAAAATTACATGTTTCTCTCTCTAAAATTTAGATAGACGATTTGAAATGAAAACCTAGGTTCTTTAAATATACTTATGTTTATTGGACTAGAGTGGTAAATGATAAATGATTTATTTTTTGGTTAGACGATTTGAAATGAAAACCTAGGTTCTTTAAATATTGACGGCCAATTTATAGTCCAATAAATCATTTATCATTTACTTGGTTAGACGATTTGAAATGAAAACCTAGGTTCTTTAAATATTTTCTTAGAATTTAAGTATCAAACTTAAAAAATAATTCACATCTTAGAAAAAAATATCATAGGTCTTTTACAAGAGATTGATATGTTATTGTATTAACAAATTGATATGCTAGTAGAAGAATGTTTAAAGTTATATAAAGAGTCTAATTAGATACCAACTAATAAAAAAATACCAAAAACTTGTAGAAAGATTGATGTATTTAACACACACGAACCTAGATTTGGCTTATACATCGAAATTGTTAGTTAGTTTATAGATAATTCACGATAGCAACATGTAAGTGCAATTGAGGTATTTGAAGGTTACGCCTAGAAAGAGAATTTTTGTTCTCTTAATTAAAAATGTATATCGCCAAAGCATTAATACATATACTTATGTTTATTGGACTAGAGTGGTAAATGATAAATGATTTACTTTTTGTTACTTTACCTTTATTATTTGTAATCTTGTTACATGAATAATAGACAACGAGGTGTTGCTTGCTAAAATGCAAAATTTAAAGTTATCTAAGAATAGATTTGAGGATAAATTGGTCAATATTCTAACCAAAATATTTTAAAATAGGCTAAATATGTGTAATATTTATGCACCAACTTAAAAAATTAGCGTTGATTTCTTGTAGATGTTATAGGAATTATTAGAACTAAATATTTATTTTTTTAATTTAAAGCAATATATAAATTTGATATATTGATCTCATCAACATAAACATACTTCATAGAATAAATAAACTCTAACAAAGTAATATATAAAGCTATGAATTGATCATCCAATCTTTTGAATAACACACGCAATCAATCAACTATAAATTCAATATAACAAATGATAATGCGAAAATAGAATATTTTTCCAGAACAAAGGTCACAATGGCCATTCAATTAATGCAAAAAAAATGCTGATTCCAAATTGTGTGCGTGAGTGTGTGTGTTGAAGCATCGTCATATCATGATAATACCAAACTTTACCTCCAAATATTCTCATGTGAAAATTCTAACTAAAAGATGATGTGATAATATATAAGGTATTAAAATTGAGAGTGCATATTTAAAAATCCAATCACTCTCTCTCTCTCTCTCTCTCTCTCTATGAAACAACAAGAATAATATGGTTCCTCAGTGTATAATGCGTACTTGATTAAGCAATGAAAGAATATATCCATTCATCGTAATGTCTTCTTCAGGTGATGGGAATTTCAGAGTTTACTTTGAACTCTATGTGACGTTTACCTACTTGTATTTTCAGAATTTCCAAATCCCTTTTTTTTTTCTCTATGTTTTCAGAATCTTTAAAAGCATCCATTTCTATGGGTATATTTCCCATATGTTTATCAAGTAGATAGCTAGCATATATATATATATATATATATATATATATAGCTGACCCTAGAGGTGACAATATATATATATATAGCTGACCCTAGAGGTGACAATGTGCGGTGCACATATCTATTCTGCATTTTGCCTTGTGCTAGGATCTCATACTCCTACAGGTTCCCTTCTTCATTTAACCGAAATGAGAACACTAGGTAATAGCATCTGCTGCAAATTTTTGGAGTGTTAAAAACCCATTTAAATTTAAAAGTTTAAGTTATTACATAATAATCTTGTGTTAATATGTTTTTAAAAGTGCATTTTTTAGATTCAATTTTTTTACAAACCCATGATTTTTAAATTAATTAAAAAGAATAAGGATGGTGAATTTAAATTCTCGATTGCTTGAGCATTGAAGTTATGATATTGTGTAGAATAACTATTTCGCTTTCAAAATTTTAAATTGTTAAATGATGCCTTAGAGAAATAGTTTTATATTAACTTTCTAGCTAGCAATCTGAAGGGTTGGATCAAGTGTAGTCAAGAACATATGATCATTAACACTTAATTATATGACTAATTAACAACAGATCTCTTTATAGATTATTTTCCACATAGTATATGTGATACTCTTCGCGTTCGCAGGAGGAGGGGGCAAAAACAGGGAAATTTAGGAAAATCAATTAATATACAGCTGAGCTGTCCCTTTTAAGCTTAACATAACATGCATGCTGAAATGACTTCAATATTGCTATTAAAGCCAAATAGCCCCGGCTTCTTTGAGTAGTTTCTTCAAAGAGCCGTTAAGCTGAAGGGTCATCACTGTGTTTGCAGAGCCTACAAATTTGCCCCCAATGAAAACTGCTGGCACGGAGGGGTTGCATCCGAGCCTCATGAGCGCCCACTCCATTTCCTTCCCTCGAGATTCTTCATCGAGCTCGTGAATTGCAGGGCTCACCCCTTGTTCGTAAAACAGTCTCTTGATTGCATGGCACATGCAGCAGGAGCTCTTGCTGAAAATCACCACTGCCTTTTGGGATGCTAATTTTGCTACTCGGTCCATAAATGTATCTTCCTTCTTTTATTTATCTCACTCAGAAGACAATATGCTATGTCAGTAGTCGAGCAAGGAGCTAAATAAAGAGTCTAAGAAATCTATATGAAGATGCAAGAAGAACGACAGTGTTGGTTATTTGGAGAGCTTTATTATAACGTGTGTGCTACTTTTGCTGATATCTGATGGTTTGCTAATTACGAGCTCTTGTGAGCCTATATATATAGGCTAGGCAGCGAGAGCAGTGCATCCAATATCTGCATCGTTTAATGCAAAGTAATTAGGAAAAGTTCCTTAAGATATTTGGATCGATACCCCTGAATTAACGTTGATTTGACAGGGGCTTGTGTCGTTCGCTACAAAACATTTAGTACATGTTTGGCATTGTTGTGCGATCTGCGATTGCCAGATCGCACTACAATTTTGGTGTTTGGTTTGTACCAAACACAGGTACAAAGTGTGGGACCCACACCATTTTTCCACCCAAATCAGCGTTCCAAAAAAAGCATGAATTAGGTGCTTTTTTATCTGTGATTCGTGTTTTGTGCAACGACGATTGTAGAAAATAATACCGTTGAAAAATAAACCCTACCCCTCTCGTCTGCGTCTCATCCCTTCCTCTCCTCTACGCTCACGTGTCGTTGGAATTGCATGCAGAGAGCTTTCACGTCTCTCTCTCCCTCTCTCTCTCTCTCTGCCATTGATGCAGAACAGCCATGGAAGCCGAGAGCTTCCAACGCTGCCTCCGGCAACCATAGGCCACCATTTACGATGAAACCACCACAGGAAGAACCACCTCAGCCTCCTCTACCCGTCGGTATCCTCCGTTGAAACTCTCGTCGTGGTCGGTGAACAGTACCGCCACCTTCCAACGCTGCCTCCGGCCACCACAGGCCACCATTTCAGACGCCACCACCACAGGAAGAACCACCTCGTCCTCCTCTACCCATCGGCACCGGCCGTTGACGCTCTCGTCGTGGTCGGTGAACAGTGGCACTGCACTGTTCACGTGAAGAAGAGTGGAACAGTGCAGCGCACCGTTTCACTCTTCTTCTTCGTGTGCTCGCTGGGGCTGGGCTGCTCTCGGCCCAGCCCAAGTCCAGCTAAGCTGGGCCGACCCATTTAGCTAGGTGAGGCCCAATTTGAATTTTAAAAAAAATATATTTTAAAAATAAATAAAAAATGTATTTTTCTGATGAAAAAAATGACGAGTGACTTCGTTGCACTCCACAACCCTGTTATTTTTTGATTGATTATGAATTAAAAACTTGCAACTGGATTTAGCATTGGAATTATATCCCTACAACTGGGTCGCAAATGTTGTTAGTAATGATATTGTTACCATATGTTGTTCCTCGATCAAATAGCAAGGGATCGCAGAGGCATTCACATATCGATTTAGTTCGTGATGAAATTGCAAGTAGTTTGATGGGAGAATAAAAAATAATATTTGTTTTTTCATGAATTATTAATTACATTATATTATTATAATTATTAAATCTACAATATTTAAAAAATTATATATATATATATATATACCCTTTAAAGTAATTTCACAAGTTAAAAGCAATATGAAAAGTTTGGTAACCAAACACCCAAAACTGTTTTTTTTTCAACCTCCAACTCAACCACAATTTTAACCAAACACTCCACTGCTTATTTTGAACCACAGTAAAAGTGCTTTTTTTGAAACTACTTTTTTTGAACCTCAATTGCAAAAGCAAAAGCAATGTCAAACACACCTTTAACCTAGTTGGACCCAGAATCAAAACACCATGTGGATAAGCCAAATGCTGCCGAAAGCAAGGAGGGAAAAGCTTTTCGAGGACAGAAATGGCAACGGTTGCAGGTGGTGGCTTGTTCATGGATGATAACGGTGGATGATAACGGTGAGGTGAGGGAATGTCAGCTTTCGAGGATCTATGACAACGGTGGATGCCAAGGTGCCGGATACAGACTCCCGCACGAACAGTTGCATATATAATTTTCTCATAAAGCTGCAAAAAAGATTAAGCCCGACAAAAATAATTCCTCCTCTCACATGACTATTCAGCATAATATTTAGGGTTTTGTAAAGTTCGTTGCAGAGGGAATATATAGGCAATTGGAAATGTCAAAATTCGAAATGGAAAAGTCAGCTGTCATATACAATTGTTTTTTCTTTTTTTAAATGAATGCACTCTTAAACACAATCTATTGGTTGTTTTTATAAGTCAAATCAATGCTATCGATTTAAAGTTTTCAATTGATTGCACGCTTACATAAATTAAAATATATATATATATATATATGATAAAATTTAAACCAAAAATATTCTTTTCTCTTAATTCATTCCTTATCATTTCACCATTAACAGCTAGTTACAAACTCACTTGCTATTGCTTTGGCCGCTCTTTTCCTTCTAAAGGCTATCTTGACCTTACTAACTAGATTTAATGAGTGATATTTACGAGGATGAAAATTTAATTAGTATACTCTAATATTTATCAGCCTTTTCTTGCAAGTGAAAAAAGGATACTTTTTTTTTTTGAAATCGGTTGAAGTTATACTTTGTTAATTTTTAAAATAGATTGAAAATGATACTTTGTTAATTTGTAAATTTTATTCTTGAAATCAGCATATTAAAATAATTTATAACACCAAAAAAGATTATTTTCAAACATAAAAATATTTAATTATTTGCACAAAACATTTAGGGTCTGTTTGAGAGTGCGGTTACGGTTGCTTTTGAAAGTGCTTTTCGTTCAAAAATGCATCAAAATAATATTTTTTTTATTTTTTAAAAATTGTTTTTGACATTAGCACATGAAAATGATCTAAAACACCAAAAAAAATAATTTAAAGTAAAAAATAAAAATAAAAAATTTTCATTTTTTTTTCAAAAACGCTTTTAAAACGCATTGTCAAACACCACTCTTAATACACTATATTAATACACTACCACCCCTCACAAGCAGACTCATTAACTCCCAAAATCACCCTTAAAAATAGCAAGAATAAGTTTTCTGAGTAAAGGCATTGAAGGGCATTTCCTTGAGGCTCACCTCTAACTGTTGTTGAAATCGCATGTTCGTCCATCAAAATTGTGTTTTTTGGAATGTTTAAGAATGTGTTTCAAAAGTGGGAAAAAAAAAAGTTTTTTTATCTTTGTTTTTTGCTTGAAATTATTTTTTTGGTGTTTTTTGATGTACTATGTTAAAATAGCTTTTTTAAAATAAAAAATATTATTTTAATACAACTCTAAACAAAAAAAACATTTTAAAAAATAACTTCCACTACATTTCCAAACATATTCGTGGACAATTCAGGTGTTGCCACACTTAGCCTAATAAAAGATCAAAGCTCCTGGATTAGAAACTTTTACTCGTATATCTTTATACATTTATAGTTTGTAAACTAAGTTTAACCAGTAGAGACAACACATCTAAGATGTATGAGTTAAATTAAGAGGTATCAACTATGTCCAAAAGTGTGTATGGTCAGTCTATAGAGGAGAGAGATGCTTGGGCTACCAAGGAATCCTCCACTAGAAGCAATTGAACAAAAGAAACTTCTTTTGTAACAAGGTATCAGAGCTGGATTTCTAGATCTGGGTCTTCATCTTTTGGTAACTTGTGAAGTTTTCTCAGTTTCTATGTTGTCTAGAGAGATTTTTTTTGCTCGACTCAATGGCAAAATTTATGTCAGTTGAGAATTTCAATTTCGTATGTTAGTGATAGGGAAGGAGTTGTGGGGTCATCTCGATGGATCTTCCACAACTCCCACTGATCTTCAAGAGTTAATTGCTTAGTCTACTAAGGATGCTAAGATTGTTTCTTGGATACTGGGGTCTGTTGAACCTCATATGATCAATAATCTTCATTACTTTGGCACAAGGAAGGAAATTTGAGAGTATTGGAGTGAGTACACTAGGATACTCTATTCTCGACTACCCAAGGTAAGTTTAGAGGGACCTTGTTCATAGTGAAAGTCAGAGAGATTAGTTTTTAATGAAACTAAGACCAGAATTTAAGGTTGTGCAAAGTAGCTTGATTGATCGCAATCCAATGCCTTCATTGGATGAGTGTTTGGGGAAATTATTATGAGAAGAGTAGCATCTCGCTACTCAACTTGACTTGGCTCAAAAGACTACATCTACTGAGATGGTGAATGTGGCTTATATGGCTCAAGGAAGAGAACGACAGAACATGAATGTTCAGTGCTTTAACTGCAAAGAGATTAGGCATATTGCAAAATATTGCAACAAGAAATTTTGTAATTAATGCAAGGAAGGCCATATTATTAAAGATTGTCGTTTGTGACCTCATAATCGACAAGATCAGGGGCTTAATATGCAATCAAATTTATTTCTTAGGCACTAGAACCTTCATCTTCAGTGAGTTCTTCATCTACTCTCACTCCTCAGATAGTTCAGTAAATAATTGTATCTGTTTTTTCTACCTTTGGTCTTCAAGGTAAGACTAATACCCTCACTTCACCTTGGTTAATTGATTCTACAGCCTCTAATCATATAACTAGTAATGTAAATGCTTTGTATGATGTGCGCAAGTACACGGGTCAGCAGAATATACAAGTAGCCAATGGTGATAATCTACCTATCTCTTTGGATGGTAATTTGGGGTCTCATTTCAAAAATGTTTTTTGTGCCACCAAAGTTGTCTACAAACTTACTTTATGTTGGTGAACTTGTAGATAATAGTTATGAAATTCACTTTGATCGTCATGGTTGTTGTATGCAGGATCAAGTGTCGGGGAAAGTGATCGCGAAGGGGCCTAAAATGGGACGTTTATTTCCTATTTAGTTATTTATTCCTAGTTTTGATTCTTATGCTTATTCTACTGTCATTAATAATCATCATGTCTAGCATAAGAAATTATATCATCCCATTTCTAATGTATTGACTTATCTTATGAAACATAGTTATTTGGGGAATAAAAATTTATTTTCAACAGAATTTTTGGATTGTAACTCTTATAAACTTTGTAAAAGCGAATCATTTTCTTTTCCTTCACAAAGTAGTCGGGCTTCTAAATGTTTTGAAAATATTCATATTGATGTATGAGGTGTCATGTTCTCTCTCATGTTGAGTATAAATATTTTGTAATATTTATTGATGATCTTAGTCATTTCACCTGGATATATTTTCTTCGGTCTAAAGCTGATGTGTTCTCAACATTTCAGGCTTTTGTTGTGTTTATTGAAACTCAATTTTCTGCTCATATTAAAATTCTACACTCTGACTCTGGGGGGAATATATGTCTAAAGAGTTTCAGGAATATCTCAAAATAAAGGAATTCTCTCTCAACAATCTTGTCCTTATACTCCTCAACAAAATGGGATTATTAAGTGTAAGAATCGTCACCTTTTCGATGGTGTTCGTACTCTGTTGATTGATTCTTTTATACCTCCTAGATTTTGGGTAGAAGCTCTATCAATAGTTGTCCATTTGATTAATTGTTTGCCCTCTCAAGTTCTAAAATTTGTCTCCATACTCTTTTTTATTTGGTGTTATTCCCGATGATGATTCTCTCCATGTCGTTGGGTATATTTGTTTTGTTCACTTACCATTCACTAAACATCATAAACTTATTGCTCAAGCTGCTCTTTATGCTTTTTTAGGGTAAAGTAATACCCATAAAGGGTTTGTGTGTTATGATGCAAATGCTCATAAAATTTATATCTCTCGAAATGTTGTTTTCTTTGAACATCAATATTTTCCAGTCTTGTCCTTCTTTAGATTCCCCTTTTATTCAACTTCCTAAATTTGATGATGATACACCTTATACCTTTGAACGCTTTAAGCTAGGAATTGTATATCAAAGACGTCATCCACCATCTACTTTGCCTCATCTAGACATTGAATCAACATTTGACCTTCACCATAAACTAAGATAATCATCTCGAGTTTCACACACCCTAGATAGGTATGGATACTCTGTAACTACTATTGATAGTACTTTTGTGCCCAAGACTTATGTTCAAGCTTTTACCCCAAGCTTGTTGGCAACAAGCCATGAAAGAGGAACTTTAGGCTCTTCAGAAAAATCACACATAGGATATTGTTTCTTGTCCTACTAGAGTCAAACCTATTGGTTAGAAATGGGTATACACCATTAAATTACAACTTGATGAATATTAAGTAACTACTATTGATAATACTTTTGTACCTAAAATTTATGCTCAGGCTTATACCCAAGCTTGTTGGCAACAAACCATGAAAGAGGAACTTCAGGCTCTTCAGGGTAATCACACATGGGATATTATTTCTTGTCCTACTAAAGTCAAACCTATTGGCTGCAAATGGGTAAACATCATTAAATTATAGCTTGATGTCTCTATAGAATGGTATAAAGCACGGCTAGTCACTCTTGAAAATTGTCAGACATGTGGTATTGATTATGATGAGACCTTTGTACCCGTGACTAAAATGACTACAATACACATCATTATGGCAATCGTTGCTTCTAAAAGATGGTCACTTCGGTAGATGGATGTGAAAAATGCATTTTTACATAGGGGACTGAAGGAAGACATCTATATGATTCCTCCTTCTAGTATGTTTACTCACTCCTCTAATGAGGTTTGCTGGTCGAAACGTTCTCTATATGGTCTAAAATAGGCACCACGCGCATGGTTTGAGAAGTTTTATACTACTCTTCTGAACTTTAATTTTATTCAGAGTCAATATGATTCCTCTCTGTTTCTTCACATAACTACCACTAATATTGTTGCTCTCTTGGTATATATGGATGATATTATTATTACAGGGTCTGACACTGAACTCATTAAGAACTTACAACAGTCTCTTAACACTGCATCTCATATGAAGGATCATGGACAACTTCAATATTTTCTTGGTCTACAGGTGCACTCTATATCCAACAAAATGTTTTGCATCGGCACAAATATACCCAAGAGATTCTTCTTTTGGTCGGTCTTGAATCTAGAAATAGTGTTATTACACCTCTCGAGGTTAATTTAAAGCTCTGTCAGGACGATGGTGACCTGTTAACTGATCCTTCCATATACAGTGGGTAGCTTGAATTATTTAAAAATTACTTGGCCAGATATTTCCTTTGCTATACAAAGTCAGTCAATTTATACAGACTCCTCGTCAACATCATCTAGTTATTGTTAAGGGAATTCTTCACTATCTTAAGGGTACATCTGGGCGAGAGTTATTTTTTCCTACTGACAATTCCTTACAATTAAGAGGTTATAGTGATGTAGATTCCTGATGTATGGATACATGTCATTCTGTTACTGATTGGTGCATTCTTCTTGAAAATGCTTTGATTTCATGGAAGAGTAAAAAACAAGATCGTATCTCGAAGTCTTCCACAGAATCTGAGTATCAAGTTATGTCCTGGGCATGTTCTGAAATTATGTGGCTTCAGGGTTTGTTAGGAGACTTTGGTTTTCCTCAAAACACTCCTACGTCTCTTCATGTTGATAACACAAGTCTTATTCAGATTGCTACTAATCCTATGTTTCATAAATGCACCAAACATATTGAAGTTGATTGTCACTATATTCGTGAAGCTCTTGATCATAATATTCTTACGCTCCCTCATATTTCTATTGAACATCATATTGTTGATGTCTTTACTAAGGCTTTGTCTCGACATGGTCATTAGTTCATGATTGATAAATTAATATTTTTTAATCGACCAACATCAATTTGAGGAGGGATGTCAACAACAGTTACAAATCGGTCGCAAAATGTTTTTTTTTTGTTTTATTGCAAAGTTCGAATGCAATTCTTTCTTTTAATGTTTTAATTATTTTATCATCTTATGATTTATCAAAACAAATATTAAATAATATTAAAAAAAAAAACATTGCCTGCGTCACAACAAAAGAAAACTGTACCACATGCACCCTCCTCTCATTGGGGCATAAATAGCTCAGGGCTTGTATACAAAAGCCTTAAAAATCATAAATCAAAATCAAGTAAAAACCAAAAAAAAATCTGAAAATCAAAACAAAAAAATAAGAAAATACCTTACCAGCCTTGATGACATGTCGGATAGTGAAGATAATTCCATTTGGAGCTGCCCTCCAGTCTTCTACTGGTGTCCACGTTTTCTTTGAGCAATGGGCCGATGTCCTTGCAGAGTTCTTCTTTCGTTGAGGGGCCTGGAATTTTATTTTTATTTTTAGAGTGTATTTTTTCTAGGAGGGAGCGGAAGAAATAAAATATTATAATATAAATTATGTTTTAAATCGGTTGCACTCCGACACGAGCTGTGACTGATCAACAACCGAATTCTGATTCTTGTGACCGAAATTCCCACTGCTATTCGGTTGCACTGTAAGAAATTACCTTTCCCGGTAACTAATCGATTGTAATTTGGCAGCCGAAATATGCTGGTTGTAGTCTTCGTTTCAAAAATATTTTTAAAAAAAAAATATTTTTTTTTTTTTTTACTTTTACTTTAAATTAAATGTTTTGGTGATTTTAGATCATTTTCATGTGCTGATGTCAAAAATAATTTTTTTAAAAAAAGCATCATTTTGATACAATTCTAAACAAAAAACACTTTCAAAAACAACATCAATCACACTCTCAAAGAGACACCATTGCAAATTAGCTTTGCTTGAAAGCTATATTATTGTTAATATTACCAAATTTTTTAACATGTAACAATTTGTTAATGGTCCTAAATTTTTATATATATTATTTTTGAGATTTTTTCCTTCAAAAAATAGGAGAGACTAATTATATATTGTGATATTTTTTCATATTAACGTCTTGAAATATATATAAAAAATTGATCTAACTTTTCTTTAAAAATCTCACATTAATTTAATCTCAGTGTTCTGAATTATTTTAATATAATAATATGAAGAAAATATCTGAAAAAAATAATCTTTGATAAATTTTAGTAGTTGAATTTTTGCTATCTGTCAAATAAATTATTCGACAAATAATTAAAACATGCCCAACAAACAATTTATATGTTGCAGGTAAGAAATAATATATCTTTAGTCAATTTTATCAATTGCGGTTTTGGTATCTACTAAGTAAATTATTACCAAGATAGTTAAAACAAAATCATCAATCAAATTGTTTTCTACATAAAACAAATCACTCATTTGTGCTACAATTCAACGATTATAATTTTACTATTTCCTAATGAAAGAATTCATGAAACAAATAAAGCATACACAACAATCAATCAGTATGTTACACAGAGCATGTGGCTTATTTTAACATAATTTCTTCGATTAAAATTGTACAATCTACTGATTAAATAATTATCAAAACAGTTTTAACAGTAGCAATATTCAATGACTTTTAGGTAGGAAAAAAAATATGTTTCTTACAGATTCTATCAATTACAATTTTACTAATTAAATATTAAAATAACCAATTATAACACGCATAAAATCAATCAGTTTTACACATAAATAAAAGTTCAACACAACGCACAGGCAAGTTCGCTCGTTTCATTACTATAATGAAACACCAAGAACTTTTAATTTTTTTTAATTATGGTAACCAGATAAGTCATTCTTTCACTGCATTTTAGCGTTTATGGAAGAGTATCCATGATATGGCTTAATTTCACCATATATACATAAATGGCCAATTCTTCAAGCTATGATTTCGGCTAAAGCTTTTTTATATATATAATTTAAAGAGATTTTATTTATTCATGCAGTTGTATCTATGTATTTAGTTTCGTAATTCATGAGTGTCTAAAACTATATTTAATTTTTAACTTATTTCTTAGCCAATTAAAACTCTAATATTATATTAAATAACTATTTTAATTTAAAACTTTAAGAACTGATAATCAAAGTCCAAGAATAATTATAATATTATTATTTAATAAATAATGACATATATAGGATGTACGTACCCCAAGCAAATTAATTTTCCCCTCTTTCAATTTTGGTCTTTCTATTTGATTTTTGTAAAATTTTGATTGGATTTGAATTTACTTATCCAAGTTGGCTGGCTTTATTCCATGATTTGAAGTTTATCAAAAATAATTTAAAAATAATAATTTTAACCACACTCTTACACGTGGTAAATCACAACAAACATTGTCCCTTCCGTATAAGGTTCTCAAAGCACTGATTTGTGGTCCAAATTTGTATCTAACAACTTCAGATGAAATTAGCATACAGTTCTGTGTAGAATTCAGACACTTACAAACGAGGTTTAATTTGGCTTGAGTTTCCAAGCTTAACTCTTAAACGCACGTTTGAGTTATTCATGTATACATAATTATCAAACTTCAATTAATAATTGGAAGACAATATTGGCTCTTGCAAACTTTTTTTTTATTTTTGGATGCGAGGAAATTTTCATTTTCTAGAAAATGTACTTTATGGGTCCAAGTGAGCGAGTAAAACTTTAATTGTTTTAGGTTCTTATAAGAAGTGCAAGTTTTGACTCGAACTCGAGACCTGCTGTGTAAATTGCAAGTCTTTTGTCTATTGAGAATAGTTCTGGCAAGCTATAGACAAGTATCCTCTCTTTGTTGTTAAGATCATAAACATAGTTAAAAATAATTCAACTCACTCAAAGCAATAGATAAACGAATATCTCAACTCAAAAGTTAATATTCATTGAAGTCAGAACTATTTTATATTAGTTTCTAATCACATCCACTTGTCACTATACTTAATTCATTTTATTATATAATTAGAAAGAACCGTCGTGATTTAATTGTTAAAATTATGATATAATAAGAAAAAGTTATTTTAATCCAAAAACCTAAACGATTAAAGAAAGATTCAAAGATAATTTTATACTAATATCTATCAAAGATGGGTGAAGCTGAATCGATTCGAGAGAAATAAAAAAAAATCGTCGGTCGTGATGAAGCAAAATTACTTCTCAAGGATCCCTATGCATGCACGTGTTAAATACCAAGAGAGCATAGTGCATGTATAATGAGGCCGGTGATGCCATCACTGAGTTAACAGTAAGAGAACAGAAATTCTCAGAGAATAATTAAGATGATTTTCATCAGAAGAACAGACACTTGAAACAAATCCAAAAGTGAGGAATGAATCGTATATTTTATCCTTTTAGTAGTGATATTTTGTTCGATAATCAAAGTGACGAGGGAATTTTCTGTATTTTTTTTTTATCTTTTTGAAATTGGATGGAGTGGAGAGGAAAGGGGCGTGCATTGTTTCTGTTTCGTATCTAGAAAAGATAGGCTGCGCTAGGCTAAAGGGAAAGGGTATAAAATATGTTCCTCTCCCTTTCACTTTTCTGGATATATATCTTTAATTTGTGGCGGAAGGAATATATAATTAAGGGAATGCAGCAATTTGTACACAGGGACCTGTACCTCACCAATCCAGAAACCTAATGTGTGAAGGTGATGCCACGATCCGTCCTCGCTTGCATATATTTTGCTTTCTACTTTATCTTTTGTGCATAAAGTTGACATTCTTTTTCCACTCGATCGCCACACCAACACTACTATTTCTTCCCTGGGGTTTTATCCTTTCCTTCTCTCTCTCACGTTAGCTGTATATGCTGCCCAAGTGTATATATGTGCGTATGCAATAGTGTGTGTGTGTGTGTGTGTGTGTGTGTGTGTGTGTGAGAGAGAGAGAGAGAGAGAGAGAGAGAGAGGGAGAGAGAGAGCTCGCATCATCTTGTCTATAACGATCATCAGTCTTCCATTTCTTCTAAATAAATCGGTAAAACTTTATTGAATCGAGATGGGTCTGATAGAGAATAATATAAATCATATTATGGAGCCTCACTTACAAGCTTGAGCTTTTAGGTGAGATGGTTCCTTAACATGGTATCAGAGCCTTGTTGACCCAGCGGTCACGAGTTCGAATCTCACCACCCTCATTCTATTTGATAAAAACCAAGCACAAGGTGATGTGGGCCTGTGCAAGTTTCAAGCCCAAAAGGCTTTCATTTGAGGGGGTGTGATAGAGAATAATATAAATCATATTATGGAGCCTCACTTACAAGCTTGAGCTTTTAGGTGAGATGGTTCCTTAACAGGGTCAATCGTGTGTTTTACATATATGAATGATTTATAATTCCTGGGTTGGATTTTAAAACAAGTTGTTCATAAATATATACTTCACGAAGAGATCAGAGAATCCATATAAGTTTCACTGCTTACTACCCGTATCGGGCTGGAACACGTGTAGTTGATAGGAGATTACATAGTGTGTATGAATGTTTCCGGGATAAAATTTTGTGGTCTATTTTTAAAAACAATTTTAACGACATTCCTAAACAAGGATTTAATATTAATCGAACAGCTCAAATTAGCTAGCTCAAGTTGGACGGCCCGCAATCTTCCACCGAGAGACGAATCTAGGGGTGGCCATGGGTGGGCTGATTTGGAAAGTTATTTAAAACCACCATTGAAAGTATACAAATTTATAGGGTTTTATTATGAAACAGCCCTCCCAACAGTAAACTATACACTTTGACCCCTTCAATTTATAAACATTTTGGATTCGTCCCTACTCCAACTCATGATCAGGGGTAAAAGAATTAATATAAAGATAGTATATGAGCCATGCATATGCAGGACTCAGAGGTACAAGGGGGATAGTGGCCGGCTAATTTGCTGTCAAGTAACCGTACAATCTGAAGGCATTTTTGGGTCTGGCCCTTGGCTATACTACTGAATTGAGCCGGTTATATATATATATAACTGGTACTATTTTTATTCACAAAAAAAAAAAAAAACTCGTAGGTTATGGGGTACGTGGAAACGCATATATAGAAATACCATCTCCAATTTTCAGCAGAGTTTTTAATATATAAAAATTAAAAATCTATTATGAAATTTAGATTATCATGTTCTATCTACCAATAAGATTTTCGTTCTTATTCATAAGAAAAAAAATATAGAATTTTCATGGTCAATTATTTCATTTAATACCCCAAAAGCATGACGTGATAGCAGAAAATTTGTGATCTACACTGCAGATTTTAAGTTCGAGTCAGGGCATGCACCCCTTATAAAAGCCTGGGATAGCTGAAATTTTGCTCACTTATCTGAACTCACAAAATATATTTTTCAATAATGGAGTTTACTCGCATAAAAAAAATTATTTCTTTCAAATTTATTGATCATTACTTAAGAATTGCAGTGATTCTTTTATGGAATGATATGGGAGCTGTTTAGGCATTAAAATCTTATTTTTGACTCTTAATCACTTAGAAATTTAATTAAACTTTATATATATATATATATATATATATATATATATACTGAAGACAATAATTCAAATGAAAAAAGCTATGACGTGAAAAATATAAAAAGTAATAAAAAAGTGTTGGGGACCTCTTCGCATTTGTCTTATCTTTTCGTGAACAGTCACTATAATTGGCGAAAAATCTATGTGCTCGAAAGCGAGGCTTAGCTCATTAGCAGCAAGAAAAGAAAGAAAAGGATTTCTCGCATGTCTAGAAGAAGTTTCTGCCAAGCTAGAAAAACTATGTGATGTTCTTCTATTATTCTTGATGAATTTTCATTTCACAGCCATCGAAATCTAGTTTGTTAATTAGGGTTTATATGTATTACAATTGATTTGCGAAACTGTTAACGCCCAAACAATTCATATTTTCGATGCGATGCACAGTATAGTGCTCTGTGCTGATGAACACAGTCTAAATGATAAAATCAATTCTAGCTTGTGTCAACTTGCAAGAGCGTGTGGGTCCTTTCTCTAACCTTCTTCTCTCTCACTCACCTATCGGTTCTTGATGAATGGGATGCGAATCTCGACACAATCAGAGAAAGGTCCCAATTGGATAAATCCAACTTCTTTCTACAACTCAGCACATATGCCTCCATGCAAAGGGAAGTCATCAGAATGCAGATATCAAACTTTGGATAGAGATTTGCATGTGTAAGATTGCATGTAGTCATCATTTTGATAATGTGAAACAGCCGTACAAAGGGCATGTCTCTGTTTTCCGTATGAAAGATTCTTCATCTGTATCGTGCAATTACTTTCTGTGTGGTGTCACACTTCTATTTGTGTCATGTAGCGATCAATTTGTGATTTTAGAAACCGCCCGAAATATCTAGCAGAACATTCTCCTTTTCTCTTTGCTATACCAATGCCAATCCACCCAAAACCCTTCAAATTTAACCCTATATATATACGAGTCTCATGATGTCAAGAACTCACGACAAAACAGCTTAACTTCCCATATCAATATATATCCCTTGCTAGCTCACAGTGCTCTCTAGCTACTACAGCTATACATCATTTGTTTCTCTCCTGCTCGATCGGTTTTGAGGCTTCTAGCTAGCCAGGTAGCTTGTCATCAAACTCGCTGAGTCCTCGGCATTAATTTCTTAATTTCTCGGTGATCTGGAGATGGAGAGTGTAACAAACTTGGCATCCGAGAGACCAGTTGTGATCTTCAGCAACAGCAGCTGCTGTATGTGCCACACCATCAAGACTCTCTTCAATGAGTTTGGGGTGAACTTTGCTGTCCATGAACTCGATGAGATGCCTAGAGGAAGGGAAATCGAGCAGGCACTCTCAAGGATTGGATGCCCAACATTGCCTGCCGTGTTCATCGGTGGTGAGCTTGTGGGTGGAGCCAACGAGGTGATGAGCCTGCACCTTAATCGTTCCTTGATCCCAATGCTTAAACGTGCTGGCGCATTGTGGGTTTGATCCATCGATGGACCGACCCAGCTACGCATCAGGCACTAACCAAATAAACTATATATGAAACATGTTCTGGTTACATATATGCTTAATTATGCATGAATAAATCTATATATAAATCATGCTATATATAGGTGTCGGATGAGTACTTAAGTATAGTACAGCTACTGTATGTAGTTTGTGCCGAGAGCTAGTTTACGTGCGTCTACTCCTTTTTGTAATGCAATGCTGCTATTATATATGTGCTTTTTTGGCTAATAAGATTGCAGTTTGCATATATTTAAACATATGAATGCCTTTTGTTCTAAATTTTTGGTGCTCCATAATGCATTCTCTTTTCTTTTCTTTGACGAACGTGATCGAAATTTCTAATAAAAATATTAAAATGAGACCTCCTGGCCATATATAATTAAGACCAATATGACCAAATGAAGGAGGAGGAGGAAACATCAAGGAACTGATGCTAAAATTAATTTACAGCAACATAAACCAAGACAGTATTCAAATGCCAGCAAGAGAACGAGATCTTGATCTTGTTCATTTACCTCCGTTAATCCCCTGCATTCAAGTTTTGAGTGGATGAAATTAATGACCTGGCAAACTAGGGTTTTTTTTAGCTAGACCTTGAGGGTTTTGTTAGAGTATAATATAATCATATTTTGAAGCCTCACCTATCAGCTTAAGCTTTTAGGTGAGATGGTTCCTTAACATGGTATCAGAATCTTGTTGACCCAGCGGTCACGAGTTTGAATCTCACCATCCCCATTCTATTTGATAAAAAAATCAAGCACAAGGTAATGTGGGTTTGTGCAAGTTTCAAGCTCAAATGGTTTTCACTTAAGGGGATGTGTTAGAGTATAATATAATCATATTTTGGGGTCTCACCTATCATCTTAAACTTTTAGGTGAGATGGTTCCTTAACATGTTTCACAATAAATAAATAAAAGCTATCTTATATAAAAACAAAATTGCCACAGTATTGATTCATTTATTTTTGTAAGATTTATATACTAATAATTGTTCAGTTTTTTTCTCGCTCGCTCATATGCAATTGATACAAGGGCTTAATTAATTTGTACGTGCTTTGAAGAGAGAGAGAGAGAAAAATGTTCTTCAAGGAATTTTACTCCATCCACAAAAGCTTGAATCCGAAATCACTTGCTTAAGTGATCAGAACCCTTTCCAATCGAACCAGCCTGTGTTGAAGGTTTGGATAATGTTCTGCACACTTGTGCAGTTCGTTTGCGAAATGCATTATCGGGGACGTAGAAATAAGGACAACGCATTCGCGATACATATATATATATATATATATATATAAGTCATTTCCCCGCGCTTCATGGTTAAAATCTTTTTTTTTTCAATGCAAAAAATATTAATTATGTAATTTTTATTATTATAATATAAATTTGGGTAAAATAATAAATTAGTACAAAATTTTTGTAGAGTGCAAGTTTACTATACAACATATGAATTTTAAATCGATATAAATTTTTTTGTTTAGTAGGTTTCAACAAAATCACCAACATAAAGTTATCACCATCATTAAAAAAATAAGAAGATTTGAATACCTGAATTATTGAATTTACTGTATTAGAATTAGTTCAATTAACAATCCAATATAAATTATACACAACAAACAAAATATAAATTGTTAAAACACCTGCAATAATCAAATAGAAAAAATAGTTAATTTTCTGTCTACAAAAAGAAGAAAATATCATGGAAAAGGCATCCTTATGTTACCATCATTATCATGACTATAACAGTTAAAATTATTATCAATATTATTGCCCAAACAATTAAAATCATTAAATTGCCTCAAAGAATTTTTAAAAAAGCAAAACATTCTTACAAAAAAACAATAAAAAACAGATAAAATTATCATTATTATTATTGTGCAAACAATAAAATCATAAAATTATTTTAATTTGAAAAACAGATAAAAATAACAAAAAACATCAAAAAGAAGAACAAAGGAAAAAAGGAAGAAATATTAATTTTAAAATGATCACCAACATAAATTAAGATTTTAGGATTGAATCGAATAAAAATAAAACTTCAATGCATAGATGCATAAATAAGGGTAAAAAATAAATATTGTCGAAGAAGGATCGAAAAAACCAAAGGAATATCAAATAAAAAATTCAAAGAATAAGGTCCAAAATAAAAAATAAAATATATAATTAATTCCAATCGAATGACAAATTGAAACAAATAAAAACTTGGGACCGAAACAAATAAAGGGATTTTAAAACAATTGCAGTGTAATTTTATTAAAAAAATAAAAGAATAAGAATCGGAATAAAAGATAACATATATAACTAAATTCAAAACTTCAATTGGAGGACTAATTAAAACCTGCATATCGGAAAAAAATTAAAGGAACCATAAACAAATCAAAAAACAAAAGAATAAGGACTCAAATGAAAACAAACATATATAATCAGTTCCAATTGAAGGGTACAATTGAAAACAATCAAAATTTTCATTGAAGAAATTAGGAATAAGATGAAAATCAAAAGGACATGGACTAAAATAAAACAACCACAAATATGAAGGATTGTCATGTATTTTACGATGACAAGAGAGAGAAAATGGAGAAAAAACTAAAAACTATTCATTGGCGCTTCATCGACCACCATCCCACGACACACCCCACATCAGGAGACAAATGACATGGTGGCGCATCCGGTGATACGGCGAATGAAAACTTTCAATGACCGTCGACACCGCATGCACTGTCTTAAAGGCATGTGCGCGTGAAACACTGTTGATATGTACGTGCGATGCACCTGCAGTAAATATGATTTTTTTTTTAAATACAGAATTACCTATATACCCCTAAACTCGGTGATAACCATGAAAAAATAGAAATGGAAGTATCATAATGCCCCAACATCAGGACTTCGTTTTTGTCTTTTTTGGAGATATTTACGTAGTTCACAATGCATGAATATGTGAAAAAACAAAAATACTCTCCACTGTTCCTTTTCTTTTTGTTAGCTCCTATAGGTAAAATAGTTGTTTCACTATGCAAATTAAAATAGAATACCAGAAAACCCCAAACAATCTAAAATTATCACTCATGTCCCCCTGAAAATGTTCAAAATATCTCTGGTTTAGAGGGTTAAATTTTTCGGCCCAAGTGGTTCATAGTGATCTATGTCTAGAGATACAGTAAAACTGGGACGCGTTTTATTTGTAATATATTTATATATATATATATTCTAGCTAATTGCCCCCGCGCGTTGCCGCGGGTATTCTTGTGTATATAATTTAACATAATTAAATTTATAACGATAAATTTATATGATATAAGTAAATAAAAGTTATAGATTAGAAGATAAAATGTATGAAATTTTGAGTTTAGTTTGTTACGCAAGCATAGATTATATCTTTTAGAATATAGGTATTGCATCATAAACGATCACAAAAGAGTGCGAACTAACATTAGAAAAAAGACCAAAATATTTTTATCAGAAAAAAAAATAATTACCGAAATCATTATTGTGTAGATAGTAAAATTATAAAAACTTCAACAAAAGATTAAACAAAAGAATAAAACAAAAACAAAAATTATCGTTGTTATCACTGTCAAAACAATAAAAATTATCAAATGATCCCAAGGAAAAAATTCTTCAAAAACATTAACAAAAGAGTAAGCAAGAAAAACAATTAAAAATTATAATTGATGATAAAACAAAAATAACAATTATTAGCTGAAAAAAATCATTTAATCTGAAAATTTTAAAAAATATATGTTCTATGTTGCGGGTTGAGCAAACAATTTTTATAGGATTTGCTGGATCAAAATTAAAATACAATATTTATATTTGCAAAATTTAATATAATAAAATAGCTCAACACACCTTACTATAACAATAGCAAAATCAAAGCCTTAAAATCTAAAATTATCATTGCTTTTACTATTAAAACAATAAAAATTATTAAATTATCCTGGAAAAAAAAACTCAAAAACATTAACAAAAGAATAAGCAAGAAAAATAATTAAATTATTATTATTATTATTATTATTATTATTATTATTATTATTATTATTATTATTATTATTATTATTATTATCACTATTATGTTAATAATGAAAGAAACAAAAATAAATGAAAGACTAAAAATATCCAAGAAATTTTAACAAAAGATAAAAAAAAAACACAAAAAAAATTATTATTGCTATTACTGGCAAAACAAAAACATATTATCAAATTATCGGGGGGAAAAAAATAACAGAAGAGCAAGAACGAAAAATAATAAAATTATTATTATTATTATTATTATTATTATTATTATTATTATTATTATTATTATTATTATTATTATTATTATTATTATTATTATTATTGTGTTAAATACACTTATATATACATGGACAAAAGTAGGGATTATTCTAGAAATATAAAAATTATAAAAGTATAAGGGCTGAAATGAAAATCAAATATAAAAGGATTAAATTAAAAAATTAAAAGTCAAAGGGCTGAAATGCAAATTATATTTATTGTCAATTTAAATTAGAGGATAAAATTGCAAAAATCAGAACTTGTGTACCGAATTCATTGAGTTATTTACAGACAATCCGGAAATTCAAAGTAGCAGGACCGAAGTGAAACTTTCACATTCAATTAATTAAAATCAGAGGACCCAATCGAACTAAATCAAAACTTATATAACAGAAATAAGGACCAACAACCAAATTAAAAGTAAAGGGACCAAACTGAAACGTAACAAACAATGGGGGACTCTTCTGCACATTTACGTGCAGGAGAGAGAGAAACGTGGTCGGCGGCTTTAAACGGCCTCCGCCGCGTCAACAGATATTTTTAGGATACACGCGCCACCGCGGGAGGAAGACCAGGCGGCGGCGCATCGAGAACGACTTCGGTAGCCAATTTCCGGTCACCGTATGACGCCGCACGCGCCACCTAAACAGGGCGTGAGGCGAAAAGCCGTCTGGCGCGTGCGCCTCACGCCCTGACAGACACCGAATTAAAAATTAAAAAAATAAGGTCAATTACCGTGCTACCCCTGTACCAAATTCAATATTTTTGTCTTATTAGGGGCTATAACCGTATTTAGCCATTTCAGAAAATATTAAAAAAAACAAAAAGTTGCGGCGGACCGGTCCGTACGCGCGCAATTACACCAGTGTCCCTCAGCCGGATGCGTTGTTTTGTCTTATTATAGGGGGCGAAATCGTTAATACACTGTTCACAACTGATTATTTTTTTAAAAAAAAGACAGAAAAAGGAAAAACCGAAAATTACCCCATTTGACCAGCTCATTTTGCCGCGCGGAAGAAGGCTAAAATCGGGCGCACACTGCCGCAATCCACAATGATTTTAGACACATTACACAGTGTTTTGTACAGTGAAAAACCCACGGGATTTGTATATTAGGTAATATATATATATATAGGCTCTATCTTTTTACCTCCTCGATCAAATTGATATATGCATACGCCTACCTGGGTTCGTCTTAGTGCCCGTTTGGTAAGTGGTCCAAACCACGTTCCAAAAAAAGCAATGTAATTGCTGTTTGGTAACACCCAAAACAAGCTGCACAATTCTATAGGCCTACCAGTAAAAGCGTTCCAACCATCGGTTTTTACAAAGCAGATAATAACTGCTTTTTGACAAAATAATTCTCCACACCGCAGCCAACCACATAGACCATCATTTTATTTTATTTCTGAAATAAATATCTGTCATTTCATTCTTCATTTCTTCTTTTAAACACAGGCCGCTTTTTGATTTCTACTTCCTATTTTCATTTCTCATTTCTTTTTTTTTTCATTTTATTCGTTTCTTGGTTTTCTTTCTTGCTTTTTTTTTTGTTTTTCTTATTACTTTTTTTTCTATTTTTTTTGTTTCTTGCCTTTTTTGTTATTATGTTATTTTCTATTTTTTTCATATTTTCTCATAAAATATTTTTTTCCTGGTTGTATTTTTTTTCTTTTTCGACTTATATATATATATATTATTTATTTATTTTGTATAATCAGAGTGTTTACTATTTTAAACGCATCATGATTAATCCTCAGATGCAATTTTTTATAGCTTGTTTTTCCTTTTGTTTTTGTTGATTATATTTTTTTCCATGAATTTTTTTTTTCTATTTATATTTTTTTAATTTTTTTCTTTTTCCACTTATATATATATATGATTGAGGTGTCCGGGCTAGCTTAAATGCACCACGATTAATCCAAGGATCCAATTTTTTTATAGTTTTTTTTGTTTTTTCCTGATTATGTTTTTTCTTCTGATTTTTTTCTTCATTTTTTTCCATTAAATATTTTTTTGTTGGTTATATTTTTTTAATTTCTTTTTCTTTTTCTACTTATATATATTTTTTTATTTTTTTATGATTAGGGTATCCTGGTTGGCTTAAGCGCACACTTTACAGTAATTTTACAAGTAAAAAGCTACATGCAAAGTTTGGTAACCAAACACACAAAATTGCTTTTTTTCAACCTCAAACTGAACCACAGTTTTAACCATACACTTCACTGCTTATTTTGAACCACAGTGAAAGCGCTTTTTTTGAAACTGCTTTTTTTCAACTTCAACCGCAACAGCAACAGCAATACCAAACAGACCCTTAAGATGTTGAGTTCTTCAACCCAATTTTCAATATTAAATACGAAGGGCTTGTATGTTTTTTTATTTTAAATTAAATTTTTTAATAGTTTTATATTATTTAATGTGTTGACATTAATAATAATATATATATATATATATATATTATTAGTTTTATACATTTTCAACCGAAAAACAATTTTCATTCTCGCTTGTCTTTGAATTGTTTTATGAGTTAATTAATCGTGTGGGTGAGGAGAAGGGTGGCTGTGGATTATACGGGGAGGGCGAGCTCTAATCTTCTGTCCTGTTTGTCACTGTTTTAGAAAAACTTTTTCAAAGATTTGAATTTTTTTATTTTTTATTTTTTATTTTAAATTAATTTTTTTAATGTTTTTATTGATATGTTATGTAAAAAATAATTTTAAAATAAAATATTATTTTAATATATTTCTGAATAAAAAATACTTTTAAAAATACATTTAATCAAACTTTCAAATAAACATTAGCTTCACGTTTTGCAATACTGGGCCTTAAAATATTAAAACCCAAACTGGTTAGTCCATTATAAAAAGTCGATGTCTTGGGGAGAATTGACAATTATATAAAAATAATATTTTTTTTATTTTTAAAAATTATTTTTAACATTAATACTTTAAAATAATTTTTTTTTAAAAAAATTCCAAAACATTTTTGAAATATAATATCAAATAGACACTTAGTAAGCGGATTATTATCAATTCAAGATCTAGATATATTTTTTAAGAAATTAAAAAACTTTATGTTGACTGGTTACATATGCACGTTTGATTTTATATTTAAATTTATTTATTTTAATTAAAAAATATTAATGTTTTGAGATTATTTTAATATGTTAATTCAGAAGATAAAAATGTTTTAATATATTTTAGAAAATAATCAATATTACATTCTCAATTACCCTCTTAAATCTCTTCGTCAAATCAGTTTTATCTGGTTAATATTCGAACCATTAATCTATTAATTATTTAAAAAAAAAAGAAGAGAGAGGACGAAGAGGGAGAGCAATTTGGTTGGAGAGAATATTTATTTATTTATTTAGAAAAAATAAATCGGCTAGGGCTTTGTTTCATCATGTTTTAAAAATTATATCGTCTACAACAACTGTTCGAAGAGATTCGATCCGCTATCAAAACCCAAGTCCCAAAGGCCGTTTCTGGGGCCACTTGTCTCGCGCAATAAATGTGCATGTGCATCTCCCTCCCTCCCTCCCCTAACCACGTTTTTCGTGTACTGCTATTGTAATTATTACATCTCACCAACGGCCATCCATGTGTCTGTCGCAGTTGGCTACATCACAGACAGAATCTTCTCTCAGCCACATCTTCTTATCTCAGTTCAAATATCTTCAAAACAGTTTTTGTTTTCATGATAAGTTTTAATACTGTAATTATATTTAAAAACATTTTTTTGCATTGCTTCCACTGTTAAAATTATATTTTTTATTTAAAATTATATTTTTTATTTCAATGATTTTTATATATTAACATTAATGTGTACTTCAAATTTTTAATCAGTTGTTTTAAATATTTTGTAGAGTTTTCATGTTTTGGACGAAATATTTTATCATAATGAAACTATAGTATATCTAGTTTTTCTAAGAAAACAAATCATGCTTTTTAGAAATAATTTTGGTGCTCTACGAAATCTACCACTTTTTATTTCATATATGCACACACGTGTGTGAGAGAGAACGTCATTTAACAATCATATATTAATATTTATTTGATTAATGTTATTGTCAAATATCGCATGAAACTTAAATTAAATAAATAAAATATAATCTAGGAGTAGTTTAGAAATAGAACGAGCCATTAGCCTGCGTTCAGTCAGTAAGAAATTATTTTTTTATCTCGTTTCAATATATATAATTTTTTTGGTATTGTATTTTGATTTTTTGTTTTTTTAGTTTAGTTTCGATCCTTTTATTTTTTCAGTTTTTAAAGGATAGTTCTTAATATTTTATTTCTATTTAAATATCTATACTTTTAATTTTGACTTTTAATTTTTACTGTAATTTATCTTTCTATTAAATGAAGCTTGTGTTAAAAACACAGTAAATTTAGTTTTGGTAGCGTGAAATGAGAGTGAATCTTTTATTGTTAGTGATTTGTTATCTTTGTGTTTTTTGCATTCGTTTGTCTTGGTATATTTTTAGTTTAAAGTAATTTTTATTTAAAAAGAAATTAAATAATTTTATTTTTTAAGATTTATACTTCAAATTATTATATTAAAACAATTTTAGAATACTAAGGCTGTGTTTGTTTCCCGCAATTCACTTTCCGGGAAACCACTTTACAAACTTTCCTGTGTTTGTTTGCCTTCCGGAAAGTTGGTCAACGGAAAACACTTTCCAGTCAAAGAAAAATTTGGCTAGGTTTTCAGGAAAGTATTTTCCGCAAAATTTGGGCGGAAAACACTTTCCGGAAGTTGTGAAAAATTTAAAAATGTCATTATTTGCTGATTATATCAAATTTGATCCTCAAACTTTTAATTGCTATATATAATTTGTTTTGAATATTTATTTTTCAATTCCATCTCTTAAAATTTAATTTTTATATTAATTTTGGTCCTTATTTTTATAATTGCTATTTGCTTTTTTCTTATCATTTTTTTATTAAAAATTTTTATCTATCAAATTTGGTCCTCATTTTTTTTATTGTTACTTATTTTATTTGAAATAATTTATGAAATGTTAATTATTATTATTTTAATTTATTCACCTTTCATTTTTTTTTAAATTTTTAGATTTGATCTCTATTATTTTGATTATTGTTTATTTTATTTGAGATAATTTATGAAATTATATTTTTTTTCAATTTCATTCTCATTCAACTTTTTAATTTGTAAGATTTGTTCCTCATTATTTTAATAAAATTGAAAAAAAAATTAATTTATTAATAAATTATTTTCTAGTTCATTTTCCATAACACAAACAAACACTGGAAAGTGTTTTCCAGTTCATTTTCCATAACACTGTCAAACATCGGAATTCACTTTCCAGAATTCACTTTCCCCGGAATTCACTTTCCAAAAGGAAACCACTTTCCAGCAAACAAACGGGGCCTAAGATTAAATTAATTTAAGATTTAAAAAAAACTTAGTTCATTTTTTTAGTATATTTTAAGACATTAATATTAAATAAATATCAAAATATATATTTAGCCTCACATATTTTTAAGAAAAAATATCTTTAAAAAAAATTGAATATATAATCGTTATCATTATTTTAAATATCTTATCTGTAATAAATTGAATATATAAAAAACTAAATAATCAAAAGGTTTGTAGGTTGATTATTTCTCTCAGATGTATAACATCATAAAAAAAAATCCAGAACCATTCACATTTTGTTTACATGTTAAAAATGTGGTTTTGGCAGTGGCGAAGAGCAGGATAAGTCACTCGTATATTTTTTTACTGTAGATAATTTGGTCTAATTTTCCCACTTGTTTTGGCTTCAAGTATTTTTTATTTACGTGGCATTAGATATGAAATGTCATCCATAAAAAAAACCACAAAAGTCAATTTTTAACAAAAACAACATAAAAACAACAAAATAAAAATAAATGACAAAACAAAAATAAATATTATTAGCTTTAAAAAAATCATTTCACTCTAAGAATAAAAAAAACAATGGGAAAAAAATAAGAAAGATCAATTTTCAAATTAAAATTTAAGGCCCTAAATTCAAAAAAAAAAACATAAAACCTCAACAAAATAGAAAATAATAAAAATTATAAACAAAAACTAAAAGCATGTACATATAACATGGACAAAATAGGGAATATTTCAAAAAAAATATAACAAATATAGGAATTAAAATAAAATAAAAAATTCAAAGTATAAGGACCGAAATAAAAAAAACAAATATATGATTCATTTCAATTAAAGAACAAAATTGAAAAACTGTAAACTTTTATACCGAAAATATTAAGGGAATTAAAACCAATCTCAAAATTAAAGGAATAAGGACCGAAATGAAACAAAAATATATAATCACTTTCAATCGAATGACAAAATTGAACAAAATCTAAACTTTTATACCAAAAATATTAAGGGATTGCAAACCAAAAATATATAAAGACTGATATGAAACCGAAATATATATCAATTTCAATTGAAAAACGAAATTGAAACAATTCAAAACTTATATAATAGAAATAAGGATCATACAAAACAATTCAAATATCATGAACTAAAATAAAAACACCATAAACAAAGTGGCTTGCTGTGTAATTTAGCATGCATGAAAGATAAAAAGGGGAAAAAAATCAACTGACCGCAGTCACGTCACCAACTACCGTGTGACGCCACACACCAGACCAAGAGGAAAAGGACATGGGGTGGCCGTGGAGACATCGGATGAGCATTTTTCACCATCGAACAACGCTGCACGCTCCATCCAAAGAGTGTATGAGGCTGAATATTGTCGGCGCGTCTGGCAAACACTAACTATATTGGGCAGAAAATAATAATATAAAAATGGTAATTTACTCCCCTACAACCAACTCTTGGATTTTATCTTATACGAGGACATATCTGTATATATACATTTTCAAAAAATACATAATCCCCGAAACACCCCTGGAGGCAACTCTTGCGTTTTGTCTTATTTGAGGGCAAAATAGTTATTTTACTATGCAATGAATTGTGAAATTACAGTGACACCCCTGGCGGAAACTCTTGGTTTTTGTCTTATTTAAGAGTATTATGGTTATTTTATTGTGCAAAGAAATGTAAAAAATAAAAAACACTCAAGAGTCCAAAGCTAAAATTAATATACGCAGAGGGGTAAAATTGTAATTTCAATTTTGCTAAAATGAAAGACTGGTCCGATTTAGCTTATTTCTTAATTGGCTTGTGCATTGACACTATGTTGTCGTTAGATTTTTTAGGGTATTTCGTGGTTGTTTTTTCAAAATATTTTTTATTATAAAATAAATCAAGATGATATTTTTTTTATAAAAAAAAAATAGTTTTGATACCAACATATCAAATTTCTTTTAATCTTGATTTAGACGCAACAAAGACTTGATGGGTTTATAAATTAAGGAATTAAAAATAATATGTGTATTTAATAAAATAAACTAAAAATATATATGAATTGATAAATTATTAAAAAATTTGTAAGTATTGATTAAATACTAAAACAAAAGTTAACTCTCCTTGTAAGAACAAAAGTTAACTCTCCCATGGTCAATTTTGCTTCTTTTCCACTTTCTCTCTCTCTCCAATAATAGCAAAATACATGTCAGTCCTTTAAGTTGTTGCGTGTTTCAGTCCGGTTCCTGGTATTTTAATTTTGTTTCGCTTCCTAATTTCTTCAATAAATTTTTTGATTGTTTTCAATAATAGCTTTGAATTGAAATTGATCATATATATTGTTTTTCATTTTAGCCCTTATTCTTTTGATTTTTGGTTCCTTTAATTGTTCAGGTCTACATATTTTAATTTTGTCCTCTAATTGAAATTGTTCATCTATATTATTTTTCATTTCAGTCCTTATTCTTTTATTTTTTTAAAAAAAATTACACGACTATTTTTTTTATATCCCTTTGTTTTTTTCGGCCTCAAAGCTTTAATTTGTTGCAGTTTTGTCATTCAATAAGAATTAATTATATTTTTTGTTTTTTTGTTTCGGTCCTCATACTTTTAATTTTTTATTTAATATTAATTTATTTGTTTTTTTAGGTCCTTCTTGGACAATGTTTATTTTTACCCATATTATGCATCCATGCTTTTTATTTTGGTTTTTACTTTTTTTAGTTTGAACTTTTCTTGGGATTTTATTTTTATTCGCTTTAGTCCTAAAATTTTAATTTATATTAGTGATCATTTTAAAATTAACATTTTTTTCTTTTTCCTTTTTTTTGTGTGTTTTCTATTATTATTTATCTGTTTTTTTGGATAAATCCTAATACATAAAATTTGATAATTCAGTTATCTGAATCTTTTTTTTTATTGGAGATGATAATTTTATGCTGATAATTTTATTGAAATCTATTAATCAAATAAATTAATATCAATTTAAAATTCATATATTTTATTGAATACTCGTGTTTCACATAAATTCTATATAAATTTATTATTTAGCCTATATCTATAGTATAATAAAAAAATCTTATACTATTAATATTTTTTACGAGAAATTGTTAATTATTTTTCGTGAGGTTCTAAATAATAAAACCAAGCACATTTGAGTCTCCAACTCTCTCCATCGACTCAGCTAAAGCTCAGAGATAGAAATCAATCATTATTATCTACTGCCAGTGCCATTTCTCACTTTTCCGAGTAAAATACACCACCGCTAGTCCTTCTTTCGTTTTATTGTCTCATCTTTCGTTCCTTTTCGTTAGCAACCAACCCAACCCAACTTGTTCTGTTGTGCCTTGATATGTTAGTTTGAAACTACTAGGAAGGCTTTTTGGTTCTTTCTTCTGTTTTTTAGTGGATTCTACTTCCACAGATTGTCTTGGCTACTAGTATGTGCTGGAGGTTATTTTGGGTCTTTTTTGTTGATGGTAATGTAGTTGCATTCTTGATTCCCTTTTCCTTTTCTTTCTCTCTTTTCTAAAGGGCTCTTTAAGCTGTCGAAGTGGAGCAGAAAGATCTGTTTTTGAGCAAAAATGTTTGGTTTCTCTAAAAGACGCATGAAACTTGGCAGGTGGGTTCTTTTTATTTAAGCTTTTTTATTGTTGCATTTTTTTATTGTAAATTACTTTATTGATTTAAGAGTTGTAGAATACCATAAATTTCAATTGGGATTTTAAGTTAGATTGTTTATGGTCTGTTTCTAAATTTAGATGTCAGTGATGTGTTGTTTCTTGTTACTTTCAGGGTCAAGAAGGTGCAACTCTCTGATTCTTCACCAGGGATTAGAAGTCCGATTAGACCCCCAAAGCGGATTATTAGTAATAATAATGCTAATGTAAGATTCTTAGCTTGTGTTTTTGTGGATTGGGATTAATGGGATTTGTGCACTGTGGTTATATGTTAGAATTGTGTGTGTAGAGTGAAGGTGTTGCACTTGCTGCTAGTAATTCTGACGAGCTTGATTATCATTGCTCCTCTTCTGCTCCGCCGGTGATTAGTAGCTCGACAGCAGGGAATGCTGAGAGCTGGATGGTGTTGTCTATTTCCGGGGATAAACCTACCCCTCGTTTCAATGTAAGGTTACTTAATGGGCTCTTTTTCTTGTTTAGAGTGTTTAATAGAGTGCATTGTTAATGTTATTCCTTATTTGTGGTGTGTTGGAAGTTGGCTTATTTTTCGTTGAATAGCATGCAGCAACCGTCATTGGGAATAAGATGATAGTGGTTGGTGGAGAATCTGGAAGTGGATTATTAGATGATGTACAGGTAGAGAGTGTTTTCTCGCATGCCATTGATTTTTTATTGGCGTTAACTGTGTCCAGAGTTTAATGAATAAATAGGACAAGTCACTTACATTCCAAGAAAATGGTGTCACCAGGCAATCTAGACTATGATCATTCAAATGTCATTTGAGAATTTCTTGAATTTTCAGAAGTTGCAAACTTTGGTATGGAGGCTGATATGCTTCCCCCCTCTCTTTCCAGGTTCTTAAATTTGACCAATTCACCTGGACTTCAATTTCATCAAAGCTTTACTTGTCACCCAGCAGTTTGCCATTGAAGATCCCAGCTTGCAGAGGCCACTCTCTGGTATAGTCACGCAGCTTATCTAGCATTCTAACTACATTTGTAGTGCTTTGCATCGTTTAATGTCAAACCTTACTGTTTCCTTATATTACTTGGCATAGGATGATATTTCCAGTTAAATACCTCATTTAGATAAAAATAAAATAAAATAAAAATTGGGGTGCAAATTATTTTCAAAATGATAGACATAATTTTTATCACAAATGTTTCACGTTCACTACAGTTAGGAGTAAAGTCACTGATGCCCTGCAAAGAAAATTGAAGTGATGGTATGTTGTTTGCTGAGTCTATAACTGAAATCCTAATGAGAGTGGACGAAACAAACAACGTATTTCTCCAAGCTTTCCAGTATGACACATTTAGTTAAAATCTTAATATATAAAATGATAGATACATTGAGTGACAGATGGAATAAAAAAGGTTATTATCTCCTCTTCCTTGTGCATATGTTACTTTAGCTTTACTTAACATGTGCTGGTTTTTCTCCATAATGAAGAACTTCCAGTAGCTGCATCTGCGTTTTCTGTACTGTTGTTGTGCACAAGTTTTTCATCTTGTGGAGCTTCAAAAGCTACTAGTGGCTGAAGTTTCTTTCTGCTGCTGGTCTGCCATAGGTTTCTTGGGGGAAGAAGGCACTTCTTATTGGAGGAAAAACTGATCCAGCAAGTGACCGAATTTCTGGTCAGATCTCCTTGTTTACCACAACCATGTTGTTGTTACTTGGTTTTCAAGCATGATCTGGAATTACAGTAATGTCTTTCTTGCTTTTGCAGTGTGGGCATTTGACACAGAAACTGAGTGTTGGTCCCTTGTTGAAGCAAAGGGAGATATACCGGTATCCTCACGGACAATCTAATTTGTTATGACATTTTATATTCAGACCTCTCTGACCAAAGATTTGTTACTGGAAATTCATTACAAGCCCTAACATGTTACCCCTCATTTATATCTTCAATCTATCAAATTGAGATTGCAGTTTGTTGGAAAATCTGAACCTAAATGAGGAGCAAGTGGAACTCCACACAAACTGGTGTACACTTTCCTAACAAAAAACTGTCTTCTTAATGCAGATTTCCCGCAATGGTCACACAGTGGTCCGAGCAAGCTCTGTTTTAATTTTATTTGGGGGTGAAGATGCTAAAAGGAAAAAATTAAATGATCTTCACATGTTTGATCTCAAGTCTTTCACGTGGCTCCCTCTGCATTGCACGTGAGTTGGTTTTGGTGCACTATCTAACAATCTATACATTATAGATATTCATGAAGGTTTCAATAGCCATTGCTTTGTCTGAACAGAGGAACTGGACCATCTCCGAGATCCAACCATGTAGCGGCTCTTTATGATGATAAAAATTTACTTATATTTGGAGGAACTTCCAAGTCCCGGACTCTGAATGACTTATATTCACTTGATTTTGAGACGGTGTGTAAATTCATCTCAATTCCATCATGCTGATTATTGCATGCTAATCAAATAGATTTCATATTACATTTTGATATGTAAAATCATTTTTCTCAGATGGTATGGTCGAGAACAAAGATACGGGGCTTCCATCCATCGCCAAGGGCTGGGTGTTGTGGAGTTTTATGTGGAACTAAATGGTACATAGCAGGGGGAGGAACTAGGAAAAAACGTATGCCTCATAGATAAGAAGCAAATGCTCTCCTTCCATCATTTGACCTTTTTCTGATAAGTTGCAACTTTATGCAGAATCTGCATGTGTGTGTTAGAGTTACATATGTAATCTCTAAAGTTCTCATTATTGTTTGACTTCAAAGGGAGAAACATGTTTTATTCATCAATACTGGAGTTCCTGGTTTGGTTGATAGTGAATGGAGTTAGTGTTATAGGATAAATAAGCTTTTATGCCATGTGTTATGTATCTCTAGCTCATAGTATTGTGATTTGATGTACCATACTGCATTATATTTTGGTGTTTCTTCTGTAAATTATCATAACTTAACTTGTTAGCATCATTTGACCTTTTTTCTAATAAGTTGCAACTTTATATGCAGAATCTGCATGTGTGTTAGAGTTACATAAGTAATATGTATGCTTGCTTTGTTTACTTAACTTTTTTCCTGTGTCTCTCTAAACAAAAAAGTTTAGTAGCTTTCATTGGTATTCTGCTTATGCTGCTGAATCATGTTTCCTTTAATATCTACAGGGCACTCAGAAACTTTGATTTATGATATACTGAAAATGGAGTGGTCAGTGGCATTTGCATCACCCCCATCTTCTATCACTACCAACAAGGTGAAGCATAGATGACCAATCCTTGCGCTTTTATTAGTTGGTGAGCAATCCACAAAGATGTGGATTCAATGCTCATTTGCCTTGAGGGGGTGAACTATAGCATCTAGATAATAAGAAATTAAGAATAATAATTCCTGACACCATGCGCTGAATTTTGTTTTAAGCAATCTCTGTTGGATGACCATGCAATTGCCTTGTCCCATTTGAAAATGTTCTAAATAAGTATCTATCACCAGGCTCAGCCAGTCAGATGCTATGTATGCGTATGCATCTCCCATCTTTTATTTGTGAATTAATTCATATTGTTTGTTCCCTTGAAGCAAGAAAAGGGGGATAAAAGGGTAAATATGAGCATTGAATGACACACACAAGGAACTTGATATTGATGCATAAATGCTCTAATGATACGGACTCTAAATGCAAGGTTGACATGCATATGAAACAAATTTAATCAATATTAGGTGGGTTTTCTGGGTTTTTATTACACTAAGGCTAGGTGGATTTCCCGAGTTTTATTATCATTCCTAGATGCATGTTAAAAAATTACTGTTCAGTATTATTTCCTAAATGTGTGGCAAAATGATCTTCATCCTGAGCCTTCACAGAGAATGCTGTAACACAAGACTCAGAATCCTGTGTTCATAAATGATTCAAAATATTGGGTTAAAGACATTCTTTTCAGTACGGTTTTGAGTGTTTTTAAATATCACAAGATTTGTTGTTTTCAATATCTCTTCAAGATTGTAGCATGGGGATGCCCTTCTTTCGCATTTTTGTTGTTCTTTTTATCAGAGGTTCTGTTTGAAATATTATTTCTATCTCAGGGTTTCAGCCTGGTACTTGTGCAGCATAAGGAAAAGGATTTCCTTGTTGCTTTTGGTGGAAGTAAAAAAGAGCCATCAAATCAGGTTAGCGACTGAAATGTCTATTAAATATGGACATCATTTCTGCTTTTGGGGTTAGCTGAGATTGTAGTCAAATCTGCTAAACTATTAACTTTGCCTTGTATTTTATTACAGGTTGAAGTAATGGGCATTGAGAAGAATGAATCATCCTCAGGTCGTCATTCTGCTCCAAGTAAAGGCCCTGGACGCTTGCTGTTTGAAAAGCGCTCATCATCTACAATGTTGGCTGCGCAACTTGGCATCGGTTCTTCTCAGTGTTCAGCTGAATCCGTTGCAAGACAGAATTTGGCATCTGCAATTGAACAACATGGTTCTGGTAGGAAATCTTTGTCAGATTCATTGTTTGTTGATCCAAATTCTGCTTCCAGAAATGTCTCCCATCGCAAGGAATTTCACCACGAGGAAGAAAACTGCATAGCTGCTAAGACAGCAAGGAGCTTAGAAGATGATAATTCTTCATCACCAGTAAGCTGATATTAATCACCAATTAGTTGTCTTTGCTATTTTTTATTTTACCTCAACTATTTATGAATTCAAACAGTGCCAAAGTTGGTTTTGGATGTTCTTCGTACTTGATAGCAACTAAATTTCACTGTCTTGGTTGTTTTACATTGCCAAAAAAATACTGTCAAAATAGCTTGGTCAAATCACCAATGGAAAAGAAAGAGAATGAAAATACTGTAAAACTGTTCCTTTCCTTTCTGTGCCATTGTCTGAGGGTAAGATTACACAAGACACCTATATTTATCATTAACAGTCATTATGATGATTTCAGGCTGCAGAACACCGACGTAATTCTGATATATCGATCCAGCCTAACAATCCAGTTGATAAAACTAATGCAGAGATGTCTAGCACATTTGAAATGGAAACTCCTAACTCCCATAACCAAGGAATTGGAAACCTTTCAGTAGATAATGAGGATGTAGTATCGTCGGAGAGTGATTGTACAACAGGAGGGGCTCGTGCAAGTACATATCAATTGTACGAAACAGAAATATCTGCTCTCATAAGAAAAAATGGTATGCTTGAAGGACAACTGGCAGCTGCAATGGCAGGTCGAGAAGCAGCCGAGAAAAACCTATCCTCCATCCTGAAGAGCAGACAGGAGATGGAGAAAAAGTTGGTAGACTCGGTGAGAGAGATGGAGTTGTTGAAAGAAAAGCTGGCTGGTGTTGAGCTAGCTCAAGAAGATGCCAACAGCTTATCAAATATTGTCCATTCTGACAACGTAAGGCTTGAGCATGACGTGGCTTTCCTGAAGGCTGTTTTGGATGATACTCAGAAGGTATTGTACCTGTGATAGTTTTGTCCATATCAAGATGATGGGTCCTTTTCAGTCATTTTTACTGATTGGCTACGGGTTGTAGGAGCTACACTCAACTAGGGGAGTCCTTGCAGGAGAAAGGGCAAGAGCATTCCAGCTACAGGTAATAATTCTAAACTAAATACTAGGTTTGATGAATGGAATAACAAGGGTTTATTGTTTGTGATAGATGCTTCACTGTTGTAGTTCATGATCTTGCTATTCTGTCTTGATTGGTTATTAAGTGCATCAAACACCAAATCTAGCAAAATCTTTTAAGGCACTCACTTAGTTGAGCTGTCCAGTTTAGCACCGCTGCCCATGTCTGAGCACTCTAGAGAGAACACTCGAACCCGCTTCACACTTTCCCCTGGGGATAAGTTCCCACATTAAAATAGTGAAGGTTACCAGCTCCATTTTTTGATTGAATGCAGAGGTCCAGTCACCACCAATTGACTATCCTTCCTGGTAATACATGCGGTTCTTCTTCATGTTCCGGACCAATCTTAGTGTTTAACCTTAGAAACATCACTGAAGTCCTGTATGATTGTATCAACCACTGCCTGAAACAACTGCAACGTTCTGCTTTAAGATCTTCCTTGTTTAATTTATCTCACGAACTCTGTGCCGGACTTATCATGCAGGTTGAAGTTTTTCATCTGAAACAGAGATTGCAATCTATGGAAAACCGAACATCTACCCCAAGAAAGCCATTCCATGTGCAGTGAGGAAAATAACTGATCAAGGCAGAGGGCATACCTCGCAAGAACCAATTGGATAGCTGCCATTGAGCGCGTCGACCTCAACCAAAACAGCTTACCACCACTATTATCTTCTATACTAGTCTGCTTGCTGCTGTGCGTGGGATGGAGAATCGTTTTGTTGCAATATCACTTTGTAAATATATTTAAAAAAAGTCTAAACCCATGCTTGATCATTGCTTACTAATATCCTCGGGCTTCAAAAATTCTGGAGAAAATGCAGGCTAGTGTCTAGAATATTATTACATGTAGTAGTTCAAGAGCTCTTTTGAAGGTGGAGGTGTGAACTTCAAATCTTGCTGTTTTGGGCCTATGAAATTAAACTTGAACCAATAAAAGATGTGCCTTGATTTGACCACCTAATTGATGTTGGCGATGATTTTTCAAAGATGAAAACACTTGCATCTCAAGCTTCGCTTGCATCTGTTCTGTAACCGAAAAAGGAAAATGTCAGCGTTGTGCACATGCCATTCTCTTTCATGTTAGTCAGACTAGGGTGTCTGAGTCATCACACGTCAACTCACATCGATCCTTGTATTGTGTGTGTGTGTCTATATATATATACATACACACACACAAAAAAAATAAATTAAAATGCGTGGGTGGATTTTTATTGTTCATCCACTATGCATAATTGTATATTTTTTCAATTTAATCCTTGATTTTTTCCCAATAAATTTCATTATAATCAGGGAAATATTAGATATTTATTTTTACCTTTATAGAGTTCGTCAAAAAGCATATTTTAACTCAGGTTGTTTTTCTGTTTCAAGTTGATTTTGTTTTTCAATGATTGTTTTTGTTTCTTACACCATTTACAAGTTTATCACAATTTCTAAAATGTTTTGATGGTATTTTGGGCCAAAATTAGATTGAAAACAAGTTTTTAACTCAAAACTTCTCAAGCCCTGATTTTTCGTTCACTGTGGTGGCAAGAATCTAGGCAAGACGACGCATTGTCTGATAATTTCTCAAATGAAAAACAGGATGGATGACATGTCACACACCCCAAGTATAATGAAAAAACAAAGCCCAAACATGCGGGCCTTCGCATGGGGCAAACTTAAATGGGTTAGGTTTAGCAACACCTCACCCTTTTTTACTCCTTTTTTCATTTTTATATAAAAATGATATATATTTATATTAATACCTTTTATTTTATTTTTGGTGTAGATAACCTATATTTTTTTAAATAAAGAATTTTTAGTTTTAGATAATATTTCTAATATGTTTAACAATGTAACATATTTTTATTGTTTTTTTTTTAATTTTATTCTATCAGTTTAATGTGTTTGTGTTTTCTTTTTATCGTTTAATTGATTGGAAAAAAACAAAGTGTAACAAATTATTTATAATATAAACGATGTGACTATTTAACTGTAAATTCTCTTATTGTTCATTTTCTCACAATTAACTGTAGATTATAATTGTGTTTTTTGGAAGAAAAAAAATATTATTTGGATCCTTAAACTTTGTCCTTGCACAAGTTACAATTTTTCTAAATACATTGAATGAATTAATTAACAGGCAAAAAGATCACTGGATTGCTACGCGATATATATTTTTACTAGCTATATTGCACGCTTATCGCTGGGTGCATGCATGTGCATATGAGCTTATATTTGGACATTTAAAATATGATAAGCCTACATTAAATTATTTACTAATGAAATTACAGACCATGGAGCAAACAAGAGTAAATTGATGTTAAACTTTGTTGCGCAGACACAAATTCCTTTTTGCAAGTCCAACTTTTGGCTTGCAAAATATCATAAAAGTAAGTCAATTACTAATTGACAAATACTCAATCAACACCAACAAAATTGTTTATAGATTGTTGCAGAAACAAAGAAATGCTGAGGGAAACAACGAAGCAAAAACTCCTTTTCAAAATGAGAGTCAATCCATTCCCTGCTAATTTCCCTATGCCAAAATAAAAGTGCAAGCTATCAAATTAAATGAAAAAAGATGATGATATTCAACCAAAAAATGTTATAAATAAGAAGAAAAAAAAAAGGTTAGTGTGCAAAACAACCTTTGTTGAGGGAGAATGTGTGTCTTCCTATTTTTTAGCTAATTGTCCAAATTCTTCATCAATAATGATTGTTTTATGCTTCTCATGATTAGAAAATTGAGAAAAAGAAAAAAATTAATTATATATGCAAGTTATTTTAAGAAAATATAGGAGATGTAAAGAAATAAAATGTTATGAAAGACTCATGCAAAGATTAAAAGCATTAAATTCAATTTATAAAGAGTCGTAGAACCAAATTGTTAAGTACAATTAAAAGGTGATTGCAAGAGAAAAAAATGTAAGGTAAGAAAACCAAACCCTATGAATTTGAAAGGATTTTGTTCAAGATTCAGACAGAAGAAGAAGTTTGGAACTGAAGCTCCAAATGAGATTTGGCACTTCGATCTCTCCATAAAACAAAAGAACTAACCATGTGGATTGATGAACTGCATACCCTACCTAATTGATGATACATGTAGGTTCCAATTAGAAATTAGTTTATTGTTGGCTTATTGGTTATGGGCAGTGTTGATCGTGTTTGTTCTTTCCATCTCAACTTTGAAGTAATCCGATAATGGATTTTTATAACAACATATTCATAAGCGAAGGAGACAAAAGAAAATAAAGGAACAAGGCACATATTCTACAGAAGAACCCCCCCCCCCCCCCACCCACCCACATGCTTCCCCTTCCCTACTCGCCCCAAAAAAAACAAAGCAATGAAAAATCAAGACAACCCTCACCTAACTATACGCAGGTCTAAATTCATTAAGGACAGAACTGACAACACACTGCCACAATCCACAGTAAAAACACTCCTAAGCTATAGTGCGGCAAACAAGAAAATAACATGTTTTTTGTTGTTGAATATGGCATGCATGTGGAATATAATAAATTATTAAGGAAGACAAAACATATAGCATAGGCATTACCTCGTGATCATAAATAGGAGAATTGGTAGTTTTTCACTAGGGACCTAACCTTAAATGTACGAGCCCACTATTTTATCTTTGTTGGTTATAAACCTTGATCAAAGTTCACTATGTAAACACTAGAAGAAACTTTTAATTTTCCAATGAGATTGGAAGTCCATTATTATATATATTCTATGTTCATAAAAAGAGTTGTGTTTTTTCATTGTTAGATAAAAAAAAAACCTTTTTTGTTTAAATACTAAGAAGATTCTCTTTTCAATGTGGGATAAAAAATCTTTTGAAATAATCATTTAAAATTCATTATTTACAACACGTATAACTGACATCCACATGAATTCTTAAAGTGAGAAATTAAAACCCTATTTTTTTACTTTCTTTGGTTCACCCGGGATAATAACTATGGTACTAGGTTGGTGTTATATTTGTTAATTATTTTTAATATTTTTTGTCTCAATTTTATCCTTCAATATTGGATTGGTTGGGGAATTAACTATATGATTTATTTTCTTTTATTTATAGAGTTATCATTATCTCTAACAAGTTATGATTTTTAGGTTGACACTCAATTTTATTGTCATATATTGTTATCATATAATTAACAAAATATCATATAAAAAAATAAATTAGTAAACTCAATAAAGTTCATGAGACAGTTTGTTAAGGGACTGAGATTGATTCAATGCCATTGTCTCAATAGTTTTTGTTAAAAAAGTTATCTTGAAATTCTATAAAAAAAAATTAAATCATGTTTTTACCAATTATCAAGATTACATTTAGATTCATAAAATCAATCAATTTGAGTGCAGATTAGTTTGAAGCTCAAGTTAGTAAAATAGCTAGGTTGCTGGGAAAAAAAAAATAGTAAAACAATTAAAAAAATATTAACTCTACTTAATATTTTTTTAATTTTTAAAACATTTATCCAGCCAACGACAAAGCACAAACCAATGAACTAGTAAAACTAAAAGCATGTCGTTTTGGATAAAATGTTTTTTTAAAATGTTGAAATTATACATCTTAGTTTGACCAAGATAGTTATATCAAGAGTAATATCTAAAATTATTATTATTATTATTATTATTAATATTATTTATAAAAAAAAGCTGACCAATTTACAGGTGATTGTCATCCGTGGATGCTTTAACAGTGAACAAAAACAGTGGTACCGAATCAAAATTAAAATTGCACAGGTAAAATGAAATATTTTATCTAAGGTTATCGATACTGTTTTAGTTGCGTTTTGTTTTTTCTATTGGTACTAAATGTTTCGGTTTCAGAGTGTTTCAGTGTACCATTTCAGGGTTGTACTATTCATATATAATTAATTAATTATATATTTTAAAAACTTAAAAAGCAAAAAAAAAATAATTTTTATTTTTATAAAATCAAAGTTGACACAATTTTATTTTTTTATAATATATATTGTTTAATTTTTATTATTTTTATTTTTGCATTTTCAATACATCTCATAAACAATAGTATATATATAATTGTGTTAGTGTGTGTATACATATATTATGAACCGAATATATATATATATATATAATAGGTTAGTGAGCGGGAGAGGTGTCATCATCTCAATCACAAATCAATGAAATCATAGGTCACATCAGACAAAGGACATAACAACTTTTGGCCATGGGCGGGAGAGGCGCGGAAATGAATTTTTTCCCTTAGCCGAAACGGCACACCAGGAGTAATTCAGGGGTGTTTCGGCAGGTATTTGACCAGTATTTTCGGTACGGACCAGTATTTAAAACGAGAAAAAACAATATTGTTTTGTCTCATTTTTTTGCCTGGTATGGAACATTTCAGCCCAAACAGAAAGGTATCAATAACCCTAATTTTATCAGATAATAGAACACCATCAAAAGCAAGCATAGAATGATATCAAGTTAACCAAACAAGCTGACTTGCAGTAGCAGACATCATCAACAGCATTGATGTCTCCATTTATCCCACATTTTTACCATAGGTTTTCCTGCAAGATGGCTGTGCATCAACCACAAGTCTTGGTCTTTTACAGCTCAGTGCTTTTTTTAACTGCCATCTCAACCCTTTCTGCATTGATAGCAGATTGCCTGCAAACCCTAGCATTCTTGCTCCTCTCATTGTCATCAAAATGGCCTGTTCTGAAATGGCGATGGAGCCGGCCACTCTTCCTTTCCTCCCTAGCCTGTTCGGTCATCTGCCAATCAACGCACTCCTCCTATGCATCTTGGCATATCAGCTCCAGAACACTGCAGAAAAGATGATTATTTTGCAAGTTTACATTATACTTGCCTTGCAGTTAAATCCAGAACACAAACCACTTTCCAATCATCCTGCAGTAAAAGAGATAGCAACACTTTGCATCCAGTTTTTCTGAAATTACAACGTGCTATATATAGATTTGAAAAATACACCAATGGCCTTCAGGAGGAGTTTATCGCCACATAATTTCTGGATCAACTCGTTTGAATTTAGGACCAGAAAATACATCGAAAATTAATGATAGAAAGGCTCTGGAATCAGAACTTTCCCCACTCTAGATCACAATTGAAACAATGGCATACAAACAACTTGTTGAAGAAAATTTTTGATTCTCATTCCTACACCATCAAGCAAAAGAGCTCTACAGAACCACCTCGATTTCCAGTTCCATGCAATTTGAATGCTCTAATTGTTGAAATAAGAGCTCGGTCAATTGGCAGCATGGCAGTTATTGCTGAGTCCACCAGTGATGGTTTTTTCTCAACCAACAATCTTGGTGCTGATCCCGTGTAAACTTACAAGATTACTTTTATAAAAGATCAGTCTCTTCTTGGTCTCCATCGGCATCCTCAACCTCATTTTCTTCATCTTCTTCAGGAGCGTCTGGATCCACCCCCTACAGTAAGTAACAGTTAGTTGCTAAATACGATTTTCTCCAAGACCCCCAACCCCACCCCAATTCAGTTTTCTAAGTACATTTTGCCTGGTCAAAGACAATTGTTAGGCAGTGCAGAAACTGAAAACAAAAAATGTTTTACAGACCTTCATCTGTTTTTCCAAACGCTCTAGCCCTTTTTTTGCAGCTTCATTCTGTGGGTTTATTCTGCAACCACAGTTTTAAATTGTGGGTATTAACAGCAATGCGACATGATGCATTGTTGGGAATCAACGATAAAAGCATGTAGACATTCAGGTATGGAATCTCAGATTCTAGATTAAATAAATCAGAGTGTATCTTTAATGCTCTACCTTAATGCAGCCTGATAATGTGACAAAGCGTCTTGCAGCATATTAGTGGCAGCAAATACTTGAGCCAACTTGACATGAAGAGAGTCATCTGCCCAATCCTTGAGATATCGCTCAAGAAGACATACAGCATCTCCATTTCGACCCTCAATGACATGAAGCTCAGCCAAAGCTAATGCTGCACCAAGGTAACCAGGTTCCAGCCTCAGTGCTGACTCATAAAACTTTTTTGCCTGTTGAATTTGACGTTAGATAGCCTTCTTTAACCATAAATTTAGAGATGGGCACTCATGAGCTGATGAGTGGCGATCCTTGACCAAAAGAACAGAAATTTAAAATGATATGTTACAGCTTTACCTTCTCTCTTCCACCAGAGTTACTAGCGTGTACATCCCCTACTAATTTTAGAGCCTTTGCAGACTGAGGCATGGCCTTCATTGCCTCCCTTGCAGCATGCAGAGCCTCTTTAATTTTGGAGAATGCCAAATAAGAATGAACCAAACCTGAAATTGCAATTGATCCAATTATTCCAGGATTGTTTTCCTTGTTACCATTCCATTTAGTGTGCATATGTAAGCCAATCATAAATATACATGGAAATTATGCAGATGAATAATTGAAGTTCTGTTCTTATTATTTATTTATTATCTTACAGATTGTACAGTTGTACCTTGATATGAACGGAGATCAGCTCTTAATTCTTGAGCTCCCCTGAAAGCAATTACAGCTGCTTCTGGTCGCTTTAGTGACAAGAGCAAAGTACCCTGATATCAGAGAAAAGAGTAAATGTTCATTGAGATTTATACACCAGACAGGTATCAACCCACAACAATCTCAAAGACGATTTGGATCAAAACAATATCTGTTCTATCAGGCATAAAATATCTTTTACCTTCATTATGTAACCTGGTATGTGTCTCTCATCAATCCTGATGCTCTGATTGCAAGAAGAATCAGTGGATTTGTGACATTACAAAGATGGAGAAAAGAATTGTATTATAAGAAAAGCTAGCCAACCTTCTCAGCATAAGACAATGCTCCTCTCTCATCCTTCTTTTCCCACAGGACAGACAAAGCCACAAAAACTTCTGGCCTTGTCGGATCAATGCCCAGCAAATCATGCACCAACTTGTTTAGCTTTGAAAAATCACCCTTGGTCTTTAGAAGCATTGCATACTCATCCATATAAGTTACAACATACGGATCAATTGATCGAACCTGCAAGTTCATGAACTTAGCATGTTTGTGCATGTGCAGACAGTGAACAATTCCTCAATGTGGAAAACATAACTTCTTATACCTTCTCAAAATTCATTATGGCCTCATCATTCTTCCCAATTATGGCTTCAGTCTTAAGACATCAGGTTACGTATTAGTAAAACATATAAACAATTAATACACCTAGCCAGGTTGCACAGATTATAGTATAGCATTTCTTACCCTTGCGATTTCAAGTAATATGTGTATATTATTTGGAAAACGTTGCAAGAGTTCTCCAAAGAGCTCCAAACCGCCTGCCAACAAAAGGGAAAGAGCCTAGGAGTAAGAACCTTAATGGATCCATGATTAATCAATAATCACTATAGCTAATATGGCAGAAGAAAACACATCTTGTAATTGGGAAATCCAAGAAAGGAAAGTACATGATGAACTTACAACAGTTGCTATATAAAATTTCTTCTGTATTCACCTAAAAATATTTGGGATTGTATTCACTAAGATAATCAATTAATAGCAGCTGGCCAGCATTTAATATACCCCCTTTTATTTACTAACCTATTTGCTTTTAAATCAGGTCAGGATGCTAACAATAGAGGTCCCCATCTATAAGTAGTTCAGTTGGCACCAGATATGCATGCATTAGCATATAAACATGCAGATATATCTTTGAAACATAATTATTTTACCTTTATAATCATTTGAAGCAATACAGCACTGGGCCTCAACATAGCGCTGCATACAAATAACAGTTTATAATATAGCAAGCTGGCATAAACAATGCAATGTAAACCAACTGTTAAAAAGTTAACTGCTTAATAATATGAGCTATAGTCTTTCAAATAATTTTCTTTTTCCATATTATATACTGCCAAGAATGCCACTGGACAAGGGTGTTCATTTGTTCTTTGAGATTGGGTGATAGCAACCCAGGCAGTATAGACAGGAAATCATTCTGTGTTTGGGCTGTGGTGATGGTGTCAAAAAAGCTCCAATAGCATGGAAGTACCAAGTTTTTTTCTGGAAAGCACCACAAAAGACTTGTGCAGAGTTGTAGCTGCAGTGACTTTTTAGCCACCACAATGCCAAACTGGCTCAGCACTCACTCCAAGGTGATTAATGTGCACAAAATGACAATCATGGTGCAGTACATGTTTGATTTCATAAGGAAAAGAATGGTGTTCCCATGACACAAGGATGAACATCTAGTTCTTGTTTTTTTTCTCCCTTTTCCTTGAATGATGCTTTTGATTGAAGACTGAAATTTAAAACCATCCAAACTAACTTAACACCGGAGAAGCGTTTTGTTTTTAAAAAAAACATTTACTGTGGGTAATGAAGACAAATGCTGATAGTGAAGAACCATAGAGCAGTTAGCAGTTCACAGCAGACCCAAATGTAATCTGTCTCGTGCCATACTTACCTGAAGCCAGCGAGTAGAATCGATATGATCAAGTGGAGCTCTCCCACTTCTATTTGATACCTGCAACCATAATAGAAGTGCCTCAAAGATGTCAAGGTTGTGTTTTCTTTCAAAAAATAGTTTTTTTAATCTCTATCTCTAGTTTTCTCATTTATTCTAAAGAAATTTTTCCATGGAGAAATAAAGAGACAGGTTTATTAGATACAATTTTTCCAAAATAGAAAACAAGGACCTTGTTTGGCTTAAATTGAAAATATTAAAAGGAATGACCATAAAACATTAGATAAACCAAACAAGGCCCTTTTTTATAGTAAAGAATTTGGGAAACAACATTTTGGTGTTTTTCAATTTTCTGAAAAAGTGGAGAAAAAGAAAAGACATTTTCCAAGAAAACAATCTTCACTCAATTAGCAGGACAATCTTTACTCAATTAGTAAACGCATTTTCTTTAGCTTTCTATTTTTTATAAAATTTCTTGACTCCCACGAGTAAACACAATCCAAACATTTCAAACCCCAAGGTAAAAAGAAAAGGAAGCCATGCAGATTCATTTAAATCTTATTTTTCCATGAACTTGACAAAGCTAAGAACATCAAATCATTCGTTATAAAATTGAGAGAATCTTATGAGCAGAAGAAACCAACTAACCTGCCACTACGTCATGGTTTCATGCTTTTGAAAAATAGAATCCTAGATAAGCCAAATATTCTACTAAATAAGTGTGAGTATTTCCTCCACAGTATATAAACTGTGAATGTTTTGATAGGAACATGACAATCTATTTATAAGTCAAACAACAAGTAAAAGTTTTCACTTAGATGACTTGTAACCTTGTATAACTATGACAAAGTATAACTAATCTGCAAATTAGAGGGATAGCATGACAAGTATGTCTTATCTAGGATTTTCGCCATGTAACAAGTGATAAAATATGAAAAAGTCAGAATTCATGAAGATAAAAATGATTTTAAAGGGATGGAAGTGAAACATGATTCTGTTAAGGAACCATCTCACCTAAAAACTTAAGCTTATAGGTGAGGCCCCAGAATATGATTATATTATACTCTAACACCCCCCCTAAAGTGAAAGCCCTTTGGGCTTGAAACTTGCACAGGCCCACATCACCTTGTGCTTAGTTTTTTTATCAAATAGAATGGGGGTGGTGAGATTCGAACTCGTGACCGCTGGGTCAACAAGGCTCTGATACCATGTTATGGAACCATCTCACCTAAAAACTTAAGCTTATAGGTGAGGCCCCAGAATATGATTATATTATACTCTAACAGATTCCACACATACTTGTGGAAAAAACGAAAGTCATCCATAACAAACCTGTGAAAAAAGTGAAATTACATCCTTGGCAGCAACTCCCATTTCTGCCAAAGCTACGATAGCCTCGATGACAAAAGGGCAATGCCTGCCAAAAATGCACCCAAAAGAAAAATATAAATTGAATATGATAATCTCTCGTGTGAATAAAGGAAAAAAGAACTGTTAATTTGACACAAATAGGTGAGCAAGCATGGACAGTAATTTGTAAGTCACTGAAAATGTAAGCGATTGTAATTAAAAGAGGTACAAACATATTGAACATTGAAAGAGAGGAGTGGTCCTAAGTACACAGGAGTCTATAAAACCACAATGTGTTAATTAAATAATCCCGAGTTAACAGAATTTCTCCAAAATTCAATCAAGTCAGAAGCACAATATTTGTTTCCAGACTCTCCAGATATGACATGACAGGACTAACAGAAATCATACCACGAAATTTATAAGCAAAAGATTAGCAAATATGCATATATATATATATATATATATGTTTACATTTGCTTATCAAGAAGGTGAATCTAAATTAGCATAAGAAATCAAGTCAGTGGATGCAAGCTATTTTAGCTAGTAAGCTTCCCTGGTGCTGGACTCAGGACCAAATAGGATTTTTGGAATTTAACCAAAGGAGAGGCTACCACTTGCATCCAGCCCATGTAACAAAAATTACAAAGCAACTTGACACACCTTAAGCACTCTTTGTAACAAGTGATAGCTAGGCGACTATGTTTAGAACTTCTATAAAGCTTTGCCATCAATAAACTCATCTGCAAAGTTCTCGCTTTGCTCGGAATTCCTTCCATCTTCAAAATAAACAACCTAATTAATTGAAAGCAAGAAATCATTCATAAAAAAATTCTAAACGATAATAAACACTACATAAAAAGACCTCAACAAGTGCAGCTCTAGTTTCATTCAATGTGGCATGACATGAAGCGATCTTGAACTTCACCTGCCATTGAGACAAATAAAACAGTAAGAACTCAAAATACACCATACAATCACAGAAAAACCATGGTTGCGTTTGGTTATTGTTCTAAGATGGAACGCACAGATACAAATCACATGTTTAGTTGAGAAGACAGACAGATGAATTTTTTTTTGTCTTGGATACAAATTTCAAAACAAGATATACTGAGAGACTTGTTCTCCGTCCATCTTTTCTTTTCCGAGACAGTAACCAAATGCTATCAATCAATGTATGTGTAAAAAAGAGATCAATGTACCTCATTTTCATTAATGGCTGAAATGTTAAAAGAATTCGGAGAAGAGGACCTGTTCGATAACGAACTTCGAGAAGTTGCCGAGCTCTGTTTCGGAATTATCTTGTAGTAATGCAATGCTTGCTTATACGTATGCTACAAAAATATTCATAAAAAAAACACGCAAAATAATTAAATTCCAGATTCTTCAGATTATTAAAAAGAAAGAAAGAAAAACTTACAATCGCTCTGCGAAACTCTCTCTCTCGAAACAATGCGTCTCCAAGGAGAATCTGAAAACAAAAACTTAATTACATTAAAAAAAAATTATCAAAGCTTTAAGAAAAAAAGAGAGAGAAAAACCTGATTTTCGGCTTTGAGCTGAGGGCTGGTTTCCAGACTGACTGTAGCTGATGAGACCAGAAAGCTACCCTGCAAAAGCGAATCATTTTTTTTATTTTTTATTTTATTTTTCAAAAAAAAAAGGGAAATGGAATGTTAATTACGAGAATTTGAGCGGAATTGTAGAGTTCGTGGTCGAGAAGAGCTGTGATTTGATCCTTCGGCACATCCATTTTTGTACCCGAAATCAGACGGAGACTGAAGCTCTATTTTGTACGTAATGTGATGCAAGTACTGTAGAGAAGAGAGTGTGTGCTTTTGGGGCTGAATTTTGAAAAACCAAATGTGCCTCGTCCCGTGCTCTTGCTGGAAGGAAAACCCCAGCCCGCTCTGTCTAAACGACTCGTCGTTTATAAAATTGGATCCGACCCAATGCAATGGGTACCGACAGGGATAGAGGCAGGTTTTTCATTGCCCGACTTCATTCTTTAATTTCGTGCGTGTTTGGCATTGTGGTGCGATCTGCGATTCACAGATAGCACCACAATCTAGTATTTGGTTAACAAAAAAAAACATTTTTTTGTGTGGGACCCACACTAAATTATGTCCAAAATGCCGATTCATAAAAAGCTAGAAATTGATGCTTTTTTTTCTGCGTTTCGTGCTTATTGAAACCACGATACAAATCCATTTTACATGCAAAACTGACTGTGAGAATGCAAAACTGTAGAATTTTACATGCAAAAGTCGTGCAGCTGCCCTTGACAAATCCATGTTCGATAATTAAAAAAAACTGGTATTTTGCATGTTAATCGATCGCATGTCTCTCTCTCTCTCTCTCTCTCCCCCTCCCTCTCTGCCCAGAACAGCCAACGACACCGAGAGCTTTCATCGTTGACTACGGCCACCACAGGCCACCATTTACGATGAAATCACCACAGGAACAACCACCTCGGCCTCCTCTACCCGTAGGTATCCTCCGTTGAAGCTCTCGTCGTGATCGGTGAACAGTACTGCCACCTTCCAACGCTGCCTCCGGCCACCACAGGCCACCATTTCAGACGCCACCACCACAGGAAGAACCACCTCGGCCTCCTCTACCCGTAGGTATCGGCCGTTCACCCTCTCGTCACAGTCGGCCATGTTACTGTTCACGTGAACAGTAACATGGCAGCGAGACAATTGAAGACGACAGATGCAACGCACCGTTTAGTCTTCTGCTTGTAAGGACTTGGGCTGGGCCTGCTCTCGGCCCTGCCCAAAGCCAGGAGAGTTGGGCCCTTTTGGCCCAGCTTGGCTTGGCCGGCCCATTTAGTTTGGGACAGGCCTAGTCTGATTATTTTTAAAAAATATTTAAAAAAAAATGTGTAGATAAAGATCTGTTGTGATGAAAAATAATGACGCGTGACTTCGTTGCACTCCACAACCCTGTTATTTTTCGATTGCTTATGAGTTAAAAACTTGCAACTGGATTTGACATTGGAATTATATCCTTACAACTGGATCGCAGATGTTGTTAGTAATGATATTGTTATCATATGTTGTTCCTCGATCAAATAGCAAGGGATCGCAGAGGCATTCACGTATCGATTTAGTTCGTGATGAAATTGCAAGTAGTTTGATGGGAGAATAATAAATAATATTTGTTTTTTCATGAATTATTAATTACATTATATTATTATAAATATTAAATTTACAATATTTAAAAAAAAAATATATATATACCCTTTAAAGTAATTTCACAACTTAAAAGCAATATGAAAAGTTTGGTAACCAAACACCCAAAACTGCTTTTTTTCAACCTCCAACTCAACCACAGTTTTAACCAAACACTTCACTGCTTTTTTTAAACCACAGTAAAAGCACTTTTTTTTAAACTGCTTTTTTTCAACTTCAATCGCAAAAGCAAAAGCAATATGAAAAGCTTGGTAACCAAACATCCAAAACTGCTTTTTTTTCAACCTCCAACTCAACCACAGTTTTAACCAAACACTTCACTGCTTATTTTAAACCACAGTAAAAGCGCTTTTTTTTAAACTGCTTTTTTTCAACCTCAATCGCAAAAGCAAAAACAATGTCATTCATCCCCCTTGCCATGACCACGACCTGTTTGAGTTTCGCTTAATTCGAAATTTGTAAGAAATTATTTAAAAAAAAATTATTTTAATATATTGATATTAAAAATAATTTTTAATAAATTATATTAAAAAAAATATTTTAATACATGAAATGTACTCTGCAGTACCAAACACATTTAATTAATTAGTGTGAATCCAATGATGCTGCATTGTTTACGGGAGTCACTTTCATAAATTCATTTATATGTGAATTAACTAGTTAAGATATTAAATAATTTATAAATTTCACTACGCTTCCGGTTAGGATAAAAAATATTTATTTGTGTTATAAGAAGAAGAAACAATTAACATAGAAGAAGAATACAAGACAAGTGGATCTATTTACATGAGAAGAAAATGAACACTCAAAAAACTAGACTGAAGAGTCATGAATATTTAATACGCATAATTATAGATTTATAATTCCCCTTGAATGACCATGTACTTAAAAATATGCTTCATTAAAATCTTAAAAATCTTGCAAAGAAAAACCCAATGGAAAAATGAATACAACATTTTTGTACGAGTTCTCAATACTTTATAATTCAATAGAGAGTTTTATATAGATACTTCAAGATCTACATTTGAATACTTCAAGATTCATTAAAATAATATTAAATTACCTTATTAAAACCTTGTAAAGGAAACCTGGTCGGAAAAAACCTAAGCAAAGGAAAAAAAGTACAAATTGCATTAACTTTCCCTAAAAAATACATGCCTTATGGTAAATTTTAAGATGACTCATTCCAATATTATGGACAAGTTTCTTGAAAGTTGAGGCTGATAAAGATTTTATAAATAAGTCTGCTAAATTATCACTTGATCTGATTTGTTTGATATCAATTTCTCCATTTTGTTAGTGTTCGTGAGTATAAAAGAACTTTGGTGAGATATGATTTGTTTTGTTTTCTTTAATATAGCATCCTCTGAGTTGAGTGATGAAAACAACATTATCTTTAAACAATATTGTGAGACTATTTTCAATGGTTGACAATCCATTTTTTTTTATGTGCTGGATAATTTACCTTAGTCATATACATTCTTGACTTGCTTCATGTTTGCGATAATTTTTTAATGATTTGATGAAGTGACCACAAATGTTTGTTTGAGAGATCTCCAAGAAATCACAATACCATCATTGGTAAATAGATAAATTGTTTTATGATCTTTCTTTGTGGGGATCAGAGAGATAACATGCATCTGCATATCCAATCAATTGTGAATTTAATCCACAATAAAATAACCCCATTTTGGTTATTACATGGAGATAGTGAAATATATATTTGACTCCATTCCAATGTCTTTTTGTGATAATGAAACTATATCTTGCAAATAAATTTACTATAAAAGCTATATCTAGTCTTATACAATTTGCAAGATATATAAGTGCTCCAATAGCACTAAAATATGGTACTTCAGGACCAAGAATTTCTTCATCCTCTTCTGGAGGTCGAAAAGAGTCTTTTTTCACATCAAGTGATCGAACAACCATAAGTGTACTCAAAGGATGAGCATTGTTCATATAAAAACGCTTTAGGAGTTTTTTCTGTATACATCAATTGATGTACAAATATTTTATTTGAAAGATATTCGATCTGTAAACCAAGATAAAAAAAATTATTTCCAAGATCTTTCATATCAAATTCATTTTTCAAATAGTTTGTAGTTTTTATGAGCTCTTTAGAAGTACCAATAATATTTAAACCATCAACATATACTACAATAATACCAGATCCAAATATTATTTTCTTAATAAAAATACACGGACAAATCTCATCATTCACATATCCTATTCTTAAAAGGTATTTATTAAGATGATTATATAACATCCAACCAGAGTATTTTAACCCATATAAATATTTTTGTAGTTTAATAGAATAAACATTTCTGGGTTTGTAAATCCTTCAGGGATTTTTATATGGATATCTTTATCTAATGATCCATATAGATATGCTACAACTACATCCATTAAATAGATATCTAGAGTTTATGAGACTACTAAACCAATTACAAATCTGAAAGTGATTGTATCCATAACTGGAGAATAAGTTCCCTCATAATCAATGTCGGGTGTTTGTGAGAAACCTTGTGCAACAAATCGTGCCTTATAACGTACAATTTCATTGTTCTCATTTCATTTTCTAACAAAAAACCCACTTATATTCAACAGGTATAACACTTTTAGATGTATGGACTATAGGTCCAAATACTTCAATTTTACAAGTGATTTTAACTCTGTTTGGATTGCTTCTTTCCATATTACCCAATTATTTCTATGTTGACATTCTTTAACAATTTATGGTTCAAATTCATCATCACTTCTAGTGATGCCACAAGTAACCTTAAATGTAAATACATCATTTATTATAATTTTATCTCATTCCAAAATCTCTCATGTATGAACATAGTTTATGGAGACTTCATTATTTCCATGTACTTGGTTCTTTTTCAGGGGGGATTAGTATTAGAAGATGATTTGGACACAAGATTTAATGTTTGTTTTGTGGGCGAGGACTCTCTAAGAGTACAATCATCTATTCATTGGAGTTTTTATTTTCTAGGATTTTTGTCTTTAGCGCCAATAGATCTTCCACGCTTCAGACATGGTATAGATTCATTTGTTGCTATATTGACCTTTTTTCCTTTAGGGATTTCAAGTCTAGATGGAGCATTTGCAGTATGAATGTGTGATTTAACTACCTTTTCACTACTAGTGAAAACATCCGGAAATTGATTTGCAATTTTCTGTAAATGAATTATCTTTTGAACTTCAAGTTCACATTGATTTGTCATTGGATCAAAATAAGATAATTTTGGGTTATTCCAAGTAATTTCTGGTTATGCTTCAGGCACTGACTTTTCTTTCTCTAATAATAGGAAAAAGTTCTCATCAAAATGACAGTCTTCAAATGCTTGAGAATTAAATTCACCAATATTGTCCAATCCAATTTTTTTGATAAGATAATTAGGAAATTGTTCTCGTAGCCTGATAATTTGTGCTATTAATTTAGCAAATACAATATTTCAACTGGAAAGTAAACAAACATGTGACCATTTACTTTATGCATCAATCAATACCATAAAATATTTAAAAGGTCCACATATATCTCCTTGAATTCTTTCGAGAAAAGATGATGATTCTATATGAACCTTTGATGGAGATGGTTTGGTAATTAATTTACCTTGAGAACATGCAACACATGGATTTTTACTTGGTAAAAGAATCTTCAGGTTCTTATCATTATTGATCCTGAATGTCCGAGTCGATCATGCCAAAGCATAAATCATTTTGGGTTGGAACACTTATGGTGTATCACAACGTTTGATTCAATAGATTTTATGATCGTATAATAAATTCCTGAAAAACAAAGTAGATAACTTTTCAAGAACAAGTTTTTGGGCCGAAATACGTGCAGTAATATAAAGATATTTTTTTATCTTGATCTGTTGTTTCAATATGATAATTATTAACACATATATCTTTAAAACTGAGTAATTTTATTCTGGACTTAGGTGAATATAATACATCTTTAATACTCAGTCTTGTGTTATCTGGTAACATAATTTTAGATTTTCCAGAGCCTTTAATAATGTCTGTTGAACTTGATATTGTAGTGACATTAGCTTTGGTTAATGTCAAATATTCAAAGTAGTTTTTTAAGAATTGTGTGCGTTGTTGCACTGTGTGTCAAACATAAATTTCCATCATGAAAAGTAATGTCGATATTCAAAATATAATCAAAGTTTATTATTTAACTTAAACCAAACTGACAATGTTTATTGAGAATATAATAACATAAATTTGTTAATACAAATAAAAACTATTAATTATCTCTAATGATTCCACCACTAAACATGTTTTTTTGTCATATCTTGGTTCTCAAAGAAATCAGAAATATTAAGATATATATTAACATTAAGATAAACATTATAATTTTCATAATAATCTTTATGAATAAAATTAGTTTCAACTATATTTTGTTCTAGAGAGGCTTGGTATAAATATGTAAGTGTTTTGGTGTACAATAGGTACATAACCAATAACCATGCATACCACACCTATGACACTTATCTTTCGATTTATGCAAATTCTTGCCCTTTTTGTGTTTAAGTTCATTATGTCTGCACTTTTAGTGTATGGTGAGTTGCTTTTACAAGGATTAAAAGCAAGAATTTGTTTTTTTCCTTCTCCTTTTCTGTTTATCACTTTCATACTTATATCCTTAGTTCTTTCTTGTTTTTTAGACAAAGGTTCCATTCACTTCAAGAAATGTTTAGAACTGGTGGGATGAGATTGATGATTTTTCATCAAAAGCTCATTATTTTGTTCAGCCACAAGAAGACATGAAATTAGTTTCGAGTACCTTTTGAAATTACGCTCTCTATATTGTTGTTACAGGACAATGTTTGAGGCATGAAAAGTGAAGACTGTTTTCTCTAATATTTGGTCTTCTGTGATATCTTCACCACACAATTTCAGTTATGAGATGATTTTAAAAGAGGCATAATTATACTCACTAACCAATTTAAAATCTTGCAATTTCAGGTGCAACCAATCATAACGAGCTTGAAAAAGTATGATAAACTTTTGGTGATCATATATATTTCATTTAGATTTTGCCACATATTATTTCCTTCTTTAATGGTCTCTCCAAGATTTATAGCTTCTAGATGAATCTCAACGTTAATGATCCATAACAAATAATTATTTTTAAAGATATCAAGAGCAATAAATTCAAGTTTTGTGAGATTTGACATTATCTTTATTTATAAAACAAGAAATAACTTATTAAATAAAATCATGAATATAAAAGAAAAAAATCAGTATTTTATGACTGTTATTTATTTAGCTTTATAAATACTACCTCTTTAAAAACTATATTTAATTCTTTAGGAACTTGCAATAAAAGTTTTTGAGGAACTGTTTTTAATTTATTTAATTCTTTAGAAACTATAAATCTCTTTATATGAATAAAAATGAAAGAAAATTTGCTAGAAATAAATTACAATAATAAAAAGTGAAAATATTAAAATTGATCCAAGCCACATAATAATCGTGCTGACAATGTATCATAAAAAAACAATTAACATAGAAGAACATAAATATTTAAAGTATAATTAAAAGAGACAAGAGAGATACTTTTCTTATTATGAATTCTTCTATTTTTCTAAATTCTAAGAATACAAAACAAGTGAATTTTTTTATATAAGAAAAAAATAAACATTTAAAGGTCATGAAAATTCAAGAAACTAAATTTAAAAGTCATAAACATTCCATACAAGTAATTATTGAATTATAACAATTTGATATTTTTATAGATTTTATTTTCTCGAGTCTTACTTCGAGTTTAACTCCGGATCAGTTTTTGGCTTTTTGCAACTAGATCAAAGGTATCCGATAATTCCAAACTGGCTCATCGGGATAACGGACTCAAAACCAGATCCGACTGGACTGGACCGGTCATCTCCCCTGAATAAAGTAGACGACAAACGTCTCTACAGAAACTAAACTAGAAAACAGAGGCAGGCCATCCCTGACTAGGCATCAGTACTAGAATGGAATCGTCGTCTTCGCGGAGGTCAAAGAGACAGAGTCACGAGAAGTTCTTAACGAAAGCAATTTTGCCAGCAATACGGGGGCAATCATGCCCAATATGCTTAAAAGATTTTGACGGCGAAGATTACCGAAGACTTGCGGTGATTGGGGTTTGCTTACACGCGTATTGTCTCGATTGCATCCGCAAATGGAGCGATATCAAGCGGAAGTGTCCTCTCTGTAATTTGGAGTTCAATTATTGGTTCTGTAGAATCAGTCTCTCCTCTCGAAATTTCTCGACAGAGAAATTACTGGTTGTCAAGGAGGGCAGAAGGGCCAAACCGCTGGATATATTGAGCTCCATGCAGCGGTGAGGTTTGTTATGTCATGATGATTAAGTTGATATTTGTGTGATTTAATTGGGATTAAATTTATTTGTCTTTATTATTGTAGAAATGTCAATTGTTTTTGAAAGTATGGCTCGGCATGATGTAATCAGAGAAATTTAATAATAAAAAAGACTTTGAATTGATCTTGAAGATTTAAATCTATAAAGAGCATATCTTCTTAGGGCAATTAAGTTAAATTGAACTTGCTAAGTTTAGTTTTGAATTTTGTTTGATTTTAGAGCTGGATTGAATGTTGCTAATCGGAGAAGTAGGCCATTACCATGGCGGCGAAGGTTTGGACCGCCTCTGCCAGGATCAGTGGGTTCTGATGTTATTGCTCAAAGAAAGCTTCAGTGGCGTGCTAGGTAGCCTAATTGACTATTGTTTTGTTAATTTGAGAGAGGACCAGTGAATCCGAACTATGCTTTTCTTGGTTGATATGATGATGCTGCTTCTTTTTTTATTTTTTGCAGCATATATAATCGAAGATTGCATGCGGTTCATATATCTTCAAGGAATTGCCTCAAGCAGGTATTCACTTCAAAACCTTTATGAGTTTAAGTTGTTGTGTTCTGTTTTCTGAACAAGCACATTGGCAAAGTCATAGTTTTGTGATACTGTACTTCGCTGCATGCTCCTGTTTGCTGTCTTTTCCTACTATGGGTTATAGTGGGTGCTTGATACTTTTGCTTTCCCAAGTGACATGATGCATTGTTGTTTGTTTTGGAAAATTGATAGCATTAGGCTGACTGGCTTTGCTGAATTCATCTCCCTTCTAGAGGAAATATTATGAACCATTTCTTTGTTTGCGAGAAAATTGGTGCCCACTTGCTGTTAAAATTGTATCCAAAGTTTCTCTTGTAGTGGATTCCAGTTTGTTGGTTCAAGGCTTTGTCAATGATTTGCGTGAGGGCTTAGCTTGGAATTAGATCGAATTCAGTTTGATTTTATTGGTACTTCCTACTGATTCTAGTGTCATGTTTTTGAACATTCAGATTATATCAAGAAATTGTTGCATGAAACAAAGGATACTGCACAGGATAGAACCATGGATTCAAAGAGAGCTACAGGCCATTCTTGAGGACCCAGATCCATCTGTTATCGTTCATCTTGCCTCCTCTCTTTTTATTGCAAGCCTTGAACGCAGGTCTGATGTCCAGTCAGATCCGCCTGGTGATGAAGACCACTTCCTTCAACCACTGCAACGTTTTTTGCATGGCTGGACCAACATGTTTTGGCATGAACTAAGGTATACAATTCAAATACAATCGCATCATTTTCTGGATTTCAGCTTCTTCATTTTTAAGATATTACATAAACATTATAATGAGAAGAAAATGCTCTCCAGATGTTTTGCAGAAAGTTCTCTCACCATGGAAACTTATGACACGGTGGTTGAATATAAACGATCAGACTAAGTGTGGAACTGGGACTTTCATTTGTCTTTAGCATTACTGCTCCTCGAGGAGCACTTATAATTTATGCTAGTGGCCTGACTGCCTGAGGCATCGAGACTGCTACTTGAAAGTTGTTTGTGGTTTTACATGTAATTCACCTGGATGATTTTTCAAGCATTTACATTTTGCTCAATTGAATGAATAATCACATAGGGAGCTCAGCTTGTTGCTGGAGAATAAGCCAAATTATGTGGGTTAAGATGATGCTCAAATGGAGGGTGGAATTTGATGGAGATGCAATGCTGAGGATCTTGCCAGCGGTAAAAGTTGGAGCAGAGCTCTCTAGGAAAGGATACAGAAATGATGTGCTGCCAGGTATGATGGCACATCGCATTGAATGGTTTCCCATGGAATGGGCTGCCCTTCTTTGTATTGAGGAAGGCGGGGAGGGAACGGGCTGGTCAAGCATGCCACCTGCTAGAGTTGTCAGTCTTGTTTACTTTCACTTGATTGGTTTGATCCTGTTGTCTTTGCGTGAATGCAAATCATATCTTGTGTCTCCAAAGAAGCGAAGCCCGGCACTTTTAAGTCCGAAGTTAAAAATGATTTTTTTAAAAAAATATTGTAATATTTTTCAAGTATAAAAACAATTTGAAAAACAAGAACATGCAATATAATATATCAACTATCGCAATAGGATATCAAACAGGCGCACCTGTCTGGGGTTTTGATACATTATGCCCGTTCCAGCATCAGCTTTTTGGTGCATTACAACACCACCAAAAACAAAAAGATTTAACATGAAATCAACTGATCTTAACATTAGCAAGAAGCTGGGATACAGTAGTAACTTGTTGGGATCCTGTAAGCGATAGCAGGTTGGGGCCAGATCCTGCAAGCAAAGAACTGCTTGGATGCAGGTTCCATTGCCTTCGCCTCGACTAAAGAGACACCTCATAACTGGTAACAAACGAAATTGAATTTTTGCCCAGGGATTTGATTTGAGAAACTTGACAGTTCAACTGAGATTAGGGTTGGAAACACATCTAAACAACCCCTTCTGAGCTCTGGATTCTGAATCCAGAAATCAGCCAGGGCAAATGAACTTCAATTCCAGTGCTTGCTTTTCACTATCGTAATGCACAACTGTTATACATGCTTGCTTTACACTATCTGAATGCACAACTGTTGCATCTTTACATGACATTCGCTCATATAGTTTACCAAACAGCACACACAAAAAAAAAATCTCCGTGAATCCCAAGGAAAGAAACAGATTTGTGTCAGTGCATGAATGACCTCTACTCATTCCTCTTCTGGTTCTTCCTCTTCCTGCAGAAGATTTTCTCTATTATCATGGGCCCAAAATCCTCGCACGTCGATAAGCATACTGGCTACAGTCCCACCTTGTTTGCAACCTAGCAGATCAGCCAGTGTGATACTCAATGGGTCAGCTGGCTTGACCATATCCCATATTTCATCCCTCACATCCTCAATACACAATTCATAGTTACCGCCTTCAATCCATTTCTGGTGTACATCTCTGTTTCAAAAGTAAATACAATGTTCAAGTGGACGATGTTAACCCAACAGCTGAAACTGTAAAATCAAAATAGCAATAACATCCCAAAAAAGGTTATTGCAATCTTTATAAGCCTTTCAGTCTAATATCCAGTTTCATGTCTCTGAACATTTGAGGCTTGCAGAATTGCTTAAGCACTACAAGCAGGAAACTACAGAGTTTACTCTAGGAAGGTTGTATCAGGTAGCATCTCAGCTCTTAGGTGCTCCCCTTCTATACTTCCATACGTTATTTCAAAATTGGTTGATCATGATGAAAATTGTTGTTTCACAAACTCTTTGCAACCAAAGAAAGTGAAAAAAAATAAAGCTAAACAAAGCAGTTCCGGCTAATTTAAATGCTGAAAAACTGTTCACCTGAAAAGCGAGTGAATATCAGCTGTGGTCAGAAATCCTCGTCCTTGGAGATCTAGACAACGAAATAAATATGTTAACCCTTCAGGAGTGTCTTTGTTTTCTAGTGCCAAAACAAAGTCGAGAAAACTTTCAAAATCCATTTCCCGAGTATTCCCTCCACCACTTTTTCCACGGCGGACATGCTCATCAAACACTATCAAAGCATAAAAAACAAAGAAAACAGCAGTCTCAGGAGAAATCATTCCCAGGAAAAGAAATCAAAAAGTCTAGCATCATTGATTCTGATAAGCTAATAAAAACTCCTACCTCTTTCAATAAAGATTTCTGTCAGTGTACCATCAGCATATTCTTGAAGTTCTTGCTTGCTCAGTGTTCCATTCATATCTTTATCAAGGGCAAGGAACATATCTGCAGAAAAATGAACAGTAATTAGATACACAACAAGTCCCAAAACGTTATGCTCCTATGCCAAATTACAAAATTTCTTGAAGCCTAATTCTTCATGTCAACACAATGCAATTCAATCAATCATTGGACATCACTAACAGCAAGCAATTTCAATTGATAAACCTTGTACAAACAGATGAACCTTAAAAGAGACTCCACTCAATTCTTTATTTCCTCTGCCCTGGACTCTCACAGCTATTACCAATCATCTACTCTTACATTGCCATTGTCTTTTGCTGATGATTGTCAAAAGCTCATCTCATTACCACATGATAATTAGATGACTACAAAACCTACACACACATTGCTTTAAACTGCACTGATCTCCACTCGATGCTTAATCTCAAAGTTAAGAAGGCAAAAAGAATGCATGCAGGGAACAATACAAAAGGTAAAAGGGGAGAGTTAGGCAGAGGGGAGAGACATGGGAAACTATCACAAAAAAAAAAAAAAAACAGATCAATAGTAGTTTGGAAACAAAAACAAAGGGAGTACAAAATATTAAAAGCTCTCACCACATATTCGTTGTGCAGACATCAAAGAAAACCAATTTTCTGCTTGTTCAGTGTCAGTGACTTCCTCCTCACTTTCCTGTTATAGAAAAGGTTAGAGCCAAAAAATGGATGCGAACCAAAACATATTGGGTTTATTTACACAAATTAGTGTTTTGTACATCTTAACTGGCCAAAGAGAGCATACAAGGCATACTATAATGCATTTAAAAGCTATATATTCAACAAAAAGAAAGCAGGCAAGAACTGGGCAATGGGTACTCCCTGTAAAAGCAATGGCAACATTTAAGTCAATTGTATTTCTATGAAAATCATCTCTAGGCGAACAAGTTCCATTTTCCAGTGTTCCACTGTATTCCGGATGTAGCAAAAAAATTGTTTTTGGTATTGGTGGTAAAGTAGTGGATAGAATTTGAAAGCAACAACTTCATATATCTGATAGGGCATTATTCCTAAGCTGTATGGGTTCTGATAATATTGTGTTCATTAGTTATATCTTTTAGTTAGTTCCTAACTTATCTTATAGTAGAACTCATGTACATATATCACGTGTGATACATCATCAAGACCTACTGGGTTTTCCTCCATATTTCCATGTTTTAACTTTCAGGATGTTAAGAAAGAATGTCCAAAATTGCTGTAACCTTTTCATTTAGCTTAGTTCCAAATCATATAGGCATAACCAGAGAGTCATGGAAGAAGGAAAAGAGAAGGCACAAATGGAGAATCAAGGAAAGGATTATAGTGTCAGAAAAGAAAAACAAGCAGGTGTAAAGCTACTATAAATTGTTTATCCATGCAACTAGAAGATCAAACATATAAATCCATAATCCACCTGGTGCAGTTCCATCAATTCCTGGAGACAATTGCTAAGAAGCACCTTCTTTATGCAGGATTTACCTGTAAAGAAAACTAACTGTCAACTACTCTTAAACGCCAGTAGAAAGGAAAATCAAAATTCTTAAAAAATACTAGTAATCTTACAAAAAGGAAAACTGGTCAAAAAGAGGTAACAATTAGGCCATTTAGATCTTATTTCACTGTTCCCTGCCATTCAAAGTGACTAGAATTTCATGCATCAAAATATCTTTTAAAGGATAGATTGGTATGTGTCTGTTCCCTTTCAAGTGCCTAAAGTTTATGAAATTTACCTTCCAAGATATTTGCAGTTATTTATTATCAGCCTCCATCATCAGCAAAATAAAAACATCTGATTTAGAATAACTCAAAATTTTGAAACCTTATCCTCACTAAAGTTTAATTTCAAGTATTTTTCAAGCTAGTTAAGGGGAGACCAAGAAGCACAGGTACCAAAAAGTTGATTCAAACACTGTACTCTAATAAAACATTAAAGGGAACCTACAGGTTATGGTAATGAGCAAACATGTAGTTACTGTAACAATCAAATAACAAGAATGGTTATTGCACAAATGAAGAAGAAAAAAATATTAGTGTCGAATAACTGGATGAAAGAGGGTAGCCATGCAAACCTCGCCTATGAGGATCACAGAAGAAAAAGAATTTGTGAGCAGCTATGCGACAATACATTTGAATGAATGCACCAGGCATATCCCGTAGTTGCGCTAAATTAGGGATAAGACCCCGTATATAAGTCTCCATTTCCTGAAAGAGGACAAAGTAATCCTTGTTTTAAACAGAAGATTGCGAGAGTGAATTGCCATAAATAAACATTCATAAACAAGGACAAAGTAATCCTTGTTTTAAACAGAAGATTGCGAGAGTGAATTGCCATAAATAAACATTCATAAAGATCTAATAGTAGGGGGACCAGATAGCCAAATGTGAGTTAAAATAAATGCACAAAGCAATACATGAGGCTGGAGAAATCCATCAGAGTCCTCGTCAAGCTCACTCATATCAATTCTGGCCTGTGTAAGTGAAACCTGAACAGCAATAAACGGTGATCAGCACTCGCAAAGATTAACTTCAACAAATAACTCAGACAATAAATGTGTAAATCCTGATACTTTAGAGTTGTGAATAAAAGCATGGGACCAAAAAGATGTACTCACAGTGCGCATCACATAAAGGTAAAAGGGCAAAATGGCAATTCTTCCAGATTCATCCTTCTCAAACTTCATGAAATTAGATGGGCTGAAAAAACGCCTACATTTGGGGCCTATTTGCTCTGTACATACTGAGGCTATGTGACAAAAATCTTCATAATTCATCTACAATTTGGTAATCCCGAAGATAAATTAGGTTAAAGTGATAAAAATATTAGGCCATAGAACAGAATATTGTGGACTAAATCTAGCTCAACAGCAGCATCTACCAAAAACAAATACCAAGACATCACGTGATTAAGTAATGTTTGGCATAACTTCCCAATATCTAATGTACGCTAGGACATTCTTTAATGAAAACAAATGAGATTTTAGTAACTGAAATATAGAATTCTGCCAAACACATAAACAACATTTGGTGTAGTTCCAAAACAGATTGGCACAGCAAGTCTTCCAAACCTTTTCAGCACCAGTGGCATCATCAATCACACAATTTTCTCTTAAGCAAACCCACATTGCATCCAGATCATCAGCATTTAGTAAAAGATCTGATTGTTTCTGCAATAATCGAATGGATAATGTTACCAAAAAGTAGACCAGTACATTCCCAGGCAACCAAAAGGAACAAGTATAACAAGCAGAAGCGGAAACACGGTACCTTCAAAAAACGATATTTTGCCAGCCTTTGAACCCTATGACTAATTGATCCTTCTTCGGGTTTCTAAGTAAAGAAAAAATGAAAGCAGACAAGAGAAAATAAGCAAGTGACAAGGGAAAACACAAAAATACCACCACGATAAACAACTCAAAATATAGCATTGAATCAACACAAATCTCCATTCCAAAAAATAAGCAAAACCCAGAATTTATCCACGAACAAAAGAGCAAACTGAAATCAAAGTTGTAAAGTAACATCCATGTATCCTAATAAATAACAGTTTAACGTCAAACAAAAGAATTCCACCAACATGCCTTCTTGTAGAAACTTGGTATTGTGCCACCTTCAGCACTCTTTTGCTGCTTCTCCTTGAAAATATCTAGCAATATTCTCTTCGTCTCGAGCTCTACAATCTCAACAATAATGAAACCCAATTTTAGATTCCAATTTTAGAAATGCCTAAAATATATCTTTACAAAAAAAAAAAAAAAGTATCCTTGATCACTCTGCATCAAAGAGAAACACTAATCATGCAAGCTCTGAGAACTTTAATCATACAATTAAGTAGCATTTCACATTGCTTGTATATTTAGGGTTACAGCTCTAATTTTGCTGCAACTCCAAAAACACAATTAAAATCAAAATCAAAATCAGCCAAGGCAAGGAGAAATGACCCATGAGAGCTTCAGATCCGAGCCCGGCACCGGATCCGATGAACCGCCGGAGGTTACGGACCCAAAGCATTGACGAAGCCGGCGGGATCTTCCTCTGCGAGGCCTCGTGGCTCTCGCCATCGCTAGATCCACTGTACATGGCCAAACTGCAGAAATCAAGTTGAGTGAGTTGACTCGGGAGAGTTTGGAGTTCGATTCCGCGATTTAAAACCCTAGAATTACGTGCATTACTGGTTGGGAACGCAAAAACCCTAGCGCTCTCTATCCCTTTGGTTTTTGATTTATTAGTTTCTTCTGTCAGATTTTGAAAGTTACGAGAGAAGGGAACTTTTCAATTTTCAATTTGCTGCATGAATTTTAAGAATTGGTTAAAAATCAGGGGGATATATTTTAACTATTTAAAAAAAATTACACATTTATATTTAAAAATAAATATATATAAAATAATGGGGCTATACATTAACAAAAGAGCTAAAACAGCTCGGGGTCGCCACTGTAGCTCTACACCCATTGTCACTGTGGACTGGCCATTTCTCGGCCGTGCGTCGCGGCTGTTCGTCTGCCTTTTTTTTTTTTTTTTCTTCAATGAACAGTGCACAGACAATTTTAGCCCCGGTAATAGGACAAAAACGCGTTCGGTCCGAGAGTAAAATGCGCTGAGGGTAAGGGCCATTCAAGTAATTGCACATGTACGGACCGGTCCGGTCCGCCGCATGTTTTGGTTTTTTATTATTTATTGAAAATGGCTAATTACGGTTTAAGGTCCGGATAAGACAAAACCATGGTTTTCGGTCCAGGGGCCTGACGGTAATTGTCCATATTTTTAAATATTTTTCGCGTGTATTGTCATAGCGTGTGTCACACGCGTCTCCCTATTTCACGCCCCACGCCCTGTGTAGGTGGCGCGTGACACGTCATACGGTGGCCGGAGACGAGATGCCGAAGTCCAGAGCGGTTCGCCTGGTCGTTTTCTTCCTCCCGCAATGGCGCGTTTACCTTAAATAAGTCCGTGGACGCGCCGGGAACCGGTTAAAACGCCGGTCACGTTTCTCTCTCTCCCCTGCACGTCAAAGTGCAGGGGAGTCCCCCATTTTGTGATACTTTTTACTTCAGTCCCTTGACTTTTGATTTATTTTTTTGTCCTGATTTTGGTTGCATAAGTTTTGATTTAGTTCGATTGGGTCCTCCAATTGGAATTGATTGGATATCAATGTTTCGGTTCGGTCCTCCTTCTTTTAATTTTCGGATTCGGTTTAAATTATTCAATAAATTCAGTATATAAGTTTCAATTTCTTCAATTGGATCCTGTTATTGAAATTGATAATATATTGAATTTTCATTTTGGCCCTTATAGTTTTAATTTTTGATTTTCATGCCTTGATAAATTGATATTTGTGTTTTATTTTCCATTATTAACATAATAATAATAATAATAATAATAATAATAATAATAATAATAATAATAATAATAATAATAATAATAATAATAATAATAATCTTAATAATAATAATAATAATAATAATAATAATAATAATATTTTCTTTTTCTTGTTTACTCTTTTGTTAATGTTTATGAATGTTTTTTCTTTCGCGATAATTTGATAATTTGAATTGTTTTTGCAATAATAACAATAATCATTTTACTGGGGATAAAAGACAACTCAAGAATAAAAAATAAACAAATTTACTTAAATTATCTACAATTAAAAAAACGATACAAGTCACTTTTGTCTCGATTACACTGTTCCTTATAAACGACAAACAAGTCATTCTTATATATTTTAATATTTATTGCATATTATCGTCTAAAAGTATATAAAAAGAAAAAAAATATGACCTCGGATTTTTTGCATGAAAAAATTTAATATCAGCATTCTTAAATAAATTTAATATAATAATATGATGAATAAATCTTATAAAAAAAAAAAAAAACTTGGCTTTGAATTTTAATTTTGTGCTCTTTTGTTCAAGTTTATTTCTTAAACAAAACAAAAAATTAGATTTTTAATATTTAAGATCTAATATTACCCGGGAAAAAATACAGCTAAAAAAAAAAAGGTAAACAAATTTACCTAGATTATCTACAATTAAAAAATATACGAGGCACTTTCTGTTTCAACTGCACTGTTCTTTTTTTACGGCAAATAAGTAATTATAGCACGCAAAAAAATTATATTTATTTTTTAAAAAAAAAATTCAATATTTTTATTTATAATGTCTAAGATCTAATATTATTAGGGAAAAAAAGCAACTAATCTTTCTTTTTTTTACAAATTTACTTAGCTTTTCTACATTTAAAAAACTATAAAAATCACTTCCCATTTCGATCACACTATATAGTATGTGAGACTAAGTATATATGTTTAATATTTATTTAATAGTCTCGCCTAAAAATATATAGACAGAGAAAATAAATGACCTACAATTTCTTGAAAAAAAAAATGATATCGGTATTCTTAAATATATTTAATATAATAATATGATGAATAAATCTTATAAAAAAAAAAATTTGTCTTTAAAGTTAAATTTATATTTTAGACTTTTTTTTTCCTTTTCAGAAACTGTGACCTTTTTTCCACATGTATTTTTTATTTTTTTGTGTCCAAGTCAGTTGTTTTTTTTTTACCGAGTTTTTTTTTTTTTTTTTTTTACCAGAGTATCCGTGACAACAAATTTCTAATAAATCATTTAACCTTCTTAGCAAATTTTCTAATAAATTTTATCAAAAAGTTTTTAGCAATAACAATATTCAATAACATTTTGGTTGAAAAAAACCATTTTTAACAGACTTTATCAATTACAATTATACTAATTAAATATTAAAATACTAAAATACAACATTTATAAAATCAATCAATTTTCTACATAGATAAAAAAAGCCCAGCGAAGCGGGCAAAATCTGCTCGTATAAGATAAAAAAAAACCATGTATACAAAATAAACGTCTTAATTAGCTTTCTACGAGCTATTTGACTTGTGCTTCATTTCAGGAAGAGCTAAATTTTTTAAATGTAAGCAATAAGTGTTAAGAGTGTGATTTTTTTTTATAATATTATATATTTGATCAAAATAATTAGCCAGGAAAAAAAATTTGTTACATAAAGTTCAAAAAAAAATTATAAGAAAAAAATGTGTGTTTAATAATAATATAAGGTAATACAATTTTAATGAAATAAGATAAAAATAAATTAAAGGCAACTGCACCAATATATTGATGAGCAGACAATTGATAAAATTCATTTAAAATGAGTGATTTCCTTTAAGTAGCAAACTGATTAATTATTGGATTTGCTTTAACTGTTTGGCTAAATATTTAATTAGCAAATAATAAAATTACAAACGAATATATTTTTTGTTGTTTGGGCTCATAATTTTAATAGTTTAATAGAATTTGTAATAATAATGAGATATTCTTATTCTAATTATATGAGAAACTTGAGATTTAAATTTATGGTAATTTTGATATCATAATGAAATGAGGAATTTAATGGACAAGATCCAGAATGATTGGATTAGGTATGAATTATGATTAATGACCTGAAATATAATTGGTTATTTTAGAATTTTAATAGATTTTCAAAAAATAATCCTGAAAATTTTTCTTAAATTTACGATGAATGCTAACTCTGAAAGATGAGTCTTTTAGGATGTTACAAAAATAGCCTAGTAGAAATCTAATTATATTCTTGGACTTAATTTTTATGTAAACTCATCCCATAATCATTTAATCTGACCTTGAATCAACATTATCTCTTCAACCTTGGATATAATGGGGTATGGTTAGGCAATCAATTTCATCCAAAACTCCATCTTGATTTTTCCATATATTTAAAACCTTATTCACCTCACTCTTGTCAGATTGTTAATTTTCTTGTTAGTATTATTTTTATTATTAACAATATTATTATTTGAAAGCAAAAAGGGTAATTTTAGGGGGGAAGAACCTATAAATGAGTTATGATCAAATACAAAAAGGAACTTTATAAAACAAAACCAAATCATCACGGTAACAAAAAAAAGGCAAACATAATACTATTTTTCTAGCATTCAAAACCTCACTTCCATGTTTGTAAATATAAATATAGACCAAAAGCAATAAAAAACACCTAAAGCAAGTCATATGGACTTCCATTTTTGGATTAGATTATATACCTATAACAACTTTTTTCTCATTTTTTTTCTTTGTAAAGTTTTGCCTCTAACAAACTTATTACCCTTTCAAAGGTTAAAAATTATGTGTTAGACTTTTGAACCTTCACACTTAGCTTTACCAATATTTTCCTAGCTCTCTATTTTTTTTCTTCAACTTTGATCTTAAAGTTATTTATAGGTTTTTGGTAAGATTTTGTATCCATTTATGACCTCTTGATCTTGAGAGAAATATTTGTTAAAAGTTGCAAACCTGATCACCCAAAACTATCAAATAATCGATTTTTAGCTGACAAATGACGTGTCATTCATTATCTTCATTAAGAATTAGTGTTGTCAACTTTGGAGATTAAATTTCAATAGTCCTTGTTCTTCTATTTTATTTTAATTTCACTCATAATTGCTTTTTGACTTTAATATTTCAAGTGATTTCACCCTAGATAAACTCAGTTATCAACCCTACAGTTAGGTTTCTTTTCAATGTAGTTATTAATTGTAAATTTGTGCATTTTGACTCTAATTTCTTCAATTTGGCCTATGATTTCATCAATTCTAACCCTTTAATTCACACATATATTTTCAGTTTAGTCCTTGATTTTGGATTTTTTAATTGAAGTTCCTAATTGCCTATTAAACATCAATATTTATGTGATTAAGTCATGATTTGACCAAATTAGCTTTTTTAATATAGAAATTCAACCTCACACTTAAATATCTTTCAATTCAAGTTAAAACTGACTTTAAAAATCATTTTTTCTTGCTATTAGACCCTCAATGAACTTGATTAACCTTAAAAATTATAATTGACTCCTTAAATATTCAATTTTGAATTTTCCTCATTAAATTTAATCTCATTTCCAATAAGGCACCCATTAGTCACAAATATACTATTAAATTCTCTAATCTTGTTCATTTTGATTTTTCTTAACTAGTTTTTAGCAATTTTCTAAGCATTCTGATATATTCTTCTCATTGATATATTTTTTTATTTCTAACATTTTTTAATTCTCTTTTTTTATATGATTTTTTGCATGTTTATATGAGCCTTTAAATAGAACAACAATCATTATATGAAAAAAGAAAAGAAAAGAAAAGAAAAGAGTCCACTATTATTGGCCTCATTTGTTTGCCAAAAGATAATATTTGTTTAAGAAAAAAGTGGTTTCTATAGAAAATAGATTCCTAGAAAGTTTTAGTGTTTGACCATACTATTCCAAATCTAATACATGAAAAAAGTTGAAAGAGAATGAAATTGAAAAAAAAAAACAATCAAATGTCATAAATAATTAAAAATTAAATGATTTGATAGATAAAAAAGTTGAAAGAGGACAAGATTGAAAAAAAAATCCAACTTCATAAATTATTTCAAATAAACAATCGACAATCAAAATAATATAGACTAATATGATAGATAAAAAGTTTAAGGAGGATGAAATTTTAAAAAGTAACCCGGTTTCATAAATTTTCTTAAACAAAATAAATAACAAAAAAATGAGGAAGTGTTGGTAATTTCACCTTGTTTTTGTTTCTTTCTTAAAATGTTTTTGAAAAATAAATTAGGATAAAAAAGATAGCACTTTCTCTTCTTTAAGGATAACATTTTCTTTGACAAAAAATGTTTTCTCTTTAATCAATTTTCTTCAAAGAACCACTCATTGAAAAATATGGACAAATAGTTTAAAAAAAGTATAATCTTGGAAACAAATGGATACAATTAAAAGTAAAGAACCCATTTCGACTAAATATATGAAGTTGAGTGATCATGCATGAAAATGAAAAGGAAACATATTGTAAATAAAATAAAGATTGTTTTGTTGTTCAATAAGCAGTTAAGCACATAATTGACTCCTATATCCACTATCAATGTTGTTAGAATCACAGTTGACTCATAAAATCATATAGTTTTATGAGTCAACGTATTTGTATCATGCAAAATTATTTTAAAAACTAAAAAATAGAGAGAATTAAACTGAAATTTGGTGAAATCCGTAAAATCAAGTAAATTCATAATTTTACATTTGTTTTTGCATTTTCAAATGAAGATGACCAAAACTATAGAAAACACTACAAAACCATATTCAAGAAGTCTATTCTCACTTCACTATCTCCCTCACTCTTAATTTCTTGTTTGGTTTGCAAATATTCCTTTGCCTTGCCTTTGCAAGGCTTTAGTTCCATAAACGAAATCATTTTCACCATCAATATTCTCTCTTAACATGGATGTACATTCATTTGTAGTTTTTTTTTATCTCCATTCCATATAAATTTCTCGATGTTAGGATCCAAAAATCCATGACTTAGACATGAGATATGTTCAAATTAAATGTCTATCATGAATTTTATATCATGAGAAAAATTTAGAGAAATCTAAATCAAATATTTAGTAGATCAACACAAGTCATCTACCCGACTTTGTTTAATGAATTTGTTTATTAAAATCAATTTGTAATACAAATCAACATACATAAAATTTATTGAATAAAAGAAAAGAGAAAAAATGTCATTTAAGGTTGCACATGTTAAATATAATATATATATATATATATATATATATATTAATCTCCATAAAATATATATATAAAAAAATATATAGAATGATATTGACCTTATAAAAAATCTGACACACCTAATATAATTAAAAAAACAATTTTGATCCATAAAAGAACTAACTAAGCAAAAACAATTCACCAAAAAAATTTAATTAAAAGATAAACTTAAAAATTATAGAAAAAGACATAAAAAAAGGAATTAACTAAAAAAAATAAAAAAATAGAAAGGGTAAAGATGTGGTCCTTCAAGCCCAAGCCCGCATGCTTAGGCTTGTAGTTTTTTGTGTTACTTAAAGAGGTAGATGGTAGGTCATCCGCTCCTATTTTTTCTTGGAAAAAAAGGCAAATAACATATTGTTTTTTAGGCAAATTTCATGTTGTTTACAAACCAAGATTCCATTCATTCATGTTTTTTCCTAAAAAAAACCTATTTTTCAATTAATTTCAACTACAAAACACCTTAGAAACACTAAGAACAAACCCGTCAACCTAATAAACCAAAAACTAGTTCAAACCACAAAATGAAAATGAAAAAAATACTTCATCATTGATCTAGATCTGTTTTTTATGCTACATTGATACTTGAAACAACCATCATAAAACTCCCCACATTATGGGACCTATTGACACATATTTTAACTTGTTTTGTGGATGAAAAATATGTTAACGACAAGTTCTCTTTATACACCAAAATTTAATGAGGGATCTCTTTTTTTGCAAAAAAAAAATATATTGGAAAATGACAAAAAAGTTTGATATTAATATTTTTTTTAAATTAAACAATTGGTCACCTAATATCTAAAAAAATGGAAGACTAAAAATAAACTCTAAAACAAAAATTCATAATTTTCATCTATTTAACATGTGTTTTTCACTTAAGTCATGTTTCTTTCAATTCAACTCTCAATCTCAAAAAATATATAATTGAGTGTTAATTTAGGTTTGAAATAGATAAATTATATAAAATAAAAATTTGGGAATCAAATTGAAAATTATAAAAAGATTATTACTTCAATTCTATATTGTTTGGGATTCCTATGTACATATTGATAGTTTTTCACACAACGTGAATTTGAATTTATTCTGTTTGTTTTGAGCTAGAAATATTGTTGATTGCTCTTCACATGAACCTGAATTTGATTTTATTTTGTTTGTCTGAGTTGGAAATATTGATTTTTGATGATGTGAACTTCTTGATCACGTGGTCAAGCTATCACCAACGACGATGATACTTCTCTAAGAAAGTCGAAAAACAGGTTTGCGAAGTGTGACACGATGAAAACCTATTCCAAAACATCAATACTAGTGGAATTGAATTGAATGACGCCACAAGGTCAATTATACCTTGATAAGTCAGATTTGATCTTTAACCCAGCAAAGAAAACATGTTGCAACACGCAAAACACAAGTTTATTTCATCAATTCATAACTGTTAGCTTTGTAGTATACAATTCACTTATATAATGTTTCAAATAACCCTAATGGATCCCCATAAGTGGGTTGATTTGAGTCCACTTACAAAATTGATCCAAACATGTAATAATAATCCAAAAACTAATAAAAATCCAAAATCAATATCCAAAATATGCTAATAATATATTTGTCATTCCTAAGAAGTTCTAAATAGATTAGAAAATGTGATCCCAATATTTTAATTAATGCAAGCTAATTTTAGATCTCATGTGGCTCAAACTCATATTCATTAAAATGAACCAAATAAGACCTAAAATACACTCAAAATAAGTTTTTTTGCCAAAAAGAAACTGAACAACAAAATTCGTAGAGCCTGTTATGACCTATATCGCAAGGCTTTCCTGAGCTTTGACTGATGTGATATTTCACCCCTCATAGAATCATAGCTCTAAAATCTTTTAGTAAAGTTTCAGCTCAACCTAACACTTAGATATCGAGATATGCTTAATAGCACTTTAAGTTAAAGTCGGAATTTGACAATGTCTGGATGATGCTACTGCGCGATCTTCCTGAGAAGCTCTAAGCAGTTGCCGACAGCAAAATGGACCTTCTGGACGCATATGAGAACTGGCTGTTATGCAAGGAATAGCGACAAGCAGTTGGGATCAAGACTTTTTGCATGAGTGGTGTGAAGAGAGAAGGGACACATGAAGTGATCCGTGCTGCTCATAAGCTACTGCAAGAAAGTAAGGAAGCAACCAATTAAGGGCTTTAAAGGTCAAATTTCTACAACATGCTTGGGCTCTTAAAATCATGTTTCATATTCATTATTTCAATCCGACAGCGTCTTGGAGAGCTTTCACCTATTCTGGGCTGGCCCCATCCTGTAAATTTGAAATTTGATTCATGTTTCTGATATGGTAAAGAAGCAGCACAGAACTCCTATCAATGGCTTTGAAATCTCTTATGACAACGCATCCAATGCATGCATGACATGCAGTTGGGGCTGGATTGCAATGTTTTGTTCACATGACATCGCCACTCTGATAGCTATTTATACTATATTTTTCTGTCAAACTCTTGTGCAGGAATTTTTGGTTGATTATGTTCTTGTTCATCTCACCTCAGCTTGCCGAATATGTCTTCTTGTGTGAACATATGTTCCAGTAATCTAGCAAGGCGAGGTTTCAGTCCAGAAAGAGGAGCGTGCAAAATCCTTGCATGCCATTTTGTACTGGAATCTCAAATAGAATTTTCTTCTCCAAGCCGTAAACCTGCGTTGTTTAGTGTTGGCTGTGTATGATTCTCATTTCTGTATTATTGTTTGCATTCAAGTTGCCTGGTTTTCATGGACTGGGAAAGAAAATCATCATCTTGTTTAATAGCCCGGGTCTATTCAATTGCTTATATTTTCTATTTAAGGATCCATTTTCTCCAATTATGTTTGTGCATATTTAATCAATGATTCAGTTGCTACTCTATGATACGACAAAATTTGCCAGAACTTGAATGCTTGTGCGTGATCATTGCTTCCCATTTGACATTTGACTATACTTTTGATGTCAGTTTCTTTTAGATCTCTGGCAATTGTGGATTGCATATTTTATATTTTTCAGATAACATCCTTTCCTCCTTGTTGTCTCCACTTTGCATTGCATTCAGTTCTTTTTTTAATTCTTGACAAAACATTTTATAGAATTTTATTCTTGTCCATTGTTGGCAGAATCCCGATTGATCATATCTTCTTTGCTTCCAGCCAGATGGAAACGGGACTATCCTGAAAGGTCTGGTCTATCGAATGTGAGGAAGGTGGTATCATTTGATCCTACCAATGGAGTGCGAGTAATCCTTCTGTTCTTAGTACCAAGAGTGTAGTGAGTGAATACTTACCGATAGAAAACCTACATGGAGCAAAGAAAGTGACCACAATCTATTGCTCTTCTGCTCAGGGGACTTCTTCAGAGAAATAACTAGCTGCTAGCGTAATTTCTTATACTGCTTTGGGCTACACCCTTCAGCGATCCTTTGTTACTTTTTTCAATTTGTTGGAGCTCTGGGTGGTTGAAGAATTGCAGGCTCTGAAGTAGCTTAATGTGCAATTTTCCGCAGTGGACAGATCGTGGTTGTGGCCTACTAATGGGACTGATGATGCAGAACAATGAATAAAAAGAATTAAAATAGAAAGGAAAGAAGCTAAGAATTAAAAGGAAAGCAAGAAAAGGGCAAAAAGAAGAAGAATGGGGCTAGAAAAATCCACAAATCCGTAATCTTTTATTCAATAACATATACTGGAATCCAATAATAAAATCTAACAACATTTTTTTATGGATGCAAGGAAACTCTCCCTCCTGGAAAATATATTTTATGAGCCTAGATAAGCAAGTAAAACTCCAACCGTCACAGACTCTTACAAGCATGGTTGTCAATTTTGTTTCGTTTCGGCCGAAATGTTTCGTACTAGTTAAAAAATGAGACAAAACGGCTTCGTTTTTACCTCGGTTTAAATTCCGGATTTTTTGGCCGAATATTGGCCGAAACGTACCAGTTTCGTTTCGCCCGTTCTGTTTCGGCCAAATAGTATTTTTAAATAATTAATAATATTACAATATCAAATATATTTCTTAATCCGACCGTTAGATTAAGATGAAATTCTACGAGGTGTCTCTTGATATATTTATATATATTATGTTAAAATTTCAGAGCAATCAGAGAATGTAACGACCTTGCAAGATTGATGATGACATTCTAATAATATTATACATGTTTATAATTTTGTAGAGAAAAATCATTTTACTATGTCTTTTTTAGATTAAATTGCACAATTCTAAATAATTTTATTTTTGGATTTGAACTATTTTTTTTTGAATTAATATATTTAATTATATATATACATAAATAGTACAAACTCGAAACAGCGTTCCGAAACTGAAATATTCAATTCCAATTAAAAAACAAAGCATCAACCAAAGCGGTATGACAACTTTGCTTATAAGAGGTGCACACCCTGACTTGAACCTAGAATTTGTTGTGCAGATCACAAGTTCTCTGTCATCACGTCACGTTTTTTAGGGACTAAAAATCTAACAACTTGGGCATGGATGAGCCCAATCTTTCAATCCAATAACACAAGGGTTGAGTTATCCCCCATCATTAATATCATATGAATGTGTGAATCATGTCTTGGATCTGACCCCTTCAACTCTTCAAAGTTGGAAGAACTTGACCTCTTGGAGTATGGATCAAGAAGACTTTGATAATACTCTCAAATATTATGATCAAGTTGCAGTACAAATTGAATATGTTTGTCTAGCTGATGTACTAAGATTTGTTGAAGTGCACAATCCCTGGTAAAAATAACTTGTGTATAAAAAATAATGTTAATATTTTTTTGTGCCAGAAATAAGGATTACGAGGATATGTTGTTGAGTTTTATATATACTAAAGTCTTTGATGCCAAAAACAGAGTCATTATCAAAGTTGATTAACAATTTAATCACATAATTATTTGATTTAATCATTTGTAATATTTTGAAAGGTCTAACACTATTTATTTGCAATTTATGATTGATTTTAGTCTAACACTTTAAATGATATTTGGATACTATTCAGTTCTATTATGTATCATGAAATAATCTCCAAGATTGAGTGTGTCATGATACTTATGTAAATCAATTCAAATTTGTTTTTTTTCATTTCTTGCTTGAATATGTTTTATGATCTGTACATGTAAATTATGAACTTTACATGTAAAAGACTCAGTTGAATCATAAATTTTAGAGTGAGAAACCAAAAGAGAAAAAAATACAAGCTTTGTAGGTTCATAATTATGAACACTATTTTACAAAGGGTGTAAAACTAGAGCAAGCATTATTTGAAATCTTAGTAGATATAATTTGGATATAACCTAGTAAATTAGGATTATCTTCATCTTCATCATCATGTGTCAGGGGTAAAGGTTCATGAAGCTTAACATGTTGCTTTAAACCTATGACGTGTTGGACATCAAACATGAAAAACTAAGTCATGGTTTGAGGGTTTTAAAATGAAAATTTGACAAGTGTAAAATAAGAACTTCAAGATTCATGGGACAAGTGTAAAATAAGAACTTCAAGATACAAATGACGTCGTTATTCGAAACCTTTATCGGTCACTACTTTCATACAGTGTTGTTGAAGAAAAGTGTTAGCAATAAGGGAATTTCAAAGACTTAAACAAGAGGCTAGTGATGTCACTAATGATCCTTTTAAAGATTCAAGGGCGAGTCTTCATGAAGAGGGAATGAATCATACGATCCAGACATGGTCAATTCCGGACTTTGACATAAACTTTCACATTGTTCAGTTAGATGTTATTAAACATATCTCCATATCTAACCATTGGATTGAGGTGATGTTTACCAAACGATTCTAGATATATGGTAATATATGAGGCTGAAAATGCAGATCAATCAGAGTTTGAAAAGGTTTTGCAATATAGATCATAACAGGCTTTAGGAATTAAAATAAAAATATCATTATACATTGAATAAATATATATAAAAGTAAATGTAGGTACATAATCAAAGATAAAAAAAAGATACAAATGATATAACTTTCACAGTATGTATCATAGTGGTCATTATATATAAAATTAATAAAAAAAAAATCTTAATAAGATCCCATACAACTTCAACAAAAAACAATCTCAATGAATTTCAACATGTATAGTTTTAAAATCAAGACTAGTCTGGTACATCAGCTTAGATTTGACCAAATAGTATCTAAATTAGTTTGACTTTTGAAAATATAAAGGAAACAGTTGACTAGGTGTGACCTGTCAAAAAATTAGATTGACTCATAACCTAGTTAATCTCAACAAAACTTGGTAGAAAAATATTAATTTAAAAAAAAATTCTTTATCAAACTATTATTCTTTTTATATTTGTTTTAAAATAAGTTAACTCTCTCGATCTATAATAAGGTTAGAATTAAGTTTTAATATTATGATTAGATATGCATTTTTTTTGTTGTAATAAATTAATTTAGCCTATTTCATTTTCTACATGACAATTTTTTTTACCTTTTAATCTTATACATATTTCTCCTTGATAATATATATGATACTACTCATAAAAAAAAAACACCATATTTTGTATCATTAACTCCTACTTTTTTGTGCCAAATTTTTTATAATTAATAAAAACATCTCATTATTCTTTATAGTAATATTTGAGAAAAAAATCATAATTTATAAATGTGGAACTCATACTCCATTTGATTATAAATCATTTTTCATCTTTGTATATATTAACACTAGTTCAAGAATTGTGACATTTTGCAGGTTGAATTATTTTTTTAACTTAAAATTTTGGTTATAAAAAAATATTGATATTTTTATTAAACTTGATTCAACAGGTAAATTTTGAATTCTTTTGAATCGACCCATTACCTAACCCTAATTTAAAATTAAAATAGTGAGTGTTGCTTTGATATGATCAAGTTGATTTGATGAGTCTAAAGATAATTCAAATGTCAAGTAAAAACATGGTTTGACTTTAAAGAAAATTTCAAGATGCATCATTTTATTTAATATTAAGACAATGATATATATATATATATATATATATATATTAAACTAACTCGGTATTTGAAACTTAACCAACCAAATCTATGATCGAATTATATAACTCATTGGATTTAAAACCTTTGTTTTTGCAAACTATTTTTTCCTTAATAATACGATACCAAAAATAAATGATTGCAAAATTAAGTATCAATCATATTTTGAAGTGTTTGTTTTGGACTATAATAACCTCATAAAAAAACTTGAAATAAATTATAAAGATCAATTCAGAATTAACTATATATTGAAGGACAAAATTGACAAAATAGAAAAAACTAAAATATGGAGTATTTTTTTAAAAAAAAAAAACAAAAGTATTTGGCATTGTTATTACATCTATCCCAACTATTCAATCTTAAAATTTCCTTACTCAAATCCTTGTGATCCAATTGACTTGGAGGTATTAAGGCAACCTGGATGACATATTAAAGCATGCTTAAACTTGAAAAAAAAATCAAGATGATTTTTTTTTAATATTGAGATTATAATATATTAGGTCAACCTGGACTTTTCAACTTAAATTTAAGATTATAAATATCATTATTATTACACTTGTCTAAGATAGTATGTTAACTTGAGATTCAGTCAAACTTTCTCTTAACCCCGATCAGGTCTAAAAAAAATCAATTCAAAATTGACATGGTTTAACCAAGTGTGTGCTTGATGTTATAGTATATGATATTTTTCAAAAGTTTTTCTTGCTTGAAAATATATTAAAATATTATTTTTTGTATTGGAAAATTAAATTCATCTAGAAACACTAAAAAATACATAAATGCGACATTTCTTCATACCAAATATATTTATAAAACATATCTAATTCCAATATTAAATTAAAAAAATCATTTTTAAATTGACTTTACGAGGTAACCACGAACCATAGGTGTCAGTTTCGTTTCGTTTCGGTTGTAACGATGTTGTTTTTAAAAATCATTTTTAAATTGACAAAACGATGTTGTTTTTATCTCGTTTTAAATTTCGGCTCGTTCCGAATTTTTAGCCAACTACCAGCCGAAATGTGTCGGTATTACTTCGTCTGTGTTGTTTCGGCTACAGAAAAAAAAATTATCTCCCGCCTGACTTCACTTTCTTGCTTTTCATCTCCCGTCACCTGGACAAATTATTGTCACTTATACTTTTATTTTTTTAATTTCTAGAATAATTCAAACTTTTGTCCATGTATATATAAGTGTATTTAACACAATAATAATAATAATAATAATAATAATTTTTCTTTCTTATAATTTAATAATTTTTTTTTCTAGCGGCAATAATAATTTTAGATATTAAGACTCCGATGTTGCTATTGTGATAATATTTAAAATTAATATTGCTTCCTTCTCCCTTTTTGTTTTTTTTTTTGCTCTTTCTATTAATTGATTTTTATAATTTTATTATCTGCACAATAATGATTTCAGTAATTTGTTTTTTTTCGTATTCAAATATTTTGCTCTTTTTTCTAATGTTAGTGCGCGCTCTTTTGTGATCGTTGATGACGTAATACCTATATTCTAAAAAATATAATATATGCTTACGTGACACACTCAACTCAAAATTTTAAACATGTTATCTTTTAATCTATAATTTTTATTTACTTATATCATATAAATTTATTGTTGTAGATTTAATTATGTTAAATTATATACAAAAAAATACCAGCGACAACGCACGGGCAATTAGTAAGAATAATAATAATAATAACAATAATAATAATAATTTCATTATTTTTTTTCCTTGCTCTTTTGTGTTTTTTCTCTTTCTCCCGATAATTTGATAATATTTTTTGTTTTGCCGGTAATAGCAATAATAATTGTTTTCTTTTTTCTTTTGTTAAAGTTTCTTGCATATTTTTAGTCTTTTATTTATTTATTTTTCTTTCATTATTAACACAATAATAATAATAATAATAATAATAATAATTAAATTATTTTTCTTGCTTGCTCTTTCTTTAATGTTTTTTTTCCTCCGGATAATTTGATAATTTTTTTTTTACAGTGATAGCAATAATAGTTTTTGTTTTTTTTATCTTTTGTGAAAGTTTCTAGGATATTTTTTTTCTTTCACTTATTTTTGTTTCTTTCATTATTAACATAATAATAATAATAATAATAATAATAATAATAATATTAATAATTTAATTCTTTCTCTTACTTATTCTTTTTTTAATGTTTTTTAGTTTTTTTTTCCAGGATAATGTAATAATTATTTTATCTTTTTCGAGGGGTTGATTCGTGATTACACTGTGCACAATGCGGCTAATTAAAAAAAAAAAAAGCCAAAAACCGAAAACACCCCCACAAAAATAATTAGTGCGCGCTCTTTTGTGATAGTTTATGACGTAATACCTATATTATAAAAAATGTAATCTATGCTTACGTGACAAACTCAACTCAAAATTTTAAACATTTTATCTTTTAATCTATAATTTTTATTTACTTATATTATATAAATTTATCGTTGTAGATTTAATGATGTTAAATTATATATAAAAAAATATCCACGGCACACGCGGGCAATTATCTAGTGAATAAACAAAACATGTAGCATAACACGCCAATATCTTGCCGGAACGATTTCTGGGTCGGGTTTACTAGCTACGGAAGATGTGACAGTTATGAAAAGGTACAACTTGTGGCAAGGAAGTACGTCAATGGGTGGTGTGTGCCCTCAAACTAGAACAAAGGACAGAGGCTTCTTCTCATTCTCAACCATCCAATCTGCATCCAACAGTTGAGAATGAATCTTTGACCAGAGATAGCTTTAAGATTCGATTTCACTGTTCTACAAGCTGGCACAAATAATCTACATCCATCAACAAATCTTCCCCGTGCATCTACATCGTGCTTCACAAGTCCAGATATCTGACACGTGCCCCTTCATGATTTACTAAGAAGATTGAGCTCTCACTCTGCTTAGCTCGATCCTGAGGTGGCCCCATGTGATGACTTGTAAATAGTCTCGCGGAGGCCCATGTGATGACTTGGCAATAGTTTCCGGAGTTCAGTAGCCTAAGTACTAGGTTTGGTTTTTTGAGGTCACGTGGCAGTGTCCCATTTGCTGGTTTGTTGGCTGAAAGGACTTTTACTGTTTGAAAAATAAGCAGCAGATCTTTCCATGGAATGCCATAGAAATTACATGTACTTGGACTCACAGACGGGACAAATTGGGTAATTAATATATATACACACACTTAATATTTTTGTTTTTGAGATGAGAAGTATCTCCTACAAAATATAAAGACATGACGAAGATAAGGACTGATATTCTGTATTTTTAAAATATTTTTGAAAAAGATATTTTTCTATTTTAAGTTATTGTTTTTTAATCATTTTTATATGTTAATGTCAAAAATAATTTAAAAAATATATATATTATTTTGATATATTTATGAACAAAAAATACTTTCAAAATCAAACATCAACCATACTGTCAAACAATCACTGCATCTTGGAATGTGTTTCTATCTGAATCAATAATAGAATTTTGATGCTCTTGTGTGTTATAATACTCTTAGCCACATTTAAAATATATAAGATAAGACTATTTTTACTCCATACTAGAACAACTTATCATAAAAAGACCATGTACACACACAAACATGTTGTTGAATTAATATAAAAGTAAAACAAACAGTGAAAAAACTGCAATAATTATATATAATAATTAATGTTGCATTACTTAACAATGATATTAAATAAATATTATAATTCTAAGCTATCAGTTATATTGTAGTCATCTCAATTATTCGATGAAGCTAACTAACTTTGAAGGACAAAAAAATTTAGGTCTACTACTCATATACAACACCATCATGTTCAAACAACTTGGGGTGAAATAGTCAATCATTGTATTAAAACTACCATCACATGCAATTGATATATGATAATATTGAAATTGACTAACTCAACGCCTCTAATTTATTTAACATCAATATCATTATAAATCCACCCAAGTCCATGACAAATAGTATCTTTTATTTCCGCATATAACATGCCTAAACCATCATTTAATAACAAACTACTCTCACTATTATACGTGATATTATTATTCACATCAAGAGCAATACTGTAACCGTATTGAAATAACATAAATATGTTATACGACATTCTATAAATAATAAATAAAAAAAGATCAAATTCTTGTCAATTTGATGTAATGTTAAGTGAATTGTATTACTTTAATCCTAATTGGCAAATTTCATATCAAATTCGATTGAATTCTCAAAATTTAAAGAAATATAATACTTGACCATGATTAAATATTTCATGATATCAAATGTGATTGACATTTCTCATGCTCAATTGCATTTAATCAAACCTAGAATCATAGCAAATTTAAACAATTCAAAGATAAATACTAATTTGATAGCTTATCAACAATTCAATATAATGTATAGTTGATAGCATTATTAGCTAGCTCCAACAATCCACTTAAAACCTCTAATTCAACAACTTATCTAAAATTAAACAAAGCATATAATTAATTAAAAAAACACAGTTAATTTAACTTATTTTCTTATTAAACTATATCAAATCAACCCTGGTTGATGATCTTCATAACTAAGTTATCATTGATCCAACAAACCCTAAATCTAACCTCAATAATTCTTTCATTTCAATAAAGCCAGACATGAAATCATAGCAATGCGGCATGTTTACCTTTCTCATAGGGCTAAGAAAGGTGGATCTTAAAGAGAAAAATATCCAGGGATGCTTGAATACTCGGATGAGTTTGGTGTTTTAAAAGAAAGAAAGAAAATGCTTAGTGGGTTATTTTAGATAGATTTGGATCTCGAAATGTCAGTTTGGAGAGAGAGCGCTAACATGTCAGCCATGATCTTCAATCCAGGTAGGGTTTTAATTTCATGATATATCACGTTTAAGAATCATGACATGTTTGATTGCCATTTTCTTGAAGCACGCCAACTATTTTTGTCATGCTTGAATGTTTATTGACATGAATCATGACATGTATCAACATTTATTAAATATCACACTTTTGAAGCACAACAATGTAAAAATATGTTATTTCACTAAATTCTTTTCAAATGATGTTATTCGACAAAACTTGTAAATTGTGCCAATTTTTTTTATAAAAAAAATCTTAATTTGAACACACAAACACCTTTATTATTAATTTGAACCAAAGTTTTCATAAACAAAATCTTAAAGCTCGTAAACATAGATAAATAAATAAAAAAAACAATACCCCAGCTTATTCGTATGAGATGTCCACGAATGTGTTTGACTAGAAAGTAACCAGACAAGAAAGAGAGCAACTCTTACGTGATGATTATCTCAGTTCAACTCAAGTTTCAGTCTCCATTTTCAAAATCTGGCCATTCAAAGCCCGACTCTTCAAGAAAAAGAAAAAACATTTTCATCTTTCTTTCCCCTGAATCCTGGGGTGTCCCTTAAACACTGAGAAAAAGTGTGCTGTTTTGGAGAATGTGCAGAAATTCTCATCTGACCACACACACAAGTACACCACCATATACCATATGTCAAGAGAAAAGAAATTTTGAAAGAGACCCCTACACAAACTGCCCTTTTCATTCTACACCTCGCTTGACCAACCTTCCTCCTCCTCACAATATTTTAAATAATCAAGCAAGTATGTTCATGTATTTCCTTTGCAAAATCATGTCATGGTTTTTTTAGTTTCGACCCATGTGATTGTTAATATAATAATTACTAGAGGTTTACATGCTCGTTAACTTCAGGGTCCGTGGAATTAGTTGAGGCGTACACAAACTGACCCGAATACCCATGTTAATAAAAAAAATCATGGATTTTTTAGGTTCGAGCCATGTAGTTGCTAATATGATAGCCTCTGAAAACTTACATGGTCATTAACTTCAGGGCTCGTGGGATTAGTCGAGGCACACGCAAGCTGACCCGGACACCCATGCTAATAAAAGAAATCATGTTTTTTTTTTTTTAATTCCTTGTCAATTACAAACAAGGGAAAATGGCACTTTCTTGTTCCAAGAAAAATAATTAAAAAGAAAAAAGAGGGTTTCTTTCTCTTACATCTTGTTCTTGTTTTGCCTAACGTTTTCCTTCCTTTTGAAAATGTTCTGGTCCACATGGACGTTGCTCGATAAGATCATGGGGTCAATGGAACCAATCCAGTTTAGTGGAAGAGTCAAGGGTCATAGATTCTGTGACCAAGCCATTAATTCTTTAAGAGAAAAGAAAACCATTTTTTATTTTCTTAAACTATTACAGTTGATTGCTGAACTTTGAAACTTGCCACCTGAGTTCATTATTTTATAAATATAATCATTTGGGAGTATTGTTTAAATTGTTTTTAAAAGTATTTTTTGTTTAATATGCTTCAAAATGATTTTTTTTATTTTTTAAAAATTATTTTTGACATCAACACATAAAAATTATCTCAAAACATCAAAAAAATTAATTTAAAATAATAAATAAATTCAAGTTTTTTCAAAAATATTACCACACAGATTATACTCTATGACAGGCAACAATGATGGCCAGTGACAAAGCATAGTGTAGAGAAGAGAAATGCTAAAAACAAGAATAATTAGTTAATTAATTACATTCCCAATGCCATTAGGCACGTGCAGGATGATCAAAGAGATTGAAAACGAAAAGCTTGACCACCACTGCGATGTAACCTGCAGTAAGAGCATCGAAAATAATGTTTTTGCTGCGTCGTACCGCATTGTATTAAAATAATATTTTTTTTTAAAATTATTTTTGATATTAACACATGAAAGCACTAAAAATATTTAATTAAAAATAAAAAAAAAACAATTTCTTTTAAAAACAGTTCTGAAATGCAATAATAAACAGTGCTATTTTTGCTCTCAATGAAATCCATGCAAAACTATAATATAAATTGATATTTTTAAATAATTAAAAAGAGTTAAATAGGGCCCCAGCAACGACTTCTCTTTGCTTGGGCAGCTTAATCCACCTTTGCTTTTGATTGCCCTTTTGACTATTAGCCCTTTTCACTTTCTTTATGAGATCGCAGGCAGACTCCCCTCCCTCCCGTGTCCTCTATATACTTTTCCTGAATTTGATTGAAAAGAAAAATAAATAAAGGCAGGAGCTTTATTGTAGCCTCGTTTAACCATTTTAAAATTATATTTGTTTTTACATGATACTAGCCGGTAATTTGACACTATTGATACTGTATTTTTTTAAAAATATTTCTATTATTTATTTAAAGTAATTTTTTTTGATATTTTTAAATCATTTTTATATGCCGATATCAAAAATAATTTAAAAAAATAAAAAAAAATATGATTTTAATATATTTATGAACATAAAACACTTTTAAAACAACTATAACAACACTTCCAAACAGTCAAATTGTAACTAAATAATAAAATTTTCAGCACAAGGCAACGACAGGTTTGTATAGATTTTAAATCTTAATAACTTTAATTAAAGTATATCTTAAAATTATTATATAACTCCTACTATTGAACTCTCCATCAATGATGTAACATTTCATCCTACTTTAAGATAAACTTATCGATGTGGATTTTTTAGAATTCAGAGTGTCCAGGTGTCAGCAGCATTACAGAAGGTAAATATGGAACAAGTTGGCCACGTTCGCCCATAGTCCCTAAAGTTCATCAAGATTAATTAATTAGTTTTGATGGTTTCAGAAAACTATATATTTAATCTCAATTTTAATTTATTTGATTTCACTTTTCTCCGTTTTTCTTCTTCTTTTGATGTTTTTTTTCCAGGAAACTTAAAAAATATTTTTATTTTTTACTTTAAATTAAAAATAAAAAACATTATTATAACACATTTTCTGAATAAAAAACAACCATAACCACACCGTCAAACAGTCACACCCTCCTGATAGTGAATCGATTCTATAAAGTGCCAAGGAAGAGAAGGCTGAAAACTTGACTTGTGAAGGCAAACTTTTGTTGTTATGCTGTGGGGTGGCTCCCGAGAGCCAACATAAGATTGTCTTATTAACACTACAATTTCTGTTTAGTTGATATCAGTTTAACTGCTCCCTTTGAAAAATCATGATGCCGACAACAACTTACATGCAACTTCTTTCATTTTTTTGCTTAATCCGCGGATTCACATGTGCTCATGTATCCCCTTTAATTCAGGTTTAATACTTCATCATAGCTCTTCAAATTCAAATATTTGATATTATCTTGTAATTAGTGAAACCATCACTTCATCTCATGGTGGCCGGTTTCGTGGATCAACTCGATGACCCGTTAACCTGACTTCTAGTTCAAATTACATGAATTTTAAGTGTAATTGATCTAGTCAAAACATTGTTTTACATTAATTTGTATTGATATGTTAAATAGGGTTGTTTGAGAAACCACTTGAAAAAAGATATTTTTTTATTTTTAATTATTATTTTTTGGTATTTTTATATTATTTTGATGCGCTGATGTTAAAAATATTTTTAAAAGATAAAAAATGTATTGTTTTGATATGATTCTAAGTAAAAAAACATCTCAACCCGAACTCCGAAACAAGTAGCTAATGGATTTGAATAACTTTTCATTTTATTGTGTTTTTTTTTGTTTGTTTGTTTGGTTGACAATAAGAGATTGTTTTGACATAATGCATGCAATAATGTTGCCTAGCTCAAGTAGCTATAATAGAGTGCCGATTCTCTTGTAGATAGCCTACTTGGTTTGCACGTGATTTTTTTTTAATTTTTTTTTAAGTTTAATTCTCGCATTATCTTGTGCTTAACAAAGTGATATTGCTTGCATTTACCTGATGATGTGATGTTTACCTCAAAAATACATTTTTAGTAGAGCAATTGGGTGATAGTTTTTCCCTCGCCAAGTAAAAATCTTTCAAAATGTAAACGTAGATTTGAATCCTCTCGGCAGAGAGAATTGCTATCAGCCGTTGGACGACACTAGTACGGTTTTTCATCATCTTCAGGCTTTCAATTTTCATTATTGATAAATAAAAACAGTAAATCATTAAATGAAAATGATATAAATATAGTAATATATCATGTATTTTTTTTGCGAGGAAATTTCACCCCGAAAAAATGTAATTCGTGGCTGAAACCCTAGTTATTTTAGGCTCTTATAAAAAATACATGTCCTCACTCAAATTCAAAAAAAAATAACCCAATTAAAAATAAATTCATGTAAGGAGTTAAGTGGTGAATCCAAAAATATAAATTTTAAGGAATTAAAAGATAGAACTATATATATTTCTTTTAAAAAAGAAGAACAAATCAAAACAAAAAATTTATAGAAAAGTTCCAAGTCAACAAGTAATGGGATTACTCAAACCAGATTTTATAACATTTTACCACAAAAGTCCTAGTTTCCAACTACACGAGCTGAAGGGCAAACTAGATATTTTTTGTCCTTCCCTTATGGTTACCAAGTTAGACTAGAGAATCTTCATATTCTAGCTCCTAGAAAAAAAAAAGATTTTAAAAGTAGGTGGAAAGGAGGGGATGGTGTTCCAAAGAATGGCATCTACAGTGTCCCTTTCCCTCTCCCAACATGAACAAATCGTTGTCTTTAAAAGGCATACCAAATCACCTCACTCACTGCAACACAAATTCTGAGCCCTCACCCTCACCCTTCTCCTTCACATCACTGTAACCTTCTCTTCTGCTCCCCACTCACAGCAATGGCCGGCTCCAAAACCTTCGATAAACCCCTGGACGGGTACGATGCCCTTGACATTCATGCAGGCTTTGCGATCCTTCAGAGAAACACGACCCCGCCTCAAGCTGGCGAGAGGCGAGGAAGAAGAAAGCAAGCCGAGCCGGGGAGGTTTCTTGGAGTCAGGAGGAGACCTTGGGGGAGATATGCTGCTGAAATCAGAGACCCAACAACAAAAGAAAGGCACTGGCTCGGCACCTTCGACACGGCTCATGAAGCGGCTCTAGCTTATGATAGGGCTGCCCTTTCCATGAAAGGCACCCAAGCAAGAACCAACTTCACTTACTCTGATAACACAACCTTTCACTCCCTCGTTACTCCATTTGACATTCAAGCCTTCTTGCCACAATCACAGTTTCTCACTGCCACTCAGATTAAACACCCAACCAATCAGAACAGTCCCGTTAAGCTTGAAATCTGTCAAAATAAGACCCCAATTAGTAGCAGTACGTATGCTGAATCTTCTGGTGGATCAGCTCATGAAGCTAGCGATTTCTTTTTCTCGAATGAGGACTCTAACTCAGGTTATCTGGGCTGCATTGTTCCTGATAACTGCTTGAGGCCACCGCCCTCAGGCCCCACTGGTAAAGCCTCCAAAACCAGCACATCCAATGCTTCAAATGATCGAAACTCTTGCTTCATGACCACAACTAGTTACCTTGAAGATCATCCGGAATGTAGCAAGTACGCGCCTCCTCTCGATATCATAAATGTGCCGACCAAGGCATATAGTCCTGTAAACTTTCCTGGCTTTGACGAGCTCAACAATGGATTTTGGGGGGAGCAACAGTCGTGGGATGGCAATTCCGGTGACCTCTCAGCACTGATGAACAACCCATCAATGATGGAAAATGTATGCATGGATACCTCGCATGGCATCGACAATCCTCCTGCTTGTGGCCTAATGCCTCAAGCTACTTCTTCAGTATCATATCCAGCTTATGGAGATGCAGCTAACTTTGGATATTCACTCTTTTGAGTGCTGCTAAGCTGCATGCACGTATCAAGAACTCTACAAGTCCTTGCGTTTTTCCATTACCTGCAAATCCTTTTACTGTAATTACCCTAAATGTTTTCACATTCGAGCAAGAAAGAGATGTGGAATGTCTATTCTGCTCCTCGTACTTACTATTAATCCAAAGTTGTTTAATTAAAAGTCTCAATTAATCAATCCAGCTAGCTAATTAATAATTATCTCTTACGGTGCAAAAAGCAGAACGAGAGAGCCTGAAAACCTGGGATACATCAGCTCCTCCCTTGCTTTTGTAGGAATTTAATGAATAGCAGGACCAAACACCTTTTGGTGCTTCATTATTGAGAGCAAATACTGAGTGCCTGATGCCTGCCATTGCGGCTCTTTGCCTGATCTTTTTTGGACAAAACTAAGAACACATGCCATGGATTAGTGCATGCGAGCACAGCAAATTCATGATTCATTAACAGCTTCACAGTAAATGCTCGCACATAAGAGTTGGCTTCAGTATTGCAGTTCTCTACTCTAGACAGGGAGGTGTAAGAGTTTCACAACTCCAGTGTACGTACAGTAGCTGTCACCAGTCTTTTCTGTACAAGCTCGGCTTCTTCAATGCGGGACGACTAGGAGGAGTTGCATAGGCCCATTCTTCCAGCTTTCTAGCATTCAGGGCTTTCCGGTGCCTTCGGTCCCGACCCCTAAACAGTCCATTAATCGAGAGTGGGAGGAGGGTGCAAAGCTGCAAAAACTGACAGACGAGAACTAGATAGGTTCATCTATGAAAAATTGACCTGCCCTAGATTGTTGGTATCAGTGGTCCAAATAACTTGAATTATTTTTGAGTCGGGCTCTGTTTTTTGCATTTTAGTTAACCCTATTTGATTCTGGTTTCGGTTGATTTAGAAGCTTATGAGCAGCTTGTGAGGGCTGAAGTAGCCAGAGCATAGTTTCTTTGCTAGCTTTTGCATTTTGAAGAACATCCCCAAACTAGAATGCATGCGGAGGAAACTCATTATAAACTGCAGGAAGGATGGATCCACTGACCCAATGACCCACGAAGAAATCGCCAGGGATCACCCGCCTATCGTAATCCCAGTTTGAAAGTCTCCAATTAGCCACTAGTAGAGCTCACAAGCAAGAAAGGTTTTTCACTCGATCAATACTGGCAAGAAAGGATTTCGAAAAACAATGTCCAGATGGATTTGAAGAAACCATACAATGATCAGAGGAACCGAGTTTAGAGATAAGCTTGTGTGCTTGCTAAATGATCAGCACAATAACCCTCTACATAGCCACGATACGGAGGACTTTCATTCCCTCAATATTATGGGTGATCCCTGGAAACCATAATTTCTAAAGTTATGATCATGTAATCTTTTCCTCTAGCAGAATTTTACCTGGTATGGCATAAATAAACAAAGCACATGAAAAATAATAAATGAAATGTGAGATGATTATTACAGTCCGAGTGACTCCATATATTATTTCATAATAGATCCATCAATAAAAATTGCAAGCATTTCAATTGTCACAACATAACTATGTACCTAATCACATGTAAGGTAGCTCTGAGATGCGTGCCACCTTCGAGTCTTCGTAATTACTTCTATTTTTTCACAGCAAACCCCAGATAAAAAATAAAAAAAAATAAAAAGTAAAAAGGGGGGAACAAGAAACCTTCAAATTCCTTTCTAGACAAATTGGAAGCTTGTTCCCAAATTTAAAGAAAATCATAAAGTGATAGACATGAAGACACAGCTGATGTAAAATGAAGAAGCTGTCGGATTCATCCTTTTCATTTTTGAAAAAGGATTGAAATATAAATTAACAGACTCCAAAAAAGGGGAGATGTGGATGCAGATTTGCCTTAGGGAGGGAACTGTAGATTCATAGTTATTTGAAAGAACAGTTGGATGGCTATATGGGGTTTGCTAAGATTTTTGAGAAATGGCCATAGCTTATTGAATATAAAAAAGGATGGCTATGAGAATATATGAACAAGGAAATTATCAAAGCTGATGTGTGCTAGACCTGAATTGTGGAACCATCAGAGCTGGGAAACTAAAGCCTCCTATTTGATGGTGAAGCCAGAAAAATGCTGCTTTTCATGAATTTGACCAAAATGAGGAATGGACAGGAGTTGTTTGATATCTTTTCTTAGATTGAGGAGTGGGTCCCTGAGCTGCTGCTGCTGCTGATGGTTGAAGGGCCAGAACTCCAGCCTGACTGTTGCACATTCGAATGAGGAGCAGGTCCACTCTTTGAAAAAATTGAACCAACTGATCCACTGGGTGCGCTAGTTGATGAAGACAACCTAGTTGAACTGGAGTCCTTGCTGGGTCCTGAAACAGGTTTGGACCGCAAATCTGACGATGAGGATGATGGGGCAAGAGTGCCAATTGAAGAGCCCACCAGGTAGGGCGCAACTGGCATATCAGCAAGAGAAGATGCAGATGGGCTGTAACTCAATGTTCCTATTGGATGATTGAATTTGCATGCAGACCCAAACTTGCACTGTCCACGTTGTGTATAGTGAGTACAAGTTGGAGCACCCTGTTTAAGAACGTAGTGGGTCAGTGTTCAACTTGTAAATAAGTATATGAACATGTCGAAACAGCATGCCCTGATATGACCTTATATATATATGGCTACATCAGGCTACCAAGCGATCCACACATAGAGCAAATGCAAATGAGACAGGAGAAACTGCTAATGCTATTTATAGAACAAACTACATATCAATCAAATTATAGGACCCATGGTACCACATAAATCAATATCTTGATGAATCTCACTTCGGTGATGACCCAGAAGTTTGAACATGCAGAAGGCACTGCATGGTCTTTGATTTTAGTTTTCTTGTGGGCCGATCAAAAGATTTTTTATCAGCTTCGGCATGAGAAAAATAAATAACAATCATAAAATTTGACATGATTACCAAAGAAATAGATGATAACAGCTAATTTACAATCTTCTATCCCCACGACAAATGTGCCAGTACAATGCAGCTCACCTCTCCAACCATGACTACATATATAACTTTGAGACACTAGAGAAAAAAACACTGATCCCAACACTCAATCCCAATAATATTCTCTTAATAAAGCATGTACCCAGACCTGGTCACATAACTAACAAGTGCAAATTACAGCCATAAGCAGGGACCACTTGCAAAATAAGTCCATGATAGTATGCCTAAGCAAGTAAATGATAGGGATTAAGACAGGAAAAGGAGTTGCCAGCCAAAAACCCTAAAGCTGCTCAAGGGGTGCAACAAAGTCCAGTACATCATAAAGACAATAACTTGTAGCATCAACACATCTATTACCTCTCGACTTAATCTCCATTATCAACTCTCTTCGATACAATGTAGAACTGCATAAAGGCATGCCTTTATGAGTTCAATTTATCCATTTCATAATCATACTGACAGATGTTCCATCCCAATTCACAACTCAAACAAATCCAACAACTTAAGAAGATAATAAAGCAGCAAGGATGAGTAAAAACATGCCATTGCAGTACCTAACCTAGACAAGATGAAGATAAAAACATTAAGACAGAGGAGCCTAACTCCCTTCCAAACTCCCATAGTGGCCCAAAAACTACCAAAAGAAAGAGTGGTAAAAACAAATAGAGTAGCTAAATAAATTCCAGATTTTCTTCGTTTCTGAGAATACAATCCCAACAAACTATTTAGACAGGACATATATGTTCCCAACTAATACTCTGTCCCTGATATGTAAAGATCAAAAGACTGTTCAAAAGACAATCAACATGTTAAAAAGATAACCTTACGTCATAGAAAGCTATTATCTCAGGATGTGAATCAGATTTTAATTGTTTAGTTGATGATATAGAAACTGCTCCTGACTTATGGTAAACCAAGGAATATGTGACTTTTCAGAGCACAGAAACAAAAGTTAGCATATATGATCTCACAAATAATGTCAAAGTAAATCAGAACTAACAGAAAGAAGAAAAGCACATCCAGAGGAGCATGATCAGCAATGAAGAAAGTTTTGAAAGAAGCTTCCACTAAATATGTTTGAATTATTTCACCATGCAATCAGATCACCCTATAAAGCAGAACGGTGAAGCGAAGACTGCAATCCAGATATTAAATGTTAATCATTGGACTCAAAAGCTGATTGGATTGTATTCTAACTTAGCACTAATTGAAGGAGTGATTATTTTGAACCATGCCAGAATATAAAACATTCTTTGAAAAGGTTCATGTCCATGTCAGAGCATCTTAACTCCACGCAATACTTAGGTACAAAAGCTGTTAATCCAAGAAGCTATCAAGTTTAATGAGCGGAAAAGAGCTGCCATATCAGGGGAGTAGACTCTCCTAATTGCTTATCAAGTTAAAATATCCCTCAGAGAAGCAAGAAAGCAATGTGTCTTCTTGTATTTCACTTACAGAATCATAAATGGAGAAGACAAGAGACAGAAACTTTGTGATATTCTATACATGCACCACAGATGCAATCAAAAGAACCATGCCACTAGACAAGACGGCAATGGTTGCTTAGTATGAATAGGGCATTCGTGTGGCGGGGTGGGACTTCGACTTTTAGAGGAGATCCCACCTGTTTCTCCTTCCTTCAAAAAATTCCAGAGTTGCATGACACACCAGCGTCACAAGGCAAAACAAAGCTACTTCAAGAAATATAATTGAAGTGAAAAGACTCACCCTATAAAGAATCCAGAGATCAAGGGCAAGTACCACCCAATCACCTACTCTGATAAGATCTCAAAAATACTATACTAGAAGCAGGCAGGTGTATTGCACAGTTGTGTCAAAACTTTCAAGGTTCTAACCATATGAAATGAACCTTGTTTCACCAAGACTCTAATGAGAAAAAATAGAAAACAAAAGGAAAGTTTTTCTGAGGAAAATGATAGGAGGGGAAGAAGGGGAGTGAAAGAAAGAAATAGCATCTATACAACTGCAGCATTGTGGTCGCATCACTCAGAACAAATATAAATTCATATAATTCAGAAAATGCTGTTTCAATGACCTCCACCAACACTAGTCATAAATGCTATGCAGTATGCAACAAACACAAGAGGTGTGATTAATTAGGACATTTTGCAACTTTAGCAGGTAAACAAACTAGTAATGCATGCCCTGACATAAGGTATCACAATGCAAGATAGTTGTAAGTAGATACTTACTGGGCGTAGAGGAAGACCAATGGGGCTAAGAACAACATTTGGCGCTACCAATTCTGGGGGATGATGATATCTACACGAGGATCTGAATTTACAATCACCATTTTTTATGTAATACTGACATTCTGGCTGGCCAGGTCTTTCTGGGAACAAGTGTTCCTTCTGGGTACTGCTTGAAGGACCTGTTGCAGGAGGTGTGTATTGAAATGCTCCAGTATAAGCAGGCGCAGAAGGAGATAGTGGTGACATCCCATAGACTGATTCTGAGCTAACTGCTGGCTGAGTATTAGGAGAGGCTACTGGACTTCCAGGTGCCTGCACCAGGAGCAATAACAACTTCAATGAATAAAAGTAGATGGTCAGGATGTAATGAAATAAAGGAATTATTTATTGACGTACCGGGTAAGGACTCCAACTTGGATATGGAACTACGCTTGGGGAAAGCAGCACAGGACCATAAGGACCTTGTACATATGAGCCTGGCAGCAGAGGAGGCCTTGCAACCATTACACCATACTGTTGAGATGAAGGAACAGAGGGAGACTGCACCGAAGGATATAAAGTAGGGCCAGGTACAGGTGCAATTTGCGGAGCCGGTGATTGTGCTGGGATTTGTATGTTACCTGGCTGTGGATGGTGGAACTTACATGTTGCTCCAAACTTGCATTGCCCTGTTTTAATGTAGTATGTGCATTCCCTTTCACCCTGTTGTCAATTAAAAATCAAAGAATCAACAAACTTGAATTCATACTCAGTGCATAAAGTACCATCATGTTAAAAAAAAATCTCAAATGCCCACGTAAAGATATACTGACCGGGCGTAATGGGTATCCATAATAATTTAGTAACACGGGACTAGCAGAACCACCTCCCTGCTTAGGATGGTGGTACTTGCAGGAAGCACCAAACTTACACGTCCCTGTCCGCATATAATACTGCAAATATAGCAAAAAAACAGCTCAATCAGTGCATCCATAAATCCCTTCTCCCATGAACCATCAAACTATACCAAACCGGACCGGATCAAATGCACAATTAAGCAGTAAAACTCGTAATTCGGCCCTTAAAATATACAACCGTATGATTGCATCCACATTCTCAAAACAAACTTGCAAAACATCCCCTAAGACACGGACCAAGTATAACGCACTTAAGCAACACTCATTGCATCAGCACTCCATCACACTCGGCCAAATTAAACGTGTCTTTAACGAACACACATTGTCCACAATCAACCATTTGCACGTACGGCAAATCACAGTAATCATCCAAAACCAGCAAAATTACCTACCTGGCAAAGCGGCTGGCCCACTCGCTCTGGATACTCCACTCCGCCGACCCTTGCCGCTCCCAAAACCTATAAAACAACATCAACCACAACAATCAACCATACCACCTCCACGTATCAAAATTACAAAACTAACCCTCCTTCAAAAACAGTTCCAAAAACCACAAGATCAAGTCTACTTACCAAACATGAACCATTTAAAACGCAATTCAAGTCAAATCAAAGTAAAATCAGTCAAAATTACCGCACTCCGGTCACGTGGATGATTATACCGACACCGCGCTCCGTACCCGCAAAACCCGGTTCTCAAATAATACATACAGTCTTGCTCGTTAGGTCTCTCCGGGTATTCGGATTCTGTTTCCCCCAATCCCAACTGCCAAACACCCTCTGCATCAACCACGTAATCATAATTAACCAAAATCAACAAAACCGGATCACTGTTAAGTCACAATCTAATTAATGTAGGTCACCTTCAAGTCCGGTTTCCGGTCCTGAACCCGTCCATTCCAGTGCCGGATCGGGTTGTGAGCCTTCTTGTCCCCGACCGTACCGGTCCATTCTGTACTGACCAATTCCTGAATTCCACAGAACCGGACAGAAACTGGAGTGAAACCAAACAAGTTCCTCCGGCCCTTGTACAATTACGAAATGAGAGAAACCGTTTAAGGAGAGAAAAGGTAAAATAAACTGATGAGATGTTTTTGTCTGCTTTTTGGATTTTTTTTAAGGAGAAAAAGAGAGAGAGGGAGGGTGAAAGAGGAAGACAGTGTTCGGTGTTCGGTTTTTATGGAGGTTTATGGATTTTGTGGGTTGCTTTCACTTTCTGTTTCTCTCTCTCTCTCACACTCACTTCTGCGAAAGAAGTTGTTGATGTTGTTTGATCTTTTCTTTCGTGTGTGACGGTGTTGGTGATTTATTTATACGCGCCAAACAGAGCAGCCACAACCTGTAATAATTCTTCTTTTTAAGGTAATTAATTCAAATAAATAAATTTTATATATATATAAGAATATCTCTATGAATACCATTTTAAAAAACCAGAGTTCCATTCAAATTTAATTTTCAATATTTAAAATAATTCCACACATAAAATTTCATTTAAATTTTTAATTGAATTGAATCTAGGGGATTTCAAACATGCTGATTACACACACTGCAAAACATTTTTTTTGTAAATTTATACATTCAACAAAAAGTAAATATTTATTATATTTTGATTTTTTAACAGTGTATTTAATTTAGAAATACTAGTGCATGTTGGGTTTTTTTAAGTACAATTACTTTAAAAGATATGAATTTAATATTATTCTTTATATATATTGATAATTTAGATATAGCAGTATAAAAAATATAAATATTTATTTTAATATTTATTCAAACTATAAATTACTATTAAAAATTACATGAAATGTGAACACCTCTAGGTTGTTAGGTTAATATGACCATAGCATCCCTGGATTTTGGGGGACATGAGCCTGTAAGAAGTGGAGAAAGTTGTCTTTTCGATCGAGGGTTATTCCAAAAAGGGTGACGAGGGGAGAATATTAATTTAAGTTATTAATTAATTGTGTGAGTTGTGAGTGAGTGCAAAGAGGTGTTTTTCTCTACTTGTGGCATTGCGATCCCACCGGCTTTTGACCGAAATTTAAATTTTTTTTATTTTTTTTTCATTTTAAATGAATAAGTTTTTGTGTGTTTTAGATTATTTTGATGTGCTGATTTCAAAAATAATTTTTAAAAAATAAAAAAAATATCATTTTGATGTATTTTGGCACGATAAGCACTTTGAAAAGCTACCGCAACCACACTCCCAAACAGCATGCAAAAGGGATCTTACTTCGGATTGGAATAGGAACTGGAACAATATCTTTTTCTTTACTTTATAGAATTTTTTTTATAAATAAAACTTAACAAATAAATGTTATCTTTTTCATAAAAAGTTATCAATTTGGGTAGAATGGCAAGTAATTCTTTTTTATTGGTTTAGATTTATGTTGTCATTTAGCAAGAGCGCAACACCATAGCGATAATTTATTTATGGGTTTAGAATAATTTTGGTTAAATAAAAAGTTGTTTTCTAGTATCATAGTTACTGTATATCTTAATTTTAATTTTAGATAGTATAGGTAAATGACTAATTGCATAAAAAACATATTAACTCCTCTAGTATATCGTCTTCCCTAGTGTAACTTGCATTGTTTTTTCTCTTTTTATTTATAGTTGTTAGGGTTAAAAGGTGTTTCTATTTCAATCAATTTACTATGAATGTTTGTTATGATGAACAAACCTTGATTTTCTAGGCAAAAAAACTTAGTATAAAAGATCTCAATTAAAAAAGGTATCAAAAGAAAACAAGTTCATTCATAACTAGTGTGTTGTGAAGGAGTTTAAGTTAAAAATCCAAAGAGATTAGGTGATTACTCAACTTTTACTTTTTCCTTTGCTATTTCAAATGTTTATGACTTTTGTACCATGAGACATAGGTTGAAATATCCTCAATTTTTGTTTAGGCTTCTTTGAGGATAAACCTAAATTTTTTATTTATTATATCATTTTAAATAATATTTTAGATAAAACTCTGTGTAATCTATATCCTTGTATTGCAAGTGAATGAGCAATGTCACTCCCACTAATATTTCAGATATTGACCCTCTTACATGTTTTTAATTTTTATATTAAAAATAATTAATAACAAATTATTATTCATAGTAATATTTTGGATATTAAGTCTTTTATAAGTTTTTTTTTTTTTTATCAAGGATTGCAGGTATGACTTGAGTTTTTTTTTCCTTTTTTCTAATTATTTTTTTTCCAGTTTTATCCTTCAACCCAAGATTGATTGATAATTATGATTCATAATTTTTTTTTCATTTTGCTTTCAATAAGTTTATTCATGTCTCATGACTCGTATCACAAGTTTGACAGATTAACCTGGGTAAGTTGAGTTATTTTTTATATATTTTTTTTAACCATTTTTATCTTTCAACACTGAGTTGATTGAGAATTGAGCTTTACAATTTTTCTCAATATGTTCTATATTAGGTGATCTCGGTCTCATGACTCGGGTTGTAGGTTTACTTGGTTGAATCAAGTCATATGTTCTGTTCCTTTTCTTAATTTATTTTCTTTTTCAATCTCAACTTCAAACTTGATTGATTTATATAGGTTTATCATGATTTCATAATCAAACATGCAAATTAACAAGTTAATTCAGGTTCACCAAATCAATCAAATATATCATTGTCTCATTATTTATATATTATAGATTTAATCTTGAATATTTATTTTTACTCAAACTATTTTTTTATCTATCATATAAGTGTTTTTTGGACCTGCAAAGTCGACTAGGTAATATTGGGTCAATCATTATACAATTTTTAATTTCTTTTCTATTATAAAAAGATTAACACCTCAATATTTTTTTTATATTAAAAAAACGATATGACCCTATTAGCACAAGTTAATTATCTAGTTTTTTTTTTTGCAAAACCAAAAATTTAACCTCATTATTGATTTTGTCAATTTGTTGGATTGATCAATCACAAAGAACAATGCTATAAAGTCCTAATTGTTCATCCACATCCATAAACTATCATAATATTTGAAACACCTATTCAACCTTTAGTTCTATACGTGACATCATTAATACAAGCTACATTAATTTGAGTTAGAATATTTTTCCTTATATATATATATAATGAAATGGTTTAAAAATTGATAAAAATGGAGTGTAAAAAAATTATCAACTAATTTCTTGATAATTTCAGCTATGAACAATTATATTTTCATTTCTTTATCTTTATTTTCAATAATAATAGATATCAAATTTCACATTAATAAATATTAAGCTTCTTTTATGGTCTTAGTTACATATTTTTTATATTAATTGTTGTTTTTATAACGAGATTTGATTATTGCTTTAAAATAGAATATACAAAAACAAGGAAGATAGGTAGTAGATGTTTCTATGCAATTCATGTTTTAAAATGACAAAAACTTAATTTAAAATTATTTTAGTTAACATATTTGATCTCTTTGTTTTTTATGTCTCTACCTAAATATATTTTAGCGCCCGTTTGATATTACGTTTCAAAAATACTTTTGAAAAAAATGAGAATTTTTTATTTTAAATTAAATGGTTTTTTGTGTGTTTAGATTATTTTGACATACTCATATCAAAAATAATTTTTTGGTTGAAAAAATGTAATAGATTATATTGATTAGAGATTTTTGTTTGCTGTAGTCAATCGGGAATTTGTTGGTGGTTAGTTTTGTTGTAATTGTGTGGCCGATCATCTAATTTTTATTTATTCAGTTGTATTTACTGGTTATGGAAATATTTTTTGTATCCATTTGTATGGTGAATTATTTGATTGTTTGGTGTGATATTTTTTTGTTGTAGTTTATTGATCAATTTATGAATGTGTTTTAATCGGTTATTTGTAATTGTGTGGCCGATCATCTACTATTATATAACTATATTAAATGTATCTCACAATACTTATATTAATTTTTTATATTAAAAAAATCTTAGGTCATGTTTTCTTTTCCCTATATATATTCTTAGGCGAAAGACTAAAAATATATATAAAAAAAATTAACATCATTACTGTCAAAACAATAGAAATTATTAAATTATGAAGAGCAAAAAAAATATTAACAAAAGAGTTACTAACAAAAATAATTGTTATTATTATTATTGTTATTATTATTATTGCTGTTATTATTGTTATTATTATTATTGTTATCATTATTCTTATTATTGTTATTATTATTATTGTTATTATTATTATGATTGAAATAATAATAATAATAATAATAATAATAATAATAATAATAATAATTATTATTATTATTATTATTATTATTATTATTGTTACTATTATTATTATTATTGTTATTATTGTTATTATTATTATTATTTTTAAGCTGAACATAATTATATTATTATTTTTATTATTATGAAAGACTAAAATTATTTTAGAAACTTTAACAAAAGGAAAAAAAATATCATTGCCATCACTGCCAAAAGATTAAAAATTATTAAATTATACAGAGAAAAAAAAACATTAACAAAAGAGTAAGCAAGAGAAACAATTAAATTATTATTATTATTATTGTGTCAAGAACAAAATTAAAATTTGGAGACAATTTTTTTTTATTTTATCTGATTCATCATTATATGATTATATTAGATATATTTAAGAATACTGATATTAATTTTTTTTATTAAAAAATTTTTAGGTCATGTTTTCTTCGCCCTATATATATTCCTATGAGATAATATTCAATAAATATTAGAACATATAATTAATGAAAGATTAAAATTATTTGAGAAACTTTAACAAAAGGAAAAAAAAATCATTGTCATTATTGTCAAAACAATAAAAATTATTAAATTATACGAAGGAAAAAAAACATTAACAAAAGAGGAAGCAAGAAAAATAATTATATTATTATTATTATTATTATTATTATTATTATTGTGTTAAGTACAAAATTAAAATTCGAAGACAATTTTTATTTTATTTTATCTGATTTATCATTATATGATTATATTACATGTATTTAAGAATACTGATATTAATTTTTTTTATTCAAAAAAATTTAGGTCATGTTTTCTTCGCCCTATATATATTCATATGAGATAATATTCAATAAATATTAGAACATATAATTAATGAAAGATTAAAATTATTTGAGAAACTTTAACAAAAGGAAAAAAAATCATTGCCATTATTGTCAAAACAATAAAATTATTAAATTATACGAAGGAAAAAAAAAACATTAACAAAAGAGGAAAAATGAAAAATAATTAAATTATTATTATTATTATTATTATTATTATTATTATTATTATTATTATTATTATTATTATTATTATTATTATTATTATTATTGTGTTAAGTACAAAATTAAAATTCAAAGACAATTTTTATTTTATTTTATCCGATTTATCATTATATGATTATATTACATGTATTTAAGAATACTGATATTAATTTTTTTTATTCAAAAAATTTTAGGTCATGTTTTCTTCGCTCTATATATATTCCTATGAGATAATATTCAATAAATATTAGAACATATAATTAATGAAAGACTAAAAATATTTTAGAAACTTTAACAAAAGGAAAAAAAAAATATCATTACCATTACTGTCAAAACAATAAAAATTATTAAATTATACGAAGGAAAAAAATTAACAAAAGAGGAAGTAAGAAAAACAATTAATTTTTTTTTTTTTTTATTATTATTATTATTATTATTGTGTTAAACACACTTATATATACATGGAAAAAAGTAGGAGTTATATTAGAAATTTTAAAAAATAAAAGTATAAGGGGTGAAATGAAAATAAAATATAAAGGGATGAAAATAAAAAATTAAAAGTTTAAGGGCTGAAATGAAAATCAGATTTATTAATATTTTCAATTGAAGGACAAATTTGCAAAAATGGAAAGTACTGTACCGAATATATTTAAACCTTTTCAACCCAATCCGGAAATTAAAAGAAGGAGGACCGAAGTGAAACATTCACATTTAATGAATTGCAATTGAAGGACCCAATCGAAGGAAATCAAAACTTATATAACCGAAATCAAGCCAAACTGCACAGTATATAACACAATGAAAAGTCAAGGGACCGAAGTGAAAGTATACACAACTCGGGGGGCTCTTCTGCACTTTGACGTGCAGGAGAGAGAGAAACGGTGCAACCGGCTTTAACCGGCCACCGCCGCGTCCACGGCCATCGTGTTGCAAAACGCGCCGCACCGGGAGGAAGACCAAGAGGAGGCGAACCGGATTAGGCGCCGGCCGCCCATTTACGGCCACCGTATAATACCGCACGCGCCACTTGAAAGGGGTGTTAGGGGGAACACCGTGCGTCGCGTTATAGGCACGCGCCTGACAGAATTTTGAAAAATAAATAAATAATAATGGTCAGTTACTGTTATAGCCCTGTCCCTTATTAAGACATTTTGTCTTATTAGGGGCTATAACCGTAATTAGCCATTTTTTAAAAAAAAACCCATGCGGCGGACCGGACCGAACCGGACCGGTACGGATGCGCGCAATTACGCCTTTAGCCCTCAGCCGAAAACGCTATTTTGTCTTATTACCGGGGCTAAAATCGTCCCTACACTGTTCATAGGCGGAAAAAACAAAAAAAAAATAGGGTGGACGAACTCGCGCGACACACGGATGAAAAAGCTCGCGTCCACAGTGTTTTGTGAGTGTGTGCACAGTGATTTTCGTAATCTTTTAGTTATATGTTAATATATATATAATTTTTTTAAATATTGTAAATTTAATAATTATAATAAATTTATTTTATCAATTATTTTTTATCCCACTTTTTTCTCTCGTTTTTTTAATGTTAATTAAGAAATACATTTTTGTTTTATTTTTTAAGTTATTTATTCAAGATTCAATTTTTTGTTCGAGTTTACTCTTTAAAGATCTTATATTCATTGAAAATTATCACCATTAATTTAAGAAAATATTTTATTGGTAACTTCGCCATTGGCTAAAGTACTTTGACAACCAGCAACAAGATCTCATTCATTTCCTGCTAGCTAGCAGATGAACTAAATCGGCCTTGAAGCTAATTTTCAGCCCATGGAAAAGCCATTTACTGGAAGCAAAATGCTCCCACCACTGGTACGCTCTCTGTCTTGAGAGAAACCATCAACAACCCTCCTCCTCTTCTTACCCACCATCACAATCACACCAGCAGAAGAGACATGGGCATAGATTTGTATCCAACACCATCACAATCACACCAGCAGACCCTTGTTTTAATCCACTGATTTATGATCTTCTGTGACAAGGAGCAGATTAACAATTAGGAGTAGATGGGTTTGTGTATAATTTGTAGTTCTATTGAGTTTGAGGACGGGAGGGTGAGGAACGGAGGCAGTGATGGTGAAGTAAGGGTGAGGCAGTCAGGGACGAGAATTAGGAGATGGTTTTGTATAAAATTTGCAGATCTGTTGGGTTTGAGGACGGGAGGGTGAGGGACGGAGGCAGAGTGAGTAACGAGAGGTAGATAGTGAGGACGTTTTAGGGTATTTTATTTTCAACGGTAATTTAAAATGGATTTGAATGTGTATTGCAGCTTATTCAGCTGGAATCGCCACAAAAAAAGCATGTAATACATGATTTTGTTTAAACAGCGTTCCAGAACTATAATTTATGTGGATCCCATGGAAACCATCACAGTTACACCGAACCAAACACTTAAATGAAAACCCCGTTTGACAATCGTGGCACCACGATGCCAAACGGCCACTTAGTGTGAGAACGCTATATATCATCCATCTCTCCACCATCCTGGCTCTCTAAAACTCCCAGAGACAAAATTACGAGCACAGAAGCAATAGTTTCTGTGAGATGAAGGGTGGAAAGGGTCGAGATTTCCATGAACTAGACAATAATTTGTCACTACAGTGATTCACTAAATGTCAACCAACCCTATTGACCACATGTGCATCGATCTTGACAGGACCAAGTTAGACTTGGTTGGAACAGAGCAAATCACTTGCTAACAACATCCTTCGTATCCAGAATGACTTCGTAGCGAGGAAAACAATGCGCCTACTTCCATTTATTAAGCTACGTGTTAAACTCGAACATTTGGGATAGGTTTAGGGTAGGTGTTCATCGGGTCAAGTTAGATTTCACTTTTTATAAAAAAAGTTTTAAACAATATTTTTTTTTTATTCGGTGTAATTCAACCAAATCAAAGGTCAATTCAAGTTTTTAACCAAGTTAATTTGTTTTTATTAATTATAAATCCTGGTCGTAATTCTAGATTTACATATGCATGTTACTTCCGGTATGAAAGTGTAGTTAAAGTTATTTTTGACAATATTTTTTATTCATAAATAATTAAAAATTATTTTTGACGTCAGCATAACACATAAAAATAATATAAAAATATAATTTTTTTAATTTAAAATAAAAAATATAATTTTTTTTTCAAACACTTTTGAAACACAATCTCAAACGCAGAAACACAGACCACTAATCTAGATGGCATAGCCATCATTGTTCTTTTATGAACAAAATGATATTGTTAAATGGTAAATATTTTATAGCCATATCTTTACAAACCGGGTAAAATTGATATTTTTTTGGTATAACCAAGGGTATCCTGAGCGCTAGCCCAGACTAATCCCTTTCGCACTGGGTGGCAAGTACTCCCCAAGTGGCCGGCTGCAGACGAAGAGGGGGGTCGAACCCCAGACCTCGTAAGCGACGAGAGTGCGCCTAACCACTCCGCCAGGACCCCATGGATGGGTAAAATTGATATTTGATTTTTAAAAGAAATGTCTACCAGAAAATAATCTATTGCGATATTACCCGAGACTTAATTAGAAAAAAAATCTAATTTTAAAATATGAAAACTAAGTTAAAAGTACTTATAATATTAAAAAAAGTAATTTAATTGCATATATTTCACTCACTATAAATCCAATGCATCAACCTGAACATATCGCAATAAATTATTTTCTGATCGGTGATTAAAGATTTATGTTCATTTCTTAACTTGCTAAACTCATCCCGTAATCTCTTTTTCACTGGTGATTCCTGACAATTTGTATTGTGCTGTAGAGTTTTTTTCTTATAAAAAACACATTAATATAGTTTTTTATATCAAAATAAAATAAAAAAACTTCAAAACACTCCATGAACATGCACGTAATTGTCAGACTCAGATGATGCTTAGCAGTGGTTAGCTGTGTTGATTTTATCTTAGCAAAGACGGTTAAAACAAAGGACAGTGGACAAAATTAGGATTAGGGCATGATTTATTTTCAACCAAGAAAACCCTTGTAAACATGGCAGTCAAAATCGAGATTTTGACACGGATCGGAAAGGGCTCCGAAAAATCGGATCGTAAAATCGGATCGTAAAATCGTAGAAAGATCGTAAAATGTCCGTACAAAAATTATTATTTTTAATTATATTTAAATTTAAAAAATGAATTTAAATATAATTAAATATTATTATTTTTTATTATTTTTATTATTCTATGATTTTTCTACGATTTTTTACGATTTTTCTACGATTTTTCTACGATTTTGAACGATTTTTCTACGAGTTTGACCGAGTTTGACCGGTTTCGATTTTTCTTTCCGGTCCAACCAGGTTTTCGGAGCCAACTCGCAAATTGCGAGTTGGCTCGCGATTTTGACTGCCATGCTTGTAAAGATAGAATGCAACTTTTTGCATGAACCAATTAAGAGCCGCCACATGTCTTTCAAGTACGGGGTCCGTCTTCATCTTTAAGCTGCTTCTTACAGTATCTTGTGGCTGTGGCCTCCCCACGTTCCCCTAGAGTGCGTGATCACGCGCTGCTACAGGTCACAGAATCTCTTGTGCTTGTAAGAAAATTCATGTTTTTTTAGGTGGGCCTCCTAGTATTCAAATTTGGTCCAATCGATCACTTTACAGATAATTTGATCAAACTGGTCCTTCACTGCCACTTTTGGTTTTTTTAAACCCATTCTCCCATTTTTTTGGCAGGTTTGGATACGAGAATCGATAAAAAAGGGAAATGAACAAGAGGTTCTATTTTTATTTTTTCAGAGAAATAATTTACTGTGATTTTCAAAACTACAACTCCCAATAAATTTCGGATTCAAGGGCATTCCAAAAATAGTTTCCTTTTTTTATTTTCTTAAGCTTGTGAATATCAATATTCAATTTCAAATTGTGAATTAAACACTTTCAAAACTTGAGAAAATTTAAAATTAATTTTAGAAGAAGAATTAATTTTTTTTTTATCAACAATTGTGGAATTTTTGACATGAATACCCAAAATCAAACTTTATAGGAAAAACTGATTTAGTGATCAATGATTGAAGTATTGACGAATGATGAAATCAAAAAAAATTAGGCAAAAAATTGGTGAGAATGACGTTTCAAGAAATTGATTGACTAATTTAATAGTACAAGTATGGTGTGCAACTATTCTAATAGTTAAGGGGGGAAACCCTATTTATTACCATTAAAGAGAGCGAAGAGTCAATCGCTTCGCTAGAGCGTGTGATTGACATATCAAATCTGCTAAAAACAGAGCTTGGAAGAGGTAACCATCAGGGGGGACTATTTCAGCTACATCCGGCTGTAGCTAACTTCCCATGAAACAACGGTTGATATCCTGCCTCGGGAATTTCATGTCGGTCGTCTGATAGGGAGATAGGGTAGTGGGTGAGAAGTCTGTAAATGCATGATCATCGTACACGCTGAGGGTATGACCGGATGTATTGGGTAGGAGAAAGGGTTGATGAGGATGGGACAGACAGCAGTAGCCGGTCACCAGGTGGAAAAGGGGGTGCTGTTTTTGACTTGGACATGTTTTTGGCCACTTCAAAAGATTTGGTATTAATTGCAATTGATTTTGTAGCGTAGTGAGCATATCTTACATCATCAACGAAATGTCGGCGAGCCACTTTTGCGGAAGTAGTGGGTGTGCTGTGGATGCTTGTTTATCTCGATTCCATGGCAACATGTAAGAAAAATATATAATTTTAACCTTGTACTAATCTCTATCAAAAAGTTATTATTAAATATATTTTTTAATTAAAAAAATATTATCATAGTAAAAAATAATTGATTTGAATTGTTCTATAACCCAGCTTTTTAAAAAAAATAGAATTGAGTTCAACAAATATAAAATAAATGTCCGTTTGAGAGTGGATTGAAATTGTTTTTTAAAGTGTTTTTATTCAGAAATGTATTAAAATAATATTTTTTTTATTTTCTTAAAATTATTTTTGACATCACCATATAAAAATAATCTAAAAACATCAAAAAATAAATTTAATGTAAAAAATAAAAATTTTCATTTAAAAAAAAAGATACTTTTAAAATATAATGATAAACATGGTCTAAGTATGTTTATTTGTGTGTCAACCACTCCATGTAAACAAGGCAACGCTAAACAAAGTTTATGATGAATTGACATTTAGATTTGGACCAACTAAATACCTTAGGTTTTGGTGGGCTTTCATGTTGACATGAGCCCATTTTGATACATATATATAAATTTGAAAAATTAAATTAGGTTTCAACCATCACACAATAAAGGTCCTCACAATAAAGCAAATTTATGTTTGTTTTGATTTTAAAGAGGAGGGATGTATATCTTTATTTTTCTAAAAAATAATTAAAACTGATTGATTATTTAATTTTATTTATTATCATCAGAAGATTTGTTTTTAGTTTCTTTCATGCAATTCAATAATTTTTATTTTATTTTAAGAAGTAAATAAATAAATAAAAAATGATTATGTTTTTACTTATTTTCTCTATCACAAACTAATTAGCAGGTATTTCAATGATATTTAATGAAATATAAAATTATAGTCTTATTTACTGACATAAAAAGCTCTATAACCATATTATTCCTTTTATTGTCAATCTCAAACTTAAAAAGAAAACTAAAACTCATTGCCCATCATATCTCATGATACTATTTTTTTTTATTGTCTCACAGAAGGCTATAAATCAACTTTGACTTTTGATTTTATAAATACCTTTTCTTTTATCTGATCATTTGAAGACACAATAATCTCCATAATATATTCCTTAATAGGAGGCTTCATCATAGATACCAAAAGACATGGTACTTCAGACTTTTTTGTCTCAATATTATGGGCGTGTTTTCTTTTCAATTTTGTTTCTTTTTTTCCATTCATGCCCCCATCATCAACTTTTGGTATTTGTTGCGCCCTTTCTAAATTAAAATCTCTTTTGCCTCCTCTATCTAATGCTTTTTCTATTTTTGGCCCTTTCTTAATGTTTTGTTTTCAACATTTCCCTCACCACTATTTCTATTATTTCCTTCATCCTTTCAACCAAAAATCTCACTTTCCACTAGTGTGGGGCTTGATCCAAGTTCAAATTTATTTTTGAAAGAAAAATTATATCATGCTCAAGTTGGGATTGTAAGGGATATAAAATTTTAAGAATTGTGAAATGAATAAACAAAGATGACCACTAATCAACCAAATCTGTCAAAATAGGGATTTCTAGGTGATGAACGACGTATCAACATATTTGCTTCATTAAGTCTAAATGATATGTCATTTAGGGTTTTAATTTGGGACTGGAAAATTTCAACTAAGTCTCTACTCTTCCAATTTCTTTTAATTGCATCCTTTATCACCTTCAAATTTTAAATTTATGCTAATTTCACTATTTTTTCCATTTTAATCCTTGATTCTAAATTTATGCATTTTGACCCTTAACTAACTAACATGCTTTTATTTTCTTTATTTTGGCCCCCCGATTACATTCACGAGTCTTATTATCAGTTACCATCAAATATCCAGCCATGATTTGATCACTGCATGCTCGAATAACTGGAATGGAAACCAAGGTTCCGCACAAGATAGAAAAAAGCTATTACCAGGCGGTACCGTAAACAACCAATGCCTTGGTGGTGGGAACTTCTTCTCCTCAACTGATCTTGATAGAACAAGAACATGTAACTCATCAACTCAGGAGAACTTTCCATGAAGTCTCAGCTAGTCCATCTTTCTCCTGCTGAAATTTGTTTCATGAACTTGCAGTAACAGGTAAGAACATACTGTATACTGAGCAAAGATGCTATCAGACAGGTCACTGTTTGGAATTATATTTCCCCCAGAAAATTTCTCGTGTTATCTCTCATCCCCTGTATCATCAAATCAACCTAATCCATAGCAAGTGTTCCTGCTAAAAAGTTGTTTACATGGTCATGGATTTGCAATCAAAATCAGAAGGATTATTACTCTGCAGGAATGCTCTCAGAAAGTGGATCAGCAGTTATGTGTTCCCTCAGAAGAGGGCTTGTCATCTTTTCTTCCAGCTTGCTTCTTCCTGTGTGTGGCCACATTTTCAGAATGTCAGTGATTAATGTAATCTTCGTGAGCTGCCTGGACTGAAAATCTTAACAAATGCATTCCAGATACACATGTGAACTCTCTTTTGTCAAAAGTATAGAGCCAATCCAGAGAAAAAAAGAGGTAGCTGATAAAATACAACGATCAAAATCATTTAAAGCCTAACAATGCAAAGACCAGATTGTATTCTATATTAGCAACATAAGTGTAGTTCAAGTAAGAAACAAAAAGTAATCTTAAATGTAAGGAAGGATGAGGACAGGAAATAAAGTGAGGCAATAATACTAGGGGTGGATAACACATGACCTTGACATCTTCAGCTGCTCTCCTTTCGCTACATCCTTCAGCGAGACAAAGGATGGTTTGTATGGCATTGCATAACTGTTTCCCTGAGCCTGCCAGATTCTAATAGCTTCCATGAATTTCGTTCTTGTGTCATAACAAACGACATATTCACGATAATGCATCATCATGATTAATCCACTGTTCAGGAAAATCAAGGGCTCACAAAGCTCGCCAAAACCTGGGTTCTCAACGGTAATCAGTTTGGTCCAAGACTCCTTTTTCCCATACTCCTTCATAACCCATATTTCATATTGAGGTTGTAAGCAAGTGCTGAAGAAAGACACGCCCAGACAACCCTCAAAAACTGTCAGAGTGACCAGTTCCTCATTATAGCGAGGCGGCAGGGAAAATTGGCTGAATTGCTCATTCTCAAAGTTGAAAGAACCTATACTATTCACACAATTGCCTTCATCACGAAGCTCCCAATGGATTGATCCGCCCACAAAACTATCGAACATGAAAATATCAAGATTACGAAGAGCTTTGTGAATACTTATCCATTTCCCTGTAGCAATGGTGTATATCTGAGCCCCAGGTTGGAAATCAGACCCTGTCTTCGAGCAGAAAGTGTGTAACACCTTGTATTCTCTAGTAATGGCACTGTATCCCAAAGCAAAATTACTCTGATGCCTTGTTTCTTGACCAGCAGCGAGTGGAATGGAGATATACTCCCCCAAAATTGGATTGCACACATAAATGTCCTCATGGAAGTCGAATTGAAAGGTTTTCGATAAGCAAAGCAGCCCATTACAAGAGTGTTCAATCAAGAAATCATTACAGGGCAGGTTGGTTCCGGGAACAAACTTCATTTCTTCAAAAACACGGAAGCGCAATCCAGTGGGCTTTCCAGTTATTTGGACAAGCTGGAGGTTTCTTGATTCAGGATTGTTGGATATGGTTTTGATTAGCAAGCTGGTGGGTGATCTTTCAAGATGAAGTTCGGTAAAGAAAGAATCTGAGATGAAGTGAAGCCAAGTCTTGCAAACGCGCCTGCAATTCAAGATGGTCTTGATGGGCAATCTTGATAGTATGTCCATTATCAAACAGGATGGAAGCTTATCCATTAGACATTCACTACTGGCAGTGACAATGGGAGTTTGAGAACTTGATTTCCTTCTCCATGGATTATCATCCATAGAGAATTGGAGGTAACAATCCCTGAGGATTGGGAATGACTTATTTCAAGGGTTCTACGTTGCTAATGTAACCTTTCCTCTCATGCAGTCGGTTAATAATAAGAAAAGATATTAACCTTGTAGTACCATAAGAGCATCTCCAGCCGGCATGCTAAAATGAGGAGGCAAAAATAAAAAAATAATATTTTGGCATTTTTTTGTACTTTTCGACACTCCAGTGGGAGTGCCAAAAGGGGAGGTAAAAATACCTCCCCCTTCCCGAGCTGCTATTTCTAGCAGCTCGGGACATGGAGTTAAAAAGGGTGGCCCCACCTTGGGGCCACCTTTTATATATATTATAATATATATATATATATATATAAAATGTAATATATATATTAGAAAATAATATAATTATATCAAAAATATTTATTTTTATTTACAAATACCTTAACAATAGAGTAAAAATTTATATATAAAATTAATAATTATAGTGTTGGAGGGTTTTTTAAAAATAATTATTTAATTATATAACTTACTCCTATTAATCATATAATCAATGTAATATATATATTAGAAAATAATATAATTATATCAAAAATATTTATTTTTATTTACAAATACCTTAACAAGAAATATATAAAATTAATAATTATATTGTTGGAGGGTTTTTTAAAAGCAATTATTTAATTATATAATTTACTCTTATTAATTGTATAATTAATTGCATGATTAAACTACATACAAAATAATTGCACTATATTTAAAATAATATAAAAATAAATGGCTCCCCAAAATGGTTTTTACCACTGGAGCACACATCAACAAAAATGCTATTTTTACACTATTCAAAGTGCCATTTTGGAGATTTGACACTCCAAAATGGCACTCCCCACTGGAGATGCTCTAAACAATAGAGTGATGTGCGAAAGATAGAACAAGAGGAAGCTATTACTGTACAAAGATGCTATCAGACATGTCACCACTTGTAATTATAATTACAAATGCTTTTTTGTATTCAAAATACCCTTAATAGTAAGAGTGTATTTTGAATAAAAGTTGGATGATTTTTACAAATTCCTTTTTCTTAAAAGGGATGAATTCAACAATTTTAAGAGTGTTTTTAATATAAAGAGAGAGTGTTGTGCTTGTTTGTACATAGAGAAAGTTTTTGTTAAATGGTTAAATTTCTCATGTAATTTTATAATACTTTAAAAGTAATTATTACGTTTACTAATACAAGAAGTTTACACTACTTTGATATGTAATTTTTTAGCATTGAATTAAATAAAGAATATTCAATTCTTTTGATTAATATATATAATTGAATTATGAATTAACAAATGATTTTCACTATAAACACACAAATTTAAAGATTTTTACTAGGATGCAAGCTCTGACTTGAACTCGAGATTTATTGTGCAAATCACAAGTCCCCTAATATCAAGCCTGAACAACACGATTCAAACTAGCAAAGCAATCTTTAATTAACTAACCTCTCAATTATTTAATATACAGCCAATATTTCTGGTCACATATATATACAATTTATTTGAAGAGGCTGAGTAATTAAACCTAATACATTACAAGAAGAAAATGCTTAACATTGCAAGAATATGCAGCAACATGGAAGAAGCGTCCCTTGCAACAGACACAGAACCTGAATTCCTTCCCGCATGATGAGAACCCCCCAGTACTGGCCCACCACCACCTGCAGCTCCACCAGGAACGGTACTGGTACCGCCGCCTCCAACGCTGCGTGTTCCGGGGCTATTTCCTTTTGATGGGGTACCCCCACCTCTTGCAGGACTGCCACCTTTACCTCCACCACCACTTCCACCTCCTCCCTTACCACCACCTCCACTCCCACCCCCACCTCCCACCCCCATTCCCCCACCCCCGCTCTTACCACCCCCGCTCCCTACACCCCCACTCCCTACACCCCCACCTCTACCACCCCCACCCCCACCGCCCCCACCTCCACCCCCACCTCCCCCGCCACCTGCTGCTGCTGCTACTGATGTTACCAGTAGGGTAATGATTGTGACACCCAAGAGTATCATGGTCACTTTATTGAACTTCATCTTCGCTTATACTCCAAAAAAATATTGAAAGAAAACTCCCAAATGAAATCGGGAGATTTATTTTTTATTTTTTAATGAACAAGAATGTTTATTGTTTTTTGAAACAAAGAAGGAATGCAAGACCTATATATAGATCTAGAAGAGAGAGAGAGGTGGGAACTCGTCAAGAAGCTGCGTAACTGCAGCTAACGATGTTCAACCATGATCCACATTGTGAAATTTCTTTCTAATGACGATAGCTTGTCTTAATGTATGACCTCGAGTTCCTTCAGGTTGAGAGCTTGATTTGTAATAAAAATCTAGCATTTCATGTTTGACTTTATTTTTTTATGTTTTAATCAAGATTAAATTTATATTTTAAATAATTTTAGTGGCGATGCACATTAAAATGCTTTTATGAATCATTAGGAAACTCAATTTGAGTTTATTTGACTTTATTAATCTCTCACATGTAGTGTCCGTTTGACAATTTGGTTATGATTATTTTTAGAGTGTTTTTTTATTTATAAATATATTAAAATAATATAATAATGAAAATAATTTAAAAACATCAAAATAAAATTTAATTTAAAATAAAATTTAATTTAAAATTTTAATGAAAATAAGATTTTTTATTTTAAATTAAATTTTTTGATGTTTATAAATTATTTTCATGTGATGATGTCAAAAATGATTTTAAAAAAAATAAAAAAAAATCATTTTAATACATTTTAAATGAAAATAATTTTAAAATAATTTCAAACACACTCTCAAATAATCACTAAATAATTCAAATCTTTTCCAGGTAGGTTACTGCAGCTATATAAAATACGTAAAGAAACGTTACTAAGGAATTGGCAAGCAAATACGCCACATCCCAAAAAAAAAAACAATAAAAAATGACTTGAATTCTTTTAAATTAATCCTCAAATACAGTGGTCACCATGAACAGAGAGCTGGGGTAGGATGCAAGCTTCAAAACGAGGGAAGGTTTTCGGAACGTTCTTGTTTTGACCATAATTCTCAACATAAATTTATGTACTTATTGCGTATAATTTTTTCCAAGAAAAGTACATATATCAAAATAGTGGGGGGAAAAAAGACCACCGGAGCCACGTTGGATCTTCATCGCCAACCTGCACCATCCCAGAAGGTAGAAAACGATATCCATCCATTATTTACATTGTATTTCAAAAATATATTTGAAAAGAATTAAAAAAAAATATGTTTTATTAAAAAAATTGACTTTTTAGATCATTTTTATATACTAATGTCAGAAATGATTTTTTTAAAAATAAAAAATATCATTTTGATATATTTTTGAACAAAAAATACTTTCAAAATCAACCTCAACCACACTCTCAAATAGGAATCTTAGCTGTGAGAAGGCCACTACGCCACCTTCTATGATGGCCTCCTCGGTATTGTCAATTCCGTTCCGGTTGATGTTTTGTTTTTTCAATTGGAATGGAATATTTTGGTTTTGAAGCATTTTGATATTCCATTTCGGGGTTATACTATTTGACTGGACCGGAACGAAACCGAAACATTCTGAAAAGAATTTGAAAGGAACTTTCAGAATAAAATGGAAACTTGTTGTAATTTGTTATAATTTTTGAATTGAAATGAAATATACACCCATTTCCGACAAAACTTGTCAGAAACAAAATTTACAAACTTGGGCCTCCTCGTATGTTGGCATGGGCGGCAGTTTTTTTGCCCCTATTCTCTTATACCATTTTAATTTCGTCCTTAAGTTTTAGATTAATTCATGATACCCGATGATAATTAAGACCCAGCCATGACAAAAAATAAGGAAAGGGAAGAGGAGAAATAGCAGGTAAAAACAAAGAACATACCCCGTGTCACCATTTGTAACCATAGATTCCTTCAGCAAATGTCTTGTGCTATTTCTCACTATCTCTCATCCTCTGTATCATCAACATTTTCGATAGAATTATGCCCAAACACTTAAAAAGAGTTTCGAGCACCTTATACCCTTTTTTTTTTTATAAATATTTTATAAAACAATATCATTTAAAAAAGAAAAAAGAAAAAAGAAAACAATTCAACAAGTTTTGATGGGGTTTTCTCTTGGTGAGCCAAGTCACGGGCTAACTTAAGTTTTTTGATGATTTTTACAAATTCTTTTTTCTTAAAAGGGATGAATTCAACAATATTAAGAGTGTTTTTAATATAAAGAGAGGGCGTTGTGCTTGTTTGTGCATAGAGAAAGTTTTTGTTAAATTTCAGAATAATTTTATAATACTTTAAAAGTAATTATTATTGTTCACTAATATAAGAAGTTTATACTACATTGATATGTAACTTTGCAGCATTGAATTAAATAAAGAATATTCAATTCTTTTGATTAATATATAATTGAATTATGAATTAACAAATGATTTCACTATAAACATTCAAATTATTTAACCATCAATTATTGAAAACAACAACTCACATAACTTAAAAAACCTAGCAAATTCCCCCTTCACCACAACCTCTTCATTTTAGCCCACAACTTCGAGTAACCCCTTCCCAGATCAGAATTCCTCCCATCGACTACCATCAACTTTGTCAACACTTGTAAATGCTCCCAGAAGCAGCGACCACCGTTTGTGTAGGAGCTCAACACCATCGTCTCTGATTAACAGTTGATATGTAAATCCCCATGCATTCTTCTTCACTTTACATTTTAATTACAGCCACTGTGCTACCTTTGTGTTGATTGATCAACTGAATTATAATTCACTTTAATAGTAACTAAGGAGTCTCATGCATGCCTTTTGTTTGCCCAACCACGTCACTAATTTAGGCAAGTGGCCGACACTCTTTTTTCCCCTCTAAAAAATATAAAATAAGAGGAAAAGATTTATGATTTTTTGACATATTTAATTTAAGGTTTGTATTTTCTTTATATTTTAAAAATATCAATCTCGTATTTAAAATACCAGGTTTTCAGCATGATGCGGTATATAAACATATATACCAAAAAAAAAAGTTTTCATGCATACGTCCAATATGCTAACATATTTTTGAACATTTGTTTTTTTTTTATTTAAAAAAAACAAATATTGAGAGTTTAAAAGAAAATGTGTTTTAGCATGGATTTCATAAACATAAAAATAATTTTCTTGCATTTGTAGATTTTACAACATGTTTGTAAATTCCAAAGGGTATTGACCATTTTTTTCAAATAAATCTTTTTTTTTGAATTCATATATTATTCACTGTTAATATTTAAATAAAGCAATCCCAAAATGATTAATATCCAAAACATAAGTTGGGATAATTCACTATTATTCACCGTTAATATTTGGATAAAGAAACCCTAAATGGTAAATATCTAAAATATTTTTCGAGGAATAATAAGTCATTATTATTTAATTAATACATCTTTGAAAGAAATTTTGATTATAATTATAGACATTTTAATTTTTGACTCCACAGTTTATGAACCATAGAAGTATGAAACATTAAGGTAAAAACAAGATTTTAAAGCTCTCTGAATTTCCTTAGATTTCTAAATTTTTGTTCATTTTCCTTGCGATTTTCGAGTCGCAAACACTTGAAATACTAAAGTGAAAAATGAGTTTTTAAGCCCAATAAATCTCCTTAGATTTTTATCTTATTTATGTCTTAATTTGTAGGTAGTAAATTTATTAAACACAAATTTCAAGAGATTTGCATTGACTTTTTTTTGGCATTGTATAGACATATCTAAAGGTATGATCTATTTGACAAATGGTACTTCCTTTAGACTTTGAACCAAAGTCTATTCATCATAGCAAACCTATCATAGAAAAATTGATTAAATAAACACTAAATACCATAGCAATCATAAGACAAATCAAAACACCAAGCACTTACCTTAAGTAGGACATACTAGGAGTGCTAAAATCTTCTGTTTATGCAATTAATCTCTTACCTTAGAATCTTTAAAAGACTAGTTAGGTTTTCTAGTGACCATAGTACTAGGTGGCGATTTTCTTTTTAACATAACAAAAAAACTCCGATATGAATCCTCATTCCCGGGGAGGGTAGTCACGACGCCGCGCTCTCGTGGAGGGTGCGACAAGAATTAGAAAATCTAATGATCTGCGAGAGTTTGAGCAAGAGAAAATAATGTGGTAAAGACACATTACCCCCAATACATCTTACCTAAAGTAAATTGCATTGTTGTTTGTTATATCAAAACCAGGTTTATGCAAGGTGAAGAAAAATATTTTTTTTATAATTATAAAATTATAATTATGATTTTCAGGAATCACATTTATTATTAAGATTATTTGAAAATCTAATGATCCACGAGAGCTAAGCAAGAAAAATTATTGTGCAAGGTGAAGACACATCATTTCCAATACATCCTATTTAAGGTAAGTTGCATTGTTGTTTAAATGTATTTTTAGGTCAAATTTCTATTTGTTGGTCTTTTCTATGGTTCAAAGTTGAACTCTTTTTGTGAGGAAATCTCTATCTCATTAGATAAAAAACCTGATCGTTCTAAAGTTTGAATCTCATTTTTTTTTATCTTTAATATCTACAGGTGTATGCTATTTGTAGTTTTGTACCCCCAATATTAAAGTCTATAATTAAATTCTAATGAATAATATAATTATTAAAATATTTATGATATTTTGATCGAATCCTAATGGATGATTGTAAACTCATTATATATCTCATTTTGCATTTTAAAACATGAGAAAAAATACAATATTTTTTTTTGGAATATAAGCTCATAAAAATTTCAGAATTCAATTGTATGCATGAAAAATATTTTTTTTAAATGTGAATATATATATATACGAGCTGGGTAGCCCGCGCGTTGCGCCGGGCTTTTTATATGTAGCAAACTGATTATTTATGTGGTAAGCAAAGAATTTTTTAGTTGATAGATTTTGTCTTATTAGGGGCTATAACCGTATTTAGCCATTTAAAAAAAAAAACCCATGCGGCGGACCAGACCGAACCGGTACGGACGCGCGCAATTACGCTCTTAACCCTCAGCTGAAAACGCTATTTTGTCTTATTACCGGGGCTAAAATCGTCACTACACTGTTCATAGGCGGAAAAAAACAAAAAAAAATAGGGTGGACGAACTCGCGCGACACACGGATGAGAAAGCTCGCGTCCACAATGATTTTAGAGTGTGCACAGTGCCGAACAATGATTTTCGTATTCTTTTAGTTATTTGTTAATGAAGTTGGATCTGGACCAACCCAACCATGTTGGGCCGAAAATCTGATGCCTATTGTTCACTTGCAAAGTGAACAATAACTACTGTAGGTGAAAGAGGTAGAGAGGTCCGGTTGGTGGCTTGCCAAGAATTGGAGAAGGAACGATAGCTGACGTTGGCTGTAGGAATAAGAGGAAGCAGCTGCTGCAGTGGCTGTTGGTGCTACTGGGTGAAGAAGAAGAAGGTTGTCGCCGATGCTGGTGGTGCCGAGAGGTTGTTGTTGCTGATGGTGAGATGAAATAGAGTTTTTGGTGCAATGGTGGAGAGAAGAAACTAGTTTATGGTGAAGAGGAAAAGGAGCAATTGTCATGGAGGAGATCAAAAAATTACGTTGAACCAATCAAGCTATTTATACAGAGGAGATCAAATAACTAGTTTATTAAACTTCATCTTCAATTTGACACCAAATAATTATTGGATGAGAATTCCTAATTAAAATCTCGAGAGTTTTTTTTATGGAAATGAATGTTTTGTTTGAAACAAAGAGAGGAACACAATACCTATATTTATACAGAGGAGAAAGAGAGATGAGAACTAATCAAGAAATCGCAAAGTTGAAGGCCAACATACCAAGAAATTTAAGAACTTGTGAAATTTCTTTTAAATGACGACACCCTATTATATATGTATGGCCTTTGAATTCTTTTAGTTTGTGTGCTTGACTTATAACAAAAATTAAGCATTTCATTTTTGACTCAGGCCACCCATGGAATCTGCTCTCAATTTTCATTTGCCTCAACTTTCAAAGATAGATTGCTTTTGCTTTTGTAGTTGAGGTTTTAAAAAAACAGTTTCATAAAAAGTACTTTAGTTGCGGTTCAAAATAATGAAAAGTACTTTAGTGTTTGGTTAAAACAGTAATTGAGTTTAAGGTTAATGAAAAGCAATTTCAAGTGTTTGATTACCAAGCTTTTCATATTGCTTTCAACTTGCGAAATTATTTTAAAGTGTGTATATATATATATATATATTGTTTTTTTAAATATTTAATAATTATAATAATAAAATATAATTAATAATTCAAGTAAATTACACTTGTTTTTATTCTCTCATCAAACTACTTGTAATTTCATCACGAACTATAAATCCATACATGAAGGGCCTCTGCCATCCCGGAACAACATATAGTAAAATATAATCTGAAACAAAATTAGGATTGCAATACAAAAATTACACTGTGATCTCTTTGTAATATATTTATTTATTATAATTAATATTTAGATTATTTTAATATTAAAAATATATTGTTTATTTCTCACCACCCAGCCCCACCACAACGCACAGAAAGCAGCAAATTATCGCTTTCCGTGAAACTGGTTCAACAGTAAAATAGTGTCAAAAATTTTGCTTCTTAAAATTAACCAAACAATCAATCCCTCAAATTTTTTGCAACCTCCGGTTGCATCACAAAAACAAACACCCTCGAAGATGAAGACTTGACGCTCTGCAACCATCACAGTGTTTTCTGTCAACCTGGAAGAACTCAATCAAAGATGTTTTTAAGTTTTAGAAGTGCTGCATTTCAATCAATCACATTCAAGATTCAGAACAGGAAGCATGTGAAAGTATAAATCTCACAAGATCTTCACCAACTCTTGCACTTTTTTCCTGGGAATATGAATCAACAATTCTTCTTGACCAAACGTTTTGATATTTGAAATTAAAAAACCTGAGCTCTTGGAAGGAGTCTATACTGAAAGCTAAGTCCAACAAGATATGAATATTGGGCAATAAGGAAGACTACCAACCCAATGTGGAAACAAAAAAGTTCATTCCTGCGATGATCTTCTTCCTAGAGAGTATCATAAGCGATAGAAACTTTCTAAATGCTGCAAACCCTCTTCATCAGACAAATCTCACTTCCTATCTATACTCAGGTTATTTTCACATTTGGATCTGCTGATGGACTTCAGGACCTTGATCACTATAATGAGACAAATGCCACTTCCCATGCATATTAAAAGGTTCTTTTCCCATTTGGACTTCAGGATTGAACCCCTTTTCCTTCACTTCCTCTGCATGATGCTAACTTTTATAAATTGGATACCATAACCATAGACAAGTGACGAGTAAACCTAACTTTATTCTTTTCGGACACGCTATTATCTTGCTAAATTCTGAGCAGCTGTTCACCAATTGCAAGATTCAATTTGAGAAGATGCGCATCTCATTTGAATGCTACCATTGCAATGTCATTAGATTGGATCAAGTTTTGAAAGTAATAAAACGCAGGGACTCGATGGTTTTCTAAACAGCATCTCAAAATCCAAAGGTAGGATGATACAACTTTGGAAACATCATGGCTTGGAACATTTTAGAGTACAAAAACAAGATGAATAAACCAAACATGGATTGATGTGGTCTCCAGTCAAACAAGATTTTAATCAGCAAGTTAACATCATCAGACGATGCTCATCACAACATTCAATTTGCAGCATAATTAAATACATTCAAAACCTTATCCTCTATATTAAGCCTTGGAGACCACATCCAGTTGAATTGGAAAGCAATGGCTAGCTGACAAAAAGTAAAGGTGGATTACTGTTTCATCACGCTGGGGCCAAAAGGTTCAGGTTTTATCAACTTGAACATGCCTTTTCCATAAATTGAAGCAAACAGGAATGACATCCTTGTTCCTTAAACAAATAAAATGCGGATTTTTCTTTCCTAAAACCTCCAAATCTCTTTGTAAATATGATTAGCAGAATCAGAAAGGCTAGAATTACCAGCAGATGTTTGCCCATTAGAAGTAGTCAACAAATGTTCTGCGCCCCCATACCCTGAACTACCAGTGTAAATACCATATCTACTACAATTCCACAGATAGCTGTCTATCACGCCACCTGCACTCAAAGGAATCTGAAGAATGGGAGGGTATCGTCAATACCAAAATGAGAATAATAAACCTTGACATTGTCCCAACCTTAACTCATCAACTCAGAGATTAATTGAATTTGATGTCAATGAGGGGGAGGAAACAGAAATCACAGAGAGTTGCATATGATAGAGTGATAAAGTAAAGGATAACAGTTCAGAAGTTATTCGATTTTACATTTCAAAAATATTTTTGAAAAAAAATGATTTTTTTCTTTAAAATTGTTTTAATGTGCTGATTTTTAAAATTAAAAATATATAATTTTAATATATTTCTAAATAAAAATTATTTTAAAAAACAATCACTCATAACATCAAACAAAATACTGCTGGCCATCATCAGAGAAGCAAGAACAGTATGCCTCGTTTCTTGCAACATGAACAGTCAACAATCCCAACTTGCTGCATGTACTTACAAAAAGAAAAACAACAAAGGATTGCAGCATGAAGCCATTCTCTTACCTGCCCGGCCAAGCAATCCCATAACATATGTTTCCCCGAAACGTATCATTATATCCCCAGTTTCCAGGGAAAATTCTGTTCGTTTATTTTAGCTCATCCTTTTTTTACTTGAAACAACCTTCTCTATGTTGAAAAGGAAAATAAACAAGGCATGCGCCAAAGACTGAATCACCTGCAGAGTTTTGGTACAAGTAACAATACCTAGCAAGAAAATGAAAATCTGCTGAATGTGGAATCAATTTGAATTGATGCTAATGGAACTAGCAATCCTAAAAGCAAAATATGACACTGTAACTTTCACAGCCTAATCTATCCTTCTCATCATTTCCAATGGTACACCTGGAACTAAAACAACCAAATCAAGTACACAAGAAAAGAAAATGTCAAAGTCACTGATATACGAATGTACAAGCTAGACCATATAGCCACCACCTTTTCATCAAATGCCTTTGCATCTTGAAAGATTCTGTTTCTCCCTGTACAACTGCAACAACTCAGTGGAATCAGCACAGCTGCTTATGACATTTTGAAGGAACTTATTTTCTGGACTCTGGAAGAATTCATAGCTTCTAAAACTCTTCTCAATCAAGCCTCTGGAAACTAGAAACTCCAATACTGAAGCCCTTGGAATGAGCGTCTTCTCCACGCTGTATAACATAAGAGATGGGTGTTTAGCAATAAAAGAAGGCTCCCAGCCCAATTTGTTGACAAAAAGACACATCACTTTCATAATCTTATATTCAGATGCTGTCATAAAATACGGATACTTTCTGAATGCTGCAAGGATCTCTTCATGAGACAAACCCCAGTCTCTGTACGCATCAAGTTTCCTTTCCCACTTGACTCTACTCGTCAAACACAGAACATTCATCGCCAAAACAAACCGACTCGTGGAAGTATCAAAGTCCATTGCCCTCAATTCCTCCACAAGCTTCTTAAATTTCTCCAGGGTCAACATCATAGTTAAGGGATAGCAACGAGCTAACATAGGAAGATTACTTTCAGGCACTCCGGTATCTCGCAAAATATCGAGCATGGATGTCACAATTTCAAGATCAAGTCCAAGCAGACCGGGATAGCGCTTGAACACTTTGATGGTTGTATCATCAGATTGAAGCAAGTTTTTGAAGAAATAAAAAATACGGACAAAGCAGTACCTACGCTGCAAAGTCCAAGGATGTGATGAAATGATCTTGGCAATGTCAGGGCTTGAAACTCCTTTAGATTGCAAAAACTCAAGTTTGGGCAAAAGGGTTTTGTCAGGATTGGTCAAGAGCATTCCAGGGTATCCTTTGACAATGTTAAAGATTTGGGCTTTTGAAAAGCCACGGTTCTTTAAAAAGCCAAGGACAACACCAGGTTTATGCGGGGCATCAAAGTGGACATCTTTCGAAGCTGCTAATGCAGATTTTGGAGACAACCCACATGAATTTATGAGATAAGACACAGTAAATGCTTGGTGATTTGTGGTATTTGTACTGTTTGATGATATGTGTCTGATAGATGATGATGATAATGAAATGTTCTCAAAAATGCAAACTTTATCTATCATTGAAGTTCTAACAGAGCAAGTAATGCTTCTGGAGAGGAATTCAAGCATTGGGAAAGTAATAATGTAATGATACGTACCCTCTTCTCTGAAGATAGTATCCAATCAAAGTCTTTCTGGTACTGCCACTTCTTGAACCCTAGTTGCTACCTGCGAACTTGAAATAAATTGCTGTTTGTCCCTCTATTCCGACCCTTATTTCTTAAAAAAATTGAAATTTTTGCTAAGTTAAAAAACAAATTATATATTTTTTTTGGGATGATAATAAAATAGATTTTTAATATATATATATATATATATATATATATATATTTATTTTATTTTAAAAAAAATCAACACTTTTTAAACCAGCCTTAAAACCTTGGTTATTTTCTTTTGAGCTCAGTTTTTTCACGCCCCGGACATCATTTTTTTTAATCCAATTTGGTTGGTTAGGCTATCGTATTGTTAGCCTCCTATGTCATAAATCACCTTAATTTTATTTTTATTTTAAAAAAGGAGACATTGCTCGTATTTTGAGTTTTAAAAAAAAATCTACTAATATAATATGAAAAATGAAAAAATAATAATAAAAATATTGTTTTTTGCAAAATCTAAGTGCCACCAAAATAACAAGAATGTTCATATAAGACCACGACAACTTGATCAGAAGCAAAGAAAAAAAAATTATAAAAATTAATTTAAAATAAACTAATTATTAAAGATGAAATTAAAAAAGATATCAAGAAAAAAACAAAAATAAAAAAAAAACAGCCTAAGAGTGGGGTCTTGAGCCTTATGAGAAAAGCCAAGGCGCACGGGTTTGCAAACCTAAGCCTGTATACCAGGGCTTTCATACAAAATTTTTTATAAGAGGTGTCGACCCTATTTTCAAGGTAGATGACGGTTACTTGATTTACCCAAACACATCAACACTCAAAAAAATAGAGACTTGAAAGAACCATTGAGGGTAGAAAAAAGGTTTAAAAACCAAAATAGCAAAAAAAAAAAAAACATTGCTCCAATCCACGACGCAAATAAGAGACGATGACCCATAATTTGTGCACAGTCAAAAAATATGATTAATTTTGATGAAGGGAAAGATAGGTGGATTTGATTGTTTTTTAATATGTTTAACTAGAATTAAAGAGAATATAGATATAAAAATTGTATCCAAATTTATAAGAATAGAGTATGGAAACTAGTGACGGTTCATATTTTTACTATTTTTTAATTTATTCTATTAATATAGAAAATTATTATAAATCAAACAGAACATAATATTTTCTTTTTAACTAAACTTTGCTCCATAAATTTCAATTTTTTTATTATTTATGTGAAAAACCTCATCCTTTTGTTACCTATTTGTGTTGTTGTTTTGACTTCTTATCCTTTGTGTCGGTCGGTCTCATCTCCTACATTGAAATAATTTACGCAAGCTCTCTCTCTCTTTTACAGGACCAGAGGTTAATGAAAAAAACATTGAAAAAGCTTAAAATATAATAATCACAAATTTATCTATACTATACAGCAAGTGAGTTTAAGACTCCACACTTGAATAGTCTTATGATGTTGTTAAAGAGTGTATTGATGAGGAGTATCTCAACACCATGAGCATACATGTGCTTTCGTATTTTGGTATTTGTTGTTTTGTTTGTCTTCCGGTCATTCAATGTCATACAGATTTGCTTGCTACTAGTGAGACTATAATCATAGTCTCGTTTTTTCTTGTATTTATAATTTAATTTTTGATGTCATGTTTATTCATTTGGATTACATTTTTATGTCGTTCTATTTGGTGCTGATTTTAGTTTCACAAGAGTTAAAAAAAACATGAGATGACAGGAAAAAGACATAACGAGCATATTAGAGTAAAAAAATCTGATACTAGAAGGATTTTGGGTTTAGCTAAAGCAATTTAAACAAGAACAAAGAGAATCTGGGTCATTTAACTGAACAACTTTACTAGTTTTGGCTGAAGCATCACAACATGGATAACTCTGTCATTATTCAATTCATAAGATAAATCAACTGACATTTCTCTTGATAAGATTAACAAAAGATAGAAGGGCATGTAATGAAGAAAAATATAAATCATATTTTGGACCTCACCTAATAGCTTAAGCTTTTAGGTGAGATGATTCTTTTACATGGTATGAGAGCATTGTTGACCCAACGGTTACGAGTTTGAATATCACCACCCTTATTCTATTTGATAAAAATCAAGCACAATGTAGTGTGAGCTTATACAAGTTTCAATTCCAAAGAACTTTCACTTGAGGAGGTGTTATGGAGATATAAATCATATTTTGGACCTCACCTAACAGTTTAAATTTTTAGGTGAGATGGTTCCTTGACAACATGAATAGCATTATGCTTTCTTGAAAAATATTTAGGTCTACCTTCCTGTGAAGTCGCAGTACGTATCTGAAAGAACATGTCAAGTAGTTGAGAGTTTTCGAATGTTCATCGGCTGCATATACTTCAAGTCACCATCCAGCATGTGCTTCGCCACGATAGCGTGTGCTGTTTCAGTCAGATGGAAGGGATCCCAGAAAACATAACTTGTTATATCCCAGCAAACCTGGGAAATTGTTACGCACGGGACAATCCCCCCATGGGCTCCCACAACATAGCAGCATGCGTTTCTGACATCCTAAAAACCTGAGAAACAAAATGTGTGAGGAATCAGAGGGAAAATAAAGCTTCTGTGATCAATTAGAGATGTTGATTGCGCACCATATTGTATGTAGTTTTGAATGATATCTTCTTGTATAGCATAAGAGTATGCATTAACATATTGTGATCCTGTAAGATTTTTGGTAAGCTCCTCAAGCATGCTCTTCAGTTTGCGGTTATACATCTGAGACATCTGATTTTCAAGAGAAACACAACCATCTCGCTTGAAAAGTACATCTCTCACAAAAAGGGCACACCCAACAGGGGGAGAATTTACCACTACAAACTTTCTAGCACCACAGTTTCTGCTGACAAAAACAAAAAAGAAAATGAAAAAATATGTAGTCTACGAAAGATATATTAATTGAACCACCTATATGCAACGGAAGTAATTAGTGACAGTGCGTGTGCTTCTCAGTGTGGCAGCCTTGCAGGGTTGGCACTTGCAACAGTTGGACATGAACAATGCATTTTTGCACGGTGATCTTGTTGAAGATGTCTACATGACCTTGTCTTCTGGTTTTGGCCGAAAGGAGGAGACTCGCGTGTGCAAGCTACACAAGTCCTTATACGGACTAAAACAGGCCTCTAGACAATGGTTTCTCAAATTATCAAATTCTCTCAAAGATGCTGGATTTCATCAATCACTATCAGACTACTCATTGTTCGTCCAAAATCGTCAAGGTAGCTTCATTGCTCTACTAGTTTATGTTGATGATGTAATACTGGCTGGCAACAACTTGCAGGACATTGAGGAAACTAAGCAGTTTCTTTCCAAGAGATTTAAGCTCAAAAACTTAGGACAACTTAAATATTTCTTGGGAATAGAAGTTGCAAGGTCCAAACAGGGAATTGCTCTATGTCAATGGAAATATGCACTTGAAATATTGGATGATGATGGGTTCCTGGGTTCTAAACCTTCACGATTTCCAGTCGAACAAAACATATCACTCACACAGACAAATGGGCCACTGCTAACGGATCCATCTTCATACGGACGCCTTGTGGGTCGGTTAATATATTTAACCATTACGAGACTTGATTTAGCATATGCAGTACATATGTTAAGTCAATTCATGAAGAAGCCTAGGCAGCCACACCTTGAAGCAGCACATAAGGTCCTCAGATATATCAAGCACACACCCAGGCAAGGCATTTTCTTCCCTTCCACAGGATCATTACAACTGCAGGCATTCTGTGATGCCGATTGGGCTCGATGTGTTGATACAAGAAGGTCAATAATTAGTTATTGCATTCTGCTCGGCCAAGCTCCAATCTCTTGGAAAACAAAGAAGCAAAATACAGTATCCTAATCAAGTGCAGAGGTAGAGTATCGTTCCATGGCCACTACCTATTGCGAGATCACGTGGTTGAAAAATGTTTTGAAAGATTTGAGGATAAACCACACACAACCTGTCACACTCTTTTGCAACAATTAAGCTGCCATGCATATCGCCTCAAATCCAGTATTTCACCGACGCACGAAGCACATAGAGATAGATTGTCACCTAGTACGTGAAAAGATTCAAGAAGGGATGATACGAACGGCCTACATACGAACCATAGACCAACCAGCTGATGTATTCACTAAGCCACTGATTTCCACGCAATTTGAAGTACTACTCGGCAAGTTGGGTGTCATAAACATACACTCCAACTTGAGGGGGAGTGTTAAAGAGGATCACGCAGAATCACACAGAATAGGAAATTAATATTGCAGATTAATGCTTGATTATTTACTTCCCTATTTGATCAAGAATTTAATCCCAGTGCAAATGATGTTGAAATGACCTCAATTTCAATATTTAGGATTACAATGCTAAATAAACAACATAAATCAATTCATAGGTTGTTCTCTTACTCCTAGATACCCAACCCTTTGTGTGATTAGTTTGCGGAAAGAATTGAACCTCCAATTGAAACCTCTAGTATACGGTATGCAAATAAGCCCAAATTGAATATCTGTTATGATCTCAACGCCAATACACAACATTTAAAGTTTCAATTGATTCTATGATGTTTAGCTTAACGTTCACTAAAATGATGTTTCTGCAGCAAAAATGAACCTCAAAATAAAACCTAAGTAAACAATATCAGAATAAGACCACATTTGACATATGATATGATCTAACCCCCGATAGACAGAATATAAATTTTCAATTGATTCCGATGTGGTTTTCTTATGTTTCACCAGAGTTGTGTATTCTGCGGCAAAATTGAATGATCCTTCAAATTTCAACTAATCCCTCTCTCTCTCTCTCTCTCTTTTTTTTTAATATACTGATATGTTGAATCAATAAAAAAAGATGAAATATAAGTTTTTTTTTGCTTAGATGACTCAGGCACGAAGAACAAGGAGATGGACGCAAACACTAAAAAACTTTAAGGAACACAAATTTTTTTGAAAATAACATAATGATATGACCTTGTTTTAGAGGCCTAACTCTGATACCACCTAATGCGAACCTCGTGATCACATGGTCACGCAACCCACAACCATGAATGAGATATGATCCCGGAAAACCGAAATAGGTCTGATAGGAGTGTGACACAATGAAAACCTGTCCCAAGGCACAATACTATTGGAATGAGTAGAATGATGCCACAAAGCTAGCAAATCTTTGATAAGTCAAATTCAGTTCGTTCAAGAACTAAAGAATGCAAGAATCACTCTCACGTATAAAAACTAAAAAGTTCAAAATTAATATTCATCAATGGCTATTAGAATTTAGCTAACATGAGTTTAGATAGTTCTTAAAAAAATAACCCTAATGGACCCTTTATGTGACTTAAATGAGGTCCACTCAAAACTGGTCCAGAACCCTAAGTTGGAAAGCCCATGACTTAATCCAAACAAGCCTTGGATTCTAGCTGAAAACAAAGTATTAATTAAACCCAAACAAGCCTTGGGTTATAGGTAATAAAATTAAATAAAGCCCATAAGACTTATTTATAGCCTCCCATCCAGCCCCTTAATCCTAGAAACAAATGGAAAAAGTAGCCACCAATGTTATTTCCAAGTTGTAGTGGGATTCTTTTTGGCTCCTTTGTTGTTCTCACTTCATGACCCAAATAAGGTTGTATTGGACCCCTCCTGCACATGGATAAGATGTATTAGGGGCTCCTCTTGATTGAAACCTTCAAAACTAATGCATTTAATGCCTCTTTCAATGCCTTTGTCTTAGACCACATCATTGGACCATTTGGAACATGTAGGGCCTGTTTGTTATTGCGGTTGCGGTAGCTTTTTAAAAAGTTTTTCGTGCCAAAATATATCAAAATGATGTTTTTTCATTTTTTAAAAATTATTTTTGATATCAGCACATCAAAATGATATAAACGCACCTAACCGCCGTTATTTAAAATGAAAAAAAAAAATAAAAAAAATTGCCAACCGCAGCTAACCTGCGGTTTGGCCGCAGTCCCAAACAGGGGCGTAATGGGTCTTTGCTGGTGTTTCTGGGCTGGTCCGCATCATCTCCTCAATCCTTGAAGGGATTCGATCACGAATCAATATCTGTGTCAAACAACGTAAGATCAGCAACATTAAAGGTAGCACTAACACCATATTCACTTGGAAGATCAATTTTGTATGCGTCGTCATTTATTCTCTCCAAAACCTGAAATGGATCATCACCACGAGGCTATAATTTTGATTTTCTTTTGTTAGGAAATCGTTCTTTTTGCATGTGCACTCAAACCCAATCACCGGGCTGGAAAACAACTAGTTTACATCCCTTATTTGCTTTAGAAGCATAAAGTATGTTTTTTTCTCTATTTGCAGTTGAACTCCCTCGTGAGTTTGTCTCACCATCTTTGTCTTCTATTCACCATCAATTATATATGTATAATTGACAAAGCAATGCATCTTGTTTTTTTTTAGTGTTTTACTACCTTGGCCTATTGCAAATGTTGAAAACTCTAACTAACCAACTTATCTCTATTATTATTTTTATTTTTATTATTTTCTTTTTTTTATTTTAATTTCATCCTCATTTTTTCATAAAATCGTAGAATTTGTTTTTGGATCTATCAAGTGGGTTTGATCATGTCGAGACAACTTCCCCACAGTTTAATTTTAAATTTGGGCTAGGTAAAGAGTCAGGCAGAAAAAATTTCTTTTTGTCAATTTTTTTCTCAGTGTCATTCTCAAAGTTTTTGTATTCGTCGTGAAATGACCAAGTCAATCAAGTCATATCAGGGTACCCAAACTAGACAAGAAGTTGAGTTGTGTGTATAATTATAAAATTATGATTATAGTTTAGAAGTTATTATCTAATATTAAGGTCATTAAAAAATCTAATGGTCTGCGAGAGTATAGACAAGAGAACTTGTTGTGAAAGGGGAAAACCCATCACCCCCAGTGTACCATATTTAAAGTAAGCTACATTGTTATTTGATTATTTTTGTTGGCAAAATTTATATTTGTTAGTGTTTTCTAATATTCAAGGTAGATATCTCCTCATGAGGAAGTCTTCACCTTGTTGAGTCAAAACTTAATTATTTTAAGGGTCAAATTTTTGCATCTCTTTCATTTTTTATGTGTTTAATACTTGAGGGTATACTCTACAGTTTAATTACACCCCTAGATACTAAAATCTAAATTCAAACCCTAACATTTTAAATATAATGTGAACAAAATGATTGATGAATAATTTTTGATATTTTGGTGAAACCCTAAAAAATAATCATAAATTGTTATGATGTTTGTTTTTACATTGTGAAACATGAAAAAGATGCAATTATTTTTTTTTGTTTGAAGATTTACTTGGAAAAATCTTAGTATTTGATTGTATGTACAAGAACAAACTCAAACTAGACAAATAGTTGGGTTGAAGGGTTTTTTTTATGTCAATTTCACTTTTCTCTCTCAATTTCATCCTTATGTCATCTCAAGCTGATTTCCATAAGATTTAATTTTAAACCATGGTTGGCAATGAGAGTCGGACCAAAAGATTTCAAGGTTCAGCCACTGAAGTGAGCTTATAAAAATGTCAAATAATTCTCTAAAATTTGGGTATTTTAAGTTATGTTAATAAATAAACTTGCGTTTAAAAACTAGGAATATAATTGACCCATAGCATTGCATCCAATGTTAAACTAGTATAATCTATTTTAAGTTACAAACTTGTTAATTTGATTTCAAACATTAGGAATATAGTTGTTCATTTATATATTATTTATTTTTGTGTTTAGAAATGACAATTAGAATATATAAATGTCACTCACTCATTGTATTCTTTGTATTTTTTGTGATTGATAAAATACATGCAAGATCTTAGTATATTTAATTAATCAAATGTATATAGTTTGATTAAAATGCAGAGCATTAATAAACATCTTTAAAGAGATTTTAAAAAATAAATTAAATAAAATACTTATTATAGATTTTAAAAAATATCAATTCAAATATAATTCATCCAAAAAATAGGCTGGAGAAGGAGAGGCAGGTGGTCAATAAGCAAAAAGAGGGAGGACATATATCACTCATGTGTGGTTTTAGTTCCATGCACAATAATAAGAATTTAGTCATCTCGACATTAAGTTGTTGTGTCTTAGCAGTAAGATGGGTCATTCAAGCTTCAACTTGTTAATTTAAAATTGCCTCAAGCTCTGGAGTTTGAATGCTCAGAACTGGTTATGAGCATTCAATAGCTGAAACACTTTAGATCATCTCTAAGTCCTCTGTCGTAGTGTTGAGATACTATAAACCTGATTTTTATTGGGCCCACCATACAATCCCTGCCAACCATAATTCTGGATTAAGTTTTGGATGAGTTAAAAAGATCATCCATGTATATCTCATGCAACCGAGTGATATATGTTTTCTAAAAAATAAAATTAAAAAAGAAATATAACTTAAGAAAAGAAATTGTTGAGATCTCAAAAATACCAGGAAACTCTAAGCTCGGTTATCCACAAGGTATTAATTTGCTATCCCTTCAGTAAGTTTCTGGCAACTGATTCATTTGACATGCCTAAACTAGGTTTCTGGCAGGGTCATGTTTCAAACTATAGATAAATTCATGTTTCTTGATGCGAACTTCTTGATCATGCGGTCATTCAACCCATGTAAAGACATCGCTGTCTCGAGCATCATAGTATGTAGCTATGATTTAAGTCCACATGATGTGTTCATTATATTTAGGAAGCTGTTTTTCTTTTCTCCATTAAATTATTGGCAAATCAGTTTTAAATTTTACAAATGCTCTTTATCACTTGAATGCAGGCCTCGGGTGGAAAGTGTTGTCGCTGACTGTCATGATGGTTGGCAAAACTGCTGAGAATTTATTTGGCTCTGCTGCACGCCACCACATCTACGACAATCTATCGTCCGTTCCACCTCCAATGCCTGCAAAGCTGAATAAGACTTGGATTTTCCAGCTTCGCTACGACAAAGTGTTGTCGCAAATGCTTTTGATGACGTGGAACCTCATGCTAAACCCAGCAGAGCCCACCCTGTCTTCGCCTGCCTCCAGCATTGCTCTCCCACTCCCAGAAGCTACTGCATCCAGCACTTTATCCCACTCCACCAGCTACTCCAAACGCCATTCCACCGCTCACTGTGCACTTTATGGAGATGTGTTTTGCTGTTTCAGGACATCTGCTGCTTCCTCTCCATTTTTTTGGAGCTTAACAGAAGAGGGAGAAAGAAAGAATTTCATTGTCTTCGCTGTTTGTTGACCCCTTCATGTTTTAAACCTGTTAAGTACTTTATTTTTTAAAACCTTTCTATTTATGTCATTGCGTATGGTTTAGATTCTTTGTTATTTCCCTTGCTAGCTGCTAAGTTTTATGTTCTCTTACCAGAGATCTGGCACAAACATGAATCAAATTCAGCACAGTGATTGGGGGGGGAATGGTGCACTTGTGCCTTTCTCTTTAACTTGCTAAAAAAGACAGCTGCTTGAAAATAACAAAAGCACGTTAATTTCTGTTCTATTAATTTTGTTAAAACCCTAATCTCATCATCTTAGCAATAATTTTTACCACGCACATCCACAATCACGACAGCAACAGTGAAAGCAATAGCTACCGTCACAACAAAAAACCAAGACAATTGCCATACTAACTAAGCCTGCAAGACGATAATAGCATTTCCGTCCATTGAGCTTATAGTGCACAAAGAATCACTGAGTTTTTTATGGCACTGGTATGGATTTCTGTTTGGAAATCAAGGGAAATTAATTCCTGGTTATCCCATTCAGACACAGATTTTACACAGATATTGTACATTCTACAAGTAGAAAAGGAAGATTATTTTGAGCTATGTAGGTACCAGTGCTAATATCTGATTCTTAATTATTCCCATGAATTTCTGTATCTCTGCATAAATGGGAAGGTTAACTGGACAGCATGGCTTCAAGCTTGTAACGGCAGAATCCAGTACCTGGGCAACGTGACTCGGTGGGAATTGTCGTTCTGTGCATTTCTGCAATTTGTTTGCTCAAGACAATTAGGGATTGGTCTCAACAATCAATGGAAAAGATAATATTCTTTGAACGAAAAAAGGAAAGTATATTGCATGTCTTAATGCTTACCTGAATCATTAGTAAAGTAGCTACACAGTGTGAAATGAGTTCTGAAGGGATTTGTACTTCGTTTTCATTGGATGAACTGTTCCACTTTGCATCAGGTGCATGGTTGATTGCCCCAGGATTGGCTACACATGAACTTGATTGATCCTGAGAAGCCGGAGTGTCTTGAACTGCACTTGCAGGGACAGGAGATCTGATGGCTGGCACACTTAAATCATCTGCTAAAAGTTTATTATTTACAAAATCTATAGCATCCTCAATACTCTCAATGCTGCTTCCTTCCTTCTTTAAGGATGACATTGCCTGAAAGAGTTAAAGTCAGAAAAATGCAGTATAAACATTTTACCACAACACGGGGCTCACCATCTTCAAGACAACAGAGAGGACAGAGTTCTGACATTATGGTCCACTTACACCGAGAAGTTCAAATGGTAGAAGATTAATATTGGTCTATAAAATAGCAAAATTTGCTGAAAGTCGCAGAAGGATTGTTTCTCATACCTGCATAGCTGCATCAACCATTGTCTGGGCTTTTGTTCTTGAACTTTCGACTATTTCCACAACATGAGATCCAGATTCTTGAGTATCATCTCCAGAAGAATCAAAGGAGCTGCTATGGCAAGCTGGCTCGTCTATATTGGGTATGGACATTGACAACACATGTGGGATGTTCCCTTGATATGTGTTACGTTGCCTCAAGAAAAAGAGAGCAGCAGAAACCTTCATGACGTAATCAAATCAGAAATGGTGCTGGTACATGATAAAGGGAAGTGATTGAATCTGAAAATTGTCCATGGATTGCTCATACCTGCTCATTGACTTCATTCAACTGCAGAAGTACTGCAGCATAGTGCTTCTTAAAAGCTTCTGAATCCTTGAGAGATTTTTCTCCACGTTTTTGGCTTTCCAACACCTCATCATTCATGTACTTCAACTCAGACACCACAGCCTCCTGCACATTTAAATATCCATCACCTTCTTTGTCAAACACAAGTGTCATCAGAATCATCCAAAAGCTTTCCAGTTAATTAACAAAAGCAAATACCATGTGAAACATAATTGATAAAATTTCTACATTAAGCATTAAGTGATACAGAGATAATTTAAATAGTACTCAAAGTAAATAAACAATGCAGTTATTATACAAATAATGGTACATAACACTAAATATGAAGCTGAGAGCACATAAATGTAAGAGATCATCACAGGTGACGCCTCCTTGAGAAAACCTGTGAAGTATATCAACATGGAAACATCCAAAGTTTAAGCATAATTAGCCATAAGAAATATAACCTTTTTGTCAAGAGCTCGAGTTAATTCAGAAAGAGCATGGATATCAGCTTCCTTAGCTTGGATCTGTGCACAAAACGAAGGGTGGACACTTGTTGCTTGCTGGGTATTAACAGTTTCACCTCCATTGTTGACTTGTGTATTAGAACCTCCCAAACCTCCCTGGTAAAGGCAAATTCTTCTTAGCTCAATGAATAATGATGAATACTTACATGAAATGCTTAGCAACATAAATGCAACTGTAATGCTGTGGAGTTGTTCACAAGTTGATATAGCAGAACTTCATTAAAGTCCGGTCCAATTAAAAATTCAAAGGTGACTATTAGCTCATCAATTACCAAAAGAAGATTAATTAAGACAGTAATAAGTTATACTTTGAGAACTAGGGTCGTTAATATACTTGAAACATAAAATCTCCTTACAAAAGTGCTATTAGATTGTAAATGTGTTTTGGCATCTGCAAAAAAAATACTGTTAGAGCATCCATCTGAGAGGCTTAGTTAAACATTTAAGCTGAAGTTAATGAGTGAATAGAGTTATTAACATAACCCCACACCAATTACTCTTAAGCAAGTACACACCAATTACTCTTAAGCAAGTACTCAGGAATTTGACAGAGAAGAGCAAGAGGTGGCTACTCTCAGTAAGGAATTGCGCCCTTCATGAATTATAGAGCCAGCGAAAAATCACACTACAATTTAAATCCAAAAAGATCCTCTCATTTTTCAGCAGAAAAAAAAGAATAATTTAATTGCTTAGAACATTTAACATTTCAGAAGACTTCATAATTAACAAAATGTGATAAGCACATGGTTGAACTTATATTCCAAGGACTTCTCACCATTGGCTGATGTAATAAAACACTACAGTGATAAGTTGACGGGGAAGAATGTGGAAGAGCACTGTTATCCTCCAAGTTCTCACATGGAGAAAATTTGAATCCTTCCGTCTTCTTCTCTGCTGGTTGCCCACTGATTTTGAGCTCATTTAAGTTCTTAATGTATCTATTCAATGCAATACTGTGCCCTATCATAGATGCAGGCATATTATCCAATGGATTCAAAGGCATGCAATCAACATCCTGCAGTAAAAAAGGCATCACATCAAGGTATTTGAAATGAAGAGCAATATACCATCACGAAAGGAAAACAGGATAAATATGCTGATTGAAGAGCTTAAATAAGATAAAATGGACTATTAGCTCTAAGAAAAAAAGTTAGATATGGAATACAAAATATTTGCAGCATGTTCTAAGAGTCAAATATTTTTGTTTGAGACAGAAGCAGAAAGGAAAATTGCTACATCTGTTGTTCTAACATATTTTCTAGGAGAAACACCTACTTACTAGAACAATTTTATGCATCCAGAATACACATAACCAGCTTCATATTCAGGTATCTGAGTCACTGTCATGTGAAGGTGATGTTTAAGTATAATAGGCTGCTGGGTAGAAGTCATTAAAACTTGCAGTCTGTGCTGTTCACTTGTGATGGTGTGTTCTCTCCTTGCAAACTAATATACAGTGGAAGAAAAAGTTTTTAGTGTTTGTTTGGCTTGCCTAATTTGTATGTATTTTGCGATTAGAAACTATAGTTTATGAATTGTAAGGGAAAAAACAAAGAAAGAAAGAAAAGCTTTTAACTTTGGTAAAATAGATTCAACATCCTTAGTTTGCATACTATCACGGTTAGTTATTTATATTTAGACCATATTCACCATAACTGCAAGACAGACTCAGCTGTAATTTAGATCACCAGGTGTAAATTCAACTAACTATAAAGTCCAAGAATGTGGAAAGTCAATCACCAAATGAAAATGTCTTAATTTCAAAAAACAATTCAATAAAGACATGACTTACCATGACAAATTCAACCCCTAGTTCAGGTCGGTCAAACTGAACACGACACCGACTATGATCAACAGTTAATACACTTCCATCATGAATCTCACTTGTACTTGGATGAAGAGCAATAATGCGTTGACCAACTGATAGAGGTCGAGCCAAATCAGTTGGTAGTCCTTCCCTAGTACCAGTACGAAGTTCAGCGTAGTGTTCTCTAACAGATTCCCGATAATGGTTAAGCTTCTCTTTCTCTTCCTTCAAAAATTGCTCTGAAAGTCTCCTTGGTTTGCCAAGGGAACTGCATTGATGAGATAGTGAAATCAAATTCTCTAGCTAAGACTTCAAGGATATGTCAGAGAAAAGTATCAAATGCAAGTGCAGAGATAAAATTGGAAGCCACAGACCTCCGAATGACACCCCATTCAACACGAGTTAGTCTTGGGATATGACCCAATCGAACATGCTCCAGGTATTCAACAAACTCCCTTCTAGAAAACCATGGATAATCTATTGCACTATAGAACCACTCATAAACACACCATCTCCGCACTAGATACCGGGAAAGGCAATTAGAAAGCTTTCCCTGCAATTATTTATTGAATATACTTATGACAAAGATAACCAGAGATTCAGGAAAACTTCATGAAAATGTAAAAAAATTGGCACATATCTAACCTTGAGATCAAGTACTCTATCCTGCGATGATGGAATGAGAGTATTTGATTGGCTATTTACAATAATATTCTCTGAAGACTTGGAATCTCTCTCAACCAACATCTTCGGGGTGTTTAGCTTACGGCTACTCCTCACTTTAGTAGGCAAGTTAAATTGGCTGGCAGATAGAACCTGTATGGTAGTTGGAGCAGAATTATTCAATTCTTTTCCATGATTATTACTTGAAGAAGTATGTTCTGCAGGTTTCATCAATTTCCCTTGTTTTGAGCATGCAGCATACTGAGAGCGTTTACCCTTACTCAATAAGTTATTATCATCTGTTTTAACCTATAATCAAGCACAGAGATATAAGAGTAACATCACCAAATAGGGTATAGAAATGCAAGTTCACATTGAGAGTGAACTTTCATAAGGAACTTGGGCACATAATGTTAAAAAAATGCAACTAATATAAGTGGATGACAAAACTAGAGATGAATGATATTTGTATTCCAAAACATGGAAAAAAGAAAACGAAAAGTGCTGCCCTTACAGCTTAAAAGTTTCCGAAAAGATATTACAAGATGCATTATAAACATATGATAGCTTTGAGATACAACATGAATATAACAAAAACTACAAGGAGTATATAAACAACCGAGAACCAGTATCCACTTTTCCAACTACCCATTTGAAAAAATAAGAGTTCAGGTAAAGAGCAGAAAATTAATCATTGACAACCACTAGCAGAAGATTTTTCAAAAAGGTGATGATTATCTAATCCAATGGATTTCTTCCTCCACATAAAGGTAGGTTAGCAAGTAAGAAGACAAGTGCGTAAAATGAAATTCTCAGTCCTCTCCTTGTTCCACAAATAGTTCCACAAAGTAAAGGTCCCGAAGTTAAGACACACATGTTGTGCCTCCACTTAATGAAACAATAGGAATATAAATAACAATATGGAAGCAGTATCAGTTATAACAATATTTTCAATGAGAATAATCCAAATAATTACAGTACAAAGATAATAATATATGTCATGATAGAAGTTCAGAACTGATTGCAGGTTCCAGATTCATAAATTGCAAAATACATATCCTCTACATATAGGCTGATTTTTTTGTCACGAGAACAATATGTTAGACACTAAACCAGGTGCCAAATGCATAATGTTATATCCAAAAGATTGTAATATGTAGAATGCAAATCTGAAATAACTAAAAGCATTAGCTGATTAAGATGGAAAAGAACTACACACCTCAACCTTTTGAGATTCACCCAGATAAGAATCAGCATGCTCATCATTTTCTGAAATCTGCAATAAGAAGCTTGCAGACCGGTCAGCATAAACTCATAAAGTATGAGAATCTAGCCAGGAAAGAAAAGCAAGAAAAATGGCATCAGCTATGGTTACATAAATCCTTACTTTAGATGGCAAGTGTTTTTGTCTCCTTTTCCGCATCACAGGAATAAACTGATGGGCCGCATCTTTTGCTTCTTGAATAGAAGAAGCATTATGAGTGAAAACTTTTCCCTGTTTGGTTGTCTTGAAGGAGATAGGTTTTACACCAGGAGAAGAATGATTCCCTTTCAGTTTAGACTTGGCAACAATTCTGGTCTTTTCTTCCTCTACATACACAGATGATCCTGAAGGTCACATAATAACAAAAGGTTAGATTAAGAATTCCACAACAGAAATACAACATAGAATGTAATCCTGTACATTCAACAATGAAAATAAAGAAAGATTTCAAAAAGCTTAAGAATTGTAAGAACATTTGTTTTTTGTTAACACTGTCAAGGAGATATTATTCCTTAATTGTGGTATAAAACTCCCCCTCTCACATTCATGAGGATCCAAACAAGTTACTACAAGAGGATCCCACATCAATGAGAGAGAAGACATTGGCAAGTTTGAATGGTTGACTTCTAATGAGTAAAAGATTTAATCCATGATCATGAAAACCATGTTCATATGGTTGCCAGCCTTGCATTTACTAATGCCAGCAAGGAAGAAAGGAAAAAGGAAATCCAAATAAAATTAGATATCTAAGCGAAATAGCATTGTTAAAATCACCAAAAAGTTGGTCTGGAGATTGTTTGTTTGTTTCTGAAGAATAAAACATCATAAATCATAAATAAAAAAAATACCCCTAAAAGACAGCTGTACATTTGAATAAAGATGTGAAAATCAATGGCAAACATGTTTGATTTCTAATTGTGCCATTAGCTGCTGTGTCAGCATATAACCTTATATATGAGTGGAAACACCGTCTTCATTATAGGTCCACATTGGGTATATATTATATAATAAAGGAGTATTCCAATAATTTATCACGATACATTAGATGATTAATCACTGTTGTTTACGAAAGTGTCATGACTATTGTTTTGAGATTATACTAAAATATGACCCATAAATTTTCACAGCAATCTGACAACTAATATTATTCTGGGCAATTAAAGTTGTAACTCAATGATAGGGATAATATCATCCAATAAAATTCCTTGTCCTTGTTCATAATAACTTCAGTAATTTAGCATTAGCTTTCCTTCAATACATCAGCACGTAATAATTTCACATAGCAACATCAACCTAACCTCAGAATGCATCCAAGTTTAATGCGTAATGAAGAACATGAACCTTAAAAAATTTAGAAAATATAAGGAGCAGCACAGGAAGAAGAGGGTGCAACTGTTTCACAGTCAGGTGTCACGTGAATACACTAAAATAGTTTATGCAAAACATAATTGTATCTTACCAGTGTCGACAGGTGTTTCTGGCAACCTCAAGGACAAATCAGCCAGTGCTTCTAAGGCATCAAAGTCAGCATCTTCAACTACACAGAAAAAATCAAGAAATGTTGTGAGATAAACAACATTCAACAGAAAGGAGAGTGGTAATTCAACATTGAAGCTCAATCAAAGTAGAAAAAGAAAAAAGAAATCACAAATTTAAGCAATGGCCTAGAATAGAGACAGGGTGACCATGCCCCCTAAGTTTCTTTCATATAACTCTTTTCAAGGATTTCTACTGTTTAGTTTAATATTTATATTTCCTTCACGGTTTCCTATCATTCTGAATATATGATACCACTCAGAATTTTAGGTGTTCCAAATTTACTTTTCCTCATTAAGAAGTCATTTATTATACGCAAACGAATGAAATGACAAGTTTTATAGGAATTCAATTTCATGGCCATAACCTGAAGGTCATTTTGATTCGTTTTGTATTCCCGGTTAAACATTAAGTCTGCCCCAGCACAAGATGGAAATCACATGCCAAACATAACAGCTAAGCTTAAAAAATTGATGAAACTTTTGGTATAATCCGCAGAAAAATAGTAATGGCCCCATTAAGTCAATATCATAACTATTAGAGTGGGTATCATACAAGTAATGAGGAACAATGAAATGGAAGCAAGTGCAGAACATCTCATTGACTTATATAGAAAAGCAATTAAAGCCTGAGATTTTTTTCTTCCCCTATTTTTCTGCAGTGGGTGGATGCAACAATTGCAAAAAAAAAAAAAAAATAGTAATTGATGCAAAACTTGGTTAGCCAAAGACAGTTATAGTTAGAAGCAATCACAATCTTCTGCAGATAGATGCTCAAGTAAACCACAAAATTCCATGATTGAAGAAAAACTCTACTTAAGCAGATGGTCAAAAGTTTCTTGAGGCATGCAAGATTTGAGACTGGATGCCTTGAGATTCATTATCAGCTTAAGACATGATATTGCTTTCCATAAGAAAGAACACAAAATGATAAATCTAGCAGGTTCCATCTTTCTTTGGAACCATCTCTGGCTTGAATCCATATCATATTACAGCCACAAGGAGAGAGTTTCTTCTTAGATCCATTTCCAGTAGCTTCCAGAATATTAAACTATACTTCAGGAAAAAAAAATGTGATTGCAAACAATGACGACAATATGCTATTGCAGATTAAAATCCCAAATAATAATAGCAAAAGACTACAAAAAGTCATGCAACTGATGTTAATGGAAACTAATGAATAAACAGCTAATTTGCACAACCATGAGATATTCCACGAAGGAAAAATTGAAAACTTCCAGAATGGGTAATTTCAAGAAAATTATAGGATTCCTAGACATGAAAGGGTGAGAGAAGAACAGATAGAGGACAACAGAACTTGGTTTAGATGAAATCACTTCCATACCTTCTCCAAACAGAACCTTCTTACTTCTTTTTCTTGGACCCTTGGAGGGCCTCAAAAGTTTTGTATCTGCAACCTCCATTTCAAATAATTCTTCAGCAGCATCCAGTTTCTGCCCTTCCTCTGTCCCACTGCAAGCTTCTCTTACATCATCCAAATGATCGTCTAAATTTTCTGCTAGTGGCCTCCTTCCATGGTATCTCTTCCCCTTCCAAGAGCTTTCATCTCTTACATAATCTACAACATCAGCTTCTGTGCTGCCTAAACTTAATTCACAACCCACCTCTTCCACTTCACTGCCACGAAGCTTGGCACTCATCATCTCTGATTCAGCATGCTGAACCACAATTGATTAATAAAAAAAAATTATAACAATCAGAAGAAATAGTAGAAGCCACCAAATAAATGAAATACCATTTGTTCATCATGCTGAGCACGTGAGGGCATCTTTGTTTTTCTTTTTGGAGTTTGAGACACCTGGGGAGAACCACCTCTTTGTGAAGCCTCAGTCAAGGCCAATGCTATCTCATGAGCAACATCATCATCAACAGCATCAGCCTTTACTTTAAAACCTTGCCGAATTGGGGAAACATACTTCTCCTCACTGTATTTATCATAGGAATATGTAACAGGGACACGAGGAGTCCTTTTCCCAACAGCCCAAGGCTTGCTTCCTAAAAGAAATCCAAGGAAATCCTAAACAATACTTTCATAATGGAAAATTTTATGTTTGCATATGTGTGTCTCAGGAAAAGCAGTGTATGAGCAAGCACACAAAAAGAACAAGCCAAAATGCATAGAAAAGAAACATGTAAAATATCCACCAATTTCAAGCACAGAAAAACAAAAATACAATTTCATAAGCATCACCCCAGAAAAAGAAAAGAAAGAGTAGTGTATAAATATATGTTAATCTACTACTATATGAATGCATGCAATGACAGGAGGCCTGTGGGGAGGATTTTTTTTGTACCAGACCGCCTCTTCTTTAACAATGACAAGCAGCCATAACTTGATGCAGCTGGCTGGGACTGTAGAAGATCTGGAACTGGTGGTGCATCAGATCCTTTGGTTACCCGAGCACGCTTCTGAGATTTTTGAGAGGTTCCTGTGCCCCCATTGCTTTCTATCTCACTGTCACTCTCTCCCTATCCATGAGCATCAGAGTTCAAATCATGATAGATAAAAATAGAACATTTAGAGGAAAAACATTACTTCATTGAGCAGTCACCAATACCCAAAGGAAAAAATTAAAGCATCCTTAGTATGAATCAGCTAAATTATATGGTTTAGACTAAATAAATCCTCCCTTACTACCTTGACCTCTACTAAACTCATTATTTTACATTTATTGTCTAACCATCAATAGTTTGCCTCACTTAACTAGTGGTACTAGCTTATTTTGGCCAAGAGTTGGACCAGTGAGAATAATCAGCACATTTAAGGAAACAGAAAGGGGAGGAGCAGAATCACTGTCGTGTTATAAAGCTCATGAATTGCAACAAGCTAGACAGGCTTCCGATCACCAGTTTAGCTCTCCCATAACTTGGGATAGAATCAGCAACTAATTTTGAGTAATACTAAAAACACTCTAGAATTAATATTCATGGGGAGTTCTACAAAAACCTTACCAATCTTACCAGATTAGAGTAGTGATCGGTCATCATTGCAATTAACCCAGCAGCAGAAGCAAAGCCCTTTGGAAGAGATAAGTAAGCCTGAATATACAGCACAATGTAACATGATGAAATTTATCAGAAAAAACTCCTGCTGTAAAAATGTATAAGGTTTTCACATCAAGATCAAATACTTGTCTAGTATTAAATTCAACACTTACCTTATTCATAGTATAAAGGGCTTCTAACATTTCCACAGATCGGTTCCTCACCACAGCTGCTACCTATAACCCCATGATAAAGAGGGGGGGGGGGGGGGGGGGGGGCAAGAGACAATGGTAAGCTAACAATGCAATAATCAATATCAACAAAAGTCACCTTGTTCCCAAATACAATACATCAAAACACCTGTTCCCATATAAATTTTTTTCCATTTCATACAAACCACACAAAGAAAAAATCTTAATTAACACCATCATATTTGACTCTTGCAACCTAAATCGAGAAAACAGAACAAAAAGCAAAACAATGTTGAGGAACAGTTGACAGGAAAGCGCTGCTATGTACTAACTAACCTTCTCCCAATCCTTTCCATGTTTCCGATACGCCTTGTAGAACCTTTCTAGCTCTTCCTTACCCCATTGTGGCCCTAACATTTCAGATAACTTCCTCTTCTGCACATGAATTGAATTGAATTGAATTAATAGATAAATAACTCTCTGCTCGGTAATCCAAATCAAGCATGATAATTTATAGCATCACTTAATTAACTAATCTATTAACAAGATAATTCACTAAAAAACACCGTAATAACAGCAACTATTCAAATCCTCTAATATATAAACAAAAAGAAAATGAAATTCGAGAAACTGACCCGAGGCTTGCTTTTGTTAGCAGTTACTGGTACATTTTTGGTAGATGTGACTTCATTAACGTTTGAATACCGCTTATTTACACTTCTCTTTCTGGACGGAGCCATCAGTGACTCCTACAGTTCCTTCAATTACCTAAAAACAGAGAGTCCGACTCGCGATTCTCAATTTCGCTTCCGATTTTAGAGAAATTGCGGAGGATAATTCAGAGAGAGAGGTTGAGATTTGGCGAAATTAAGTGAAGACGAGACTGAAATTTGATGAGCTGACCGATTCGATGGTGAGTTCATCGTAATGTGAATGTTGACTCAGTGAAGAGAACGAACGAAGAGCGGAAACCGATCGATCAAGCGCAACCAAGAAGCGATTTGGAGAAGACGGAGGAGATTTTTTCAATGGTATTGTAGTGGTGGTGATAATTGGGAGATGGAGAAATCGGGGGTTATAACCGCGAAACTTTAAAAAATAAGCATCCTCTTTTTAGTTTTCACTAATTATTTTTTCGATTTTTGCTTTGTATTAAAAAATTTTCACTTTTAATATATGGTAATAAAGACTATATATTATACATATTATATGTTGAACAAAATTTAAAACTAAAATAGAAAACGTTGCTTATGTGATAGTTTTGTATCAACAGTTTAATTTATTTCGGGCATATAATAAAATAGTAAGTTTCATAATAATAACCTACTATAGGAATATTGAAAGTAGTTTGCAGCAGTTGGTTAAAATAGTAAGTTTCAAAAAGTATAATAGTATATAATGTTATAAAATCTTTTTGTTTGTTGGAATCTCTTATATTTTTTAGTTCAGTTTTTTGGTTTCTCATAATACATCTGTTTTCCAGTGTTTTTTAATGTTTTTATTTTTTCCAGTAAATAAATTATTTATCTTGTATTTTTAAAATTGAAAAATATATATATAAAAATATATGAATCTTTATTTTAAGTTTTATTCTCTACATGCTTGTTCTTACTTATTTTTTATTTTTTAACAAGTTATCAACACAATTTTTTTATTTAATTTGTATTGAGATCTAGGCATGCATGACCTTCTATTTTACGTGATTTATATCAATTTCAATATATTTTTTTCTTTTCATTGTTGTTCATACTAACTTAGTTTTGATAAATTTTCTTTTTTTATTCATAAGGATTTAAGGTTCTTGAAGAATTAATATTGTAAGATCCTGAAAAATTATGTAAATTAAATATAGTTCTTGAAGAATTAGTATTAATAAAGAACTAAATAAATAACAATCTTAAAAGAGTGATTTTTTTTTCTTTTATATTCATAGCTTTATTTAATAAGTTCCTTTTTATATGCATAGATAATGTCAAATCTAACAAAATTTGAATTTACTATTCGTAATATATCTAGGAATAATTATTTGTCATAGATCATTGACACTGAGATTCATGAGGTGCATATGAATCTTAGAGAGACCATTAAAGAAGAAAACATTGCATCGTTGCATGATCGTGCAAAAACAATGATTTTCACTCACCACCATCTTTATGAAGGAGTAAAAGTTGAGAATATCTCACAATAAAAAACCCTCTCATTTTATGGAAAAATATAAATGAAAGATATGACTATCAAAAATTTATCACATTTTCTCATACTCATGCCGGTTTCACATGAAGTTATAAGATTTTAAATTAATTAGTGAATATAATTTTGTTCTTTCCAAAAATACCTCAATTGAAGTTGTGTGGTAAAAATATCACAAAAGACTAAATGTTAGATAAAATATTTTTCTACTTTTCATGCATTAAATATCATTTTGCAACAATAGTGTAGGAATGTTATCTCAAACGATACTCAAAACTAATTTCATATCTTCTCGTGACTGAAAAAAATAATAAGTTTTTGATGAAAAATCATTAATCTCATCCCATAAAAGCTCAATAAACCAATTTTTAACCCCATAACACTTTTGGATCTATAAAAAAACATAGAATGAAATCGAAAACAAATTCTTATTTTTTTGACGAGATAAAAGCTCAAAAACACTTTAATGACACCTATCATTACGATAAATCTAAAGACACCAACATCACTCTTTTTAGTGATTAAAATGTAATTGCTTAACCACTTTATCCCTCATCTCCAATTTTTGAGCTACTCTCTCTCCTCGTAAATGTATTGAAATGAAACTTCAAATAAATGAAGCTTGAGACTAAAACATGAAATGCTTAAACCCAAGGATAAAAAATGACAACAATTAAAAAAAAAGTATCAAAGCAAGTTTTTTCATGCTTTATGAATAATAATAATAATAATAATAATAATAATAATAATAATAATAATAATAATAATAATAATAAAGTTGTCTCCTTATTTCTATGTTAAATTTGATCCCTAATGTTTCAATTTCTTTAAATTGCAAATCCAAATCCCATTTAGCAAAACTGTTATGTTAAATTTGGTCCTGGATGTTTTAGGTTTTTAAAATTACATGCTAGAAACTTTAACAAAAGATAAAAAAAAAAATATCATTGCTATTACTGTCAAAACAATAAAAATTATCAAATCATCCGGAGAAAAAAACACAAAAAAAATTAACAAAAGAGTAAGTAAAAAAAACAATTAAATTATTATTATTATTATTATTATTATTATTGTGTTAAACACACTTATATATACATGGACAAAAGTAGGGATTATTCTAGAAATATTAAAAAATAAAAGTATAAGGGCTGAAATGAAAATCAAATATAAAGGGATTAAAATCAAAAATTAAAAGTTTAAGGGCTGAAATGAAAATCACATTTATTAACATTTTCAATTAAAGGACAAAGTTGCAAAAATTGAAACTTCTGTACCGAATATATAAAGCTTTTTCAACCAAATCCGGAAATTAAAAGAAAGAGGACCGAAGTGAAACATTAACATTGCATTAATTGCAATCGAAAGACCCAATCGAACTAAATCAAAACTTATATAACAGAAATCAGGACCATAGACAAAATTAAAAGTAAAGGTACCAAAGTGAAAAGCAACCAAAACCGGGGGCCTCTTCTGCACTTTTACGTGTAGGAGAGAGAAACGGTGAAACTGGCCACCACCGCGTCTACGTCCACCGTGTGATAAAACGCGCCGCACCTGGAGGAAGCCTAAGAGGAGGCGCACCGATAGAGACTCTGTAACCTCGTCTCCGGCCACCGTATGACGCCGCACGCGCCACCTAAACAGGGTGTGGGGCGGAACACCGGCTGGCGCGTGCCAAGCACGCACTAACAGCCACCGAAAGAAATAATAAAAAATTAGGTCAATTACCGTCCTGCCCTTGTTCCGAAAGGCAACTTTTTTGTCTTATTAGGGGCTAAAAACGTATTTAGCCAATTTTGAAAAATAATAAAATAAGAAGAAGATCGGCGGGGCGGGCCAGACCGGTCCGGTCCGACGTGCGTAATGACCACGGAGCCCCTCGGTCTGGCGGCGTTTTTTTATCGTTTTCGGGGGGCTTTTTCGTTAAATCACTGTTTAAAAACAAAAAAAAACAAAAACAGGCGGACGAACTCGCGTGACGCACGGAAAAAAAATGGCGAGTCCATAGTGCGCTGAGTCTGGTGCTACAGTGAATGTCTGAGCTCTTTTAGATTATTATATAATAGGAGACTAAAGGACTATAATTAATCATGTTCAAACATTGTTATGGACATGTTATTGAATTATTTTTTAAAAATCAAAATGAATTAATGAATGTTCAACTTGTAGGAAAATATTGGAAAAATCAATGAATAAACTGAGGGAAGTAATTCTAAATTATTTTGAACTTTATTTTAATTTGAATTTATTTCATAAATTTTAGTGTTTTTTTTCCAAGTACCTCAAACCTATTTTCAGTATAAAAAAATTAATTCATTAATTTCTAAATAACAATTTTAAAACATGAAACGTATCATAAAATATATAAAAATTGTGATGGCACTAATCTCTAAATTTATCATGTGCACATGTATTTCATAGCTTTAGATTCATTGAAAGTCATGTGAGTTGAGATTAGACTCTCAACAACAACATATCCCTTCTATTCAAATCAAGGTTGTCAATACCGTTCCGGTTGCCGTTCTGTTTTTTTTATTGGAACGAAACGTTTCGGTTTCGGAGCGTTTCGACGTGCTGTTTCGGGGTTGTACTGTTCATATATAATTAATTATATATATATATATAATTAAAATATTAATTTAACAAGTATAATTTAAATTTAAGATAAATTAACTTCAAATTATACAATACAAACACAAAGTCAAACAAACATAATCTCAAAATTAGAAACATCTCTAAAATTCCAAAATATTATGATAGTAAAATGTTTTAAAATAAAAGAAATATTATGATTTTGAGCCGGAACGGCATGGCCGGAGTGGTACCAAGACGTTCCGACTGGAATTTAGCCGGAATTTTCAGAACAGACTGTAATTAAAACCAAGACAAAAACGACGCCGTTTCGTCTCGGTTTTTTTAATGGCACGGAACATTCTGACCATTCTGGCCGGAACGGAACAGAATTAACAAGCCTGATTCAAATAGCTCTAATGAGTAATCATGGAGTGGCTTTAAGTAACTTGCTCCTTTAGGGTCATATTCAACAAATCCAATATTTATGCAAATGGCTAGAATACAACCATCATTGGTGAAACATATTTGTGATGATTTTTCAAAGTGCTTAGGAATAGTCTTTTAGCAGTTGAATTATAGGCTAATAACATGTTTTAGTAAGATAATATATTTTTCATTGTTTATAAAACTTGTAGTTTGTCTTATAGAGTTTTGTAACCTACAAAACAATCTTATTTGATGGAATTTGACAACCCTCATATAGCAATGATCTTTGGGCAAATAATTACAATAAATGAGAGAATAACCATTTATTCTAAAAAACAAATGTGTTATTTCTTAGTTTTATATGATATGTGCTTTGATATTTTTGTAGCTTTTACCTGTGTGATTCTGTAGATAACAAATTAGACTTGACGCGCAACCACGCTCAAGAGAATCAAATCCAACAATTCATCAAATTTATGCCTACCTGGACTCAATGTGATGTCAAAACCAGTAATGATAAATCTGACAACTTGATTGATGAATCTGCGATCAACCAATAATGGTGCAAAACTCCATGCCGAGCTTTGACTGTACTACTGTAATCTTTATATAGTTTGAAAGTTGACAAATTTACTTATCTGGTCACTTTAAGCCGAGTTCATCTCTAACAAAATTTAAATGAGCTGGGACTTCTTGCAAACACAAAACGAGCTTGAGCTCCTATAATTAACTGAACCAAAAAAAAAAGAACCAAAGCTTAAGCATGTCAAATTTTAGCTCAGCTTGGCTTATTGGCAGCCAAACGAAAAGCTCTCCCCATGGAAACTACAAGCATTGCAAGAAACAAATAAGATCCCTCAACCAGATTTTAGAATTTGCTACTTTGAAGGGAAACCATCGAAGTCCCACACTAGAATAGTCACCAGATTGATCTGCTCCGTGCAAAAAAATAAGAAGTTGGTAGTTCTTTTACATCAATGAAAAAGAATATAACTAAAGAGAAAGATACTTAATAGTCGCAACATGCCCTTGCTTTGCACATTCAAGGAGATCTGTAACTTATCCTAATTTGCCACAACCAAGGTTTTTATCATTTGATCACACATATTGCAGCCATGATAAGTACTTCTCAAAGCATCTACTGAATTCTTCCAACAACTAAGGCATTAAATTCGCAATGGTTATCACAATTTCAACTTCTTTTTGCGCTTTTTCAAATTTGCACATTCACTAACATCTGCTATCTGGAAAAAAAAGCAATTTCAACAATCAAGAGTTGCAACCCGAAAATTGAAACACTGAATGATAATAACCAACAAAGGCAAACCTTCTGTTTTTTATTTTTCTTCCCCTTTTTCTTGTTCTTTCCCTTTCGTTTCTTCAATGAAGATTGTTTTACTCTGTCTTCTTCGAAAGATTCCTGCAACATTTGCAAACTAATTAGAAGGTGCTTGACAAAAGCTTAATCGAACTTTCAAAAGATCAACTAACAGGGATACTATATCCAAACACCTCAGAGTCGCCAAAGTCAGTCACATGATGAATAACTGTCCCTGACTTTGAAGTGCCACCTGATATATCAAAGAAAATAAGCCATGCTTCCATATAATAATGTCTTGTGTTGGAAAATAAAATCTTGAGTGCAAATAGACAAGCAAAACAGACCACTAAACTGGATTTCAAGAGCAAACATTACAACCGTCTGTATTTGAAGAAACCAGAGTGAAAAATACATTTTCCCATAAGGAAGTAACAAGATACCCAGCATTTTCTTTCTTTTCTGTAAAGGGAAAAACCAACAAAATAATAGCATGGAAAACTTTTCCAATCAACTATATGGCCTCCAGAATTCAAGACCACAAGGTACTACTCGAAACAATGCTTGTAGATCGAATATCACTCTTCAACTGGACCATAAAATATTCTTTTTCATGTTAGGAACATCTCATGAAACATAACAACCAGTCTTTTAAATGTTCAAGAAAAACTCCAACCACAGCATCGTAAAACCAAAGATTCAGATATGGAAAAAAAAACATTTACAACAACAGGGACAAAAACATCACAATCTAACAATTCAAAAGCATTTCATTACACTAAATATGTCAGCTACGTGACAAATCATTCAATCATGAATATTGGGCAAACTTAAGATCTCGATCAGAATGCATTTGACTCCTCAAATTCATATCATATGAAAATCCACAAGTAGTCCAACTAACACAATTTCAACTATCTCTAAAAATATCTCCAGTCCCAATTTCATCAAATCCACTACAAACAACAAAAACCCACATCACGATCTCAATTTGTTCTTTCCCAACCAGCCCCAATAATTATAAACCTACAATTTCATCTTTGTTACTCATTGAATACAGCACAGAAAAAAAAAGGGGGGGCTTGAAATAATTATACTAGTCAAGACAGTGTCTTTGGCATTCTTGACAGCCAACTCAAGGATATCAGGATCAATGGAAGCCAGCCCATTTGGGTCTTGAAGTTTTCTTTCAAGAAATTTAGCCAAGGCTGCAGCTTTATTAGTCCTTAATGGTCCACCAGGATGCGCTAACCTAACGGTAAAAGATACATAGCACATATAATCAATAATAAAACCCTTGTTAGACTTATACAATAAATAAAAAAATAATACCTGGGTTGTTGGGGACGAGAGGAAGAAGGAGGAGGAGGGAGAGGTGCGAATTTGCTTCCTCTTAGTGCTTTTCTTTCGTCTTCGCTCAATCCTTCCATCATTCGCTCTCTTTCTCTGGCCTCTTTTCAACTTTCAACCGTATAGGAGTTTTCAAATTTATGGTCATAGTTATTAGCTGGCTCTGCATATTAACTTTGGCAGTGTTTGGATACTGTGTCAAGATAAAAGAAAAGGTGGAAATATAAGAGACCACGAGGATCCTTTGTTTTAAAATTGTTTTTGAAAAAAATAAATTTTTATTTTATTTTTTATATTACATTAATTTTTTTTGATATTTTTAGATTATTTTAATATATTGATATCAAAAATGATTTAAGAAAAAACATTATTTTGATGCATTCGTGAATGAAAAATATTTTAAAAAACAACCGCAATCACACTCCCAAACATGCACTAAATAAAAAATAATATAAATAGAATTATATTTTAGATGGTGTTTGGGAATGCATTTGAGAAACACTTTTGAAAAAAATGATTTTTATTTTATATTTTTATTTTAAATTAAAAAAATAAATTTAGATCATTTTTATGTGCTGATATCAAAAATAATTTTAAAAAAATAAAAAATATTATTTTTATGCATTTATAAATGAAAAACACTTTCAAAAACAGCATTAACCACACTCCCAAACAGGGCCTCAGACGTTATGCACAAGATAAACTAATTATTTTTTATATTTTGTTTGATTATGGTGGACAATATACAATAAAATATAAAACAATCAATTTTATCTTTAATATGTATTGTTATCAAATTTATCTATTTAAAAAAATAATTTGATTTTTTTATATTTTAGTTCACATCGAGTGTTGAAATTAATAATATTATAATAACTCCAGTTATTAAAACTAGGACTAACTAGATGAATTAATTTGTGACCTAAACTGGTCATATTTTAAGGAAAAAAATAGAAAATTGATTGACTCAACTTGACCTAATTAAAAACTCAAGTCAACTTGGGATAAAATAAGGGTAAAAAACCCATTGAATTATTTTAAAGAAATAAAAGTTTGGGTCATTTGAGATGACCCTCCCAACCATTACATGAACCTTCTATCGGGGCATCTCTCAAATTACATTTTAAAAATATGATGATGTGAACCAGCCCAGAAATACCAGCAAGAACTTATGGGCTACCTTTCCTTTTGTTTCTAGGATTAAGGGGTTGGATGGAAGGCTATAAATAAGACTTATGAGATTTATTTAATTTTGTTAGCTAGAGCCCAAGACTTGTTTGAGCTTAATTAAAACTTTGTTTTCAGCTAGGATCCAAGGCTTGCTTGGATTAAGTCATGGGCTTTCCAACTTAGGGTTTTGGGTCAGTTTTGAGTGGACCTCATTTAAGTCCACATAAGGGGTTCATTAGGGTTAGTTTTTAAAAGACTATTTAAACTCATGTTAGGTAAATTTTGGCAGCCATTGATGAAATTTAATTCTGAACTTTTCAGTTTATATGTGAGAGTGATTCTTGCATTCTTTAGTTCTTGAACGAATTGAATCTGACTTATCGAAGATTAACTGGCTTCATGGCGTCATTCTACTCATTCCAATAGTGCTGGTGCCTTGGGACAAGTTTTTATTGTGTCACACTCCTATCAGACCTATTTCGGCTTTCCGAAATCAGATCTCATTCTTGGTTGTGGGTTGCGTGATCACGAGGTTCGCATCAGGTGGTATCAGAGCTAAGTTCTGAAACAAGGTCATATCATTATGTTATTTTCGTGTTTTTTTAGTATTCCTTAAACTTTCCAGTGTTTGTGTTCATCTCTTTGTTCTTTGTGTCAGCGTCATCTAATAAAAAAAAGAGGTTATATTTCATCTTTTTTTGTCTCTTCATTTCACTATATTAAAAAAAAAAGATAAAACAGAAAAGAAAAGAAAGGAAAAGAAAGAGAGATAGAGGCATTAGTTAAAATTTGAAGAAATCATTGAAATTTTGCCGCAGAAAACACTACTCTGGGGAAACATATGCAAACCACATCGGAATCAATTGAAAATTCATATTCCATCTATTGGGTTTGAGATAGAGTCATATGTCAAATTTGGGATTATTCTAAAATTTATTTCTTGAGCTTTTATTTCGAGATTCATTTCTGCCGTAGAAACACTACCTTAGTGAACCCTAGAAAAACATTTTAGAATCAATTGAAACTTTATATTATGTGTCTTGAGGTTGATATCACATGATATATTAACTTTGGGCTTATTTGGATATTGTATACTAGAGTTTTCAATTGGAGGTTCATTTCTGCCGCAAGTTGATCACATAAGGAGTTGAGTACCTTGAAGTACGAGAACGACCTATAATTTGAGAGTTGTTTTTAATTTGGTATTACAATACTAAATATTGAATTTGAGTTCATTTCGAGGTCGTTTGGTCTAAGTTTCAATTTTGTTACGTAAAAATTGTGTAAGAAGTTAGATTCTGCTCAAGTCTCAAAAAGTGATCCTTACTATTAGTTTTGTCCAATTCTTCATTTTTATTCTATTTTGGGTTATCTAGGAGTCAAGTAATTGTTTTTACTTCTGTTTTATTTCGTGTCTTCGTATCGTCCATAAATTCGTACGAATTTGCATTGTTACTCGTGAAATCATAATTGTAGTTTTGTTTTGCTTTGTTTTCAGTATTTTTATTGTTGCTTGAGTCTGAAAATCATAATTAGAATGCCCTGTGAAGGCTACTAACTTTGATTTGTTGATTTTAGTTCTGAAAGAACCAAAAGAAAGCAAGTTGTGAGGTAAAAGGCGTAACGAGCTTATTAGAGTGAAAAACCTTGATTTTTTTGTGTGATACATGAGAATTGTGAGGATATATTTTTTTGCTATTAACCAAATTTTGCAGATTCAAAGGATATTTGAAAATAATAAATCAGCGACACAAAACGTTGACGTTGCTTTCCAATTGCGAGCTTTATGTCAGCAACTCGAGTTGTTGTCTAGGATGAACGTGGATCTGAAAGATGATTTGAAATGGATAAGGAAACAGAATATTGGGGCGGATCGCAAAGGAAATACGGTCCATAAGGCCGTACCGAATACCAGATCTGATTTTGACAAGTTTGTTGATGAAAACGCAGATGGGGGTGAAGATGACTATGATGGTGATATGGAATTTGGAAGTGACAAATCTTATTGTGAAGGCATGCCGCCATTGAAGGATAGTGATGGGGATGAGCTAGCATTACCGGTTGCGGCGTCCTTGGTTATAAGGCCTACACTTCAGGTTCAGGTCAAAGAAGATGAATCTAATCAACAAAGAAAGAATATCTTCCAGACACGCTGTTACGTACAAAACAAGGTGTATGGTTTAATTATTGATAGTGAAAGTTGTGTTAATATTTGCAGTACAATCCTTGTTAGTAAAATGAATTTGAGTATTGTTAAGCATGCTAAACCATATAGATTGCAATGGTTGAATGATAGTGGTGAAGTGAAAGTGACTAAACAGGCTGTAGTTTCATTCTCTATTGAGAAATATGTTGACGAAGTTCTATGCGACATTGTACCAATGCAAGCAAGCCACATCTTGTTGGGGAGACCATGGCAATATGATAGGAAGACAATTCATGATGAGGTTAGAAATAGGTATACCATTGTAAAAAATGATAAAACCATTACTCTTGTGCCTCTTACACCCAAACAGGTGTATGATGATCAAATAAAGATAAAACATGAGCATGAGGCAATGGGGAGAGAAAATCAAGGTGAGGATCAAGGGGAGAGAAGACCATCAAATTCAGCCAGAACCCAAACCACTACAACCCGTTCAGATAGTCATCCAAACGCAAACAAATCAGACCATTCAACCACAACTCAAAAATACCCAAACCTGGTCGAGAGTGGAGGTAAGACAAGAGGAGTGAAGAAACTCAGGAAGAGTGATGAAAATTGTGTGGAAAAACTAAAGAAACAACGAAGTTTTTATGCTAGAGAGAGTGAGGTCAGATCTGCATATCTCACTAACAAGCCAATGATTTTACTTGTGTACAAAGAGCCTTACTTTAATACTAATGATCTTGATCATATGGTGCCCAATGCTGCTATTTCTTTGTTGCAGGAGTTTGATGATTTGTTCCCCGACGATACTCCAAGCGGATTACCACCATTGCGCGGGAAAGAACATCAAATTCATTTTGTATGTGGAGCTTCAATTCCTAATCGACCATCCTATAAAAAGAATCCCGAGGAGATGACTGGGCTTCAAAGGCAAGTTTATGAGCTAATAGATAAGGGATATATTCGTGAGAGTAATAGATAAGGGATATATTCGTGAGAGTAGCCCGTGTGATGTACCCGTGCTACTCATGCCTAAAAAGGATGAAACATGGAGGATGTGTGTAGATTGTCGAGCTATCAACAACATAACAATTTTGATTCGAGGTCGAATCCTTTCGAGGAGAGAGGGATGATGCAAACCAGCCCAGAAATACCAGCAAGAACTTATGGGCTACCTTTCCTTTTGTTTCTAGGATTAAGGGGCTGGATGGAAGGCTATAAATAAGACTTATGGGATTTATTTAATTTTGTTAGCTAGAGCCCAAGGCTTGTTTGGGCTTAATTAAAACTTTGTTTTCAGCTAGGATCCAAGGCTTGCTTGGATTAAGTCATGGGCTTTCCAACTTAGGGTTTTGGGTCAGTTTTGAGTGGACCTCATTTAAGTCCACATAAGGAGTTCATTAGGGTTAGTTTTTAAAAGACTATTTAAACTCATGTTAGCTAAATTTTGGCAGTCATTGATGAAATTTAATTCTGAACTTTTTAGTTTATGTGTGAGATTGATTCTTGTATTCTTTAGTTCTTGAACGAACTGAATCTGACTTATCGAAGATTAACTGGCTTCGTGGCGTCATTCTACTCATTCCAATAGTGTTGGTGCCTTGAGATAAGTTTTCATTGTGTCACACTCCTATCAGACCTATTTCGGCTTTCCGAGATCAGATCTCATTCTTGGTTGTGGGTTACGTGATCACGAGGTTCGCATCATATGATGATAATCAATTATATGTATATGTTGACTTGGATCAACTTTTGTTAATCCTGTCGACTTATTATTTAGACCTTGGCTTGATTAACCCCTAAGCTGGGTTTTAAAATTGCAATAATAATAATTTTATTTTTATATTGACTTGAGTCAAGCTGAATTGACCACCAAATCAAGTTTAAAAACTATGATAATAATTTTTATTTTATTTTATGTTGACCTAGGTTAACTCAAGTTGATCCTTCTAACAAGTGACCTAGGTATTATCCATGGTCGACCCTCGAGTCATGTTTTTAAACTATGATAATAATATTTTTTCTTATGTTGACATGGGTTAATGGTCAACCCACTTGTGACCTGGGGTGTTGCCTTGGATCAACATTCAAATCAATTTATTAAACTAAATCATAACCATATATATTCTTATGTTGTTGACTCGGGCAACCCAACCAATGACATGAGCCTTGACCATTGATCTGGTGTTTGCTTTAGATCAATCCTTGAGTTGAATTTAAAAACTACGATAATAATTATTTTTATTTTTATGTGTTTTAATTGAATAATTTAAAAATTAAGTTTCTTTACAATAATATTTTATGAATAAAAAATAGTATTTGAAAATATGTTGCTCTATACTTCCTATTCTGGAAGTACATAAATTCACTCTAAAATATACCAAACATTTATTTTTATATTTTTGTCTCTATGTCTTCAAAACGCTACCCTGGTGATATCATATATTGATTCTTTTATATATATATACTAGCAACTTGCCCGCGCGTTGCCGCAGGTATTTTTTTGTATATAATTTAACATAATTAAATCTACAATGATAAATTTATATGATATAAGTAAATAAAAATTATAGATTCAAAGATAAAATGTTGTAAATTTTGAGTTGAGTTTGTCACATAAGCATAGATTACATCTTTTAGAATATAGGTATTGCGTCATAAACGATCACAAAAGAGCGCGTACTAACATTAGAAAAAAGAGCAACATATTTGAATAAGAAAAAAAAACTAACTGAAATCATTATTGTGCAGATAATAAAATTATACAAATCAATTAATAGAAAGAGCAAAAAAAAAGGGAAAAGGAAGCAATATTAATTTAAAATATTTTAACAATAGCAACATCGGAGTCTTAACATCTAAAATTATAATTGCCGCTAAAATAAAAACAATAAAAAATATTAAATTATACCGAGGGAAAAAAATAAAAAACATGAACCAAACAGTAAGCAAGAAATCACTATTATTATAATAATAGAATACATAATAGCTATTATTATAATATTACAAATAATCACTATTATTATTATTCTTATTATAATTATTATGATTATGTTAATAATGAAAAAAAATAAATAAATGAAAGACCAAAAATATCTTAGAAACTTTAACAAAAGATAAAAAAAATTTATCATTGCTATTACTGGAAAAAAAAACAAATTATCAAATTATCGGGAGGGAAAAATAACAACAAAAGAGTAAGAATGAAAAATAATTAAATCATGCTGATTATTATTATTATTATTATTATTATTATTATTATTATTATATTAATAATGAAAGAAAAAATAAATAAATGAAAGGCTCAAAATTTTCTACAAACTTTAACAAAAGATTAAAAAAAAAAACTATTATTGCTATTACTGTCAAAACAATAAAAATTATAAAATTATCCTGAGTGAAAAAAACATTAAAAAAAGAGCAAGCAAGAAAAACAATTAAATTCTTATTCTTATTCTTATTCTTATTCTTGTTCTTCTTCTTCTTCTTATTATTATTATTATTATTATTATTATTATTATTATTATTATTATTATTATTATTATTATTATTATTATTATTATTATAATGAAAGAAACAAAAATAAATGAAAGGCTAAAAATATTTTAACAAAAGCTAAAAAAAAGAGAAGAAAAACCAAAAATTTATTATTGCTATTACCGGCAAAACAAAAAATATTATAAAAGTATCGGGAGAAAAAAACAAACAGAAGAGTAAGAACAAAAAATAATTAAATTATTATCATTATTATTATTATTATTATTATTATTATTATTATTATTATTATTATTATTATTATTATTATTATTATTATTATTATTATCATTATAATTATTATTATTGTGTTAAATACATTTATATATACATGGACAAAAGTAGGGATTATTTTAGAAATATAAAAAAATCAAAGTATAAGGGCTGAAATGAAAATCAAATATAAAGGGATGAAATTTTTAAACATTGTCAAAGAATAAAAGAAACCAAATGAATTAATATCAAAAAAAAATTAAAAGAATAAGGATTGAAATAAAAAATGACATATATAAAAATCATTTTAATTGATGGACAAAATTAAAAAAAAATTACTTGGAGGACCAAAAATAAATAATGACAATTGCTGTAGAAGAAGAGGGACTGAAATCAAACTTTGCATATATTAGCAATTTCAATTGGAGGATCAAATCAAAGAAATCAAAACATCTGTATCGGAATAATTGAAGGAGTAAAAAATAAATCCAAAATCAAAACTATAAGGACTGAAATAAAACTTTCTTATATAATCAATTTTAATTGAAGGGCACAATTGAAGATAATAAAACTTTAATTTGAATAAATCAGTAATAAAAACGAAATCAAAACCGCAGGGACCAAACCGAACTTAACACCAACATTAGGGACTGAAGCCGAATTTGGAGGTGGAAGGAGAGAGAAAGGCGACGCCGGAGAGAAACCCGCCCGCCGCGGCTTAACCCGACATCATCTCAGCAAACACGTCGCGACGGAGGAGAGAGCACATCCCGGCGCATCTCCTGTCACGGCGGAAGTGCGTTTCTGACGGCGGGAAGACGTCGCACGCGCCGTCTCCAGGGCGCGTTCGCCTGGAACGCCGCTTGCGCGGCCAGGCGACGCGCCAGCTGTCCCCCTGGCTAATGACCCAAAGAACCCTGTCCCCACTGGTATTTACGAAAATACCAGGGGGGAAAAGACGCCGCAGCCCCCGTTTACTGTGCATTTTTTTGTCTTTTTCGGGGGCTTTTTCCGTCAGTGCACTGTGCACAGAAATGTGTAAAACCGACGGAGCCCCTGTGTCCTGTGCGCTGTTTTGTCTTTTTCGGGGGGCATGGGCGTCAATCCACTGTGCACATTGCGGCTATTAAAAAAAAAAGCCAAAAACCGAAAATACCCCCATAAAATATACACAAAACGCCGGAGCACCAAGGCTATTTTCGCCTGTGCACTGCCACAATCCACAGTGGATTGTGAGGCAGTGCACAGGGTTTTCCACATGGATTTGCCCACGGGATTTATATTATAGGTAATATATATATATATATATATAATTACTTTTAAGTTAAGCCAACACAATAGTGACCCCGGGCTTTAAACTAGTTCTGATGACTGTAGTTAGAGTTTGACATTAGACCAAGTATCTTGTCTTGTTCACTCCCAAACAGTTGTTACCTTTATTTGCTGTCCAATCTAGGAGAAACTATTAACTCAAAAGAGATTCACAATTTATATTGTAAAGAAAGAAAAATATTAGAGAAGACTACATATTTAGTGACTAAACTTTACTAATTTTACATTTAAATGTCTCAACTTTGTTTTTATATATTTTAATACAAACATGGATGAAATTGAGAAATTAAAACCTTGAAGAAAAAAAATGAAAGAGAGGGATTAAACAACAAAAATACCATATGAAAGCAGCCAAAGAAGTAGAAGAGTTTACAACACATGCCACGTATCTACAGCAGTTACACAGTAGAAAAAAACCCATTCTTGTTGGTGTTTATTTTATTTTGCTTGTTCCAGGCCACAAAAAACAGCGAAACAAAAAGAAAACTATTTGATTGTCTATACTATATGGCACTGGCAGGGCCATTCCCAGTCAGGAGTTCTCCTTCCGCTTACTCGTGTACAAAATGCCATTTGAATTGCATAAATTTTCCCATCATTTAACTACAATCATGAAACAGACGAACCAAAAACCCATCAATATCAGATTTCCCCCCACCTTCAGCAATCACAGCTACATGAAGCAAAAGCAGACAATAAGCATTTACCTCCTCCCCTTCTCCTTCCCCACTTGGTGGCAGAGCAGCACATAAAGAGGTGCTATCCTTTCATCACCAAAGCTGTTATGTCACTGTATAGATGATAACAGATAATTAACCTCAAAATCAAAGAAGAGGTTTTAAAAACATCAAACTAAGAAGAACAAGTTACCTCCGACAATATATGTCTACTAACGAGTCATTCTCATCTACTATTGGTATTGAACTTACTTGAGCTGTACAGAAGGTGATGAAAGGATATGGGTGATTAAAATTACATAAAGACCAAGATGCATAACTTAAGTATATTCTGTCAAAATTGTATTGAATAGAAACTGAATCCCCTTCTTCTTGAGTGTCCTGTCTATTAAATAGACAATAAACCTAGCTACAAATTAGGGCTAAGTATGAAAGTATAAGTGTTCTACTAAAACACTACTATCTATAACTTATAATTAGTTTCCTAATTAGTACATAATTAATTCCCGTGACATCCCTCCTCAAATTGATGCTGGTCGATCAAGAAGCATCAATTTGTCAACTAAATAGTAATACCAGTCCGGCTAAGATAGCCCAAAGGAATCAAGCCCAAAAACAAAGGAGAGAGCCGAAGGTGTCATTGCAAACCAGAAACAGAGCTGTAAACACCACTCCGCCACCACGACAACCACCGAAACAGAAAACCCACGAAGTCGATGACCACCGATAGTGCCAAGACACCAAAAAAAATCGTCCTGCCACACAAGGATTAAAAAAAATCTTCGTGTGTCAACAGACCTAGCCACAACCCAGCCACAACTAAGAATCACGTCAGAACAGAAAAGAACCGACGCTACAACCACGCGATCACCGCAAAAACAACACGCTAGAACAGTACGTCCACGGTCACAACCAAAAAACACACCTAGCCACAACCAAGGAACACATACAGCCACAACCAGCCACAACCAAAGGATACACACAGAAGGAACTAATTTCTCCATCTTAAAAACCATGACAACAGAAACAACGTCCACGTTCGACCCGAATACAAATCCTGCTCCAACTCCAAACCCGAATCCAAGTTCCCTAATCCACCCTCGTCGGGAGTCATTCGAGCACTATTATCCTGATGATAAATGCGGTGTAAATAAGCCCACATGAGCAGTAGAGAAACACCGAAGATTGGTAACAAGGTGAGGCTCAATCGTTTCCTATAGCCAAGAAATCACTTTAGCATCCTGGACTTCCCATTTAGCCAATTCCTTTTCATCGGTGGGAATTTTAGTAGAATTATCAATATGATAAAATAATTCTCTCTTTCAAAAACATTTTAAATTGAAATTCCCATGTAGGAATTTTTTTTTTCTTCCAGTAAAGCGAATGATATTATTTTCCATAGACATGATGTAAATTCTGGAAGAATAATACCAAAAAAAATATAACTGATTAAGGCCCACGGATCCGGGCCTAAAGACAGCCCAAATGCAGCCCACAAACAAACCCAACACTGCCCAAATACAGCCTCCCAATGAGCCCAAACACAGCCCAAACCCGAAACCTTAATTCTACACTGCCAGCTCAGCCTAAAATGCAGTTTTAATAAAGTGACAGGAAACAGAAAAAACAGTACCGTTTGAAGACTTCGTCTTCAACAATTCACGCAGAACAGAGGAGGCGCCGACGAGGATGCTCAGAACGCCGATCACTTCTCCAACCACTATAGGACCACAGAAATCACCGATATACTCACGACAACCCAGCCACAACAGAGAATGCCAATGTGCCTGTCAGAAGGAGACACCAACACCCACATCTCGGATGATGCACAGAGCAGACAGAGATCAGACGGAGAAGTCGCCGATGTCCACCACAAGAGAGCCCAGCCACCACAGAACCAGGAGACACAACCACCACAGAAGATTACATCAGGGAGTCGCCGATCTTCACTACAAGAACCCAAACACAGAACGGTGACAGCCACAACCCCAAAAAAAAGATCCCACGAGGCTTTGCTCAGAAGCAGAGCAACAGAGAACACAGAAACAATTTCTGTTACACACACGATGAATCACAAGGCAGTATAAGCTCTGATACCATGTCAAAATTGTATTGAATAGGAACTAAATCCCCTTCTTCTTGAGTGTCCTGTCTATCTGTCTATTAAATAGACAATACACCTAGCTACAAATTAGGGCTAAGTATGAAAGTATAAGTGTTCTACTAAAACACTACTATCTATAACTTATAATTAGTTTCCTAATTAGTACATAATTAATTCCCGTGACAATATATTCTTGAGCAGTTGGGACCATAGAAAACTATCTCAAAAGGCAACAATGTACACAGTCCAAATGTTTAGACTATCCCCCACAGAACAACTACCTTAGCCGGTTGTGAAAACCATATGAAACCACATCTTAGGCACGCCAATGATAAGGGTTTAAGTATATGGCCCAATCACAAGACCCTGTGATTAGATCCAATTCAGGCGAGTCATAAATAGGAGAAATGAATAGTTGATATGTTAATAAAAGATCCTTATCAATTTTTTATTTGATTTTTGGTAATTCAAGAAATTTATCAAATGGAACTCATATGCACCTCATCCAATCAAATATGATTTGAAAGTTCCATGCAATTTTAAGAGCAATACATGTAAAGCAAATTCAAGTAGTTTGCTAGACATGTTTGCTGCAAAAAAATAGAACTTCTACTTCCAAAACATACACAGATTCTTCTCTGTTGATAATTCCTTTTCCTACTTTCTGCAATTTATGGAAATTACAAACGTAACTTGAATTAACAAGTTTAAAGCTGAACTAAGAGAAGCACTTGGTCTCAACATCGCCAAGGGGCGCCCACTAGGCTCTCCAATACTTGGAACCCATGAACCCACTGGTATTGCACCAATTGGTAGTTGGAGTATAGGTAAGGTGCCAGAACAATGTCTAAAGTACCGGCAAATACCTGGAAATTAACATCCATGGTTAGTAATAAATTACATGTGGCTGCTTAGCAAGCTAACCAAAGAGCCTTACATTTCAGTATTCCAGAAAGTGAGGCAAGATGCAGTAGCTGAGGAAATGAACTGTCTTCTGATGATGACTGGATAACAGGAACTGTAGCCACCTTATACTGCAATATTCTCAAGCAACCTCTTTCAAGTTGTCATATGGCCCAGCCTGCACATTAGCTGAAATCCAGATTCAATGGCCAAGAGAGAGAGAGAGATGGGGGGGCGGCGGTTGTAAGTCAAGATACAGCCAATTAAATGCTTTCTACAAGCAGTGCAACACAAATGCAAACCAAAAATTGAAGAATAATTACACTTGCACTTGATGCATGAATGATAAAAAACAATTAGTGGTTCATTTATGTGCTACATATATAAGCATGCATGAGATATCACTCACATGTATGAGATGTCTAGGTAGAACCTGCACATGTCCATCTATTTGTCTTTCCAGATATGCTTTCCCCTCTTTCCAAGCGGATATGGTGTGTGTATCAAGTTCTTCCTCTGTCAAATTTGACCCATTATTTCTGAGTTGCAAGTAAAAGTAATCAGCATTATACAAACATTCAAACAGTATATTTCTGTCAACAAAGACTTCTTATCAAGATAGGTATATTATCCACACAAATTATTCAAGCCTGTCGCCTGTCATGGAAAGCATGCAAAATTTCTCCCAATATCCATGAATACCCCTAAATCCATCAATTGCATTTGGATTCTTTCCCCTGAATCAAAACCTATCACTGAATGTTTGGGTTTAATCTTCAAAGAAAACAGCTGGATATAATGCCACATGGGAAACAAAGCTGGATACAATTTATTAACTTTTCCTTTAAGAATATGAACCTTGTGTTGTCGCATCTTTTATCTTAATCCATCTCCGATGCATATAAATTTGAGCACTAAAATCAATTGAAAAATAAATATTTGTGTTTAGAAGAATCACTGTTGAAAGAAGACTTGATTTTTTACATTTGCTGACCTCTCTCAATATCAATATGTAGTCCAAGGCACTAAGCACTCCAACGAACTGGCCCCTAGAGAAGTCCCAAAGAGGAGCCATAGGGATTCCCTGGAAACAGCTAGCTTAGAAGGCATACACACCCAAGCTCTTGATCATCAACAAGCAGATATGCATGGCAACCAGCTATTGTAAATAATAATTGGACAAAGCTCAGATCATGAAACAGACTAAGCCTGCTGTCAGGACTTAAGCAAGCTTGAAACTGACTATTCACTTTAGTACATATGTAGCACCACTATCTATTTCCTTACGTCCTTTATGATTGGCAAATTCATTGCATTACAAAACAGCATAAGTATGAAATTAACACCTTACAGTTCTCATTTATGGAACTGAAGTAATCACAGCTGCAGTTACTTTTGTGTAATAGTTGACATTTGTATCTTGCTGAGTAAGCTATGTCTTTTTCCTGCTCCAGTGTTCAATATCTTACCCACAAGAAGTATCTAATTACAAAAATTGGTTTAGAGAAGAGGAATCATAAGCTGACCACATGAGTCAATACTCTGAAGCCAGCAATCTGGGTACAATACCGGAGATGGCTGACTTTCCACTTGACAAGGAGAGCATTAAAGCAACCAAGCTACTGGACAAACAGGACTGCGGGTGGTGAGATAAGCATGGAAGGTGTGCTACAGTCAAACCTTATCGATCTGCTCATGGATCCAAGTTATTCTAATGATGATCTGGTTAGATATCCTACCAAAACAAGTCTTGAAGGAACTACAAAGAAAAACTACGTACCCAGTTCAAAAGATGAAGCAATGGTAAAAATCAAAACCAAAAGGTAAATTACGGAATGAACTGAATCATCAAAGCAACAACTGAAACATCCCAATTGTGCCTTCCATCACTAAGGCATGCAATTGATAAGTATTCAAGTTTTCTTTAAACACACACTTAACTCTTCTCCAAAAATCAAAGGAGATCACTGAAAGGGCAAAGAATACAGTTTTTCTTCAATCATGTATATAGAATCTTTTAAATGTTGCATAACCAAAAAAAGAAGAATATGTAACTAGAAGTTCAGCTGTCCAAGATACTGGCAACAAGTAAATGCATAAAAAAACAGATTAGATACCTGTTCAAACAAAATGTGAAAGGCTTGCTTTACTGGTAAATCAATATCCAAGGCAACTACCTGTAAGTAAAATATTTTAAATTAGGGTGACACAGATTTGCTCACTTCAAATACAAGTAAAAATAAAAAATAAGTTCCACAAAGAAGACCATTGGTAAAGGACCCAAACCTTGCCTGACTGGGGAAGCAACTCATATGCAGTGTGGGCAGTCAGAAATACAGAAATCCGGTGACGAGAGACCTGTAAGTCAGCCTCTGATATGCTTAGCACTCCACCAGTCAATGTGCCATCTGATACACTGACCTGCATTGTCAATGAAAACCTCATTACATTCCATTACTTGTAAAAGGGTGATATGGTGGTGAAAACTAGAATTTTGTAACGGAACAGTAAGACAAGATGAGACTTAAGTAAATATAAGCAACACAAAACCAAATGTTATCATACAAGGACACTGAAATTTTTCAAATGATGCACAAAAGGCCCCAGATCCATTATCTTTAGAGTGCATATAATTGGCAGTCAGTAAGAACAAATCTTAATTTTGGAATGACCAAAATAACATTGAAACAGAAAACAATTTCCAGCAGTCATGATGGCCGAAGTAGAATGTATCTCACCAAACTGGTAAAGGCCTCGTTATCCATTTCCATACTAGATCCTGAAAACATCTCTGGATTAAAATTGGCTTCCATGTTAAACAGGACAGTATTTACAATCCCATAATCGGTTATTGAGTGTGGTTGGAGTTCATCATGTCACCATTCTCCATCAACACAAAACTTGTACTGCATGTAAATATAAACACATGAAGTGCATTACACACACACACACACACACACACATATCCATGCAGACATACAGCTGTTCAAGGACACAGAACATATTCATACAAGCATTTCTTAACAAAGTTTTAATCTTTCTTTTGTCACTTGAATCCAACCTATTCCAGAGTACTTCCAAAAGCAAACTTTGAAAAATAAAAAGACATTTCCATTTCATATTAAGCTAATGATAGTTTTTGTATACAGCAAATACCTCCTGTCTAAATAGCATTCAAGGGGATTTCAGTGCTAATGAAATTTGTAAGAGGTTATGTGCTATCCAGGACTTGTTCTTTCTTCTTTTTCTTTTTTCAGCAATCTCACACTGAGTGTAATAACACAAGAAGCACGTCACAAGTATGAACATATGTTGACCACACTATGGCATTCTACAATAATTGCTTAGCATTTCTTAAAATAGATCACATTAAACTGCACGACAACAATTCAAAATGACCAAAATAAAACCAACGCACCTGATGATTACCAGGTGTAATACCATAAATAGCCTGAAATATGTTAGGGCAACCTTCAACTGGCGACATAGGTATAAGTTCACTCCATCTTCACAAAAACCAACCAGAAAAAAAAAACAAAAAAAAAACAGCAATCAGTATACTATCTAAAAAGTTGGGTTCCCCCTAAAACAATTAACCTCATACAAACAAATTGAGTATCATCACCTATTAAAAGAACCACTGAGAAATACATTTCGACCTCCATGAGCCCAGACAAACCTCATTACCACTGTACCAGTGACACCACCACCAGTTTCTCTCACAGATTCCATTATCAAATCACAAAATAGTCCCAACCACCTTCATTAAACACCAAGATTCACAGATAAAAACATGAAAGGTATAAAATCTCTAACATAACCAACTTGAATTTATTCACTGCAAAGCAAAATCAAATTACACCACAAAATTAGCAACAATTCATTTCAGCACTTACCTAAACAAAGTCAATTGTACGGAAAATAACCCTAATTGTGCAAATTAATGAGAAGAGACTCACCAAGAATGAAGCTTTAAAGGAGCTTTGAAATGGGGACTTGAAATCTATGCACAATGGGAGTGGAAAATGGGGCAAATTAACAGAAACCCTAGAGATGGAGAGCAATGGATAGCAATAAAATTCCAAAAAAAGGGGGTAAGATCGAGAAAGCAACGATATTATGGGCCTGTTTGGCATAGCTGTTGCTGTTGTGGTTGAGGTTAAAAAAAGCAGTTTCATGAAAAACGCTTTTAGCTGCGGTTCGTAATTGAAATTTAAGTATTTGATTAAAACTGTGGTTGAGATTGAATTTAATGAAAAACAGTTTTTTGTGTGTTTGGTTACCATGTTTTTTATATTGCTGTCAATTTGTGAAATTAATTAAAAATACATATGTATACACACACATACATACGTACATATATATAAATATTTTGTTGGAATAATTTTGTATATTTATTAATAATTATAATAACAAAATGTTTGAAATAAATGAAATAAATTAAACACTTGTTTTTATTTTCCCATCAAACTACTTGCAATTCCATCATGAACTAAATTTATATATGAACACGTCTATAATCCCTGACTATTTGATCGAGGAACAAAATATCTGGGAATATTGCATAAACTTGCATACAGAAATCAAACAGGTTCATTTTCATTCAGCCAAATTATTATTAAGCACTTCCATTCTGAAAAATCCATAATGCAAATCTCAGAGCCCCAAGCAAACCACACAAACGTTTGGGAAATTTAGGTTTTATTCACTCTAATGCTTCATTATTGCTCTGTATAAACAGAGTCTGCATAGCTACATGAACAGCGAATCAACTAAATCAAGACCAATCACTTTAATCACAATCCACAAGAACCCAACAACAGGCAGCATGAAACTAGGAATTCAATTAATTTTCATGACTCACTTGGATTTAATTAATTTCCATTTTAGGAAAACATGCAGCGATTAACAAAATCAAACGTGTCATGCAACGCAAGTTAGATGTAGAAATGAGATTAATCATCTACACTTCCATTTTCTTCTTTCATTCTATACCCATCGCAGCCATAGCCTTGCAACATCCTTCTTCCCTGCAGCATACCGTAGTAGCTAAAGAAACATTTCCAAACCCAGCCACATCATGCCTTTGGATCCACTTCTCCAGTTTTTCATGTCTTTCCTTCCTACTAGATCCCTTGATTGAAGGGAAGGGAGTGGGAAGTACGGAAGGAAATGGAAGGTTTTGAAATGGGTCCCAAAGGTTTATTGAAGTAAAGAAATCTTCAGGATCCCATGAGATTAAAGAGAATGGATTTGCGAATATAATCAAAGTTTAATTGATTATAGTGGGATTTGGGTGTGAGGGAGAGAGGGAGGTGAGGGACGAAGCTCTCTCTGTGTGTGTGTATTGTTGTGGGGAGACGAATCTCTGCATTATGCAGAGATTCCAAACAGGCGTGTAGACGAGGCTGCATAATGCAGAGATGCCTTGCTCCGCAGATGTAAAAGCAACTTTACATCTGCGGCGAGATTTTAATTTTTGAGTGGGACCCACAGTAAAATACCGGGGTCCCGTTTGGTGAGGGTTGTGGTTGGGTCGGCGGTTCAACGCAACCACACGTTGAATCGCAGCCTCAAAAACCATCTATATGTGTTTGATATTACTTTTATTTTTGTGGTTGAAGTTTTAAAAAAATAATTTTATAAAAAACATTTTAGCTACGGTTCAAAATAAGTTTTGAAGTGTTTGGTTAAAATTGCTTTTGAGTTTGAGATTAATGAAAAACAGTTTTATGTGTTTGGTTACCAAGCTCTTTATATTGCTTTTAACTTGTGAAATTACTTTAAATGACATATATATATATATATATATATATAATAAAATCTAATTAATAATTGAAGTAAATTAGACATTTGTTTTTATTCTCCCATCAAACTACTTGTAATTTCATCACAAACTATAAATCCATACGTGAAGACATATGCGATCCCGGAACAACATATAGTAAAATATCATCTGAAACAAAATTAGAATTATGAAATAAAAATTATATTGTGATCTCCTTCTAATATATTTATTTATATTTTAATTATTTTAATATTAAAAATATATTTTTTATAAGAAAATATAATAAATAATAAATCATTCCCTTCCCTGCAAAATCCCCTCCCTGCAAAGCATAATACATGCAAAATATAACAAATAATAAATAATACCCCCCCCCCTCCCAAAATAATAATAATAATAATAATAATACCCTAGCCGCAGACACTTAAAAACCCCTAAATAATTAATACCCCCCACCCCCAAACGCAGCAGCTCGTGAAAAGCAGCAATTTGCTGCTTTTCACGAGCCTGCGTTTAACAATTTTTCAAGTGGGGTCCACATCACTTTTTCAACTTCTTAACCATTACCAAACACCAAAACACCCTGCTTTTTTCTCAACTTGTGGTCTGGCCACAATACCAAACACCTTGTTAATCTAATTTTTTGAAACCCTAGGTAAGTAATTTAAAATAAAATGCATAAAGAAACGAAGGGTTTTTTTATAAAAGAGAAAAAAAAACGACGACAACAACTTTAATAGAGATCCATATTATTTTGTTATTATTAATGTCGATTTTGTGCTATATATTATTAATAATAATACATGGTTAAATACATGATAAATAAATAAAAAGAGAAAGAAAGTGTACTTCTATTTGATTTTGTGAAAACAAAATGTGTTCATGTTGTTTAAATTCCCATAAAACAAATAGGAGTTGATCATTTTTTGTTCAGTTTAGTTTTTAGCTATAAAAATAATCAGATAAAAAATAATAATAGGAAAATCAAAACGGAACCAAAACTGGTTTAAACCAACCATTTTTGGTTTGGTTTGGTTTTTTAACTAAAAAACCAAAACTATTTTTTGGTTTTTTAGGCATTTTTTTATTTTAATCAAGTATTTCCCTTCTCTCATTTCACCAAAATGAAACAGACCAAAAAATTTGAACCGAATCTAAAGAACAAAAAAAATATAGTATATTTTTTTTAATTTAAACCGGTTAATTTTTGGTTTACCACTTTAGCCTTAAAAAAACAAAACCTGGATCAGAAGTTCAAAACAATTCTAATCAGTTTAATTGATTTTCTTTAATGATTCTATTTTTCTTGGTTATTTCTTTGTTTTCTTGATTTTTCAGTTTTTTTGCTCACCCTAAAATCAAATACATAAAATTTAATATAAATATTGTGCAATATCCATATTTTAGCTTAGGATAAAGATAATTTAATTTTTATTTTATTTTATTTTTTTCAATTTAAACCGGTTAGTTTTTGGTTTACCAGTTTAGCCTTAAAAAACAAAACCTGAATCAGAAGTTCAAAAAAAATTCTAATCAGTTTAATTGATTTTCTTTAATGATTTTATTTTTCTTGGTTATTTTTTTTGTTTTCTCGATTTTTCGGTTTTTTTCTCACCCTAAAAACATACATAAAATTTAATATAAATATTGTGCAATATCAACATTTTAGCTTAGGATAAAGATAATTTATTTTTTAATTTTTTTATTATAGATTAAATACAATGAAAGTACTTAATAATTTAAAATGATATTTAATGAAAGTTGATACAAAACTAATTGTGGAAAAAAAAAGTAAATATTAGATCAACAATAAAAAATCTATATAAAAGTTGATTCGTGGTAAGGTGGATGAAATTAGTTCTTTTAGAATATATCAAAATATATTATTTTAATAAAAAAAAAGTATATCGAGAATCAAATTTTGTTAGGTTAAATATGAATTGAGTCACTAAGTTATTTAAATCAATCAATTTTTTTATCTAAACTGGTTAAAAATTTTGAGTTTATACTTTCAAAAAGTCTATAATGTTTGTCACGACCACATTCCCAAACTTTCCTAAGATGGTGTGAATGGAAAGAAGATTTTGTATAATTGTAAAATTAGAATTTTTAGAAGTTACCATATAATATTAAGGTCACTAACAAACTTAATGATCTGCAAGAATCTAAGTAAAGAAACTTATTGTGCAAAAAGAAAAAATATCACCTCTAGTACATGATACCTTAAGTAAGTTACATTGTTATATGATTGTTTTTCTATGTCAAATCTGATGTGAACCGGCCCAGAAACACCAGCAAGGACTCATTACATGTTTAAGAGCTTGATTCGTGGTTTTGAAGGTTTCAACCAAGTCAAAAATGCAAGGACCATTGAAGTATCAAGAGGAGACCCTAGTACATCTTATTTATGTGCAGGAGGGGTCCAGCTCAACTTTATTTGGGCCATGAAGTGAGGACAGCAAAGGAGCCAAGAGAATCCTACTACAACTTGGAAACATGAGATTGATGGGCTAGATGGAAGGCAACAAATAAACTTTATGGGTTTTATTTAATTTTTATTTAATCTTGCTAGCTACAACCCAAGACTTGTTTGGGCTTCATTAATACTTTATTTTCAGCTAGGATCCAAAGCTTGTTTGGATTAAGTCATAGGCTTTCAATTTAGGATTTTGGGTCAGTTTTGAGTGGACCTCATTTAAATCCACATAAAGGGTTCATTAAGGTTAGCTTTTCAAAGACTATTTAAACTCATGTTAGCTGAATTTTGACAGCCATTGATGAAGTTTAATTCTGAACTTTTTATTTTATGTGTTAGAGTGATTCTTGCATTCTTTAGTTCTTGAATGAACTGAATCTGACTTATCAAAGATTAAATGACTTCGTGATGTCATTCTACTCATTCCAATAGTGTTGGTGCCTTGGGGAAGGTTTCCATTGTGTCACACTCTTATCAGACCTATTTCGGCTTTCTGGGTTCAGATTTCATTCTTCGTTGTGGGTTGCGTGACCATGTTTCATTGTGAGTTGCGTGACCATGTGATCACGAGGTTCACATTAGGTGGTATCAGAGCTAGGCTCCGAAACAAGGTCATATCATTCTCTTTTTTTTTTTGTTCCTTAAAGTTTTTCAGTGTTTGTGTCCATCTCCTTGTTCTTGGTGTCTGCATCATCTAATTAAAAAGTAGGTTATATTTCATCTTTTTCTGTCAAAATTTCAGTATTTTAAGAAGAAAAAAAGAGGAAAAAAAAGAAAAAAAAAAGAAAAGAAAGAGAGATAGAGGCATTAGTTAAAATTTAAAGAATCATTAAATTTTTGCCACAAAATATAGAACTCTTGGGAAACATAAGAAAACCACATCTAGGATTATTTGAAGGCTAACGCGGCTTGCCTCGATAGTTTACTTGAACAACCAATTAGAAATGCCTTTGAGGAGAGTCCTTCTAATTAATTTGCCACTTTTGTTTAAGCCTAGACAATAGTTTTGCTAGAATAAAGAAAGGTTGAACACAATCAGAAACCCTAACATAGTCTTGCATTTTTGTACACTCAATAACAGCAACATTAACACTAGCCCAATGATTGTTGTTGATAGTATTTTTATTTAATTTAGTCGTTAAATTTTAATTTGTGTTGATGATCTTTTGAAAATTAATATTTCTTATTTTTTTCCTTTGTTTTTTCATTATTTTTATTTATTCTTCAAATCAAATGATTTTTTTAGGCTAATAATATTTATTTTTGTTTTGTCATTTATTATATTTTTTTGTTTTCTCTTTTGTTAAAGTTTTTAGTTTTTTTATTCTTCAAGGTAATTTTTCTATTTCCATTATTTACGCAATAATAATAATAATAATAATAATAATAATAATAATAATAATAATAATAATTTTAGTTTTTTTCTTGCTTACTCTTTTGTTAAAGTTTTTGAGTTTTTTTATTTTTTTGGGTAATTTAATATTTTTTTATTGTTTTAGCAGTGATAGTAATAATAATTTTAGGTGTTATAATCATGGTAATAATAGTGACATTATTAATCATAATGATAATAGTAATTGTAATTTATTATAATGATTATAATGCTTATAGTGTTAATAATTATGGTTTTGATGGTAATAATAACTTATAAAATAATATGAAGAATACCACTAATGATAAAAACAATTATAATAATGATAATAATACTAATTATAATTTAAATGATATTAATCAAAATAACAATGTTGATTATCATAATGATTATTGTCATAATAATGACATCGATTATAATAATAATGGTGATAACGATTGTATTGTCAATAATAATTAGAATATTAATTATTTACAATAATAATTACAATGAAAACTATAATAATTGTGATAGTTTAACAATCATGATAATAACAATGAGAATAATAATCAAAATAATTTGTTAGTCGATGTTGTTTTTGTTAAAAATTAACTTTTATGACTTTTTTATGTATGATATTTCAAATCAAATATCACGTAAACAAAAAATATACAAAGCCACACGTAGACTAAAAAAACAGGTGGAAAAATTAGGTCAAATGATCTACAATGAAAAAAATACAAGTCATTTGCCTTGCGCTTCACTGCAGCCAGAATCAAAATTTTTAAATCTAAAACAATATTAATAGTGCTAGATTTGTTTTATGATGCTATATATGTGAGCAAAATAATCAACCTAGGCATAATTTTTATTAGGTAATGTCAAAAAAATTAATTATAGGACAATTTTTTGTATTTAGTACTAATATTCAATAATATAATTTTAAAAAATAAGGTAAAAAAATTAAATACAACATTGAGTTACATGATTTTTAACGAATACAACATCAAATGAAACATTATTAGATTTAAACCATTATATATAGAGAAGCTATAAAAATTAATTTTTAATAAATATATCGAATGATAAATTATTTTAATTGTTATTCTTATGATTGAAGGCAAAAAAATATATTTTAACATAAAAAAATATTATTTGATTTAAAGAACAAATTAAAATAGTTAAATGAAAAAATTAAAGGATAGAAGAAATATTCATACTATTATGATCATGAATATAATTATTATAATCACTTGGATTATAATAAAATCTGTTGTTTAATATTGTTTGTTTGATACTAATGTTAAGTTATACAATTTTAAAGAAATAAGATAAAAAAAAAAACAATATTGAGTCACAAAAGTTTTTCAAATCATGAATCCAAAATACTAGATTTGAAACATTATATATAGAGAAGTTGCAAAAATTTAATTCTGAATAAATACAACACTGATTGATAAATTACTTGAATTATTATTCTCATTGTTATTATTATGATTGAAAGTAAAACAAAAAAATAGCATTGAAAAGAAAAATAATATAAGAACAAATGAAAATATTTGAAGAGCAAAATTAAAAGGCAAAAGCAAAATTAGTATTATTATCATTGTGAGATATTATCATCATTGTGAGACATTATCAGAGTATCAAAAACAATCTAAGTTAATGTGTCATTTTCTTTTCTGTTTGCCTAAAAAACTTATGATTATTTTTTATATATATATTTATTTTATTATGGATAAGACGTTGAAAATAATGATAACGATTATTTTTAAGTTATTTTTTCTTAAAAATATATTAGTCTAATTATATATTTTAATATTTATTTAATATTAACACATTAAAATATATATAAAAATGAACTAAGTTTTTTTTTTTAATTTCAAATTAATTTAATCTCAATGTTTGAAATACTTTTAATATAATAATATCAGGAATAAATATTAAAAAATAAAAAATAATTTAATATCTTTTTAAATAAAAATCACTTCAAACTAAGAATATACCAAACCACACGTAGACAAAACAAATGAAAACAAATCCATAGAGATAACAAATCACTAACAATAGAAGATTCACTATACGTGAGAGTTTCACTCTCTTTTCACGCCACCAAAGCTAAATTTACTCTGTTTTTTAACATAAACTGCATTTAATACAGAGATAAATAACAATTAAAATTAAAAGTCAAAACTAAAAATATAGATACATAAATACAAATAAAAAATAAAAATTATCCCAGATAGACTAAAAAAAATAAAGGGATCAAAATTAAATAAAAAAAATAAGAATCAAAATATAAAACAAAAAATTATATATGTTGAAACAAGACAAAAAGTTTTTTTCAGCTCGTTATTATACTATATACTAAAAGAGCTCAGTCTTTTATTGTGCATTATGAGTGTTTTCACCGTGGATTGTAATAGTGGTTTTGAGTCGATTTGGCTTTTGGGTCGGTTTGATTCGGCAGTTTGATCCCGGTTTTTGTAATTTTTTTATATTTCTTTACACAAAAAAATAATCATTTTACCCTCATATTATTATTATGAGTTGGTTGTAGGGGTGTTCCAATAATTTATCATTTATTATTATTATTTTCTTGCGGACACTGTGGACTGTGGGCACGTCTGCCACACGCGCCAATGGTTTTCTTATTGACGCTCCAGTCGAGCGGCGTGAGCGGCGTTGTACGGTGGTGAAAAATGTTCATTAGGCTTCTAAGTTGATGCGTCACAATGTCCTCTTCCTCATGGTGTGGCGCGTGTCATCATATGGTGCCCGGAGATGTGATAGTGGTCGTTTGAACTTTTTTCCCCTTTTCTCTCTCCTGCTTGCTAAATTACACGGCAGACCCTCTACTTTATGGTTGATTCATTTCAGTCCCTGATCTTTTAACTGTGTTGTATAGTCCTTATTTCTGTTATGTAAATTTTGATTTGTTTCAATTGTGTCTTTCGATTAAAATTGATTATATATGATGTTTTTATTTCAATACTTACTCTTTTAATTTTGGGTTTGGTTTTCAATCCCTCAATATTTTCGGTATAGAAGGTTTGATTTTTTTTATATTTTACCCTTTGATTGAAATTGATAATATATTTAGTTTTCATTTTGGCCCTTATACTTTAATTTTTGATTTTAATTCCTCTATTTTTTTATATTTTTAAAATAGTTCCTATTTTTGTCCATGTTTATATATATGTGCTCTTAGCTTTGGTTTTTAATTTTTATTATTTTCTCTTTTGTCGAGGTTGTATTTTTTTGAAAAATCTTATTCTTAAATTTTAGTTTGTGTTTGTGATCATTTGAAAATTGATATTTCTTATTTTTTTCTCCTTGTTCTTTCTTTTAGTTTTTTTTATTAGTTTTGTTTTTTCAAGTCAAACGATTTTTTTTTCAGCTAATAATTTTTTATATCATTTATTTTATTTTTTTGTTTGCTCTTTTGTTAAAGTTTTTAGTTTTTTTTTATTCTTTGATTTAATTTTGTTTTTTCCATTATTAATGCAATAATAATAATAATAATAATTTGAATTTTTTCTTTCTTTCTTCATCTTTTGTTAATGTTTTCAAGTTTTTTCCACTCGGGGTAATTTAATAATTTTTTTGTTTTAGTAGTAATAATAATGATATTTGTAGATCTTAAGCTTTTGAATTTGTTGTTGTTGTAACAAAGTATGTTGAAGTTATTATAATAAGATATTGATATGTTTCATTATAGCAAATTTTGCATGTATAGATATTATATTTTATTTTTTAACTAGCAAAACCTATTAATTGCTTCCATTCCAATAATTATAAAAATTATTAACTTAATCCGCAGCTTAGTGCGAGCAATCTAACTAATTAATGTGCACATTTAGTAATATAGTACTCATACGAGCCAATGTACCATTCCAGTCACCAGAAATCCTTGCAAGTGCAGGATCCATCCTTGAAATGATGAAATCTATTAACATCACGCACAACGAAGTCTCTCTCTACAATCTTACTGATCAACTTGAAAGCCTCGTGACAGTCGCTGCAAATCCTCAAGTTCTTCATCACTCGAATGGTAACTCCTTTAGGTATGCTTATCAAACCAAAGGCCAAGGCCAATCTCACTGTGCAGCCCTACTATTTTCTCCTTGACCTCCTGCTCCACATCAACAGATACTAGCCCCGTACTCCCTCCAACATAACCCCTCTCCATCATTCTCCTCTCCAACTCCCTCAGCAGGCTTATGACCTCATCCCTTCTTTCACACGATAAGTCTCCAGCATAGAACACATAAATCGAGTCCTTTATCTCAATCCAGCTGCACCCAGGTTCCTTGTGAACTCCAACGAGGTCCATTTCAGCACGAAGACAATGAGCTTTTTCCCATTCCCCAGCCAATGTGTAAGTGTTTGATAATGTGACGTAAGCGCCTGCTACTTGTTGATTAGATTCAATCAGCCACTTACTTGCTTCGACAGCAATATCCACTCGTCCTTGAAGCCTACTAGACGAAAGAAGTGTGCCCCACAAAAGGGCCCCTTCATTGGGGCTCACCCTAATAGATCTTGCTAATTTGTAAGCCTCATCTAGACGGCCAACTCGACTGAGCATGTCGACAACACAAGTGTAATGCCTTGCATCAGGCATGACTCCATGTTTCTCGCGCATGGAATTCAGGACTCCAAGGCCTTCATCAACGAGCCCTGAATGGCTGCATGCATGTAAAATCCCAACAAAGGTAACATCATTTGGCATGACTTTTCTATCAGTCATCTCTTCAAAGAGTTTGAGCGATTGCTTTCCAAGTCCATATTTTGCAGCACCCACAATCATTGCAGTATATGGGATGACAGAAGGATTTCGAGTCCTCCTAAAAACCGTTTCCGAGTAAAGAAAACATCCGCATTTTGCATACATGTCCACAAGCGCACTCGCAACCACATCGTTCAACTCATAGCCCCCACGTATCACAGCCCCGTGGGTGACTTTCCCTGAAACCAGCCTCCCCAAGCTAGCACAAGCATTGATCACACTGGCCAACATAAAATGATTTGGACGTTCCGTCATGTAACCACTGAACTCTCTAAAAACTTCAAGTGCTTCATATCCTTTTCCATTCTGTGCACAGCCAGCAATCATCGCGGTCCAAGAAACAACATTCCTACAACCCATCGAATTAAAAACCATCCTAGCTCCATCGACATCATTGCATTTCCCATACATATCAACCAACGAAGAACACACCACAAGGTTGCCTTGAAGCCCCAGAATCTGAACATGGGCATGGACCATCTTGCCAGTTTTGAGATCAGCAAGAATTGAACACGAATTGATCACTGTCGCAATGGTGAAGCCATTGGGACTAACCTCACTCTCGGGCATCTTTGTATAGAGCCAGAGAGCAAATTGGGGTCGGCCCATGTTGACATAACCTGAAATGAGCGAGGTCCATGAGACCACATTTGGTTCAGGCATTTCATCGAACATTTGGTGTGCATACTCCATCCTTCGGGATCTCACGTAAGAGTTAAGCAGATGATTAGTGGTGATGGTATCATTTAAAAGGCCAAATTTGAGCAGATTTGCGTGTCTTGAGATTGCAGAAATGAAATGCTTACAGCTTTTAAGATGTTGAATGATTTGAACTGCTGTTGCTTGATGATAACATGACATCTATTTATTGGTGCCTCCTGCAATGCCGTCCCACTTCCATACCTTTCTACTACAGATACTTGCTGGAGTTCTAACTCGTGGCTTTTATATACATGTATTTTTTATTGGTATGCGATGAAGGAATTTGAATAGACACCCTCCAAGTATTAGAAAATTAGTCATAATGAAACATAATGTATTATGCATGCTCACATATATATTTTATTTGAAACAAACTCCATCTCACCCATGTTGATTATAATTTCAACATATATTACCTCCCCATATTTTTAATCATCTATATGCTTTTGTGTATTTAAGTAGACTTGTTCAAAAGGATAAAAACACAAAAATTTTTTTGATAAAAAGGCAAACAGAAAAAAATATTAAAATTAAAATAAATATTATTACAATTGAAAAACAAACATAAGGACTTTAACAAAAAAATCTAAGGGAAAAAATAAAAAATCAAAATAAAAGGTACCAATTCAAAAACATTGTCATTCAAATAAGGTTGTTGCTGATGCAATACAAAGGGCACATCCCAGATTATGCTCGAGTAAAATGGAGAATATGATCTCTTGTTCTCTAGGTGGGGATCTTTAAGGCCAACGGATCGACAACTTCCAAGTTAGATTCGTTGGTCCTCTCGTCTATGCATGGTCCTGTGCTAGATGCCCTCCATCGTCTTGGTAATGAGGAAGGGGAGAAAAGGTCATCTGCAGATAGGGCTTGTTTTCAGTCCTTGGTTTTGCTTTGTTTTGGTCTTTGTGATAGGGCTTTGTTTTCAGCCCTTTGTTTTGTTTTGTTTTGGGCTCCTGATGTTTAGGCCCCTTTGTTTAGTTTGTTTGGGCTCCTGTATTTTAGGCCCATAGCTTCCCTTTTCCTTTTTCTTTCGGTGCCCCAGTTTAGCCTGGTAGTGGGCCGCTGATGTCTTCTTTTCTTTTAGGGTTTTCTTTTGAGCCCTTTAGCTCTCTTGCAGGCCTTAGGCCCTCGGGCCAGCCTGTTTCTTGTTTTTTCCTGCTCCCTTGCCCGAGCCTTGTGGCCGGAGCTAGCAGGCCCCATGTTTGTTTCCTTCTCATTCTTTTAATCCACTTTTGAATTTATTCAAAAAAAATAATTCAAAAACATTGCATGCAAAAATTAGAATTGTAGGACTAAATTGAAAACAAATAAAAATCAAACAATAGAGAAAAATAGCAAAATCAAAAAATTAAAACTAAGAGGATAGATCAAGAAACACCAACAAAAAATAAGAATGACTTTAGAAGGACAAAAACAATTAAAGGAATGAAAATACAATTAAAAGTATATTGACCAAAATGAAAAACAAAACATATATAAAATTGCAATTGAATGACAAAATTGAAAAACAACATAACTTCCATAAAAAGAATTCGGATGAAATAAGAATTCAGATGAAATAAGAATTCAAAGAATAAAGACTAAAATTAACCAAAAAAAAAAGGACAATTGTTTATTTCAAATGTTATAAGAGAAAAAAGAAAGAAACAATTCACCACTAGCAACAATCCGACAACCTTAAAATTACACGCGTCATACCATGTAAAAAATGTCATAATGAAACATCTATTAAGACAATGGATAACCAAATTTGGTCGTCGTGCGACATCACATGCGCTATCTATATGGTGCAAACGCCTCCTATATGTTGGTGTGTCTGGAACACGTGTCAACAACATTTTTTTTATAAAAAAAACACATTAAAATGCCAACCCCCAAGTCTCTCTTAATTAAACAAAAAAACTCATATGAAAATACAAAAATACTATAAAAGGCAAGCTTTTTTGTGTCTTTTATACGGTTAAAATTGTCATTTACTATACATTAAATTTCAAAAATATGAAATACCCTCATTCAACAGCTCAATATTTTTCTGATCTTGAAGGCAAAAAAATATTTTAATCGTTAGAAAACTTGTGAAAAGTCAACAAAACCATGTGTCAATAATTTCAAATTTCGTTGATTATGTGTGCAAAAGAGTATTTTCACTGTGAAAAAAATTTGAAAAAGATTCATACACCCTCAAAAATCTTTTGAAAACAACCAAAACAGAGAAAAACCCCCTCAAATAAAAGCTTTAAATTTTATCAACTTAAAAATATAAAAATATTTACATTATAGAAACCCGTAATTTAGCTTTACTTTTAATGAAAAATCCCTATTTCAAGTCTTTAGAATCTAAAATAAGTTGTGCTGTAAGAAGAGATATTATTTATGGAGTGCATTGCTTGGGCCCGGTGTAGTAGACCTCCACGCACGAGGCATTAATATTCAACAAAGCACTCTCTTCATATGCACAAAAATGTATCTTTTTTTAATTAATCATTAAAATTCAACAAAGCACTCTCTTCATATGCACAAAAAGGTATCTTTTTTTAATTAATATTAGTGTTGTCAACTTATGAGTATCTTGATTAATTTTATAAATTTTAAAGTTAATAACTATGTAAATTTTCAGTGACTATTATATTAACAACTACATAGTTCAAATCTAAAACTACAATAAATCACAAAAAGAGCATCTTTATCTTTATGAGTAGTGGTTGAAAACAAACAAAAGTTAGAATGAATATATTCATCATAATTGTGTTGGAAATAAATATATCCATCATAATTGTGCTGGTGCATTGATTGAATTGGAGAAAATATAGAACATTAACATTTAAACAATTTAATATTACAAAGAGAAATTATAATAATTTAAAACAACAAAATTAGAATAAAGACCACACTAACATTAAAAAATATATTTTTTCAATTCCACACAAACATACATATAAGTGTGTGTGTGTGTGTGTGTGTGTGTGTGTGTGTGTGTGGTTTCGGGTCTCTCCCTTTTTTTCTTTACAACTCAAGCTTTTCTTTATTTTTTGGGTTTTCTCAAGCATTAAAAAATGCTTTATATTTGGTTTAATTTTGATTTTCATAAAAACAGTTGTTATATGTGATGGAAAAAAATTAAATCATGTAGATATGGTAAATTGTTTTTATTATTTTTTATCCTTATTTTTACTACTTCAACGTGCAACAATTATAATATTTTAGAGTATTTTGAGACATTAAAGACTCCCAAAAAAATGAAAGAGATTTAGATGACTTACTTGCCAAATTGGTTGAACCAAAGAAAATCTTAGTATTGTTTGAAAACTAATTTGTTGGTTACTCAAAGAAAACCTAATGTCAAAAAAGGCTAGTGTTGTCCCAATTAGTACGTACTTGTCGTCCATTTTAGGTCAAATGATAAATAACTAAAAATATTTATGAATCACCTAAAAATCCAAGTTATGTAATAAAGGAACAATCAAGGCTTTCAATTAATCTTAATAGGCTTGTTTGTCTATTTATTATCAAAAGGTATTTTATCATTTCCATAACATTGATATAATTATCACTTGATTATGTTTATTTGCCCCCAAACTAAATAGAATAATATTTGTATTCCCTTCTAGGGTCTACTATATTGCCTTCGATTGTTCAACCTTTTAAGGATGATCACAAGGTATTAATGTTTTTAGAAAAATAAAGATTTGATCTCTTATTCAGGAAAGTTTGAAAGTGGTGAAGGAACTTGATAATGTGATCTTTTTTTATGAGTTTCCAAAGCAAAAGGCTCGAGTAAAAAATCAAGATTGTGTATGAGAAAAGTTTGTCTCTTTTAAGCATTTATTTTTTCAACATGAATAATAACAAGTAACTTTGTTTGCAATGTTATAATTTTATGAAAAGTTCTTTTGCATTTTGAAAACGTCATTTATTGGTTCATTCATTTGCTTTATTGATTATAAATGATTTTTAAAGGCATGTAATGAAGTTATGGCTTCTAGCTATGAAAGAAAATAATTTGTAGACTTAAAAGAGTGTTTCAAGGTTTTAAAGACTGAGAATCACTTTCATTGTGTCTTCTTTTTCTTTCATCATGTTTATTTGATTTGTCATTTTAACTGATTTGGTGGGGCATCCCTATTTTATTTTGTCATTGAATTGGTTATTTTTGTTTTTCACCTAGGCATGCCCCTTAACATTTGGATCTTTTTGACTTTTTCATGACATCTTCTCATTCTTTGATCTTTGAATTTTGTTTTTCCTTTTTAGTGTGGGGTGTGATCTTGGTTAGAATCAACCTTTGACTTCAACATTTCTATTTGCACCTAGTATGGTGGAGTGTAATTCTAATTTGGGTTCATACAAAGAAATTTTTTGACACGTCAATATCTTTGTCGCACTAGCTTGCAAGCCATCCAGTTATGTCATGCAGACTGACATGTTCTAGCCCTGCCACATCATCCATTACTAACACGTCAATATATGTCATTTCATCAACATTAAATTCCAACATATTCCCAGTCAATCTAGTTATTAAATCACTTTACCTTTTGATTTGTTGAATTTTACTTTTTCAGGTTTGGCATTTGTCATTTAAGGTTGCAATTAAATTTACTTTTATGCCTAATAAAGATTATCACTTTGTATTCCATGTCTATTATTCTCACTTATCCATCTCTTTCTTCATTTATATTAAGCAATAGTTCTCTTTAGTAATTACAAAGCTTGCCAAAATTAGTGGGAAGTCATGACATTGCATTTAATTAATTATGTGCAAGTAGAAGGTCTAGCATTATATGCTTATAATTTTCTTAGTGTACTTTATTTTTAATTGATTTTCACATTAAAAAAACAAGGTTAGCTTTATTTTTATATTGTCATTTCACTTGCAAGAACCATTTGTGATCTTAATTCCATCCATATATTAGTATTGCATGCATTTGTTTCATGGTCATTTAGTATCTAACTTTAAGTCTATAGTTACAATTGACATGTACATTAATGATACACTTAGAGACTTACAACTTGTGAAAACTAACTAACTAACATGTTTTAAGAAGTTTAACCTCAAAAGAGTTCTTGAATAAGGAACCAAATACCAATAAAAATCATAGGAATAACCATTGCGATACGATTCAAACATGATCAATTTCAGATTTTGATGTTAAGATTCATATTGTCTAGTTATATTCTATTGAGCATATCTTCGTATATAACCATTGGATTTTGCTAAAACTTTACTAAACGCTTTCAGAGCAATGGTTCTATATGGGTATGAAATTTCATATCAATAAGAGTTTAGGGAGGCTTTGCGATATAAATCATAACAGGCCTTACAAGTTTTGTTATTAAATTCCTTTTGGGCAATAAAGAAAGTTTATTTATAGTGTATTTTGGGTCTTATTTGGTTCATATTATTGAATATGAGTTTAGGTCATATGGGGTCTAAAATCAATTTTGGTTAATTAAGATGTTGAGATCAAATCAAATTTTTTAGTTTATTTGGAACTTACGGTGACAAATCTGATACTAGCATATCTAGGATATTAATTTCAGATTTTTATTATTTTATTATTACTTTTTGGATTATTATTATATATTAGGGTCAATCTTGTAAGTGCACTTAAATCAGCCCGCATATAGGGATCCATTAGAGTTGTTTGAAACATTATGTAAGTTAATTGTATGTTGCAAATCTAGTAGTCATGGATCAATGAAATAAACTTGTGTTTTGCATGATGCAATATGTTTTCTTTGCTGGGACATCAAATATGACTTATCAAGGTAAAACTACAAGAGAAGTACATAACTTAGTTTTATGGAGCAAACTTTTTGACCATTAGAACAATTTAGGAGAACAGAAAAAGTATATCAATGAGTATATAACATGGTTTAACAATTACATGATGAGATGTGCTTTAAGAAAATAAAGTCATGATTTTGCGTAGATTTTATAAGGAGTTTTACTTGATGAAATGTGTCATAAGGAAAGTAAAATCATGACTTTTGCGAGATTTTATAAAGGTTTGAATGATAATTATAGAAAAGAGGTCAGACTCATGGGATTTCACTCTTGATTAAACCTATATTGTAGTACAAGATTATAAGTTGTTTCTTAAGAGTCAATTGACAACATTAAAACCCATTTAGACCCTTTTTAGGTCTCAATTTGGAGATAATGATTTTTTATTAAGTGTTACACCTTGTAAACCTTGTCCTAGTAATGCCTAGGTTTATAAAAAAAGACAAGGGCAAACAAGTTATTAATGAAATGTCTAGGTTGAGTTTAGAGGTCTGGCATGCTAAATATCAAGGTTTCAGTCAAATGTTACTCAATTGCACCTTTAAACCCTTAGTCATTTAAAAATAAGGATATATGTGAAACAAAACTATTATGTTCAAGTGTATAAATCTAATCTTAAGGACTTTAATGATCTAGATGAAGATGTGCAAGAAAAAAAAAATTAACATTATAAGTCCAAATAATTTTGAAAATAAAGTTAATAAAGAAAGTAAGAAGTATGCTTTAATGGTAGAGGAATAAGTTTTTGAAAAACTATTTAGTGGAATTGTCTGGAGATGTAAATATGGTTTTTAAATGACCTTATGATATTATTCATCTTAAACTACTTGATTCTCTATCCACCATGCTTGACGTTCAATGCGTAAAAGGTTTAGAACAACATGTTCCTCACACTTTCATGTTTGATATCTAACAAGTCATTGGTTTATAGCAACATGTTGAGCTTCATAATCTCTTACCCATGACATGTGATGAGGAAGATAAAGATAAATCTAATTTATTAAGTTCTATTCCAACTATCATTATTAAAGCTTTAAATAGTGTTTGTTTCACTCCACATCCTGAGAATCATATAATATTCATAGTTACAAACCTATAAAGCTTGTAGATCTTCTTTCTATGTCTCCTCACTTTAAGATGTCTAATTCAGTTGAGTCTTTTGCATGTAGAGTTCATAATTTATGTGTCGAAATCATAAAAATATTCAAGCAAATAATGAACAATACAAAATTTGAGGTAATTTATACAAGTATCATAATGCACTTAATGTTAAAAATTATTTCACAATACAGATTAGACATGAACAATGACCTTTAGAAACCTGTCATAAATTGCAAGTGGATAGTGCTAGACCATTCATATTACTGCAAATGATTAAATGGAATAATTATATCATTAAATTGTCACTAAATTTTAATATTATCTCTCTTTTTTTTCATGAAAGACCTCAATATACCTAAACACAACAATTTATCCTTGATGCTCCTTTTCATACCCCATTATCCTTATCTTCAACACTAAAGAAATGTATTGTTACTTGAATACAAGTTATTTTTACCAAGAATGGTGAACTTCAACAAATCCTAGTATATAAGCTAAACAACTGAATTCATCTATACTTGAATTATCAAAGAAACATAACATCAATTTAATCATGATCTATGAGAACATTATCAGAGTCACCTTGATCTATACTTGATGAAGTCGGGTTCTTTCAATCCCTAGAGAGTTGATGGGTACATCAAGCACAAGACATGAATTAGACATTTGTATGATCTATGATAACAAAACATAACCTTTATGTTATTAGACTGGAAGATTTGTTTCATCTAAGCCCAAATTATTACATTTTATTTATCTTTATTATTAAATTTCAATTTATATTATTTTGTTATACTTTTATTAATTAATGAATTTTAAGCTAAATTTTTTTATGATTAGGGTTTTTTATTTACATATAATTTTCTTCGACATTACAGTGACTTTTCATGAATTAATTATTTTCTTTTCTAGCTTTTCCTTTTTTCTTTCCTTTTAATTATTAGCTTCTTTCTCTAAGAGCTTCGTTATTTCTTGCTTTAATTTTTATTGTTCATTGTTCTGCATCAAATAGGAAAAAAATACTTCAGTTAAATGGGAAAAAGTTATGCCACCATCGATGAAATGACGTGACTTAAGGCAGTTCCAAGTTAAACAATCTAAATATTCGATAACCAACACATCCATCACATAAAATAATGGAAACTCAGAAGTTGAACTTACAGATGATATAAAAAAAGCATAATGTGCAGCAAATGTTCACATTCAAAGACAACCATCACCTGATAGTTTCTAGATCTGGCATACAAAATGTTTGGAAATAGTAGTAACTAAAATACTTTTTTCTCCCTTCCATTTGAAAAGCAAAGCACAATTAACAAACAACCAAGTCATGCGGTGGACTCAACGTAACAGGGTAAAGCCACAGGATGGTCCCATTGGCGCAGTGTACCTCATTAGGGAAACAGTTACAATTCTCCAACATGGGTTCAAAATCTATAGAAGTTGTTCATACCTGGGCTTTGGAGGCAAAATATACAAGTGTTCCAGCTTCTGCTTCCAATCAACCACCGAAGAGGCACTCATTAATTGCATTTATACACACCCATGCTACTTCAACCTTGTACAGTTGCTCTTTGGTGTGATTTGCAGCAACAATAGTCACCACTTCATTATTAATGAATAATCAAGCATGCTGCTTTATGCCAAGTATCTGAACAAGTTGGGGTTTTCTTTGTCCCTTTCAAGATAGTCTCGAGTAATCAGATCTTCAATCCGTTTTTTAATTGCCTTGAAATCAGGCTGCAGATCCACATTTCAATTAAACCATTAAGTTCAAATAGAGAAATAAAAAGGAAATCAGATCATGAAGAGTAAACAAAATGTCAAAAAAACCTTGAACATGCGGCCCAACTGCTCAACACACTCCATAACCAACTGCTGGTGACCCAAAACTTTGCGACTCTTCATGATGCGCACAATTGAGGCATCAATAGCATACCTTCTATCCTTGTCAACATCTTCAATTACTTTCTTCTTTTCATCTACTGGAGGCAGAGGAATCTGCAAGTTGAGCAGAGAAGGTTCATTAGCATTCACATAAAACAGAATAGGAACAGGACATTGTGGAAGGTCTCAGCACCTTGATCCTCCTCATTTTGTCAGTAAATTTGGAGTTGAATTCAAAGTGATCAGTAGGAGATATTATTTTTGTATTTGGCTCTTTGTTTAGAATCTTATACTTCGCACATGACAACGAGTGGAGGAGTCTGACAACATCATCATCGGTCAAGTTCAATTGAGTCATGATCTCTGAATAACTCAATCTATCCGAGGAGTTGAAAAGTAACAGTGCAGACGCCTATTTAAAAAAAATATTATCAGAAATAAAGAAACTTATGGAGAACCTGCACTTCTACCCTGCAATCAGAATAAATAATAAATAAATATGGAGCTAAATACATTAACATAATACCTGATAGGTTGTCACAATCAACTCCATGGTTTTTTGTTCAAATTTTCCAATAAGATTACAAGTACCCAAGGAATATATCCAGGTAAGTTTCCTGTGCTTCGTTTTTATTTGATAAAATTCCCTAAAAACTTCAACACACTTGACCTAAAGCAGCAGCAACAGATAAAGGTGTGTATTAGTGACTTAGCCAAGATGCTAACCTTGGAAAACCACATATCAACCAAAATGCATTTAACAGTTAAGCCAAGGCATAAATTAATGAGCATACCATCTCTGCTGGAAGGTTCAAATCAAAAGACTTGTAACTAGGCCAGAAGCCAGTTGTCAAAACAGTAACTGTTAAGTCAATCCCAGGATTTGCATTTGGGTTATTGCTTAGATACTCCTCAAAACTGGTTTGGTTTTCGCGTGCTAATGTCAAATCTGTAACCTAGAAAATAAAATCCAGTTTCAAAAAAGAATAACACTTTGCATCACAATCTTACATGCAGCAATACAAACTTCCAACTAGAAGAGATGATTCAAGGCAACTGACCATCCCCTCCATCTTTGAGGTGAACTGCCCACCGCATTGCTGTTTCAGCTTTGTCAAAATGCTTCTCTCGTGGTCGTCATTTGCACTCTTATCAAAAAGAAGCCGCCGAGCAAGCTTTTTCCTGCCAGAAACCATGCAGCAAAAATAATCCTGTAAAAAACTTCACAATATAATATTCGATTAAAGAAGCTATACATCAGAAGATGACATTACTCACCTATAAAATTCAGCAAACAGGTCTTTGTCGCTAATATAAGCAAGCAGCTTGACCACCTATGAATCAAGTAAATTCAATTATGAAGTTACATAATAGCATGAGCAACAGAACCAGGCAATAAAAGCACAACAGACCTTCTCCAGTGTTTCCTCAATGGCCTCATCACTCAGTTTCTCACTCCCACCTTTCTTAAGAATGTTATCGCAAAAGGTTGCTAGTAATTCTGCACTTGAACTTCCAGCAACACCCTTGTTGCAAAAAACCTCAAAAGCTTCCTTGAGGGCCTAAAGAAGGACAAGATTCAGACAAAACAGACCAAGAAGGATATGTTTGACCTTAGAATGTCCAAAATAAATATTCAGCACAAACCTTGTGGAAGAGAGTGTGGTTCTGGAAACAATCATTGACATATGCCAGATATTTGTCATGCAGCTCAATTACCTTCCTGACAAAAACCTGAAGGCCAATAAAATCAGCTTCAATCCATTTCAATATTGCAGTCAATGTTTTGATTTAGAATTGGAGAAATCACCTGTTCTTGCAAACCAACCACATCCTTTTTATCTGCCTGTTCAAAAAAATAGCAGAAAGTTGGCATGAGAATTACATGAAAAAAAATAAAAAGATGAGCATTCACAAAATACTATGCATGTTTGTGAGAGAGTAACGTGGCATGCAACCACTTTTGTAATCATCTCGCTGATATCCCAAATTTGTGTTCTGCTGTTTGAAAATGATCCGATAGTCTCTACTTACCAAAACAGACCTGAACCACATGCTTGACTGATTTCTTAGCCTAAAATAAACTCGCAAAGACCCTTTACCTCCCAAGTAGTAGAAACTAACTATTAGCTGCATTAATCAACACCTGCTGTCTCGGAGACAAGTTGGGCAAATTCAGGATATCTCTAAGTCAAGAATAAAATTTGTGTTGTTTTCAAGATAGACCACGGACGATCCATTACCTTTACGCAGGTTCAGAAACCATGATGCCAGGTTTTTAGCCTCAATGAATTCATCTATGGTGCACAATAGAGCAGTTATCCACAAAATTGCTGTGTCAAAGCAGTTAGGTGAAAGGCAGTTGATGCAAGGTCTCCATGTTTATTAAGGGTACGAAGGGATAGAAAGTGGCCTCAAACACTTGTGTCCCCAAAAAAACCCACAAAATAAACTGAGGGTCCCAACAACAACAGCTTCAATCAATCTACGATAACCTTTTCTTCAAGACTATTCAGCAGTGTTCAATGGAGGAGATATCGACACTGGTCTGATAGATCAATCATTTCAGTTTTGATGGCCTGTCTTCCTACTTTCTGGCATATTGTAAGGACGAGAACCAGCAATGATCCAAGATTACCACACACTCATTCAAGGATAATATGAAAGAGTTATCAGATACCCAACAAGTATCCAAGGAACTGTGACTAGGGTATGTAATTAAAGATGCTGAGCAGAAGAAACTTTAGATCCTTAAGCTTGCCAAGGTTATTTGGCTAGTTGGTCTTTTTTTTATAGAATAATATCATTGCTATGATAGCGAGCAAAATATTTTAAAATTGACAATGTTGCTAATTCTTAGCTAACTACAATGGTGCATATACAAGCACCAGTTTGTCTTGGAGGCTGATGAGTAGCCAGCGGGAAGCAGGGTTTGATGATGTGATAGAATTGGATTCTGGTATTAAACAAGACTTTCACCAATTTTTGGATCTTGATTTTGCTTTTCTTCATGCATGCAAAAGTGAAGTGGTATACATGCATTAGATAAGCCAGGACAGCTGATTTTCAAATTCAATTTAAAAGCAAAGTAAATAAAAAAAACAGGTAGCTAATTATTGACAACCGCATTAGGCATAACCAGCACATATTGTGTGTCTTACTATCCTCATCATAACTATTATTATAGATAAAACTACTCACCAATTGAAATCTAAATGTTCACCTAAAATCACCTGACTATTAGTAACAGATTTATGTAAGCTGCTCAAAGATTATTTAAAGAGCATAGCAAACTGCACGGATATGGTGAACCAAGAGAAAGTGGATTTTTGCCTTTACTTTTTTTTGGGTGGGAGGGGCAATAAAATACAAATAAGAGGAGAAAAGAATTTCACCAGAAGCTACATTAAGTAATTTGCAAGTGTAGGAATAGTCATTAAAAGACCTACCTTCTTATTGCTTGCTGCATCTTCAGCCTGTTTGACCAAAGCTGTACCTTCAGCAGTGACATGCTGCATTATGAAATGAAAACCATCTTAGATCAGAGCAAAAAAGACAGGGAGGAAACAGAAAAGAAAGGATCAACAAATGCTTATTTCAGATTGCCCAAGGTAAGGAAATATTAATGCAAGCCTACCAACCTGCTTAAATATACCAGAAACAGGATCTAAGCCTCGAGGTATTTTAGAAAAGAGCCTGAACATTCTTGATAAATCCTCCACCTAAAACAGCATGAAGCAAAGAAAGAAAGCAGCAACTTTTGATTAATTTGGAATTGCTCTAAGGAGAAAAGAAGTTAAACAAATGTATTGTGAATACCTTGTCATCTCTAAGCAATGCATGGCATCCAGAGTGCTCTTTTTCAAGCAGTTGGGTGGCATATACAGACAACAACTCATGTTGAACTTTCTGCAGAGAAGAACATACATCTTTTAATACAGCAATAAGATTTCAAAAAGAAAAAACACAAGAGGACACTTTCAGTTGGGCCTAAATCCATGCAACGCACTGCTTGCACCCTGAACTGAAATCCCATTTTACAAGGTTTTCTAGTATTTTGTGTGACAATACCATCCACTAATAAGCAACTAACTACCCAAAAACATAAATTTACAACATGCAATCAACTACAAACCTCCAGCAATTTTGGCTCACTACTGGAATGCAAGTAATGAGAAACCCTATCTTTCTCCCGTTTTAGACACTCCTCAGCCTGGAATCGCCAACAAGATGCATAAGATACTATTTGCACAAAAAGACCATTTAAGGGGGGCAAAAGGTTTTTTGACTCATTAACAGAATACATATCCTGTTTACCTTTAGCATGTAATCTGGACAAGAATCATCTAGGATCCAGTTTGATGCCTTCCGAGAATAATAAGCAGCTGTATCTTTAAGCATCGCTGCTTCAAAATCATTTTCATAGTAATCCATCTGTCCCATTCCAATTTCAACAAATATATCTAAAACATTCTTCAATAAAGCTCGGTCAATCTGCTCTCCTTCACGCTCTTGATCAATCTGATTAGGGAAATCATGCTAACTAACTTGTCCATAGGTTAAAAAAAAAAGCAAACTATACATTTAGGAGAATCAGTACGACCCTACCAGAGAAATTACAGCATCTCTCACTTTCCCATTCAGTTCCTGGTACACCTGGAATCAAAAAACATGAGCCATAAAGTTACAATATGATTTATTTTTTTGAAAGGAAAACATCAAGTTAGTACACAGAATAATATGTAGTTTCAAATCAGACAATGGCTCAAAAATCTAAAGAAAGAAAAAAAAAATCCTTTGTCAACACAGAATACAGAAAGAACATTCAATAGCACATGAGTAGCACTCCTTCATGACATACCAGATCACGGAAGCAAGTAAGTCCAACTTCATTAAGCGGTGGAAGTGATCTCCGGGCAATGAAATAGCGGTCAAGGTAATGGAAAAAACGAGAAAGCCACCTAACCATGACTTTATGGTTTGCCCACCTTTTAACTAGCTCTCTTAACATAAACTCATCATGCTTCTCCCTTAACGATGGCAATACCTGAATCAGAAAACAGATAATTCATTAGCGAAAACACAGCAGATTATTACATCTTTGATATAAACAAAAGAGAAATAAGACCAATCCATTATACATCTACATGTACTGTGTTGATGTAAACAAAAACAATGGTGGTATCGGAGGTTGAAAAGGTCTTATCTTCTGGTAAAGGAAGGTTCCATCAACATTTTAGTAAATCATATGGAGGAATCTCACATTGAAACAGAGGGAAGAGCAAAAGAATAGAAGGGAGACATCATTATGGTGTTCAAAATGCACATAAGCTGTCTCACTCTCTCAACCTACCCAGCTACATCCCCTTTTGAAAAGGAAGGTTGTTTTGCTCAAGAGTATCAAGAGATGCCAATGCATGATATGTGTTTTTGAAAGAGGATAGAAAGTTCAGATGACCTTCTCAAAGTAAGGATATTGAATCAACCTGGCTCAGTTATGAATCAAATCCAAATGATTCCCATGAACACATGAGACCACAACCCAAACGCTCAACAAACCAGGGGGATTGAATTTAAGATGCCTGAATTGTCAGCCACTGCCTCACCAGCGTTTTTTCCAGCCCATGATCATGAAAAACGGCACAGTTTCAAGAAGCAGTAATGTTTTCTTAACCATGTCATTTGGCATGATAACGTAAAAGAAAGTTGATTCACCAAGATATAACAGCACCAGTGATAGAAGATGCTACTAATAACTGGCAGGCTACACTAGCATTTAAAATAGCAACTTCATATGCTATTGACATGAAAGGATATGTAGTTACTTAAAAACAGTTACTTAAAAACCAACAATCAAAAACCATAAATAGCAACTTCTCAGCCCCCAAGCCATATGGTATTGACATGAAAGCATATGTCAAGCATCCATTACAAGGACAAATTTGTCAAAGATGTAAAAACAAGACTTATAGTTTCTTGGTCAAGATGCAGACAACAGAAACAAGTTGGCATTTCTTCTTGGTGAGAATTAATTTTGATTCTAAGCATGAAGAACAAATTTATGAACAGACATAATTCTGCAATTTTGATTATATGCTCCTCACCGTTGATGTAATGTATTCTTCAAAAGACTCCCGGTATTTGTCATATAGCTGCTGGGAATAATCGTGAGGGGGCTTCTGTGTGCACATGTTGTAAATGGTTCTGCAAACAAAATGAACGAAATAGCAACATCATCAACAACAACAACTAAACAAGTAAAAAACACACGCTAATTCACACAGGTAAACAACAGCAAAAACAAAATGTGGCATCAAAGCGTTTACGTGTAAAGCATCATGTAGTCCTCGGAGCTGAACTGCGGCTCTGGCAACCCTTCTAGGATGTTCTTCAGCTTAGTAATTCCCTTCTGCATAAACTCCCATCCTTGTTCAAGATCAATAGTCTTCCGCTCATTCATCGCCATACTTCCAAAACCTCAATTGCAAAACCCGAATACCAATACCTGCAGAATAACAACAAACAAATCATATATCTCATTTCACATCCTAACACCTAACCACCATATATCTACGAAAAACAACGAAACATGAGCACTTAACAAGCAATTAAATTCACCCAAGCTTATAAGCAAATAGTTCATATCCAGCCACAACAAGCTGGTAATCAATCTCATCAGGAATGAAAATAAAAAACCTTAATTTTATTTTCAACAAACAAGAAATCCCACAAAAAAAATTCACAGCCCCTGAACCAAAATGTCAGTAGCTTTTAACCCAAAACCCTAATGCTCCAGAGCAACACCAAAGACAAACAAATTATAAAACTAAACCCCAGTTCGATTCACGACCAGAGAAACTACCCCAACACTAAAAGTCTTAATTTTTCACACATTTCAAGTGAATCCTAAGAATTCCAAAATCAGATCCTTGAAACATACACTATCAACAAAATTGATTGGAGAGAAAAAAAAGTGCAATCCACGTAACGTACAGTAACAATCAAAGAAAAGAGATCGAGAGAATTAATCCCAAATCGATCGATTGAAAGAGAAGAAAAGACCTGATTTTAATTTATTTTTTCAATTATTTGAACGAAGCCCTAGAAAAAAAAGAAAATTGTGGACAGAAGAGGAAGAGGGAGAGGTCGGATTCCGACAGGGCATTGATTTAAGGAAAGGTTGGTGAGAGAGAGATATTATGTGTTGTGTGTGTGTGTGTGGTGGCTGTTTTGTTTCTTTCAGTTCTTGGATCCTCCATTTTTCCTCTCTAATAATTCACTTGGACCTCCATGTTTGGCGAGATAATTAAATAACGAGTTATACCGGGAGAAATATTGTAACAGTATATATATATATGGATTATTGTGGATTCCAATTGTATAATTATTGTTTTGCCATTAGTATGTTAAAAATTAAGTTTTGGTGTTAGGGGCTTTTTTCACCGATTAATGCACAATGAAAACTATTATATACCATCAAAAACGATAAAATCAAAAAGTTAGCTTTGGGGTAGATTCGTATTGTACATGTATTTTATGTTATTTTTTTAAGGAAAAGCTGCGGTGCATGTCTCGCAGATGTGCTAGCAGACATCTTTGACGGTGCATATGTTGGTGCTTCAAAATATTCATTTGTTATCTCACTGGATGTGTTTTCATGGCCTCTTACACATGGTGATATGTGAGTCATCCAATGATGGTGGAAGAGGTGCCGGTAGTCAGTTGATCCCGTTTTTCACATTTTCTCTCTCCTATAGGCAAAACTACATAGCAGTCCTCTGTATTTATCGTTTGTTCCTTTCAATCTCTGATCTTTTGATTTGTTTTTCCCTCCTGATTTCTTATTCTTTTAATTTCTAGTTTTGTTGAATTGCTTTAATTTTTTCAGTCCCGGAGTGTTGATTTATTGCAATTTTGTCCTTCAAATGAAACTGATCATATATGTTATTTTTCATTTTAACCTTTATTCTTTTTATTTTTGATTTGTTTTTAATTCCTTTAATTTTTTCGGTCCTAAGTTTGTTTCAATTTTGTCATTCAATTAAAATGGACCATATATTGTTTTATACATTTTGACCCTTTAATTTTTTCGGTCCTTCTAGAATAGCCGCTAGAAATTTATGTTAATAATCATTCTAAAATTGATATTTTTTTCTTTTTTTCTCTTTGTTCTTTCTTTTCCATTATTTTTATTTCTTCTTCAAATCAAATGATTTTTTTCCCTGATAATATTTATTTTAGTTTTGTCATTTGTTTTTGTTCTTATGTTAAGGTTTTTGATTTTTTTTGTTTTATTATTTGAGACAATTTTATAATTTTCATTGTTTATGCAATTATAGTAATAATTTCAATAATATTTTTTTTTTTTGCTTGGTCTTTTTGTAAAAGTTTTGTTTTTTTTTTCTTCTATACAATTTAATAATTTTCTTTGTTTAAACAGTTATGATAATTATAATTTTAGTTGTTATAATTATGATAATAATAGTTGCATTACTAATGATAATAACAATAATATTTCATTATAATAGTTATGGTGCTGAAATGAACAATAGCTCATAAAATAATATTAAAGATATTAATAATAGTTGCATTACTAATGATAATGATAATAACAATAATATTTCATTATAATAGTTATGGTGCTGAAATGAACAATAGCTCATAAAATAATATTAAAGATATTAATAATAACAAAAACTATTATCATAATTATCATAATAATATTAAATGCTAATAATATTAAAGATATTTCTTTTCGTTCCTCTTTTGTTAAATTTAGTTTTTTTAGTTTTTTTTAACCAAGGTTTTGGTTTGTTTCAATTTTATCCTTAATTGAAATTTATCATATATTGAAATTGATCATATATTGTGTTATTCATTTTGTCTCTTATTCTTTTAATTTCTTACTCCTTTAAATTTTTTAGCTCTTCTAGAATAATCGCTATTTTTTTTTATTGTATTTAAGTAACCATATTCAAAGTTTTGGTTTTTTTATCACTTTCTCTTTTGTTGTGGTTTTATTTTTTCATTTTGTATTAATCTGATTTTTTTTTTCATTCCTGTAATTTTTTTAGTGTTAAGGTTTTAATGTGTTTCAATTTTATCCATCATTATTTATTTTTTTCATTTCAGCCTATATTCTTCTTCTTTTTTGCTTCGATTCCCTTACGAAAATTTTGTCCATCTAGCATAGTCCCTATTTTTTATTCGTATTTATGTATCTATGCTCTTAGTTTTAGTTTGTAATTTCTATCATTTTCTCTTTTATTGGAGTTTTATTTTTATTCAATTTAGTCCTTAAATTTTAATTTATGTTGATAATTATTTTAAAATTGATATTTCTTTTTTTTAACAATAATTTATTAAAAACACAACATCAAATGATAAATTACTTAGGTGATTATTCTTATTGTTATTATTATGTTCAAAGATAAACAATGAAAATAATTTTTTGACAAAAGAAAACAATGAAAATAATTGTTGAACAAAAGCAAAAGTATTATATATTTATTTTGGATTTCAGTTCTTTTTTATGTTAATTTTTGGTTTAGTTTCAATACTAAAAAAAAAATTATCCTTCTAAGATGGTCTTTATTTTTTCTCCTTATTTATGTATTCATGCTTTTAGTTTTAGTTTTTTATTTTTATAATTTGTTCTCTTAAGGCTTTGTTTTTATTTAGTTTAATTTTGAAATTTTAATTTATGTTGGTGATCATTTTAGAATTGATGTTTCTTTTTTTCCTTTTGTTGTAAAATTGATGGTCCTTATATTTTTCGTTATTTATGTATTCATGCATTTTGTTTTGTTTTATTTTTTTCATTCTTCAAGACAATTTAATAATGATATCATAATTATAATAATACAAATTTTGCTTTTGCCCTTTAATTTTGTCCTATAATTATTTTCATTTATTCTTCCAATCAAATAATATTTTTTTATGTTGCTGATAATTTTTTTTTCAGTTTTGTCTTCAATCATAATAATAACAAGAGTAAAAAATTTTGGATTTAGAAATTGATAGCAAACAATCAGTTCGCTACATAAAGAACATAAGTCATATTTAGTTGATTTTATTATTTGCAGTTTTATTATCTACCAATTAAATATTTAGTCAAATAGTTAAAGCAGACCTAATAATCAATTATTTTACTATAGAAAATAAATAACTCATCTTTAATGAATTTTATTAATTATCTGCTCATAAATCTATTAGTGCAATTGTTTTTAATTTTTAATTTTATTTTTTTAAAATTTTATTACTTGACATTATTATTAAACATAAAAAAATATCTTATAAATAATTTTTTTTAACATTATTTAACAAAAATTATATTGAGGCTAATTACTAGTGCCATTTTTTTCACATTTGAAAAACATTTGCTCGATGCGTTGAGCAAATAGCTCATTATTTCCAAACAAAAGTGTGGTGGTCTCATTTTACTTCAAATTTAATTTATTGATACTTAAAGGTTTTTAAGAAAAAATTGTCAAATTTAACGATAAAAACATTAAATATAGATAAATTAAGAAAATATCTTATTGATAATTTTAAATAAAAAATATCAAGTTTTTTTTAAAAAAAAATAAAAAGATATTTTAAAAACTTAAAGGGTAAGATATGAAAATTAAAGATGAGAGGAAAAAATCATCACCTAGGAGAGGAGTGTCGCTAGATGAATTATACGCAATCTCACACATAAGTTAGTTTAACAAAAAATTTGATTTTAAAAAATAATTTATTCATCTCATCTTATTTTTATTTGTTAAAGATTGCAAAAGTGCTTTATAAAGTTGAAAGAAGAAAAACATTTTAAGAAATATGTTAAGTTTTTCCTTTGATTAAAAACCACTTTTCATTGATCAACTTTTTAAAAGTTAAATAGACATGAAAGAAAATTTGGAAAGTGATTTACAAAAAATAATTTACATGAAACAAATACCATATTGGTAAGTATTAAATTTGATATGAGAAAAGGTTTGAGTCATAGATTAGTTAGATTAATTCATATCAATTAAACAATAAAAAAATGTTAAAAATATTGTTTTAGGATGAGGACAATAATCAATTAAACACAATAACCAATAAATATAATTAAAGTGATAAAAATAAATAAGCAATTAAGAGAAAATTACAAACTTGATTTTAACGTGATTCAACAAACTTATATCTATACCTTAAACAACAAATTGGTCTTCAATATTGTATTATTTTACTAGTCCAAGTTTAAGATTACAATTGTCAACTAATGAATTCACACCAAAAAAATTTAACTTGAAGATACATCTTCTTCAAGATTTTTTCTTGGTGGAATTATCTCACAAATACCAAAAGTTTATACCTAACTAATAAAAGTTGACAAGTTTGCTTTTGTTATCACAAACAATTTTCTTGATAGACTGGATAATACACTTAAATGATTTGAAATAGTTTAAGTATGGTGAAAATGAGAATAATCATTATTATTACTATTTAAACAATAGAAATTATTAAACTATCTAGAATAATAATAAATAATACTGTAATAGAAGATTAAGCAAGAAAACAGTTAAAAAAAAGTATTATTATTATTATTATTATTATTATTATTATTATTATAATATAAACAATGAAAATCATAAAATATCTAGAAGAATAAAACAAAAAACAAAAAAACTTTAACTAAGAGTAAATAAAAACAATCAAAATAAATGCAGCCAGAACCATAATCTGTTCAACGCAAAAAAAAGAGTATGAAAGCGCGAGTAATAATAAAATATATGAATTTGGGCACAATGATGCTATAAATTTGGGCACAATAATAATCTGTGCAAATATTATGTGAAGCGCGAGTTTCCAATAAAATATATGAATTTTAAGTTGATATGAATTTCCTTATTTATAGGTTTCAACGAAATCGTCAGTATAAAGCTATCATTACTATTAAAAATCCAAGAATATTTCGATATCTAAATCATTGAACTCATTGTATTATGAGTAACTCATTTTATAATTTAATTTAATTTAATTACAATAATAAATATAAATTGTGTAAACACCTGCAATAACCAAATACCAAAAATAAGTTGTTTATTTTCTACCTATATAAAAAAACATAATCAAAAATTCATTGGGACAATACTATTATTATCATGACTATAATAGTTAAAATTATCATCACCGTTACTACAAAAATAATAAAAATTATTAAATTGTCTCGACAAACTAAAAAATGCAAAACACTTTAATAAAAGAGCAACCAAGAAAACAATTAAAAACAAAATCACTCAACTTATCATTATTATTATTGTGTAAACAATGAAAACCATAAAATTATTTGGAAGAATAAAAAAAAAGAGCTAAAAAAATAAAATTAACACCTACATAAATATTATGAGCAAAAAACAATTATCTAATCCAAAGAAGAAATAAAATTAACAAAAAAATACTAGAGAAAAAGCACTAAGGGAAATATCAATTTTAAAATGATCACCAACATAAATTAAAAATTCAAGACTAAATTGAATAAAAAAACACTTAGATAAAAGAAAATTGAATAAAAACAAAACCCTAAGACAAAAGAAAACGATAAAAATCAAAAACCAAAACAAAAATCACAATCAGATAATGCCAATCAGTCCCATAAAAATTCTAAAATACCCTTGAGTCCAAGAGTTAAATTTTATGCAATGAAGGGTAAAATGTTAACGATACTACTACATTTCACAGTAATTTGTGTCTATTGCTCAGGGTTGTTAATACTGTTCCGTTTCGTGCCATTAAAAAAAACCGGGATGAAACGACAGCGTTTTCGTCTCGGTTTTAATTCCGGCCCATTCTGGAAATACCTGCTAAATACCGGCCGGAACGCCTCGGTACCATTCCGGTGTGTTGTTTTGGCCTCAAAATCAAAACGACGCCGTGGTTTTCGTCTCGCATTGCTTAACACACACACACACCCGACACCCCAATTTAATTTTCCATTAGCTCAAATCTAAAATTCTCAATCCCTAATCCAGTAATCCCTCAACGCAAATCTCAATCCCTAATCCCTGGTGGACTCCACTTCTTCCTCTTCTCCCTCTTTTATATACTCGAAGGAACCCTTTCTTTCCTCTCACCAAAAAACCTTTTCCAATCCTAAAATTTTCTGCAACTCCATCACTACCAATGTAGCTCTCTCTATTATTTTTGTTTTGTTCTTGACAAACAGAAAAAAAACCATTTTTTTAAAGTTAAAGAAATGATCCAGCGTTGAAAGGTAAACTGTCTTTTGTCTCTATTTTCTTTAGCTCTGTAGCTCTCTGTTTTTGCTGTTTTTGTTATCAAGAAATCATCAGCTAAGTGTGTTGCTTTGCTTTGATATTGATGTGATGTTGATGGTTGTGGTTTATTGCTTATTTGTTCTCTGTGATCTTGGGCTATTTTTTTTTCTTTTTTGAGTTTCGATCATACTTTACTTATATTCAAACTTTAAATGTATGAGTATAGAAAGGGTAATTAGTGATTTGCTTAATGGACATATTGATTGTAAAAGGAAAAGAACTAAAGTAGAATGAGTTTTGATCTCTTGGGCTATCATTTTTTTTTGAATTTCGACCATCCTTATTATGATCATACTTGAATTGTTGGATGATAGGTGGGTTCTTGAGTAAAATTACATGGCTGATTGAAAAAACTAGCAGATCATACTTCAAACTAGCACTTATTTATAGTCGTTCATAAGATTATGAGTTTATGATTGATTTTTATATGCAAAAATCCATGTGATGTAAGAGTAGCTATGATTCTATGGTATTTGATGCTTTATCATGGCCATGCACTCCACTATACTATCTAGTATTCTTGCTTTTCCTAGTATCTATTGATTTGCTTGTGTAAAAGTGTATAATTCTCCATAACCGGGTGAAAAATCATATTGTTGCAACCCGTGTGGATAGCCATGCAATATATTGAAACAAGTTTTGGTGTTTTGTTTACAGTTATTAAGTGCTTTGGAATATTGTTATTTTAGTGTCTCATAAATATAAAAATATTAGAAATTTTACGATTTGCTGGAAGGTGATTCTTGTGATGCTTAATAGAATGACATGTTAAACAACTAAAACTAAAAGAGAACAGACTTGCGCATATTGCATTGTTTACATTACGTTAAGAGATTTAGAGCAGTAGTTTACTTTAGCACATAATATGGGAAATTATATGAATTGCTGGATGATAGGTGGGTTCCTGAGTTTTTCACTTTTAGCACTTTTGCTAGATGATAGATTATTTAGGAGGGATCCAATATTTATTTTTTGTCTTCAAATTAAATTACATGGCTGAAAACTCATCTAGTGGTGGGACTTCCATAGCTTCAGCTTCAGCAAGATCAGATGATCCAACATGGACTAATGAACAGGTGGTTGTTGGTGTAAAGAACACAAGTATATGTGTTCATTGTAACAAACAAATCAATGGTGGTGTTATTAATCGTTTGAAGTATCACCTTGCTGGTATTAAAGGCCAAGTTGAACCTTGTAAAAGGATCCCTCCAGATGTTAAATGGCAAATGAATCAATTGATAGAGGACTTGACAATGGAGAAAGAGAAAAGAAAGAGACTTAGAACTGATATTGGAAATTCTCAATCAGTTTCCAATGATGACGTTGAGGGTGATGATGCATATCCTCATTTAGGTGATATGAGTTCACAAACAAATAGAATAGTGACAATGCAATGAATAAGTACAACTAGAAAAAAGATGACTTTATTTGCTCCACGAACTACCCAACAACCTAGTATTAGAAGTGCAATGGCTTCTAAAGAGAATGAACACAATGCAAGAAAAGTCATAGCAACATGGTGGTTTAATGCTAATGTACAGTTTAATGGTGCTAAATCATACTATTATGAGCCAATGATAGATGTCATAACATCAATGAGACTTGGTTTTGAAGGACCATCATATCATGATTTAAGGGGATCATTTTTTAAAGATGTAGTTCATGATGTTCATGAATATCTTTTAGAAATAAAGGCTGATTGAAAACTTTATGGATGCTCTATTATGGCACATGGATGGTCAAATAGGAGGAATGTACCAATTGTAATTTTTTTTGCTTATTCTCCGAGAGGCACCATATTCTTAAAGTCTGTTGACACTTCAGGTCTTCGAAAAGATAAAGAGACATTGCTTGAGATGTTTGATGAAGTTGTCAAAGAAGTTGGACAAGAAAATATTGCCTAATTTGTTAGTGATAATGAGGTTGCATTTAAAGCCGCTGGGAAAGCTTTGCAGCAAAGGTATGACACCTTTTTTTGGTCTCCTTGTGTTGCCCATTGCATTGATTTAATGCTAGAAAATATTTGTGATCCAAGATATTTTCTGATGATTGATGAAACCATTAAAAATACAAGAAATATAACCAAGTTTATATATAATCATGCATGGGTTTTTGGTTTTTTGAGGAAAGAATTCACTAATGGAAATGATTTATGTCGTCCTAGCATAACAAGGTTTGCTAACCATTTTTTAACCATCCAATGTTTACTTAAGTTTAAGAATGAGCTTCGACATATGTTTACTTGCACAAAATGGGTTGAATCAAGTCATGGCAAAAGTCGGGTTGGAAAGAAAATTGCTACTATAGTTTTACAAGATAAAGACTTGGCCGAGATGTGCACATATAGTCAAAGTTAATGAGCCTTTAGTACGAGTTCTAAAGTTAGTAGACAGTGAAGAAAAACCATCAATGAGATATTTATATGAGGCAATGGATAAAGCAAAAGAAGCATGAAAACAAGGTTGAGAAATAGAGTATCTCAATATGGACCATATATTCAGGTAATTGATGCTAGATGGGATAAACAACTTCATAGTCCATTACATGCAGCAGGTTGTTTTCTTAATCCTGGAATATTTTTTAGGCTTTCTTTTTCAAAACAAAAGGAGGTTACTCGATGTTTGCTTAGCACAATTACTAGATTGGTTCCTGATTGTGACATTCAAGATATAATTAGTGGCCAAATTGAGGAGTATAAGAAAGCAACTGGTGATTTTGGCATGTCCCTGGCTATTCGTCAAAGAGAAAAGTTAAATCCAGGTAATAACTTTTATTTTTTAAAATATAATGTTTTTTTTAGATCTATAATATTTGATTTATTCAAATTTTCTTATCTAGTTGCATGGTGGGAGCAATTCGGCAATGATACTGAAGAACTTCAAAAGTTTGCAATTCGAGTCTTAGTCAATGTTGTAGTGCAACTGGGTGTGAAAGAAATTGGAGTGTATTTAAATTCATCCATTTCAAAAGGCGAAATAGGCTTGAGCCCAAGAGATTAAATGATTTAGTATTTGTTCGTTATAATCTAAGGATTAAACAGAGATAAAATATCAATACTATTATATTAATAATTATTTTCTATTACATTGATAATAATTTTTTAATTTGTTTCATGTTTATTCTTTGTAGGAATTTGAGCAAAACAATAAATGCTTTAGATCCCATTAGCCTTGATAACATTGATCTATTAAATGAATAGATTTGTGAAGAACCCAATTTTTTTGATGGAGAGGATATAAGTTGGGAGAGTATTGAAGCACCTTTGTCTACTTTAAATTTAGATGATGAAGAGACATGTTTTAATGACGAGAATGAGCTTGGTGAAAATGACCAACTATTGGAATGTCTAGTTAATGACTTTCTTTATATTCCACCGCAAGATCAAGATCCTTATTTTTATATTAATGATGTAGAAGATGTTTGATTTATATTTCTTTTATTTTAGAACATTTTACTTTCATAATATTTTGGAATTTTAGAGATGTTTCTAATTTTGAGATTATATTTGTTTGACTTTGTGTTTGTATTGTATAATTTAAAGTTAATTTATCTTGAATTTTAATTATGATTGTTAAATTAATATTTTAATTTTTTTCATATATATATATATATATAATTAATTATATATGAACAATACAACTCCGAAACGGCATGTTGAAACGCTCCGAAACCGAAACGTTCCGTGCCAATAAAAAACCTGGAATGGCGACCAGAACAGTAATCGGAACGATATTGACAACCTTGCTATTGCTACAATACTCTCCCCACACGTTATAACTTATTCTTCAATAAAGTAGCAATTTTTATTTTAAATTTTTTTTTCTTGATCAATGAAGGTTCGGACTTCACTTGTTTTTTATGGCACACTCTTAACCCTAGACGATATTCCTCGTCACAATCCACACATCATACATACTTTGTTATGATCGCTTCATCGCAATAAAGCTTCTATACATGATATTTTTCACTATTACTTTTCCAAAGATTTTAAGAGGACGATCATGGATAGAGTTGTTCAAGAGTAACCTATTTCCGTGGACTGTGGTTGATTAGTTAGTGAGGAGAGAATGGAAAAGTAGATCAAAAAAGAAAGATTTAAGAGGTATATAGTTTGAGGAAAGGGAATGAAGATGAAATTATTGTTGGAAATTTCCATTTGTGTCCCTCATGACACCCATGTTCTTGATCATGCAAACCCATGACCATGGAAATAGGTCATGGGGTTTGATCATGGGGTTTAATTGATTGATCATGGGGATCAATTAATTGATCATGTCTAATTATCTCCATGATGGAAGGAGAAAATTGGAAAATAAATTAGTGAGTGGGGTCCCTGATCTACCTATAAATAATAGCTTGTGTACTCCATCTACGACTACTGGTAGGCATAGATCAGAAGGCTCCTCTCGTAAAATATTTTATTTTGTATTGTTGTTGCCGCTTTTGGGAAAAGCTTTGCTGCTGCTGCAATTGGGAATTCATTTAATTTTCGGTACTTGAGCAACGATAGCTGGAGGTATTTATAATCTAAATTTCCGCTGCTATATCTATTTAGCATTCGATTATTTAAAGTATATCTAACATGTGGTATCAGAGCCTGCCTTTATGCTATTTTGCTCAGTATATTCGTTAGTGATTGTCGTGTATTGAATCATTTATTTTGATTTTCGATTTATGAAGTAGAGTTGTTATTTTACGTAAACTGTTGTAAATGACAATATGTGTAATTAAAATGACAACCGTTGTGTTACAACAGTACCAGTAACAACATAAAAAGAAAATGCACGGAAAGGAGAGGCCAATGGCCTCTCCCCGTTCTGCGACAGGCGACCCGTAAGGGTCGCCGATAAGGAAAACGACAGCCCTTCAAGGGCCGTCTGCATCACAGGGAGAGGCCAGTGGCCTCTCTCCAGTTGTGACAGAAGGAGAGGCCAGTGGCCTCTCTCCATTCCAGTGACAGTACCAGCGACCAGTGAAGGTCGCTGGGTACTTTAAGACTCCGGCGACCCACAGGGTCGCCATGACTGGTATGGGCGGCGGCTTCTGTGGACGCCGCATGAAGATTGAATGGGTTGTCGGTCGTTGACCCTATTTCCGGTGCACGAGGGAGGCAACATTGAGTTTTTATAAATGGGTTATCGGGTTAAGGAATCGGGTCATTAAGTGGGTGGACCGGTTTGGTCCAACCTAATACAGAGCCGACCCAATGGTTGACCCGACCGTATAAAAAAAAAAAGGTCTGTGGGGGTTCGAACTTGGTTCTCCCAATTCATTAAAAGAACCCATCCATCGCGCTATGCTTCATTTCTGTTAACATAATACAATGTTTATTCATATTTATTCATAATATAAAGTGCATTATGCAGTAAGTGCATTATGCTTACATGATGAAGTATTTAATTCTTTCATTTTATACTTGAAAGTTCATTATGCTTTAAGCTTATATAATGTAGTTTTATTCCTATTGTTTTATGTTATGAGGTATTAAATTAATACAGTACATTAACTTAGGAATATATCTTGTAATTTATATTATTTAAATATAAATTAATTAATGCTTGGACATAAGAATAATCAATCAAACCATAAGTGTTAGTGAATTTTATGGTACTATCCATTTTTCAATGTCTAGGAAAGTTCTGTCTAGGAAAGTCTTGGTATTTAAGCGTGTCCATTGAGACCCACCTCACTTTCCTGGGAACTTACCTGGTTGTAATTTGGAAAAATACTGTTTAATTCATATTGGTTTGTTTGATTACTAAAGTACCTTATCTAGGCATTGATATAATTATTAGATGTTAATGAAGTAGTAATTATCATAATAATTTTAGAAATGCCACAGCGTCTGATTTTATAAATGATAGTTACATCAAGAAAATATATGTGAACTTCATAAGGAAAATTAACATCGGGTTGTAATTAATTCATAAATTTAATTGCTAATCCCCACAGGGACGTTTTTATTTTTATGACTTAATTAGAATAAGATAGTAAATTTAATATTTAAGAAATAAAATTTATCTTAGGCCCATAGGTACGGAAAATTTTATTTTTTAAATTTAATTTATTAGACTTATTAATAAGTAATAAATTTCATGCGTGATGCAACCTTTGCCCACAGGTAGGTTGAAATTTATTATTAAATTAACATTGGTTAATTTAAATAAAGTTAATTTCATAGCAATACAATAATTTTAGTTTCCTTGATAATTGCAGTTATTCCTTCCGCTTTGATTGAAATAGTTCCGATGCTAAATGGTAATAACTTTTCTGAATGGAAAGAAAATTTGCTTTTTACATTGGGGTGCATGGAACTTGACTTGTCGCTCCGTGAGGACGAACCACCCGCCCTAACGGAATCCAGTACAACACTGGAGATTTCTAAACATGAACGGTGGGAGCGATCTAATCGCTTAAGTCTCATGTTTATGAAATCTCACGTCAGTAAAGGCATTCGGGGTTCAATCCCATAATGCACCAAGGCTAAGGATTTTATCAAAGCTGTTGAGGAACAATTTGTCAGTTCTGATAAAGCCTTAGCCAGCACTCTAATGAAAAGGCTTTCAAGCAAAACCTTTGACAGTTCCAGAAGTGTGCGAGAGCACATCATGGAAATGAGGGACATGTCTGCTCAACTGAAGTCCCTAGAGGTTGATATTTCTGAGTCATTCTTGGTGCATTTCATACTTAACTCTCTCCCATCTGAATATAGTCCTTTCAAAATTTCTTACAACACACATAAGGACAAATGGTCAGTAAATGAACTTCTGACCATGTGTGTTCAAGAAGAGGAGAGGTTAAAGCATGAGAAGCCATTAAGTGTTCATATGGCTACTCATGATAAGGGAAATACCAAGAGAGGCAATCATGCTCACAAACTCAAGAAGGATAACAAGTTGTCAATAAAGAAAAATGACAAGAAGGATACTTGTTTCTTCTGCAAGAAGAGTGGGCATATGAAGAAAGATTGCCAGAAATACAAAAAATGGCTCGAAAAGAAAGGTAATATCATATCTCTAGTTTGTCATGAATCTTTTTTTGTTGGGGCTCCTAGTAATACATGGTGGATTGATTCTGGTTCTACAATCCATATTGTTAATACAATGCAGGGTTTTCTCAACACAAGGAAACCAGCAAGCCATGAACAACGAGTATATTCTGGAAATAAATTGTTTTCTCAAGTTGAAGCAGTTGGGACATTTAGGTTGATTTTGAAATCCGGATATGATTTGGATCTGGATAATGTATTTTTTATTTCGCATTTTTCAAGAAACTTAATTTCTGTTTCAAAATTGGATATTATTGGTTATGGTTTATTCAAAATTGATTTAGATCCCAACTTTGAAAACAATTATTTATCATTATATACAAATATTGGCATAAAGAGGAGTCTTATGAATGAGAACTCTATTTGGTTATGGCACAGGAGATTGGGACATATCTCCATAGAGAGAATCAAAAGGTTAGTAAATGATGGAGTTTTAAAAACTCTTGATTTTACTAATTTTGGTACTTGTGTGGATTGCATAAAGGGAAAGCAAACCAACAAGACCACTAAAGGTGCCAAAAAGAGTTCTGACATTCTTGAGATCATACATACTGATATTTGTGGACCTTTTCCTACTCCCTGCTTAAATGGTCAAAGATATTTTATATCTTTTATTGATGACCATACAAGGTTCATGTTTCTTTATCTTCTAAATGATAAGGCTGAGGCATTAAATGCTTTCAAGACCTATAAGGTAGAAGTAGAGAAACAAAAGGACAAGAAAATCAAGATCGTAAGATCTGATAGAGGCGGAGAGTACTATGGTAGGTACACAAAAAAGGGACAAATGACAGGTCCATTTGCAAAATTCCTTGAAGAGGAAGGCATTGTTACTCAATACACAATGCCTGGCACACCACAACAAAATGGTGTGGCAGAAAGAAGGAATTGCACATTAATGGACATGGTAAGGAGCATGATTAGTAATTATAAGTTGCCTTTATCTTTATGGAGTAAAGCCTTAAAAATTGCTGTGTATTTATTATACCGGGTCCCATCCAAGGTTGTTCCTAAGACACCTTTTGAATTGTGGAATGGATGGAAACCAAGTTTAAATCACTTACACATATGGGGTTGTCCTGCTGAAGTGAGGATTTATAATCCAAACATGAAGAAATTAGACCCAAGGATAACTAGCGGTTATTTTATAGGCTATGCAGTAAACTCCAAAGGATTTAGGTTTTACTGTCCTTCTAATAGTACTAGAATTGTTGAGTCTATAAATGCAAAATTTTTAGAGGATTCTGAACCTAGTGAAAGTGTTTGTCCTCAAATGATTGAATTTGAGGAAACACAAGAGTTGACTAAAACTCCTTTACCTCAAGGACGTTTGATTGTGCTCAAGGAAATTCAAAATGATTACCTTGAACCACAATCAATTACGGAACAGTCAACTCATGAGGAACAAGTTCAGATTGAACCTACTCAGACTATGCCAAATACAGAGCAAGTAGAATTAAGAAGATCCTCTAGAATAATTAGACCTGCAATCTCTAGCGATTATATTGTATATCTCCAAGAGTCCGATTTTGATGTTGGGCCTAAAGATGATCCAAAAACGTTTTCACAAGCCATGAGTGGAGAACACTCCATATTATGGATTAATGCCATGAAAGAAGAGATGGAATCCATGGCTAAAAATCAAGTCTGGGATCTCGTTGACTAACCAAAGGGAGCTGTAGCCATAGGCTGCAAATGGGTTTACAAAACCAAAACAGATGCTTTCGGTAATGTTGAACGGTATAAAGCTAGACTTGTGGCCAAGGGTTTCACTCAAAAGGAAGGCATTGATTATCATGAAACCTTCTCTCCAGTATCTAAGAAGGATTCATTTAGGATAATCATGGCATTAGTAGCTCATTTTGATCTAGAGCTATATCAAATGGATGTGAAAATAACCTTTCTAAATGGGGATCTTGAAGAGGAGGTTTACATGAAACAACCTGAAGGTTTTGATGATAACAGTCAGAAAGCTTGCAAACTAAGGAAATCTATTTACGGACTAAAACAAGCCTCCCGTCAATGATATATCAAATTTCACAAGGTCATTACCTCATATGGTTTTATTGAGAACCTTGTTGATCAATGTATATACCTTAAGGTCAGTGGGAGTAAAGTTATTTTTCTAGTCCTGTATGTAGATGATATTTTGCTTGCAAGTAATGATTTAGGTTTGCTACACGAGACCAAAGGTTTCCTCTCTCAAAACTTTAAAATGAAGGATTTGGGTGAAGCCTCTTATGTCATAAGCATAGAGATTCACAGAGACAGAAAACAAAGAATATTGAAACAGTCTCAAAAGGCCTACATTGAAAAGGTTTTAGAGAGATTCAGACTGAAGAACTGTAATGGTTCTGTAGCACCTATCATTAAAGGGGATAGATTCAGTAATGATCAATGTCCTCAAAATGCATTGGAAAAGGAACAAATGAAGGATATCCCATATTCATCTGCAGTTGGCAGCCTATTGTATGCACAGGTCTGCACTAGACCTGACATAGCAATGGCAGTTGGAATGTTAGGTCGATATCAAAGCAACCCAGGATTGGAACATTGGAAAGCTGCAAAGAAAGTTATGCGATATTTGCAAGGAACCAAACATTACAGTTTGACATACAGACACATTGACCATTTGGAGGTGGTTGGATATTCTGATTCTGACTTTGCGGGATGTGTAGATAGCAGAAAGTCTACTTCATGATATATCTTTCTTCTTGCTGGAGGGGCTATATCCTGGAGAAGCGGCAAGCAGATTATAGTTGCTACATCTACAATGGAGGCATAATTTATTGCGTGCTATGAAGCTATTACACAAGCACTTTGGTTGAAAATTTTTGTTGGTGGTCTCAAAATTGTCGATTCTATAGAGAGACCAATCAAGATCTTCTGCGATAATCGTGCTGCCATATTCTTCTCAAAGAATAATAAAGTGGAAGCAGGAGTAAACATATCGACATTAAGTACCTTCGTGTGAGAGATAATATCAAAAGGCACGAAGTGTTTATTGAGCATATAAGTACTGAATTGATGATTGCGGATCCCATGACTAAAGGTTTACCGGTAAAGTTATTTAAAAGTCATGTGGAGCATATGGGATTGATTGATTCATTTTGTACTTAGTCTTAATTTTGTATATATACGTCAAGTTATTGTAATAAAGTTTGTGCACATTTATTACTTTATCCATGAGGATAAAAATGAAGTTTAGACCCGAATAACTTATAGGAAGTTTATTCATAAAGTTTTGAAATGCCCATATAGTACTTATTTAAGGGATATTTTATATGTAATACATGGAAGGGACGACTTATTAAATAATGGTCCTACCACCATGATTCATGTGTAGTATTTCTTATATGAGTGGGAGGATTCCATGATCATGTAAAAAGAACAGAACATAATAAGGCGTTTATGTGTCATAAGGGCCAAGTGGGAGAATGTTGGAAATTTCCATTTGTGTCCCTCATGACACCCATGCTCTTGATCATGCAAACCCATGACCATGGAAATAGGTCATGGGGTTTAATTGATTGATCATGGGGATCAATTAATTGATCATGGCTAATTATCTCCATGATGGAAGGAGAAAATTGGAAAATAAATTAGTGAGTGGGGTCCCTGATCTACCTATAAATAATAGCTTGTGTACTCCATCTACGACTACTGGTAAGCATAGATCAGAAGGCTCCTCTCGTAAAATATTTTATTTTGTATTGTTGTTGCCGCTTTGGGAAAAGCTTTGCTGCTGCTACAATTGGGAATTTATTTAATTTTCGGTACTTGAGCAACGATGGCTGGAGGTATTTATAATCTAAATTTCCGCTGCTATATCTATTTAGCATTCGATTATTTAAAGTATATCTAACAATTATTATTAAAAAGAAATAATTAATTCATTTCTTTTGTTTGGATTGTAAAACTAGAAATAAAAAGGAATGGATCGACAGAGAAATTAGAGGGGAAATCAAACCTCCCAATGTACCCCCAAAAATTGTTGGTAATTAAAGAAACCCTAACCCTAGGTATATATATAGTTACTACATGAATACATAGATGTAGGCCTTTGTATATGAAAAGAAAATAAGTAAAACCCTAGGCAATGACCTGATAGAGGCATGTTTGGTTGATGGTGATATACTTGATGTAATTTTGTTCCAAGCGATGAGATCATAGATGAAATCCAAATGAATGAACTATAGGAATTCAAGATAAAATGAAACTAATTACTTGCTGTTGTTGTTCTAAGTTTCATTATTCTTTATCTTGAATTGCTTTAGTTCATTCATTTGGGTTTTAAACAAGTTGTAGCTCATTCATTTGATGAATACCTTTTGGTTTGGATAAGAGGAAACCTCATTCTCGGAAAGCGCACTTTGTGTGTTCAGGTGAGCTGGTAAAATCCCTGTTGTCTCAGATCCTTACAAGGGATGCACGTTCTGACTCGAGCTCGAGATCTACAGTGCAGATCGCAATCCCTATACCATCACGTCACATCTCTTGGTACTTTATTTGCAAAATACATCCAAAAAATTACTCTAGTTCTTCATTTGGATCTTGAATTACTGGAATGATCTGCAGTATGGTTAATTACTTTAGAATTAACAATCTTAACCCAAAAATCTATTATTGGCAGATAATTGTCAATTATGGCACCCTAGCCACTTTAGAATTAAGAAGCTTAACCCAAAAGAAGCTCAAAAACATCAAAAAAACATATTACCTGCGAAACCATTTCACTTCAAAAACTCAAGTTGTTAGTTTATATCATTCTAGTGTAATGGAATCAAACTAATACAAGTGAATAATAATGTCTGATATGTGCAATCAAAGTATAGTAAAATTAACGAGAGAAAAAGATCTAATTATCATTCCTATTTTCCGACGAAAATAAAGCATGCAAGTACTGTTATGAACTGACCCCATACTTAATTTCCTCATTGTTGAAAACTTCTTATGAGGTAGAACAAAAACCCAGCTCTCACCTCTTTCCAGACCAAGATCAAGCAGAATATACTAAGCATGATACGGGAGCAGTATTGTCTGCACTCACCAACTCAGTAGCAAAATCAATCCGATGATCAGAATATTGATCTACCTCTATCCCTACCACACAAGCTAAAGTTGCTTTCAATTCATGGGATATTATGCTGAGATATGAAGATAAAATGTCATCAACAGATCACAAAGTAGCCATTTGTGATGAATAAAGGAAACAACCCACAAAAATCAATGTAAATTAAGCTAAAAATATCCACATCTACTCCCGGTCCATCTAAGACCTTAAATGACTTTGTAGTGCACCGATTCACGATTATCCCACATCATATCAAGCTTCAATAGAGCTGGAACTCATGAACTACATCCTGGTTCCTCGATTATTTCTATATGACGAGGAGGAGGACGGCACGGATGCGTCTTTTTCTTGATCAGCAATGCTAATATTATCAGTGTTAGCATGCTTCTCTTGATTTGCTCTATCTCCTTCCATTTCTCTGTATCTTTGAAGATACCGTCTCAGTGGCCCGGCATAGTCATCAAAACCTAGCGCTTCCATAGCCCAGCAGACATCATCTCCGTTCACAGTTTTGCGCCTTTCCGTTCTGCACTTCTCGGATGCTTCGCCGGTGACGAAGCTGATGAATTCTGAAGCACACTCTTGAATCGTTTCCTTGGCTTCTTTGGAGATTTTCGAGTTCGGCGGCAGAATTTGCTTCATGATCCGTCCAACGTTGGCTATAGGCAACAGCCTGTCTTGCTCCAGCTTGACGCCGCCATCGTCACCCGAAGCACCAGCACCACCATTATCGACCATGTCTAGCTAGATGCAAAAAAACTGGGTTCTCCTTTTTCTCCAACCTAGCTAGACTTGCCGATGGTTGGTCAAAAACTCACCTTTTATATTACTCATATACACGTACATACGTACATAAATACATGAGGGGTATGTCTTCTTGTTCAAAATGGCATGTGTGAAGCCGACCACCTAGTTATGTTGATTCACTAGTGGGCTCCATGCGTACTCAATTCATTGGATAAATATTTAATCTCAATTTTGTGAAATATGTATATATATATATATATATATATATATATATATTGCAACCATGCTTAACTGTACTTTCGATTATTATAACTTCTTACTAGTTTAGAAGTTGTGCCGTGAGAAAATATGTTTAGATTATAAAAAATTAGTTTATATTGTTATTAAATATAACATAACAGATAAATTTAAAATCTTTCGATTCAATTTTTTGGAATTAAGTTGTGATAATTTTCTTAAGATGATTTATTGGACTTGGTTGATTCAAATACAACCTATAGGTTTGAAAAAAACACAAAAAAGCCACTTCTTTATCTAAATTTACATGCTGTCTTATGGCTAATTTTATTAATTTAATATAAGATAGTGAAACTGTGTGGCTCAAACTTTTAACCACTTGCATGAAAATTTTAATATCACATTTAAATTAAAAAATTCAAAACGACACCTCATGAATGATTTCTGATTGGTTCAAAGAACCTTTAGCTAATCTACATGCTTTTACTCTTTAATGTTCACCAATAAGGTGAGACCAAGCACGTTTTAGAATATTTTAAGACACCAAACCCTAAGGCTAATTGGCTATGCCCTTATCAAAGATACACAAGATGGCGTCATTCAATGCGACAGCAAAGTTTTCCTTTTAATACGTGTAATTTTATAAATTTACTGTTGTTTGGAGGTGTTTTTTATGTTGATTTTAAAGGGTTTTTTTTTGTTTAGAAATATATTAAAATGATATTTTTTTTTAAAAAAAAATCAAAATTATTTTTGACATCCACCCATGAAAATGATCTAAGAACACTAAAAAAATAAATTTAAAATAAAAAAATAAATTTAGTTTTGGCTATTCGTCTTGTAAGCTTTCGTCCTATAAGAATTAGTTTTAAATCACTCAGTGAGTTTTGGCAATACTTTATCTTCTTCTCGTCTACTCAAATTTTTTATTATTATTTGACAATAAATACTACTTACAGATTAATTTACATATTAATGGAAACTAATTTTATTTTCTTGGTAAACAATTAACACTCAATTTTATATATGATTAAAAAAGTTTAATTCCTCTCTTGATTTTCCAAGTACAACTTAATTTAATGGTATATTTGGCTTAACTTAATTCCCTGAAAATTGTTTTGGTAATTAATTTAATGGAGAAATGTCACCTCCGTGTGATATAAATATAAATTAGTTTATCAAGTGGACTTCGTCTATGTAATTCATTATGATATATACATTAAATTAAGAAATGTTTACTGCTAGTGGGTGTAACAGCATGCAATGCTTCTTCTCTCTCTCTCTCCATCATGAAAAAGGAACTTGAATATAAGCATAAAATAACAAGCTGGGATTTTAAAATATTCCTAGAACCTGTAAATCTAAATTCAATTTGAGAACCTTTTAGAATATACTATGGTTTCCTCTTCTATGGCTCGAAGATTCTCCTCCCATTTCCTTGTCAAATCTGATCTGATTTCCGGAGTTGGCCCACTAGGGTTTGGAGCAAAGCTTAAAAAGTTCTGGCACGAATCAAGTTTTACGATTTAGTCAACAGAAGAAACAGATTTGCTGCTTGACGTGCTACCTGTTCCAGTCTCACTGGTTGTATAGGTACTGTACATGGAAGTAAATTGAGATGCTGCGTCCCACGCATTAGCTCTTGACTGGTGGTTTGCTTGGATCTTATGAGAGGAGAATAATATTTCAGGTTCAAAAAGAATCTTAATTAAATATATTTATGCTTCGACTTGGTATTCCATGTTTATAATTTGGATTTATGGATCATATTGCTTGGTATTCCATGTTTGTAATTTGGATTTATGGATCCTTAGATTGAGTTGGTATCTATATTGGTGGATAAGTCATTTGAAAAATAGGATAATTTCCCAATAATTTCATGAAATTGAAAAATGTGACCACTAGTCATATCAAAAAGAAAAGCAAGAAGAGCAGATACAATCGCTTACCCATCTTCACATCTCTTGTATCTTCTGTTTAATTATTTCTTCTCACAACAAGCGGCAACGTCCACACGGGGCCCATTGGCTACATCATCTTCAAGAACATAAAACGAGGAAATTCTGATAAACCACTTTCCACCAGATATGATTTTGTCGATGTAGCAGAAAAATTCACCCGTAAAATGATTGTCATGCCACAGCAGAAAACCTTCTTCGATAGGAAAGCGACGGTCGCCATAACCTTCTATGAGATGAAAACCAACGATCAAGTGGTCCAAGCCTGATGAATTTCTCGAATATAATGTAACAGGTCAAACTCAAAAGAGATTCACCATGTAAATATAGTGCACTGGATCCGGTTTGTGATCCGGCAGGCAGACTGGCTCTTCCCCTAGCTTGAGGGGAAAGAAATGATTCCGGAAAAATGAAGATCTGTGAAGTAATGTGAAACCTGCAACAGTGTGCAGCAGCAAAACAATGGCAGCCATGTTTTCAAACTATTTCTCCTCGAGGACCAATCCCTGTAGCCCAATCATACAAGGAGGTGGAAGGAACTTAGGGTTCATAAACTCGAACAGCAATGGCAGGCAATCAATAAGTGCGATCTTGCTGCTTGTAATTCACATGCCGGTGTGCTTGGTCCCAGAGAGTATCATATCATTGACCAATTGATAAAATGGAAGGTTTTTGTATTCTCTTACCTAGCAGTAACACTAGTTTTTTTTAGCGGGAGCTATGTTAAAAGTTAAGAAGTTAAAAGTTAATCACCCCAGGTTAAAAGTTTCACTACACGGGTGATTCTGAATGATTTATTGAGGAAAACTGCTCAAAATCCTCTTAACACATCTCAGCACAAAATCTCAGCAAGCATAAGTCAAGCTTCACTTTCCATCTTTAGCACTTATAGCCGTTACTACAAATCCTCTCTTTACTTGTACAGATTATTTCATTAACTGCACATTATTTCATTACCTAGAATAGCAATTGTTCTTGTATAAATATAGTCATACATTATCAATACAACTATGGTATTTTCCATTGACATTCTGTGTAGCAAAATTCTCTATATGGTATCAGAAGAGCCTATCTCTCACGAGCACTAAGATCCTTTCTTTTTTGTTCCTTGAATCATCATGTCTTCCCCCACAGAGCAACCCGCTGCAACACCACAAATTTCCCAACCCACCACCACTCCAGAAACTGCTCTAATTGCTCTAAACATCACCTCGCAGATCAATGAGAAACTAAAACCATCAACCTTCCCTCAATGGAGAGCACAGTTTGAAGCACTCCTCATTGGCTACAACCTCCTTGACTACGTTCAAGGCGTGTCTCAATGCACCTCTCCAGCGGGCACTTCCAGTTCTGAGTTAAATAAAACTCACTGGGTTAGGCAGGACAAACTCATTCTCAGCGCCATTTTGGCCTCAACATCCACCACCATCACTCCACTCATCGCCACTGCCAAAACCTCCCATGAAGCCTGGGAGAAACTCCACCACATGTATGCCAGCAAATCAAGAACCAGAGTCATGCAATTGAAGGAGGAACTGACTTTAATTCAAAGAAAAAACCGTTCCATACCTGATTACCTGCACGCTGTGAAAGCCCTTGCAGATGAAATAGCCCTAATTGATCATCCCATCTCCGATGATGATCTGACACTTTATATACTTAACGGTTTGGGTTCTGATTTCAGGGATATTGCCACCACAATTCGAGCACGGCCAACATCCCTTGCTTTTGAAGAGTTGCATGACTTACTTGTCGGTCATGATGGCTACCTTCGCCGTTTGGAGTCTTCAGCACAGCCGCTCCTTGCCTCTGCAAATTACTCTCACCATCACCGACAAACCAACTTCAGCACAAATGGGTCGTCTCGGAGAGGCTTTTATAAGCCACATGGATCTTATGGATCAAGCCCATCCCCAGCTCACATGAGCCCACAGGCCCATTCGGTCAACAGGCCCCCTGGCCCATTTAAAACCCATCGGCAATACCCCACTGTCCAGCACACTCCGAGACGCTACAATCCCAAATGTCAAATTTGCGATCAAATGGGCCACATCGCTAAAACATGTCCTCAATTCCGCACGGCTGAAATCACAGCAAATTGTGCTAATGCATCAAATGCACAAGATCAGAAATGGCTACTGGACTCAGCAGCCTCACATAACATGACTGGAGATCTGGCAAATTTAACCATCCACTCTGAATATGATGGTACTGATGAAGTCATCATTGGTGATGGAACAGGTTTGACCGTCTCACATGTTGGATCTTTGACCTTAGATTCACCATTGCGGACTTTTGTGCTTAATAACACACTTTGTGTTCCTAATATTTCTAAAAATTTAATTTCCGTTCATAATTTTACCTTTCAAAATAATGTTTTTGTTGAACTTCACCCATCTTATTTCCTTGTGAAGGACCCAATTTCGAAGGCGATTTTGCTAAGAGGTGCATGTGAGGATGGTGTATATCAGTTTTCGAATTCACTGGTGGGCTCGTCTTCAAAAATTGTTGCAAATTTGCATGAACGTACTTCCCTTGATGGCTGGCACAAGCGTCTAGGACATCCGTCCACCAAAATTGTTAACAATCTTGTCAAAGTTTTTTCTTTACCTACTCAGCATTCAAAAAATAATTTTAATCATTTATGTTCCTCTTGTTCAATTAATAAAGCCCATCAACTTCCATTTCGGCCCACGAGCATTAAAAGTCATGCACCCCTTGATGTTATTTATACTGATGTCTGGGGACCTGCCCACTGTTCTGGTCTAGATGGTTCTAGGTATTATTTAATTCTTGTGGATCACTTCACGAAATATATATGGTTTTATCCCATAGCAGCCAAATCATGTGTCAAAAATATTTTTCCCCAGTTCAAAACACTTGTTGAAAAACGATTTCAAACCAGTATTAAAAGTATTTATTCTGACAATGGGGGCGAATTTATAGGTCTTAAACCTTTTCTATCTAGTCATGGGATAAGTCATTACACAACAGCTCCACACACACCATAACAGAACGGTGTCTCTGAACGCCGTCACCGCCACTTGGTGGAAACCGGGTTAACTTTGCTCACTGATGCAAAATTACCCCTTTCCTATTGGCCACATGCATTTCATACCGCCGCATACCTCATAAATCGCCAACCAACGCCCATTCTCAATAATAAATCACCATTTGAGGTCCTCTTTGGGCAGAAGCCCAACTACCTCAAATTAAAAGCATTTGGATGCATTTGCTATCCTTTGACCCGACCCTATACAACCCATAAGCTTCAGCCCAAATCTGTCACTTGCATTTTTATTGGGTATTCCTTGACCCAACATGCATATAAATGCCTAGAACCCAAAACCCAAAGGATTTACTCCTCTCTGCATGTCTTATTCGATGAAGCCCGAACATTTGACTCCATCGAGTCAGCACCAACTGAATCACTTTCTTCTCCGGCCGTTCACCTCTCACCCGCACCCATGCCTCCTCCAGTCCAGCCAGTGAGTTCGGGATCTGCTACCACCGTGCCTCTCTCTCCTCCAGGTAATTGCTCTTATCCTCCATCTCCAATTTCTTCAAATTCTTTGAATTTCCTGGATACTGTGAACCCTAATCCTTGTCCGTCGGCCCCAATTGATAATTCTGATTTTTCCCCTAATTCTCACTCACACACACAGCAAGACACTACGGCATCATCACCTACTCACCATCATTCATCTTCACCCACACCACCAGTTCACAGGACACACACTATGACCACACGATCTATGAACAATATATTCAAACCCAAGCAATTGAACACTGTCACTAAGCACCCACTGCCTCACAGCTTAGAACCCACCTGTGTAACCCAAGCTTTGTCTCTGCCACGGTGGCGAACAGCCATGTCCGACGAGCTCACAGCTCTCATGAAACACAGCACTTGGGAATTAGTTCCCCCACCAGCCAATTGCAACCCAGTTAGTTGCAAATGGGTATTTCGTGTCAAACGAACTGCCAATGGCTCTATTGACCGATTCAAGGCCCGATTAGTGGCCAAAGGGTTTCTTCAAAGACCTGGAATCGATTATACAGAAACTTTTAGCCCTGTCGTAAAACCATCCACCATTCGGATAATCCTCACCATTGCAGTCATCCAAGGCTGGTCTTTACATCAAATGGACGTTCACAATACATTTTTGCATGGACAACTTGAGGAAACAGTTTACATGAGCCAACCCTCAGGGTTCAAGGACCCCTCTAAACCCAACCATGTCTGCAGATTGAGGAAAGCCATTTATGGTCTAAAACAAGCTCCTAGGGCTTGGTACTCCACCCTCAAAAATGCACTACTCACTCTCGGTTTCATTATTTCAAAAGCTGATTCATCCCTGTTTATTTATCGCAATGGTCCTACTGTTTGTTATTTGCTTGTGTATGTGGATGACCTTGTGATCACTGGGAATAACTTATCATTTGTGAATTCTATTGTTCAGCAGCTTAGTTCAAAAATTTTGTTAAAAGATATGGGTTCACTTCACTATTTTCTAGGGGTGGAAGTTCTTCCAACTTGTGCAGGTTAATTCTTATCCCAGCATCAATACATTCGTAACCTGCTAGCTAAAACCAATATGACTGGTGCAAAGGATGTCTCAACACCATTATCCACCAGCACATCCCTCAAGCTAGCCGATGGCTCTGCTGCCTTTGACAGCACTGAGTTCCGTCGTGTACTGGGAAGTCTTCAATACCTCTCACTTACACGTCCTGATATTTCGTTTGCAGTTAATAAGTTGTCTCAGTTTATGCACAGGCCAACTCATTTGCATTGGACAGCTGTGAAAAGACTCCTTCGGTACCTCAAGCATACTATCTTCCACGGTGTTCACATCAAAAGAAATACCTCATGGACACTCAATACATATTCAGATGCTGACTGGGCTGGCAACATGGATGACCGCAGCTCTACCTCAGCTTACATCAGTTTCCTTGGCCAAAATCCCATCTCTTGGAGCTCAAAGAAACAGAAGGCCATTGCTCGATCCTCCACCGAAGCTGAATACAGATCGCTCGCCAATGCTGCCTCGGAATCAATATGGATACAAAACCTTCTCCACGAACTTGGGTTCCCTCTTAAGGCTCCTCCTGCCCTCCTCTGTGACAACCTTGGTGCAACTCACCTAAGTTACAATCCCGTCGATCACTCTCGGATGAAGCACATCCAAATTGACCTCCACTTCGTCAGAGATTTGGTTCAAAAAGGCACCCTTCAAGTCCAACATGTTCACACCACGGACCAACTCGCCGATCTGCTGACCAAGCCACTCTCCCAGCAACGCACTGCAGTTTTACGATCCAAGATCGGCCTTACTGACGGAAGCCCTATCTTGAGGGGGCGTATTGAGGAAAACTGCTCAAAATCCTCTTAACACATCTCAGCACAAAATCTCAGCAAGCATAAGTCAAGCTTCACTTTCCATCTTTAGCACTTATAGCCGTTACTACAAATCCTCTCTTTACTTGTACAGATTATTTCATTAACTGCACATTATTTCATTACCTAGAATAGCAATTGTTCTTGTATAAATATAGTCATACATTATCAATACAACTATGGTATTTTCCATTGACATTCTGTGTAGCAAAATTCTCTATATGATTTTCCATTATTTATATCAAACATTTATACAATAATCATGTAGTAATTATATACATTAACTAAACAAATACAATTTTACATAATCTAAAACAAACATTAGCATGTATACATCATAAATTCATAAGATAAATTTATATGATAAAAAGAACTATAAAATAAACAGCAAACACCCAAACAAAATCAATGTACTTCAAAACTATACAAAACAAATTAACATATTAAATTTCAAAATATATGGTAGATTTGCTTACTTAAAGTCCAGAATTCTCAAAAACATCGAATCAGAACACAGATGCTCATAAACTTTGTGTTGTGGTTGTTGAATTTATTGTGAGAGGTTGACTGTGATGAAATTAGGAGGAGAGGGTAACTATAGGTTTTGAATCTCACTTTAATTCTCTCAGCCTTTACCATCGACATTTAGTAATAGAAAATTTATGTTTGTAATGGTGTCCACAAAAACCTTTAGGAATACCCATCGGTAAATATCGATGGAAACAGTGACGATAATGTTCTATCAGCAACGTTATTGGCTGAATTTTGATGGAAAAATTATGTTGATATTTTCGTATGAATTAGCTGATTTTCTAGTAGTGTTCAATATATAATCGATATTTTTTTGTAAAATAAAATTGAGATTGTGACACACTAAATGATACTTTTTAAAAAATAAATATTAAAACGTTGATATATTAGATCAATTAGAGTGAACCTTGTTTAACCCACAAAACTCCAGAAACTTTAGATACCTTGAGATTGTGGCAACATCATAAAATCAAAATCGAACCAAATTACAAACCTTAATTTAGAAACTTGGAATGAAAAATCATCCAATTCAAAAAATAATCCCAAAAAATGGCTTGAGCAAGCCTAGAACGGTGACTCGTGCTATGGCGCGACTCAAACCACTGTTTTTAAATAAGAAAGAAAACCTAAAGACTTGGACAATTAACCTAACTATATCCATTAAGCATGTTTAATTTAATAATATAATTAAAAAATAGTGGTGAATGATTAAAAAAATTTCAAGATTACACATGTCATTTTCAAATTAGTGAGAAATCATATAGAAAAAAAAACAATCTTAAAAAAAGGGAAAACAAATAAATAATGTTTTGCCTCACGCAACACTACAACTTAGTATTTTTATTCAACTTTAAAAGAATATTAAAATAGATGGATAGTATTTCACGTTAGATGATATATTTTTTAAAATACATATTGAGAAGTTTATTTACTTTAAATTAAAAAGTGATTATTTTAAAAAAGAATCTAAATAAAAATATAAAAGAATTGAGCCACCTTATCTCATTTTTCAAAGCAATGATGAATTGTTAAATGAAGAAATGTAAAATATGAGTTTAAAAAAGAGGAAAAAAAAGAACTAGAACAAATTTCTTAAACCTGGGTTAATTTTCCAAATTCATAACCCATTAAATCATAAATCCAATGTCAATCAAAAAGCTCAATTTAATATTAAAAGATGAAATTAAAAAAAAAAAGATCAATCTTAAGAACTTGCCAAGGTTAAAATAAAATAGAAATAAAAAAATGATGGTAAAGTTTTAGATGAAATATAATAAATGAGGATGAAATTGTAAAACAAAAATGAATTCTAAACACTATACATTATAAAAAAAAAATAGCAATTAAAAAAATACGGAATTGTTTGAATGTTGAAGCCCTTGTGAATGGCAAAACCCTGATTTTCACAATTAATATAAACCCTTTGTGCCCTCCACTTTTAGTAAGCCCTTTGTGCTGTTTCCCATGTCGACTCGACGATGTTTTGCGTGGCCTGCATGCGCCATTTCGATGCCAATGCTAAGATGATGGGCGGGTTTCCATCTCTGTTGGGCCTAGAGGCTCAATCCGTTCCTGTTAAGTTTAGAAAATTTGTGATTCTCGTTTCCATTTCCGTGACTCCGTCTCCCTCTCTATCTATAATCCTTCCTTGTTTTTTTTTTATTAACATTGGTTTTCGGATCGATTTACACGTATTTTAATTTATTTATGGATCTTCAAATTAATAATTATATAAATTTTCAGTGATTCTTATATTAATAATCATAGACCTCGAATATCAGACCAAAAAAAAATAAACTTTTTATTCTCAAGTTATTATACTTTTTATTCTCAAGTTCTTATTGCTGGATCACCTACTTAATGATTTAAATTCTCCCTTATTACTAATACATGAGGGTGTATTTTTATAATAAATGTTTAGTTTTAATGAATATATAAATTGATTTAGATATGATTTTTAACATTAAATAAACTAAATAAATTATCTTTCTTCATCCATCTTCAAAATATTGTAGATAGGACAGCGTTGGCACATGATTGGAGACTATAAAAACATATTAATAAACACATAATTTTATAATTTAACTAGTATCGATGGAAGAAAGTTTTTACGCTTGAATTTAATAAACACATAATTTTATAAGAGTATAATCTTCTTTGTGAATGAATGATCTTCAAAATATATATGATATACTCATAAAAATTAATAAATTCTTTTAATATTAGTCTTAAAATTATACTTTTATATTAAAAAAATTAGGATACAGCACACCTTCATTGTTCATTAAAAATAATAAATTCATTTTAATTTTTGCATTTTCCTTTTTTTCACTTCCCCTCTCTCTTTTTCTTTTTACTTTTTTCATTTTTATTTTTTAATATTTGTTTAATTTAGAATTTATCTTCATAAATTATTTCAATTTATTTTCTATAGATTATTGAAGTCTCAAACAAACTTCAATATATTCAATATGTGTTTGGTTTGTGCTTAATTTTATGAGTATTTATTTTTTCCATTATATAATTAAATAAAAAACAAAAAATATGTTTCAATTGAAGGACAAAATCGAAAAAATCCAAACTTCTATACCAAAAATATTAAGGGATTTAAAACCAATCCTAAAATTTAAAGTATAAGGATCGAAATAAAACTGAAATATATAATTAATTTCAATTGAATGATACAATTAAAATAAATTACAACTTATATAATAGAAATTAGGATCATGCCAAACAATCAAAAGAGCAGAGACTGAAATGAAAACACTAAAAACTAAAGGGGATTGTCGTGTAGTTTAGCAATGCAGAAGAGAGAAAAGGAAAAAAAAATATCAATCGACCACCGTCACATCTCCTGCTACCTTGGGACACCACGCTCACCACCATGAGGTGAAAGACATGGTGACGCATTTGGTGAGACGCCAAATGATATTTTTCACCACCGGACAGAGTTGAATGCGCTGACCAAAGGGCGCGTGAGGGGAATACTGTCAGCCCTTTTTCGGCCTCACGCCAATAGTATCCAGTAGAAAATAGTAATAATAAATGGTAAATTACCGAAACACTCCTACAAGCAACTCTTTATTTTTGTCTTATATGAGGATATGCATATATTTATACATTTTAAAAAATATATGAAATGCCTTAACCACCCCGCAAGCAGCTCTTGTGTTTTGTTTTATTTGAGGATAAAAATATTATTTTACTGTACAATGACAATGTGAGATTATAATGACACCCTCGTCGACAACTCTTAGATTTTATCTAATTTGAGGGTGTTATGGTTATTTTATTGTGTACAAAAATATAAAATATTTCTAAATCCAAGACTAATATTACTGTATATTAAAGATATAATAATAATTTAACTATTATAATCTATAGTAATATAATATGTGTTTATTAATACAGTAATATACCATGCTGATTTGGCTTATCTAGTAATAAGCCATATGTGACGGCTGAACATAATTTATGAAAACTTGGATTCTAGAAAAAGTTAATAATCGTCCTCGCGAATCTATATTTGGAGGGCATATTGGTAATTTCATTTGATAATCCATCCTCCATACATCTCAAGATTTCTTAGTTACACGCTCAGGCTCTGGCGCGTGGCCGCACTATATTAAACCATCCCAGCAACCATGCCGCCTTCTCCTAGTAATACAACTTCTACAGCCCCTCCATTTTCCTCTCTTGCCAACTAACCACCTTCATCTAAAGCATCTAACGCAACCATGACGTGGCAATTTTCTATTCTAATGACTAGGCCACAGCAGTGCCTTTTAGCTCTGCACTTTACTCCCAGCATAGGGACTATTCTGTCATATTGAACCTCGTAGTATGAAGATGTGCAATTGCAGCCTTGTAATTTGATTTCTTTTTTGCCAAGCTAATTTTTACTGCATGTTTTGGATCTTCCACTTGGATAGTTCTTAAGAAACCATTTCAAACATAAAAAATTAAAAACTTACGAATAAATTTTTGATAATAATTTTATATGAATTACTTCTACAATTCTTCGAGCCAAAGTTTTTCAAACTTGAAATTTTCCAATATTAATATTGATTAATTTAATTATGAAGATGATACAATTTAAACTCATAAATATTTAATTATTGAGTTTTTAATATTATATTAAAAATAATAATTAATTTAATGGAGTTTTTATCAAATTATATTGACTTAATAAAACAAAAACATTGTCTTATTAACAAAATCTCGAGTTTTGTTAGAAAATTCATTTTGTACTTAAAAAATCTCACCATAAAATATTTAATTATTCTTTATTCAATTGAGAAAAAACATACATTTGATTTTAAAGCAAATCATTTTTTTTATAATTATGTTTCACTTTTGAAAAAAAATAGATTTTAACGTAGCATAATTCATAAAATAAAATAGATTATGAACTATTATATTACAATAATCCAAGAAGGAAAGTTATTTATAAACAAGTTAAACATCCATCTAGTTATCCAATTATAATTACTTCATCATTAATCATAAAATTCGAGAAATAAAACATGAAATAACATTGTTTTAAAACTCGAACTGGCAAGATATGTTGACTTGAGACGCAACCAAATCTAGATATAATCCAGGATGAAAAAAGAAGAAGCTAATATTGCTTTAAAAACTTGGATTGACTTGATGATGTTGTTGATTCAAGATTGATTAGGTTAAAATCCATTTATTAGTCCATTGATTCTCTTAAGTTTTTTTGTTTTATAAAAATAATATTATTTTAATAAATAAATAAATAAATTAGATTGACTTTCTTAATTTCCAAAACCATCTATTCTACGCAAAATTTCTTATGAAAAGACATGCAATTCGTAGAATATTAGTCGATAATGATTTGTGCTCTTTTTGTACCGTGGAAGATTATACAGTGCATGGACGAGAAAAGTCATGAGGCGGAGGAATCTAAAATAAAGCCAGGTGTCAACTAGATGGAAGAGAGTAAAGTTATAAAATAGAAACCGCGGGTGGAGATACCATCCGTGTCCTTGTAAACGGACCGGAAATAGAGACCCCTATCTCTCTCTTGATGAAATACACAATTGATCCCTTATCTTGGGACTTTCATCATATTTATCCCTGTATTTCTGGTTTAATCATTATTGCCTCTATCTTAATTTTGTGGTCAAATTTTCTCCTAAATCATCTTTTTAGGGTAATATTTACCCCTATATTTTCTTTTATTGTCATATTCTACCTATGATTTAGGTTGAATTTCATGTGTATGAATAAGAATTGTGAGTAAATCAAAAGTATAAGAGGAACTATGACCAAGCTTTAACTACAGAGACCAAACAGTCAAATTTCATCCATCTTTCTCTCTATAAAGAAACAACGAAACCCGTAAAAATATTTCAGTTCTCCTCTGCCAAGAAGTTAAATCTTTCTCCTCCATGAACACCTGGCTTTCTTGAGGCAAGTACGTCTCCCACCCTCCCCCTCTCTCTAACTCTCTCTCTCTCTCTCTCTCTCTATATATATATATATATATATATATACTCACACACACGCACACTTACAGCTGCTGCTGCTGCTGCTGCTGTTGTTTGTGTTGTGTTTTCTTAAGTGGGTATATATATATAAGGTCACGTTTTGTTTACTTTTAATCTATACTTGTGAATCGGTGCGTAACAAAGCACGCCCATTTCTGCTCTCAGCCTGCCTGTTGCTCTCTCTCTCTCTGTATATCACACTTGGGTCTTGACGGGTTTTGTGTTTTATCAATGGAGGTATAGTAAAAACTTCATCTTGAATGTTGTTGGTTTGGCTGTTGTTACTTTAATTGCTCTCTTTAACATAGAGCATCTAGTTTTGGATTTAATATTTTTAGTCTTTTATGGTTTTGTTAACGGTTTCTTGTAGTATTATGAGGTAGAGGAAAGAGTGGAATTTTGTTGGGGGTCATTTTGGAATTCTTGTTTTTGCTGGTAGTAAATAATTTTGTCTCTCTCGTGCCTTTTGGCTGTGTAGAAGTTTGTCTAAGCTTTGAGTTTTTGTTGTGTTTTGGGGTTTGGTTATGGAGGTGGATTATTAATATGCGTAATGGGTTCATTTCATTGAATTATTAAATATGCTGCTGTTCTCGGGTTGGAAAATGGTTACTTTGACTTGGTTACTTTGGTTTCACTAGTGTTGCCTGGTTTCATCCTGCTGCATGTATTTTTTCTGGTAGGTGATTTTCTGTAAAACAGTGCTTAGGATTATTTTTTACATTTGCAGCTTATTAAATTTCCTCAGAGCTTTTTATTTGTTTGTTTTATACTACTTTAATTGGGAAGAAATATTTTTCTCAATTTTGATAAGTAAATAATTAAATAAATAACTTTTTTGCATGTCTTTTGACTGAGATGGAAAATGATTAATTCTAGCTGAAAGTATGGATTTTTTTAATTCCTTGGAACCTGTTTTTTTTTGTTAAAAAAAATGAATTTCTGTTTGATTAGAGCACAAGGATAGATGTTTGAGCAAAATATTTTTTTATGTTGTTTAAATTTGAGTTGGAAAACATGATCAGTGATATAGGAGCAGCTGTTATCTTCATAGTATTCACAATCATCAAGCCAATGCTTCTTCTTCTTCTTCTTTTGCTTACAATGCAAGACAGCTTTGTTCCTTTTATTTGTTTTTTCTTTTAAATTTTAATTAATCATCTTTGTTTTCTTGAACTCCTTTTGCAGATGGATGTTATCAAAGGAAATTCTGAGTGGAATTGCATTGAAGATGAATCTGCTGAGCATTTACTTTCTCCAGGTATTTGTGACGCCTACAGAGATCCTGAGCTGCTTCCCCGCATTGGAGATGAGTACCAAGTTCAAATTCCAGCTCATATGACAGAATGTGCCTACGGGTTGCTTGTAGAAAGTCCAGCTTATGCAATAATCTCGTCTGCTACTTACCATGATATTTTGGTTGGATTGCCTGTATCATTAATGTGGATAAGTGAGGAAGTCGAGAACAGTAAACATGAACCGCAAGATTATCCCCGTGGTTTGACCAACAATTCCACTATAAACAAGTCTGCAAAACCTGAAAGCATTAGAGAGACAAATATTGTTCCAGAAATTGACTTGAAAGCTGAGGTTGAGCTTATGGATGTTACTGCGAATGATGACATAGAAGTAGGAGAATCTGCAAAGTTATGTTTTCCGCCAGAAATAAGTAATGAAATGCTTTGTGATCTCGGTGGCAAAGATTACTGTTTGGTTCCTGGTTCTGTGGGCAACCCTTGGAGTGATGCAGAGGAGAACATTTTTCTCCTTGGTTTATATATTTTTGGAAAAAATCTTGTTCAAGTGAAGAACTTTGTTGAGAGCAAGAAGATGGGTGACATACTCTCGCTTTATTATGGGAAATTTTATAGGTCTGACAGATACCATAAATGGTCAGAATGCCGTAAAGTAAGAAGCAGAAAATGTGTTTATGGGCAAAGGATTTTTACAGGATCGAGGCACCATGAAATGTTATCTCGTTTGCTTCCACAATTGTCGGAGGAACGCAGAAGTACTTTGCTTGAGGTATTTTATGAAGTATTTCTAGACGCACAATTTTAAATGCCAAGATTCACCAAATGAGTGAGCTCATGGACGACTATGCACAAAACACTAACACATGGATGACTGCACAAAAGACAAACACATGCTCACACATATCGGAAGGTCACAAAGTACATTCTGAATTAGCTAATTGCTTTCATGAAATATGTTTTAAACACCTTTGTTGAACTATTTGCCAAAATTATTGTGTGCGCTTCTTTAAACATTGCATTATTTGTACAAAATATGAGAATGCTTCAACTTTCAATGCTACATGCAGAATATATGCTTCGTTTTTCTCCATGAATTGACAGATGGAGCTGGTATAAAATCTTTACATGATATGCCACTGCAGTATTTTCATCCTTTATTTAGCTGATGTTATAACATGATTAGAACAAACCATTTCCCTAATGATTTGTGATTGGTTGTGTGAAAGCCTACAAATGCACTTAATTTTTATTCCACTGAGGATGGCTGTTAAATGACAGTACAAAAAGGGTGGTGTGAACATTGATTTGAGACGCAAATTTCATAGTTTCTCTGCTGATAGGCCTGTCCTATGCTTGTGGCTCTTATTTTTTGAAAAGAAAATTTTCCAGTGCCTGGCTGTTTCTCTTTGATCTTATCTAGTTCATCGCAAGTCCATAACATCCTATTTGAATATTAGTTTCATCATTTGGCAGGCTGCTAAGGCATTTGGAGAGGGAAAAACGTTGCTGGAAGAATATGTATTCACTTTAAAGGTGATGGTCGGATTGCATGCCCTTGTAGAAGCTGTGGGAATTGGTAAAGGGAAGCAAGACCTCACAGGCATTACCACGGAGCCTCTGAAGTCCATTCAAGTTGCTCCTGTCCGTCCAGAAATACCAATTGGAAAAGCATGCTCGACCCTTACACCTGTTGAAATTATCAACTACCTTACGGGTGGCTACCGCTTAAGCAAAGCCCGGTCTAATGATCTGTTCTGGGAAGCTGTTTGGCCTCTATTACTTGCAAGAGGTTGGCATTCTGAGCAGCCTGATGATCATGGTTTTGCTGCTGCCTCCAGGCATTCTCTGGTCTTTCTGATCCCTGGCATCGAGAAGTTTTCAAGAAGGAAACTAGTGAAAGGAGACCACTATTTTGATTCTGTCAGTGATGTCCTGAATAAAGTTGCTTCAGATCCAACACTTCTTGATCTTGACATTGGAGAAGATAAGGGTGATGGTAGCAAGGAAGAAACTGCATGGAGCAATAAAACAAATTTGAACCAGGGAAATTTTCCTAGTCAACAACGCCATTGTTACCTCAAACCTAGAACTCCAAGCCGCACTTCAAATGCCATGATGTTTACCGTTGTTGATACAAGTCTTGCCAATGGGGAAATAAAAAAGGTGAGAGAACTGAGGAGCTTACCAGTTGGACTGAGCATGTGCACCTCCAGAAGTGATTCTGAAGATAGTGATGACGATTCTTTGAAGGAGTCAGCTGAGGAATCTGATTCTTCTGAGAACCTGTGTCCTGATATGAATGGGACTACCACGAAAAAATCCACAAAGAATGATATGGGCAAGGGAGTATTTTCAGACAGGGAAGATGTTGAAGATAATGCTTCGAAGCAGAGTTTTCATATAAATAGTTTAGGTTTTGCCAAGGTTCATGAAAAAATTCCCAAGGACCAGAAAGTTGATAGGTGTAATGGTACGCAGACAAGAAAACGTATCAAGCATCAAGCAACCCGGAGAGGCATACTTTGTGACAGAAAAGTTTTGGGTCCAGTGACAAAACGTCAACAGAGATTAATTTCTTATGACCACACAAAGACAAGCTGTGGCACAATTGATAGACATGGATCAAAACTAGATAAGCCTGGTTGTACTGGAGAAGGTGATATTAGAGTGGATTTTCTCTCTCGAGTGGATCCACTCGTGGAGAGGTTATCGGCTACAAGTTCTAGACGCAGTCCAAATATTAGTAATGAATGCACTCTCAGCCGTAATTCTTCTGATGATGACCATCCTCATGAGAAACATCAAACTCGGGCATTGATAGACCTGAACATACCTATACCTCAAGATGCTGAAACAGAGCCTTTAATGATGGAAGTGACAGAGGTAAAAGATGATCCAGCAAGCAGGCAAACAAAGGATTTTGGGATGCTAAAAGTCTCCACATCAGTAGGTGATTCTACTCCTCAGCAGTCACCTAATATGAACTCGCGAAGACACAGCACAAGAAACCGACCGCTGACCACTAAAGCGCTAGAGGCTCTCGCTTGTGGCTTTTTAAGCATAAAGCAGAAGAGGAAGAGTAGAGATGTTTTTTCCATGGATAACCAGATGTCGAGGCCTTCACGATGTGCTCGAAGTAAGATGAGAATTACTGAAAACTTCCAGGCTGACATGACAGATTTTGAAGGGGATGAGAGAAGAAATGGTGGTTGCAAGAGCAATGGTGACATGGTTAGTGAGGTTCAGATTTAAATCATGGGTAGTGTACCAGCCTCGGGCTCTCAAGATTTTCTTTCTGGTGCTGATTTGCCAAATTTGTAGCATAGGAATGGGACCTTGAGACGCCAGACGACTCAGCTGCTGAAGTAAAAACCCAAGACTTGAATGGAGCGCTCTTTTTTCTAGCTTCAAACTGCAACATGCATGGCTACATGCACAACGGTCAGAATAGAACGATCTACTTTCCAAGACAACCTTGCTTGATCGAAATGTCTGGCATCAGAAAACAGGATGTAGATAAGGTTGCTTGTTAGTCAAAGTGTTCTTTCTCAACAACATTTGACAGTACAGATACTTCTTGATTCCCATTTCACCTTTGCATCGTCGAGCGACCCCTCTCCCCTTGATCCAAGCTTGGATCAAAGTCAACTGTAGCCTTCAAAGCCATGCATATGACCGAAGCTTGACCGCTGTTTTACTTCTTTGATAATGTTTTTTTAGTTTTATTTCATTAGGAAAGCGGGAATGAATGGAAGTGTTGGTAATAATTATATTTTCTCAGTGGGCTAATCCTCTATAAATTTTGCGGTCTTCAAAATCAACACAACAAAAATGCAAATAAAAGTTTTATAGATGTTTGCAAATTAATTTAAATATTTTTTTTAGTTTTTAACTCAATTTTGTTACAAATTTTACTTTACTAAAAATATAAAAATTTCATTTCTAACTTCTTAATTTTATTTCAAGCTTACATATTATTATTTTTTTTTGCCAAATACATATTTATAAAAATGACTTTTGATTATGATTTAATGTTAAAGTTTGTTTCCAGTGTTAAGGAACCATCTCTTCTAAAAGTTTAAGCTATAAGGTGAGACCCCATAATATAATTTATATTATTCTCTACTTTTTCTCAAGTAAAAGTTTTTTGGGCTTGAAACTTGCACAAATTCATAATACCTTGTGTTTGGTTTTTCATCAAATAGAATGAAGATGGTGAGATTCGAACTCGTAACTCCTTGGTCAACAAAGCTCTGATACCATGTTAAGGAACTATCTCATCTAAAAGCTTAAGCTATTAGGTGAGACTTCAGAATATGATTTATATTATTCTGTATCACCCATGATCATACACTAAGAGCCTGTTTGAGAGTGTGGTTGAGGTTGCTTTTGAAAGTGTTTTTTGTTCAGAAATGCATCAAAATAATATTTTTTTATTTTTAAAATGACATCAACACATGAAAATGATCTAAAAACACTAATTTTTTTTAATTTAAAGTAAAAAATAAAAATAAAAAAATTTCAATTTTTTTTCCAAAGCGCTTTTGAAACGCATTGCTAAACAGGAATTAAATGTTTATTTTTAGATGGTTACTAGCTAGGAAATTCAAGGAAAGTAATGATTTAAACTTTATAAAAAAAATATAATTTTTTGTTCTAAGCTCTCCTTTTCTTGCTAATATATTTTTTAGCCTTATATTGTATAAAAACTTTAGGCAATCAAAATAATATTTGAAATAGAGAGGGATAAAAGATTTCTTTTTAATCTCAACCTCTAACCCTTTTTCATGCTATCTTTTTCTCCTCTTTTTTTCCTGATAAAACATATTTTTTTTCTAAAAATAAAAGATAAATTTATAGATACTAAAAATTAGGCCACTCAAAACTCTTTTTTTATCAACTTTTTATCTCTCACCCTCAAATGGGATAAAAATTGAAGTTTAGAATGAAAATATAATAAGAGCAACTCCAACCGAGCAAACAAATGAAGAGCTAAAGGCAAATTTGTGTACTTTTTAGCTTTTTATCAATTGTCATCGTCTCCAATGGAATAGCTATTTGGACAGGCAAAATGGCTATTCCGTTGTTAAGCAGCTAAATATAGTTGAGCAAATGGCAAAAGAAAAAAAGTACATGTTACCATTGCAATATTCTTTTTATGTGTAATTAAAACACACAAAGCATACATCTTCGTTCATAATTGAAACCGAAGCCATTGAAGAACATAATTTTTGTCAACGAGCGATTTGGCAAATTTGCAGTTTGAAGGAGAAAAGAAGCCGAACAACCAGTGATTTAATTTTTTGTTCAAAGGTTAGTTTTCCAAACCGTTTCTATTTTGTTTTTCTTGCATATGCTCTACGAACCTAAATGGAGATGAGTGTGGGTATGTTTGTGATTGGTCTTGTAGGGTTTGTTTTTAGGCTAATTGTTTGTTCTGGGAAATGCAAGTTATGTTTTTTATTTTGATTTTGGTTCTGTGAATAGGGTTTGGGAGGGGTTCTGAGGAAAAAAAACTGTGGTCAAATGGACTAATAAGCTCTGGTCTCGATTTGATCCTCAAACTTGTAAAAACAAATAAATCTTTTTATTTTCTAAGGGTTTTGTTTTTGGGTGATTTTGTGGTTAATCAATTGTTGTTTTTTATTAGTTGTTTTACGATGAATTTTGATTTATGGTAAAAGGAGATTAATTATCTTAAAGGTTTGATGTTTTGTTATCGATCTTTATAATTTGGCTATAAATGTGATATTTTAGTTAAATTTGGGATTTCAACTTTGTTTAGTTGTTGATAGAACAAGAGGGAAAGGTTCTGTGATTTGTTTCTGCTGGTTATTTGTTCAGTTACTGGGTTTTGAATGTTTGGTAAGCATTTGTCTTCGAGTGAGTTTGGGTTTGGAGTTTCCGGTGTTGTGGAATTATGGGAAAGACTGAGATTGAAGAGGGAGAGGCATGAGATTAAAGAGAGCATTGGCAGGAGGGTAGCCAAAGTAGAGAGCTTTGGAGAAGTTTAGTTACTGAGGGGTTGATTTGGATGCTCTCCTTGGCATGTCCGTCTTGTACTTGTCGAGCTCTTTCTCGCCAGAGCTCGCAGAAGGGAATAAAACTTTGGGATTAGAAAATGGAGAAATTTTAGATGGGTTGTTAGTTCTCATGTTTTTATTGATATTAATTTGTTTAGGGCTTATTGCAACGATGAGTTTCAGAGAGGTTTGTAGAGGAATTGTTAGAGGAATTGCGTGAAGCTGTAAGATAATCGCATGAGCTTGCGGTGTTGTGGAATTTTATGCATGAAGTGATGTTGTATTTGTATGTTCAATTTGTTACAGAGTAGTATAATTTTGAAATTTATAGAGTAGCTGTGAACATTATCTTCAGTTGTCAAATTTATCTCCTTTAGATTTCTTCTCAACGTTATCTGAACAATGTATGGCTGGTTTGAATATGAATGGAGTGGATTGCTCTTGTTTGATTTCTGCTATATCTCCTGCTATAGCATGTGAATTTCATTATGCTTGTTAACTCAAGTGTTTCAATCGGAGGGGTAGTGTTGAAAACATACATGTATTGTATCTGCTTGACTAGAAGACAATGTGTTCTTGTTAGCCATGAAAATGGTAAAAAATAACCAAGATGAGATTGTAGATCTTTCAAATGCTTTAGATTGACTTCAAATTCTGTTGAAAAAAACATCTTTCTATTGAGCTTGAATGCACCAACGTCTGGAGGAAACTCTTTGGTGTTTGTTCACTTGCATATGGAGAAAATTTAATTAGAAGGCATGCCATCATAGATGTAAACAGAGAACTATAAAATTTAATGATGAGTATGGTTTTATGATTGTTTGATAAGGAATTCGGGTACAGGAAGACAGAAAAATTGAAGTTTAGGTTGATGAATATTTGTTTTGCAAAAGCTGAATATGTGATTGAATGAGATCATTTTGAGTTACTAATCTAAATTTTGGTTTTAAATTTTGGGTTTGAAACTTTCAGGTTTTTTTATATTTTAAATTCAACTTTTTTTAATTTAAATATAATTAAAAAATTAGTCATTATATTGTTGGAGAGTTTTTTAAAAGCAATTATTTAATTATATAACTTACTATTATTAATTTCTATAATTAATTGCATAATTAAATTATATAAAAAATAATTGCACTATATTTAAAATGATATATAAAAAAATGGCTCTTCTAAATGGTTTTTACCATTGGAGATACTCTAAATTAAAAGAGTAATGATAAAAAAAAATGAAATTTAAGGATCATAAAGAAGTTCTTTGTCTTTTATTAAAGTTGGTCCCATCTCTTACTTTGTTTTTTTTTTTAACAAAATGCTATAACTTTATTTCGTAAAATTAGATATTAATTTAACGTAGAAACATTTAACGGCTCATAAGATAAATGTAGTGACCTAATTGTACACTATGCAAACTAGAGAAACGAAAATGTAAAATAAAAATAAAAATGGAAATGAAGAAGAGGGTTGAAAGTTGAAACCATGCAATGGAAGAGCCATCCACCCTTTCTACTCACGGTCAAGTATCACCCACAGAAAGAAGGACAAGGAGGATGTATACGTGGCTTGCAAAGAAGCCACCAACGCGTCACCCTATTTTCCAATTAATATATATATATATATATATATATATATATATATATATAAAAATAAAATAAGCGCGTGTCATCCACGCCTGTTTCCTTCTTCTTCTTCTCACTTACCTTAAAGCTGCCCTAAAGCCACGCTCTATAAAGAAATTACAACGTGACGATGACGGTGACGGCGTTATAGGCATTGGCATTTTGAGCTAGAAGAAAGAAAACAAAAATGGGTCAGGCATTTCGTCGAGCATCTGGAAGAATCAGAGCGCCACCTGACCCACCTCCAAGTAGGGTCACTGATCGGAGGCCGCCGGTGACCTCCACTGAAAAGTTGGAGATATCAAGGATCACAACCACCAATCAGAACAGTCTTGGCTCTGGTAGATTATCAATTCATATTGCTGCTTCTTTTAAGAGATTTTTATGATAATATATTAGTTCATTCCATGAGAAAGTAGCACAGATTCTGCTATATACTAGGTTTTTATCCTGAAGAGAAAATGCATAAGAACTTTTGGGCTATCGAGATATCAAGGAACACCACTTCATATGTATTGGCATTCATTTTCTTGGAGTGTTTTAATTTATTGCTTTCTTCCCCTTTTGTATGTTTGATGCTATCGACTGCTTTGCTGTAAAGGCATGAAAGAAACTGTTGTAATAACAACAGGGAAATCAGTTTGTGATTTTGTTGTTGAAATAACTGGCTAAATTTGAGACTGAATTGGATACGTGATCAAATTTGTGATTTAATTCTTGATCCCTTCTTCCGAATTATTGATAATAGTGGCTTGATAAAGACTATCTGCTTGACCAATTCTGTCAATTTGATCGGATTCAGCACATACCATGAGAGCAGGGATTCATATGTGCGGTGTATGTTCTGTAAGAAATATATTACAACTGACCAGTCATGTGATCTTTTCAATGGGTGCAAGCATATTGTGATTCGTTTATGATCTTGGCCTTAACTTGGTAGTGTAAATTGGTTGGTAATGATAATTGACCTACTTTCAGATTTTACAAAATGATCTATGTCGTGCTCTGGATATTGAGTTAGTATTTGTAAGGTCTTCTGAACATTCTTTTTTGTGAGACTACATGTTTGTGGGGTGCAATTCTTAGGAATGGAAATTACTAACTTCATATCTCTTCACCTTTTGTGATTTTTCCACTCCTCACTGAAGATGGTGCTCCAAGAATTAATCCTGACAATGTCCTTGATCAACGAGATACTCAGTATGATGCAATGCTTAGTCAAATGGTGGGTAGAATTAAATCGAAGCCTGGAGGGAAGCTCGAAACTGGTGAGGTGAGTTACTGGGATTCATTCCTGCTGTTTGTTAACTTTTTTTCACTTAACTCTTGGTTAATGTGTCATCATTCAACTTTACTGCTATATATTGATTATAGATGTGCCAGAAACTTTGTCAAACCTCCTTGTTGCAATGTGCATTAACATGGTGCTGGATTGACACTAATCAAAAGAAAAGGAGAAGAATAAGAAAAGTCTATTCATTTATGATTTCCTTGAAGTACTCAGATAAAGACTTGCTTAATTTTAATGTCAGAGAGAATGCTTGTTTGAAGTGAAAAAAAAATGGTTCAGAGAAAAAATCTTTGAAGAAAATCATTAGGTGTACTTCAATAAAGCCTCACGACTGAGAACACATTTGCATGTTTAACAAGTGATTCCACTTCGTATTTACACCTCTTTGACTTTTTTTAGTTAAAATCTTGACTGTTGCTCTGGTGATTGGTGATGCATTTAGTTGTCTGCTGTGATCCTCTTGCAATGGTGTCAAATAGATGACTGTTATTGAGATTTGCTTGGATAAACAAATTCTGGATTTCTCCTTGCATATCTGAATGCTGATATTCTTCTCAAAGTTTTGTAATAATCCACTTTGGGGATTGTAGTGGTACATGCTTGTCACTGAAACACCTTTACTGTTTTCCTTCCCATTTCTCTTAGAATGATCTTATAACTTAATAGATTAGAGAAAACTGAACCTGAAAATTATTTGCCTCAGCATGTTTCTCTTACTTCAGATCATCATCTGTTGAAAAGCTAGTTGGATTTCTTGGCAGGCACCTGTAGTTGAAAGGTACGATAGGCACATGCCAAAGCTGAGAAACACAAAACCTGATTCTGGCAGATATGAAGAAAGGGCTGTTGCTCCAGGAACTCTGAATGTGGCCCAACTGCGCCACATCATTCTCCTGTATCAAGGCAAGGCTGATGATCATGAAGGACCTATGAACATCCAACAAATCGCTGAAAAATTTCGACTTGAAGATGTACAAGTCCAGAGGATTGTGCAGTTCTTATCGCTGCCCCCAGAGGATAACAGCAAACAGAAAAGCAATCGGTGAAAGATTGCAGGTTTTCACCTGCTCTTCAGCGCCAGATATTCTATTGAATAAGAGTCGATGCCGGAATTTCATGTCCTTCATTATAGAGCAAATCAGCAAATATAACTATTTATTGACCGTTGTAAACAATTTTTTGTACAATAATATGTTTTGTTGAGTATGTCGTCAGCAATTTTTGCTGGTAAATCTGATACTGACCTCCAATTGACACTATTTTTTGTTTGGATATAGAGTTGGGATCTATTTCCATTCCCCTCGTGCTGAAGTATTGACATTTTACTTTCAATGATGATGAGGTTTAATTATGTAATGCTATGACAGTCCCTGTCATTTCATTGAATTTAAAAAGTATTTAAAATAAATTAAATTTTTTTATGTATTAATATCAAAAATAATTTTTAAAAAATAAAAAATATTATTTTAATATATTTCTAAACAAAAAAATATATTTCTCATCCATCCATCGACCATTGAATGCACAATCAGTCGAGTGGACCTAAATTGAACAGATGCAAACCCAGATACCAAGGGATGAAATCACCAAGAGAAGGTCCCATATAACATTAAGGAGAAATTATCTGTACTCCTCCCTCTCGCTTCAAAGTAGGATTCATGAATTATTTTCATGATAAATCTTGTGTTTGTACAACTTCTGATATACCAAAAAATTTCTCAGCATTCAGACATGAATCCCTGCAACTTCTTACATTCAACAGCCAAACAACCATTCCTTGATTCCCAGGATCTCATTGTTAAAATCCTGCTCCTGTATTTAGGGCAAATGCGATTTGCGTAACCATCAAGATACAGTCATTTTGATTGGCATCCTAATACACCCTAAACCAGCAACAAACAACAGACTTTCTGTGTATGAACAAATTTAGAGATCTAACAACAGTCTGATGATTTCCAGTGATATTAAATAATTCTAAAGCCGCTACAAAAATTGACTGCGCACTCAAAATCTAATCTAATTTTTACTACAAGCATAAATCCAGACCATAAGAATGACTAATCAAAAAATCAACACCACCACCACCTTCTTTGGGGGAGTTCTGAGATTCAAAAAGAATGGGACAGCCGTAAAAAGGAACAGGAAAAAATATTATGTTAAATTCAAGTCAAAATTGACTCCAGCCAGTCTGATGTAAATTCATAAGATAAAAATGTTATGGCACCAGCTGGTGCAGCCTTGACAGTTGATGGGACGATGCCTTTATAAAGACCAGCCCAGCCCTCAACCTGCAAAATTCGGCGAAGAGCATCAAACATATTTTTGTAAGCATGATGCTCAACTCGAGCACCGTACCTTGGGTGCCTCTGTAGTCCTTCAATCTGCAGCGGCCAAAAACAACAAATCAAATATCATTGACAGTCCTGGAAGACAAGCAGATTGCAAGAATACAACTTGTACAAACTCAAGTCTTTTGACTAGCAAATTGACTTCAAACAAAGAGAATCTTTTAGCAATCAGTATTTAAAATGCAGAATCTACCTGAAACCTTTTCTTGACCACATCAAGAGGATGACAGACAAGTTTGGCACACGTGCCAGCCGCTAATCCACAGACAAATAGCTGAAAGCTGGAAAGGCTATCATCTGTACTTGTGAAGCTTGTGGTAGATGATCTATGATGGTTCCAAGCCTACAATCAATCCTGTAAAATGTATTACTGTCCAAAACAACTCGGTATGTGTATGTGTGGAAAGCAGGATGAAAAATCCATCAAGTTCATGCAACACTCGTAACCTTCTCGCAAAATTGGTCTTTTAAGGAAATACTTGTTCTCCAGAAAAGGAAATACATTGCAATGCTTAACCAACTGGCCAGCTGTGAGAAACTAAATTCAGATGTTTATGACCAGCAAATGAAATCTATGATAGAATACCTTGCCTATTGCCATTAAGTTAGCACCTTCTTTAAAAGAAATGACAAGCTGTCTCCAGTTTTAACATGGTAATGCTTTCTTTAAGATAGAAAAACATTCAGTTTGTAAGATTGAAATAACCAATTGTCTCAATCTCTTGTATATCTCCATCTATACCAGAATGGTGAATGGTGATGGTTAAAATCTCAGTTTGTAATGGGTGGATAATGCAAAAGGACCAAATAAGCAATTCTTTTCATATGTTTGGCCAGCACACTATATTGAGTTTTCAACCAAATGCTGATCCAGTTCTTCCATCTCAAAAGAAATTTAATATCCTTTTACAATCTTACCATGGTCCAGTTCTTAGACATTTGACTACAAAAAGAGATTGAATTCTTACCATGGTCCAGCGCTTAAATGTATCATACGTGCCAAACTGAAGGCCAGCATAAGGAACAATCTCAACCAGTGTTGGAGATAATCCAGCATATAATCCTCTGAATCCACGTGTTCTGGTAATATCAACAAATGCTGACCTCATTGTTGGATACACCTAAATTAAACTAATCAGTCAAGCAGTAACATGTAATATTATCATTCTTATTGAGTCATCTTATTCCAGCACCACTGATAGTTTCACTAATCAAAATCATCACTAGAAAAATGAAGAGAGCCACATTTGTCTCTTATAAAGCATAAGAATGACACATAATCATGTTCTATACCTTGGGTTCACCCTGTGATGCTAATATGGTTCTTAGAAGATCAAATGGGTATGATCCAACAGTAGCTGTGCACCCTGCTAATGCTCCACTGATGTAGGAGAGGTAGGGACTCAAATGAATATGATCCTCTGCATCATAGTAAGCAATCAGATGATGACAAATAAAAGAGATATTTTAGTATATGTAATCAGGACATATATTAAACATTATATCACCTCCAGTGCCATATCCTTTTATGGATATGTTTCAAATAACATAGAAACAATGGCCTCCACTACCAGCAGGTATAAAATATATAAATTGACAGTTAGAATCGGGACCGTACGATATGTTTCTAAACATACAGTAGAGCATAATACAAGGAGAAGATATTCAGCAAAATTGTGGCAAACCTGTCAGCATCACATAAAGTCATTCTTATGTATTGAACAATTTTGAATCGGTTTTATGCTAGTCTACATGTTGAAGAAATCAAAATAAAATGTGAGGACATATTTGATGTATAAACATCTATTAAATCCATTCACCAATCAAAATAAAGTTTTACTGATCACAGCTAAACATTTAATAGAAAACGCATTTCCAGAATAAAGTTACAGATGATATTAATCTGTTATAATTATACCTGCCTTAGATGAACCAGCAGCAAATGTTTTTAATTTGTGCAACACTGCAAATTGTATGGCAGTGTATGGCATAACCATGAGTAAAGCTGGAACATTGCCACGCCAAAAGCCCTACAGCAAGCAACTGTCTTGGATAAAAAGCAGAAAATGGTATATGTCTTGGATAAAAGCAGGAAATGGTATATAGACTTCAAAAAAATAGTTTTTGAAAATATCTAGAAGGAACTCCCACAAGAACAGTATTTGGACATCATGAACATCAGCCAAACACAATGGCAAGAGGTGAATGAGCTGTGGTATGTTATATCGGCCATCAAGATCTGTTACTACAAGAAAAGCATGTTTCATTTACCTTCACTACCTGAAGAGCATGAGAACATTAAAAATTACATACTCAAATTCCGGGCTCAAACCCCCGCTAGTTGCCAAAAATAAAAAAATAAAGAAATTGCATTCTCAAAAACATGCAGAGCTTTCTTGATGGAAGAACTAGAACTCAATAATAACATAGAAAATTCCTTTATTCAAAGGATTATAGCCAAATATCCAGGTGGTGTTTAGAAATGAAAAAAAAAGAAGTCTAAATTTGAAATTCATTCCATCATTTTACTGAAACTAAACCATAAAGTTGTTAAACTGGGACTAAACCACCTGGGTTCAGCAGACCTATTCCTGAAAAGTTCAAATCATAGGCTTAGACTTCTTAATCAACTGCTGTGGACCAGCTTTGAGTTACACAGCGCAAATTAAATCATCCATCCACAAATAATAAACAGAAAGAGGGCATCATACGGGTAAACCTTCCTCTCTAAATATATCCTTTGTTGCTTGCAACATTCCTGTGTACTTTGACGGTGCAGTCATATTCCTGCGAACCAAATCCCATGAAGATGTTGGCTCCAGTTGAACCTGTCATCAAATAGATAAACCAATGTTTTTCTCAGCATCGCAACTTAATACATTTGACTCGAAATACAACCATGCATTTTGAAAGACAAACACGCCACAGGTGTATAAAATAAATTGCACCTCTCCCCTCTTTTTTTATTGCGCAATAGCATGAGCTCTTTTTCATCTAAAGATCAATGTTTCCTATTTCCCGGCCTCCCCCGTGAACTCCAGATTCTTATTAAAGTTGCATATCAATTCCCTTCACATGTACAACAGAACTTCACAGATATAGAAAAGGATAACTAACATATAGATTCATGAACAATTTATTAAGTCTATTAAAAACCCATCTTTGCAAAACAATAAAAATTCAAACTTTATAATTCAGCCATTAAGAAAAATCAAAACTTAACAGAAAAGAAACAAAGAAAGAAAGACCTGGAATCTGATTTTGATGACATCAAGGGGAGATGTAACGGTACGCGAAATACCACCAGCAATAGCACCGGCAGTTGAATCTATTAACGCCCTTTTTAGCTGCCCTGGTGGTGCTGTTGCAGCCTCCTCCCCCTCCATTCTCATTATTACTTGTCACTATCCGCCAAAACCAAACCAAACGCCCCCTTTCCTTTTCTCAAGCTATATCAACAATAATCTAAAGCAAAAACATATAAACAACAGCAAATTTAAAACACTACACTAAAAGAAAGAAAGAACTGAAAATGATCCATTGATTTAGTTAGATTTTTCACAAGAACTTCTTCGTAAACAGATACCTACCTACCTACCTACCTGGAAAGGGTAAGAGAGAGGAAGGCAAGGCAGCCATTCCTTGGCTTTTCTTTTTCCTTTTCTTTTTCAGGTTAAGTCTAGTGGTAAACGCCGCCAAATTAGATTTATTAGCGGCGACGTGAGAGAGAGAGGGATTTGGGGTTGTAAGTTGTAACTTGTAAGCTGTTATGTTAGAGGAGAGGCAGAGAAAACGAGGAGACAGATGTCCTAAAACAATTTTAATCATATGTTTTTAGTGTTATTTTTATTCTTTATTTCACAGCAATCTTTGGCCATACAGCTGTTGGTCAGTCCCTCTGTGAGCGTCAATTTATGATTTGGTCCTTCTTGATTAAAAATCTTAGTTAATTTGGTCACAGTTAATTTAAATGTTAACTCACATTTTAATTATATTTAAAAAATAAAAGAACGGGGTTCATATAGCGTTGATCTCTTAGCCTGTAATTTTAATTTGAAACTATGATGCTGTTTGAAAGTTTGTTTTTTTATTGTTTTTTAAAGTTTTTTTTGTTTAGAAAAAAAATCAAAAAAAAATTATTTCTGACATTAATATTTCAAAATGATCCAAAAAACTAAAAAAACTTAATTTAAAATAAAAATAAAAAATTTCAAAAGTGCTTTTTTTGAATTAAGTTTTTTATTTTTATTTTTTATTTTAAATTATTTTTTTAGTATTTTTAGATCATTTTGATGTGTTGATTTCAAAAATATTTTTTTAAATATCATTTTTATATATTTCTGAATAAAAAAACACTTTAAAAACAACATCAATTACACTCTTAAACAATCAAATTAATATATTTTTGGGATAATAAAGATAAGTAGCCTTCCAGAGACAACATGAAAAGCAAGAACTTTCTGCTTTTTACAAAACTGAGTTTGACTCACTTTTTATGATGGGGCCCACAACTGATTACCAAACACTCAATTCATAGCTTTTTTTCAACCGCTATCAACTGGAAGTGTGGCCACACCCCCAAACGCCCTTGTCTAGACGGTGGGATGAGGTTTTTTTTAATTAAATATGAAAATGGTTAAATATGCAACTAAATATTTTGTATTTTTAATTTATGTTTCTTTATTATTTTTATCTAAGAAGTTATTTGCTCTATTCATAATAGCAAAAAAATCTAGTTTCTATAAATACATATTAAATATAAAAATATTTATAGATAAATCGTAGTAATCTATTTGATATATTTAAAGAAACAAAATAACTACTATTTAAAAAAGATGAACTAAAAATTTTGAAAATGAAAGAGAGAGGATATTAATTTAAATTTAAATAAAAAAACAAATGCATAATAAAAATAAAGAGAACATTAATTATTTTTTAAATAATAATAATAAGGAGATCATGTGCATAACCCACATGCTTAACTTTAAGAAAATAGCTTATGGGGACGAATCACTTACTAGCTTGTGTGTAGAATGTGGTTACCACTATGGTGGCTAAAAAATCTCTTACGAGAGATTGGTTCCCATAACAATCAATTTTTTTAAAGAACTTTTACCCAAAACCACCTAATAATCTTAAAACACCCAAAGTCATTCAAAAAGATTAAATTAATTGAAAACAAATCTAAACTCAATCTATCTTTCTCGTCATGTTTAGAGAAAAAAGATCACCTTTAATGACCCTTTCTTGAGAATAAGAACTCATTAACATAAAGATATTTACTTTTAGTGATTGGGTTGTGGTCAACTAACAACCTCTTCAGTTTTAGTGTGTTTCTCTCATTTTCTAAACTCAAAAATTAAAAAATAAATAAAACAAAATTTTGGATCAAAACAAAACTAATGAAAACTTTTTGATTGATCACATATTTTCATCGAGTTTTACATTATGGTCGTCTTACTTTAAATTGTCTTTCTATTACAATTTAAAACTTTCTCTTCTTATCAAGTCACAAAGGGACTAAATCAAAAGGTAAACAAAATCTAAGAATGAAATTGAAAAAAAAGAAAAAGTATTTTATTGTTCAGAACAAGCTCCATAAGAAAGTCAAATTCTTTTGGTTTCGATAATACGAGCCATAAACCCGTGCTCCGCCGCGGGGATTTTTTTTTGTCTAGTTTTAACATATATAATTTCTTATTTTGTATTTTGGTTTTTATTCTTTTATTTTTTGGTTTAGTTTCGATCCCTTGATTTTTTTAGTTCTTTTGAGATAGTTTTTAATTTTTTGTTTGTATCTATACACCTCTACTCTTAGTTTAGATTTTTAATTTTTATTGTTATTTTTATTTGTATTAAATGCAGCTTGTGTTAAAAAACATAATAAATTTAGTTTTGGTGGTGTAAAATGAGAGTGAAACTCTCTCTTATGCATATATAGTTAAACGTAAAATGCTTGAAACATCCCCGCAGGTAACTTTTATGTTTTGTCTTATTTGAGGCTACAAAAGTTATTTTACTATGCACTAAAAATGTGAAATCACCGGGACACCCCCACTGACAATTCTTGGTTTTTGTCTTATTTGAGGGTATTATGGTTATTGTACTACGCACAGAAATGAAAAAAAATATGAAAATACCTCTGATACCATGATATTATTTTAAACGTTTTTTTCATAATAAAATGAATATATAAAAAACTAATATACATTTTCAGATGTTCTACGACGCCACACGCGCTGTCCGAAATGTGCTTGAGTTCAAAAATTGACAGCGTGCCAATAGTACCGCGACAAATTGATCTTGGGATTAGTCGTGGTGCGCTTAAGCTGGCCCGGAGACCCCAGTTATAAAAAAAATATAAGTGCGGAAAAAATACCAGTACACCCTTATAGCCAACTCTTGGATTTTATCTTATAAGGGGTATATACGTACTTATATAACTCATTGTGTGCGTCAGCTGACCCGAACACCATGGTTATAAAAAAGGGTCCGGGGAATAGTCGTGGTGCACGCAAGCTGCCCTGGACACCTCGGTTATAAAAAAAACTCAGGTCGAGGATTAGTCGTGGAGCGCTTAAGATGGCCCGGAGATCCCGGTTATAAAAAAAAAGTATAAGTTAACAAAAAAAAGTATAAGAAAAAAAATAAAAATAAAATAAATAAATGGGTTCGGGGATTAGTCGTGGTGCGCGCAAGCTGACCTAGACAAACCGGTTATAAAAAAAAACAAAAATCAATCCGGGAATTAGTCGTTTGCGCTTAAGCTGGCCCGGAGACCCTGATTATAAAAAAAAATATATAAGAGAAAAAAAGAACAAAAAAAGAAGAAGCTTAAGCTGGCTCGGAGACCCGGTTATAAAAAAATATACAAGTGAAAAAAACAAAAAAACAAATATAAGCGGGAAAGCATTGTAGCAATCCATATTGTTTTAAAAAAATTTGGCCCGGGAATTAGTCGTGGTGCGTTTAAGCTGGCCTGGAGACCCGATTATAAAAAAATATATAAGTGAAAAAAAACCAAAAAAATAATATAAGCGGGAAAGCATTGTAGCAATCCATATTGTTTTAAAAAAATTTAGCCTTGGAATTAGTCGTGGTGCGCTTAAGCTGACCTGGAGAACCCGATTATAAAAAAAAATATGTAAAAAAAGTATAAGAAAAAAACAGGGAATAAAAAATGTACCAGGAAGAAAGCACTGTAGCAAAAAAAAAGTAGGTTCGGGGATTAGTCGTGTTGCGCTTAAGCTGGCCCGGACACCCAAGTTATAAGAAAAATGTATAAGTGGGAAAAAAATAAAAACAAAAAAAAAAGTATGTGGGAAAGCACTGTAGCAAGCTAAAGTGTTTTGTGAGGATATGAAAGCTAGCCAGGACACCCCAGTTATAAAAGAAGAAGAAGGTGAGTCCGGGGATTAGTCATGGTGCGTGTAAGCTCGCCTGGACACTCCAGTTATAAAAACAAATTGGGTCCGGGTATTAGTCATGATGCTCTTAAGCTGGCCTGTACGCCCTGGTTATAAAAAACAAAACAAAAAAATGTGTAAGTGGGAAAAAAAATTTATAACCGAGGAAAAAAAATGTTTCAGAAAAAAAAATGAAAAAAAAACATAATCAGAAAAAAAAAAAAAAAAAAAAAGCATTGTAGGAAAGAAAAAAATGGGTTTGGGAGTAAGCTGGCCTGAATACCCTGGTTATAAAAAATAAAGGTCCAGGATTAGTCGTGGTGTGTTTAAGCTGGCCCGGACACCCAATTTCTAAAAGAAAATGTATAGGGGGGGGGGAATAAAAACACCAAAAAAAATGTATAAGTGAGAAAGCATTATAGCAATCCATGTGAGAAGATGAAAGCTGGCCCGAACAACCTGTTTATAAAAAAAAAGGTGAAAACGGGGATTAATCATAGTGCGCGTAAGCTGGCCTCGACACCCAGGTTATAAAAAAAAAATTGGGTCCTAAGATTAGTCGTGGTGCGCTTAAGTGGCCTGGACACCCCGGTTATAAAAAACTAAACAAAAAAAATGTATAAGTGGAAAATAAAAGTAAAACCGAGAAAACAAAATTTAGAAAAAAAAACAAAAAAAAAGCATAATCAGAAAAAAAAAAAATGAAAAAGAAAAAAAAAACACTATAGCGAGAAGCACTATAACAATCCACAGTATTATGTGTGGGGAGCTACAGTGATGCGAACTGGCCTAGAAACACCAACAAGGACCATTGAAGTATGAAAGGCAAGGACCATTGAAGTATCAAAAGGAAACCCTAGTACATCTTATCATGTGCAGAAGGGGTCCAACCCAACTTTATTGGGGTCATGAAGTGAGGAAAGCAAAGGGGCCAAAAGAATCTCACTGCAACTTGGAAACATGGGATTGATGAGTTATGTCGCGACGACGATTTTTTCGAGCTTCGCGCCCCGCCATCCCCTAGATTTAGGGAGACAACGGCGCGCGGTGAAATGGGAGGTGTGTTTTATAGTCGTAAAATCACGACTATAATTATTAGGAGTTGCCACCTAGTATTACGGTCACTAGGAACCTATTGGACTGCGAGAGTCTGGGTAAGGGGACTTGTTGTGCAAGGGGAAGACACATCACCCCCAGTGCACCCTACCTAAGGTAAGCTGCATTGTTGTTTGATAGTTTTTTCTAAATTTAAAATTTTTACACTGCATTTTCAAATACAAAAACTTTTTTTTTTGTCTGCGGGTGTACTTTACAATGTAATTTTACATCACAGTTAAAACTCTCTTTTTTATATATCTAAGGATGTACTTTACAATGTAATTTTATACCGTAGTAAAAAAAATCTTTTTATTTGCGGGTGTACTTTACAATGTAATTTTACACCGCAATAAAAGAAAATCTTTTTTAGTATCTCCAAGTGTACTTTACAATATAATTTTACACCGAGATAACTACAACAAAAATAATTTTTATTTTTTTTGATATTTTGGCTAAATTCCAACAGATAATCATAAACTGGTTACGATATCCAATTTTCGTTTTAAAATATGAGAAAAATGCAACATATTTTTTTTACAAAAAATATACATGGAAAAATCTTGGAATTCGGCCGTATGCACGAAAATAATGCATTTTTTTGTATTTTTTTAATTATATTTTTTTGTATTTTTTAAAAAATAAAAAATAAAAATTTCGGGCTGGGCCTAGCCCACCCAAGGGCCCAACTATGATAGACTTGGCCTGTTGTCGTCGGTGAGGGGGTGTTGTTGTCCCCGGAGCTGGGGAAGATGGAAGGGTGCCTGTCGCGTGAAGTCACGACGTCGTCCCTGTCATGTGCGGCCTCTGTGTGTGATCATCCCTCACTTAAATTTGTTTTTCCCCGTTACGTAAATTTTCCCAGTGTTATTTTGTTCTCCTCCTGCTAACCGTGGTCCCCTCCAGTGTCAAATTTGTTTTCCCTTTTGTCTCTTTTCTCCTCAGTTTTCTTTAGTTTTCAACCCCCGTGACAGTCCCTTCCTGTCAAAATTTTCCTCTCTGTTTTAATCAGCCCCCAGTCTCCCCCCCCCTTTTCAAAGTTTTTTTCTCCTATTTATAGTAGGCGAAGAAGGTAAGGTGCAACATGGGGTTGATGTCTAGGAATGGGGTGTTGTGTGCTGCATAGGGATAGTGGGCATGGTTAAGCATGGCTGCCGGCATGGTGCAGTATGGTGTTTTTTTTTTAATAATATAAAATAGACTGATAAAAATGGATGATTACAAAAAGAGGTTTTGACGGGAAGAATGATGTTTTTATCTTCAATTTTGGCTTCTGATTTCACCCAAAAAGTTTCGTCACCGAAAATTTCGATCCTCTCAATTTAACCCAAATTAGTCTTCCAAACTTAATTTCTCGCCAATTAAGCCCTTAATAAAATTAATTTGACCCATTTAAAGTATAATTAAGCCCTTGCGCTTAATTAAATCCTTCAATTGGGCTCTCAATTAATTTTGAAACATAATTACACTTTAAATTGGCCGACGATTAAATCAAATTGGACCATAAAAATATAATTATGTCTTTCAACTTAAGTTTTAAGCAGATTTATCCAGTAATAAATTACTTTAGCCTTGAATCTGTATTTTCCTTCACTTCTGGGCAAAAAAGAGGTACGACCGGGCTCTCGAAAACGTCCAAAATTTCCACCTTGATTTTTCTGCCGGCACCAGCCCCTTTTGGTTTATTTTTGTTTTTTTTGGGTAGATTTTGGGGAATAACCCAGAAATTGGGTTATGACAGGTTGGATGGAAGGCAATAAATAAACCTTATGGGCTTTATTTAATTTTATTAGCTACAACCCAAGGCTTGTTTGGGCTTAGTTAATACTTTGTTTTCAGCTAGGATCCAAGACTTCTTTGGATTAAGTCATTTCCAACTTAGGGTTTTGGATTAGTTTTGAGTTGACCTCTTTTAAGTCCACATAAGAGGTCCATTAGGGTTACTTTTCCAAGAACTATTTATACTCATGTAACCTAAATTTTGGCAGCCATTGATGAATATTAATTCTGAACTTTTCAGTTTTATGTATGAGAGTGATTCTTGCATTCTTTAGTTCTTGAATGAACTGAATCCGACTTATCGAAGATTAACTGGCTTCGTGGCGTCATTCTAGTCATTCCAATAGTGCTGGTGCCTTGGGGCAAGTTTCCATTGTGTCACACTCCTATCAGACTTATTTCGGCTTTCCGGGATCAGATCTCATTCTTGAATGTGGGTTGCGTGATCACGAGGTTCGCATCAGTGCTTTCCCCACACCATTCATATGGATAATTATACATATAAACGATGTGGGGAAAACACTGTAGCTCCCCACACATTTCACCGTGGATTCCTACAATGCTTTCCCTTGCACTTTTTTTTATAAACCTGGATCATTTTTTTGTTTGTTTTATAATCGGAGTGTTCAGGTCAGCTCACGCTCATCACTATTGATCTCTGAACCCACTTTTTTTTTACATTTTTTCCTGTTTATTTTTTTTCCACGTATACTATTTTTATATAAATGGGGGTGTTCGAGCCAGCTTACACGCACCACAACCAATCCCCTCACATTTCACTGTGGATTGCTATAGTGCTTTCCCTTGCACTTTTTTTTTAATCGAGATCCTTTTTTGTTTTTGGTTATTTTTTTATAACGGGGGTGTTCGGGCCAGCTCACGCGCACCACTACTGATCTCCAGACCTATTTTTTTTACATTTTTTTCCTGTTTATTTTTTCCCACTTATACATTTTTTTTAAATCCGGGGTATCTGGGTCAGCTTACGCACACCGTGATTTTTTTCCACGTATACAATTTTTTTTTTATAACTGGGGTGTTCGGGCAATCTTACACGCACCACGACTAATCCTCAGACCCACTTTTTTATATATTTTTTTCCTGTTTTTTTCCCACTTATACATTTTATTTTTGATAACCGGGGTGTCTGGGTTAGATTACGCGCACCACAACTAATTACCAGACCCACTTTTTTTTAATTGCTACAATGCTTTCCCACTTATGCTTTTTTTTTTCCTGATAAATGGGATGTCCGGACCAGCTTACACGCACCAAGACTAATCCCCGAACCCACTTTTTTTATATGTTTTTCTGTTTTTTTCCCACTTATACATTTTTTTGTTTCTTTTGATAACCAGGGTGTCCAGGTCAGCTTACGCGCACCACGACTAATCTCCAAACCCATTTTTTTTACATTTTTTTTCCCACTTATACATTTTTTTGGTATTTTTTATAACCGGGTTGTCCGGGCTAGCTTACACACAACATGATTTTTTTCTCTACTTATAATTTTTTTTTATAACCGGGTTGTCCAGGTCAGCTTACGCGCACCACAACTAATCTCCCGACCCACTTTTTTTTATTTGTTTTCTATTTTTTTTCTCCTTATACATTTTTTTTGTTTTTTTATAACCGGGGTGTCCAGGCCAGCTTACGCACACCATGACTAATCCCCGGACCCACTTTGTTTTTGAAATGGTATGGGAAAAGCATCGTAGTTGTCCTCGCAAAACACTGTGGATTGCTACAATGTGGATTACTACTCTCTGTATTATACACATAAACGGTGTGGGGAAAGCGTTGTAGCTCCCCACATATTTCACTGATTGCTACAGTGCTTTCCCTTGCAGTTTTTTTCAACCGAGATCTTTTTTTTTATTTTTTTTATAACCGGGGTGTTCGAGTCAGCTAACGTGCACCACTATTGATCTCTGGACCCACTTTTTTTACATTTTGTTCATGTGTTATTTTTCCCACTTATACATTTTTTTGGTTTTTTTTTATAACCGGGGTATCCGGGTCAGCTTACACGCACCTGATTTTATTCCCACGTATACATTTTTTTCGATAACTAGGGTGTTACAACTAATCCCTGGATCCACTTTTTCTTACATTTTGTTTCCTGTTTTTTTCCCACTTATACATTTTATTTTTGATAACCGAGGTGTCCGGGCCACTTTACGCACACCACAACTAATTACCGAAACCACTTTTTTTTAATCGCTACAATGCTTTCCTACTTATGTTTTTTTTTTTCTTTTTTTTTATAATTAGGGTGTCCAGGCCAGCTTACGCGCACCATAACTAATCCCCAGAACTCACTTTTTTTTTAAATGGTGTGGGGAAAGCACTATAGCTCTCCTCGCAGAACACTATGGATTGCTAGAATGTTTTCCCGCTTATACATTTTCTTTTCTGTTTTTTCTCCACTTATACATTTTTTTTTGTTTTTTTATAATCAGGGTGTTCGGGTCAACTTACACACACCACGACTAATCCTCAGACCTTTTTTTTTATAACCGGGGTGTCCGGACCAGCTTACGCGCACCACAACTAATGCCCGGACCCACTGAACACCTTGCAAGCCTAGTGGGCAGGTAATGCATCGCGGGGGTGACAAACATGTACAGAGAGAATCGAATCCGGGTGCAGAGAAAGGGAACAAGTCCCTTCCCACTTATACATTTATACATGACAGCTGTTATGTTTTAAAAATTATGCACATATTAGAAATTTGTTAATTGCATTCTGCTTCTTACATGAGTCATGTCTAGAAGCGTTATTTATATTGTTTTTTTAAATTGTTCTTTATTATATATATATATATATATAAAGCTAAAGGAGATCAGGGTTTTGCATAGTAAAATTCACTGTGTGTTTAGACACAGATTATTGTGGATTGTAATGATGAAATTACTCTTTTACCTCTTAGTGAACAATGATTTTAGCTATGAGTTTAGGGGTATTTTATATTTTTAATGTTTTTGGGTATATTATTAAAATAACCATAATATCCTCTAATAAGATAAAAATCAACAGTTAAATCTAGGATTGTTAAGGATATTGCACATGTTTTTTTATAATATACAAATACAAAATAACCTTCGTATACATGCATAAGAGAGAGTTTCACTCTCATTTTACACCATCAAAGTTGAACTTACTATGTTTTTTAACGCAAGCTACATTTAATAAAAATAAAAATATTAAATCTAAACTAAGAGCAGAGATGTATAAATACAAACAAAAAATTAAGAACTATCTCAGAGGGACCGAAAAAATCAAGGAATCAAAACTAAACCAAAAAATAAAAGAATAAAAATTAAAATTAAAAATTAAAAATTATATATATTAAAACTAGACAAAAAAAAAATAATCCCAGCAGCGAAACGCGAGTTTATGGTTCATATTGTATAGAATCCGATGTGTTCCTAGCTAGGTGAATTTGTGTGTTGGTGGGATAAATTAGTTTTTTTCTCTCATAACATTATTTCATTTTTCTTTTTAAATTAAACAACTAATTTCTTTCATTGAAGAAAAATAAAACTCAATTAGGTATAAGCTCTAAATTAGCGAATCACTAAATTACTAGGTTGGACCGAGTTAACACTAGATTTAGTTAACCAAATTAAAAATATATTAATTTTTTATTTCAAAAAATAATACTTTTATGTTTTTTCTCATTTTTTTTTATAATTAATCCAGATTAAGGTCTTGTTTGACATTGTTTGATACTGTATTTCAAAAATATTTTTGAAAAAGTTTGAATTTATTTATTTCTTACTTTAAATTATTTTTTTAATATCTTTAGATCATTTTCATGTGCTGATATCAAAAATAATTTTCAAAAAATAAAAATAAAAAACATTTTAATACATTTCTGAACAAAAAATATTTTCAAAAACAATCACAGCCACACTCTCAAATGATCACAATCTCTCGAAGTTGAGTCTTTTGCTGAGGCAGATTTAGTAGCAACTTTTGATTTGTCTCAACTGAAAACATTCTAGATAAATAAATTGAAGACCGGCCACTTTTCAGTTCATAACAAATGCCTTCGAAATTTCAAAGTCCCAGCAGATAAAAATCCATGGGATCAACCCTAAAATAGAGAAGTTAAACTAAAGTCAATGTGCGTGACGACTAAAAAAAAACTTTGATTATAAAAAAGAATAAGAGAATCTGACAGTCATTAACCATGGTCAATAATTCATCAGATCAAACTTCTATCTGTATCTAACCATGGTTAATCGGTCTCATGAGAAGTCTATGCTGTTTTGCACGCATATTTTGAACACATCTCCACCTCCGGAGATTACCAATTCAATTGCAAATTGCAACAGAAACTCACCGAACTCCATCTCTCTCTCTGACTGTCTCAATGGGTGAAAGAACCTTAGAGATCAATGTGATCTCTGCCAGAAGTCTCAAAGATGTCAATTATATCTCAAAAATGGATGTCTATGCTGTTGTTTCAATCTCTGGTGATGACGCCAAGCAAAAGCCAAACCAAAAAACCAAAACCCCGATAGATAGAGCAGGTGGCAAAAATCCCACTTGGAACTTCCTTATGAAATTCGGTATTCCTGAAACCCCACTTGCAGAAAACCGTCTAAATCTTGTTATCAAGCTTAAATGTGAGCGTGCTTTAGGAGATAAGGATGTTGGTGAAGTCAACGTGCCAGTAAAGGAGCTTTTGGATTCAGCTGGCGATGGTAAATCCATGAAGTTTGTTAGTTATCAGGTAAGGAAACCGTCAGGGAAACCTAAAGGTGAGGTTAGCTTTTCTTTCAAGTTTAGTGAGATTGAGAAAGTAGCGGTGCCTGAAGAATCAGCAGCAGCAGCGAAGACTACTAATTCTAGTAGTCAACCTGTCACTGCATATGCCGATGTGCCTGTTGTTGGGTCTAGTTCTGTTCCTTATGCTGAACACCCACCGGTTCCACCTGGGTATGGATATCCACCTCCACCGCCATATGGCGGATACCCGCCGCCTCCTCAACCGGGCTATGGTTACCCGCCTCCTCCTCAACCGGGCTATGGTTACCCGCCACCTCCTCAACCGGGCTATAGTTACCCACCACCACCTGGGTATGGATATCAAACTGCTCAAGGGGGATATGGGTACCCACCTCCAGTGCAAGGGAAGCAGCCACAAAAGAAGAGTAAATTTGGAATGGGCTTAGGGGCTGGATTGCTAGGAGGAGCCGTTGGTGGGCTTTTGATTGGAGATATGGTGTCCGATGCGGCATCTTACGATGCGGGATTTGATGGTGGCGGTGGTTTTGATTTTTGATAAATATTTTATTTTTATTTCTTTCGGACTTGTGTTCATGGGATGGTGATGGTTGGTGTGGTAATGGTGGCTTTTGACTTGTCAGATCCTTGATCTTTGTCCTCTTTTGTTGGGCCAAGAACACTACTAGTATACGATATTATGCCACTTCACTCATTAAGATTTAGGCTTTTGAGTTGTATGTTTGACATCATCCTCTACTCTATGTAATGTAATGCTCTACAAAGTTTCATTACAGTTCGTGCAAAGTAATTTCATGTTCTTTATTTTGCTCTATCAAGTCCCCATTTTGGGTTAAAAAGTTAGAACAATACTGAAGAAGCACAGTGGTTGAATCTTTATTGTTGGCCTGGCGTGGAAATCTGGGGTTTGAAGCCTTTGAATCTTCAGTTTTGATATCGTCATGGTGACAACTGGTTAATTGAGCTTAAATAATTTAATTAATCCGGCAAAACATTAAACCCGAAAGTTGAAAAAAAAAGAGAAAAAAGCGCCAGTCTTGATCTGCTGTTATTTCTGTCTGCTTGAGATAGGGTGATGGTCGAGCATGGTCTTCAATCTGCTGCAGGCATGTTTTGGAAAGATGATGAAAAATACTTTTCTTGCACGTCGCTTTTCCATGGTGTCACGTGACCGACCGTGAGGTGTCAAGCCAGCAGGCCAGCAGCAAGCCAGGCCAACAGCGTCAGCGTCCATTCTATTCAGGGGTCACTTCGGCAAAATTGATATGAATAAAGCAATGTCTTTAATTCCAGTCAATCTAGTTTGATTAGGGTCAGTTTAGTGGGTTTCATCCAACTAAGTCCGGATAGTTTAGTTTGGTTTGGGTCCAATGGGTTTAAGTCCAGTTAGATTAATTAATTAAGTGATGGATTGAATAATGGGTCCAATTAATAAATATAGTACCGAGTCAAGGTTGTTAGCTGAGTATCCGCTAATTATAAGGGATAAGCTCAGTGGGTGGGAAACGTGTAAACCGCAAGTGTTATTTTTCAGTATATTTAAGTCATGAATTAATAAAAGAAGACACTTAACAATTTTCTTAATCAAAGTATTTGGAGGTTGTGGATTCCTCGAAAATCCATAATATTTTTCTCAATTGTTCTTCGCTAGACGCAGGGACGTAACATTGGTATCAGAGCCGTTCTTCCATGGCTGAGGGTGCTGGAACTAGATATTCACAGCTTGCTGAGTCATTGGCATCTGTAAAGCAAAACCAAGATCAGACACAACAGAATTTTAATGCACTACAACAAATGGTGCAAAGCTTAGCACAGAAGTTGGACGTTGTAGCCTCACATGTAGAGGGAATGGTACAGCTGAAAGCTGCCCAAAACACAGGAGAAACCGGGGGGTCCTCACAGCAAATAACAAATCCTTTATATGAGGAAAAGTTGGCATACAGACTCGAGCCGTGAGGCTTGATTTTCCAAGGTTCAACGGGGACAATCCCAGTGGGTGGATTTACCGGGCAAATCAGTTCTTTAATTATCACCAAACCAACCCCCACCACAGGATTTTACTGGCATCATTCCATATGGAGGGAAAAACGTTAGTATGGTTTCAGGATATTGAAGCGGTTGGAGGGCTTAGCAGCTGGGAAGGGTTTGTACGATTTTTACAAACTAAATTTGGGGGATCACCGTATGATGACCCCATGGAGGCTCTCATTCGCCTCAAACAAACAACCACAGTGGAGGAGTATAAGAGCCAGTTTGAGGCTCTTTCGAACCAGCTCAGGGGCTTAGCTGAATCTTACAAACTCAGCTGCTTCTTGAGTGGATTGAGGGAAAATATTAGGTTTATGGTTCGAATGCTCAACCCACAGAATTTGCACATGGCTTTTGGGTTGGCAAAAATGCAAGAGGAGAACGTGGCTGCCCTTAGGAGATCCACCATGTTAGGGCCCATGCCCATTGGGAGCACTGTTGGGCACATGGATCTACAAGAGAAGAGAGCGTTTGTTCCTATACAAAAGCTAAATCCAGTCCAGATGAAGGAACGACGAGATAGGGGACTTTGCTATAACTGTGATGATAAATGGGGGCCGGGTCATAAATGCAAAGCAGCTCGCTTGTTTGTTATGGAGGGTGAAGATTCAAATGGTGAAGGGATGCTCACGGCAGGGATTCCCAATGGCAAAGATGGCAGTTTAATGGAGGAGGTATTAGCAGATGGGGTTGAACCCGAGATATCGATTCATGCATTATGTGGTTCATCCAATCCAAAAACCATGAGGTTTATGGGGTACATCGGGAAGAGGACAGTTGTGATATTGGTGGACACAGGTAGTACACACAATTTCGTAGACCCCTCTGTGATTAAAGGGGCTCAATTGCCATATAATAACCAAGAACTACTTTCGGGTCAAAGTGGCTAATGGGCAGACAGTCTCTAGTGAGGGCAGCATTGAGGCAATATCTCTACTCATGCAAGATCAGGTGTATGCAATAGACTTCTACATTTTGACACTAGGAGGATGCGACATTGTTTTGGGCATACACTGGCTGAGGACACTGGGACCAATTCTATGGGATTTCTCCAAACTACAAATGGACTTCTCAATTTTTGGCAGACCCCGTAAGTTACAAGGCACAACTATGATTCAAGAGTTAGAGAATACCTTTAAGTCTCGGGACGAGGTCCTTGCTCTTCTCAGGGTTAACCTACAGCAAGCACAAGAGAGAATGAAGAAATTTGCAGATTGGAAACGTACGGACATGAACTTTGAAAGAGGACAGTGGGTTTACCTTCGTTTGCAGCCGTATAAGCAGCAATCGGTGGCTCAGAGACGTAATATGAAGCTTTCTCCTCGGTTCTACGGGCCTTTTCAGGTATTAGAGAAGATTAGGGAGGTAGCTTACAAGCTCGATCTGCCTGCCGAATTGAAGATCCACCCTGTTTTTCACGACTCGTGTCTGAAAGAGAAGTTAGGCCGACGGCATCTGCAAGTTGTAACTCTGCCACCCACGGACAAAGAGGACATCATTCGACCGAAGCCAGAGGAGGTTTTGAGCAGAAGAATGAAGAAGAAGAAAAATGGGGCCGTTTCTGAAATTTTGGTCAAATGGAGAGGATTAGGCGCCAAAGAAGCACCTTGGGTGGAGTACTCGAGACTGATCAAGAAGTTTCCAGACCTTATGGGTAAGGTCTTCTAAGGAGGGGGCAATGTCACGTGACCGACCGTGAGGTGTCAAGCCAGCAGGCCAGCAGCAAGCCAGGCCAACAGCGTCAGCGTCCATTCTATTCAGGTGTCACTTCGGCAGAATTGATATGAATAAAGCAATGTCTTTAATTCCAGTCAATCTAGTTTGATTAGGGTCAGTTTAGTGGGTTTCATCCAACTAAGTCCGGATAGTTTAGTTTGGTTTGGGTCCAATGGGTTTAAGTCCAGTTAGATTAATTAATTAAGTGATGGATTGAATAATGGGTCCAATTAATAAATGTAGTACCGAGTCAAGGTTGTTAGCTGAGTATCCGCTAATTATAAGGGATAAGCTCAGTGGGTGGGAAACGTGTAAACCGCAAGTGTTATTTTTCAGTATATTTAAGTCATGAATTAATAAAAGAAGACACTTAACAATTTTCTTAATCAAAGTATTTGGAGGTTGTGGATTCCTCGAAAATCCATAATATTTTTCTCAATTGTTCTTCGCTAGACGCAGGGACGTAACACATGGGAGACTGTTTTATTCATGGACGAAATTGATGTGAAATTTCGGAAGAGGAGATAGAGTCAGAGAAATGTCAGACAACTTTCTCTACCAGAGCTTGAATCGGTCCACGCAGAAAAGTCTCGGTGGGTGGAGATGGAAACTGATACAGATTCTCAACTACTTGATGAATGAGCCGTGCCATACTCTCTCTAGAAGCTAGAAAACAAAATATAGCAACTGTGTGTGATGTCAAAACATATAACAACCTGCGGATACAAGAAGGATTGGTGGTCTGTTCAGAGTAAAGGGCTCAATTGGCTGCAGGTGGTCGTTTTTTCGAAGATATCTTTGGCAGCAGAAGCAACAAACAAACAGTTGGATTCCTTTTTTTCAATCAATATTCTCAAGTGCACTTGTGAGTGGAAAAATTGGCATTTCACGCTTGGAACTACATCTGCTAGATTAATTTTAATTAATTTAATTCTCTTCTTTATTAGTTTTTGTAATTAATTTTAATATATATGACGGTTGGAATAAAACCCAACATTAAACATTCATACTGCTTCATTAAACTGACCGTTCACTTTAATGATCATTCATTGAACAATCATATTATTCCTATCTATCTATCTATATCTGTAGACACGATTTTAATACATTACCTTAATCTCTAAGCAAACCAATAACACTATCCTACATAATCTGTTTGCACAAACGTCAGAATCACGAGCAATTTGCAAGTAGTTTGATATTTGTATGAACTGGAATCTACAAATGAGTTGGAATGTATTTCTTTTTTTTGTTTTCCAGCTGTAGAAATCTGTAGCAGACTCTGCTTAGTTGATTTTTACTTGGTACCGCACAAACGATAAGTAAATTGAATGAAGCTTCAGTATATGCATTATAATTAAATTTATTTTTTTAAGCAATGCTTTCTTGCAAGCTGAGCAGGCATATACAGCCATGGCCGTCAAGATTCTTTGAGCCCGAGCCGGTCGAGACTCGCTATTGGAGTCCATTAGCGACAGCCTTTTCTGCGGCTAGATGTGGGATCTGCTCTTTTGAATTCTTTTTTAAATTCTCCGTAGAAATGATCAATCATTGTTAATTTTATATTGTTGGCAGAATTTATATTCTTTCTTGCCCGTATCTATGTGGACAGATTTATGATCTGTAAAATAGGTTTTAAATTTTAATAAATATATATATATTATTTATAAAAAATTAAAATAAACAGAATTTTATACTTGAGATGTAGTTTCTCGCATCCAAAAAACAGTTAGCAGAAACTAAGGGTGTTGACTATAGTTATATGATGGAATATAAGCCATAGCTGAATGGAGATTTATCGCATACTGATTTTGTAGATACCCTATGAAATGATTTTATCAACTAGAATATAAGGGATAGGCTTTAGAGTAGGACCTCATCGCACCATAAAAGCATAATAGCAATAAAATGCTATAACTTTCGATTTAATTTTTTCTAAGAGATTTTTAGGGCTTATTTTTTTAAATTTTTTTTGCCGAGCTCTGAAAAACTTTCAAATTATATCTGTTTGATTTCATTTCTTCATTTCTTGTTTTATGATATTTTCATATTTTTAGCTATATTTTGATTTTATTTAAGGATTCTGATTTTTCCTAGATTATTAAACTCAATTTGTCTCCTGTAAAACTCCTGGAAGATACATAACTTATCGAATTAATGCTTTAGAAATAAAATAAAATTTTAGATATTTTTGTTTTAACCTTATTTTAACCAATTGCTATTTTTTTTTTGTTTGCTTCCATCTACATCTAACAGTTTTTAAATTGATCATATTCAACATCGCTAATCATTTTTTTCTTAATACTAAGAAGAGGCTCGATTAAGGACCACTTAGAAGGAGGGCAATGCTCATGCTAATTGAGCGACATGGATATATATATATATATATATTAAAAAAGCTAAACTACATTGCTTAAATACTTTATTAATAGGCTCAAATTACACTGGATTATAATAGTATAATTATTGTTTTGCTCTTCAATGTATTCAAATTTAACTTTTGGTTTCAGGGGTATTTTCAATTTTTTCTAGAGACCGGTTGACATTATCTGATTGTTGAATGGTGTTTTTGTCTTTTTTATTTTAGCCCGTATTCTTTTGATTTCTTGTTTTTTCCTTTAATTTTTTCAGTCTGCATATTTTGATTTGTTTCAATTTTGTCCTTCAATTGAAATTGATGATATATGCTATTTTTCATTTCAACCATTATTCTTTTGATAGTTTTTTCTTTTAAATTCCATTTATTTTTTCAGTTGCAAGATTTGAATTTGTTATAGTTTTGTCATCCAATTGAAATCAATTATATATTTTGTTTTTCATTTAATATATTCTCTTAATATTTAGTTTGATTTTAATTTCTTTAATTTTTTCGACTTTCTTGGACAATCTTTATTATTTGTCCATACTTATGTGTCTATGCTTTGAAATTTGGTGTTTGATTTTTGTCATTTTCTTTTTTTTGTTCGGTTTTGTCTCTAAATTTGAATTTATGTTGGCGATCAATTTAAAATTGATATTTCTTGTTTTTCCTTTTGTTCATTTTTTCCTGTTACTTTTATTTGTTCTTCAGATCAGATAATTTTTTATTGTTATAATATTTTTTTTTCTCTTTTGTTAAAGTTTTTGTTTTTTTTATTCTTCAAGATAATTTCATGGTTTTCATTTTTTACGCAATAATAATGATAAGTTTAGCGAATTTTTTTAAGTGTAAAAGTTGTTTGCTTTTTTGCATATATGTATATGCTCTTAGTTTTAATTTTTAGTTTTTATTATTTTATTTTTTTGTCAAGGTTGTGTTTTATTCAATTTAGTCCTTAAATTTTAATTTATGTTGGTGATGATTTGAAAATTGATATTTTTTCTTTTTCCCTTTTTTTATTTGTTCTTCAAGTCAAATGATTTTTTCCAAGATAACAATATTTATTTTCATTTTGTCATTTATTTTATTTTTTTGTTTACTTTTTTAATAAATTTTTTGAGTTTTTTTATTTTTTAGAATAATTTAATAATTTTTATTATTTTAACCGTAATAATAATAATTATTTTAGATGTTATAAACATAATCATCACCCTAATATAGCAATCCGTTGTGCCAAGATTCTTTCGGTGGTAAGCCCTAAATGTGTTTGCGATCAATCGTCCCAAGTGGAAAATATCTATCAACCTTTTATCTTTCGTGCACCCCGGTTTTTTTTTTGTTTTTTTTTAATGTCAAGGAGTATTTTTATATTATTCTATGTATTAATTAAGATTTTTTAAAACAATCTTAAAATTACACTACACGTTTCACATCAATTTATTTGGTCCCACCCCCTCACGTTTCTTGATCTCTCTTTCCCTCGCCTGAAACCATTCCCAAGCTTTTGAAAGGACATTATTCTTCTGTATTCACACGAGCATCCCTCCCTCCTTTCCACGTATGGAAATTTTATTCGATGACCATTCAACTTCTCTATCGCTGTCTTTTCTCAAAAACTAGAGTTCCACTGGGCCTTAATCTACATATGTGGGAGAGAAAGACTCCTAGTTTCTGGATTTGAACTCAAGTTTCAAGTGATTTTGCGGGAACTAATCGCCCTTCTTTACTAGTTTCATTCAATCGGAGACTCCATCCACCTCCATGTACCCTCTAGCCTTTCTCCCAATCCATCCCATGATCTTCTTGAGAGAAAAAAACTAGAGTGAAAATGGATTCTAAATCTTAATTTCCGAGGCATTCGGTTTTACCATCTATAGCATCTTCTTCTCTTCATGACAAACCTGAAAACACATTATGATTAGGGATATGCAAGTAACTACTAATTACATTACTCTAAGGAAATCACCCTTTTTAGATTTTCATTTTAAAGTACAGTTTCCGTGATCAATTTACCATACCCTCGAACATCCTTTTTCTTCTTTAAATGTGATGCCCAGATAAGAATACTGGGGGTGCTGATCTTGATATTCGTTAAAAAATAGAAACTTTGTGAAGTCTTTTAATATTAGGGTTCTCTAGAATACAAGGTCCCGGTCCATAAATCACTCTCTCTCTCCGAAACAAAACGAAGATTCCCATAGTGAGGGGTAAATGAAAGGCTTGGATAAGGAAAATGTGAAGGATTCTTCTCAATCCGATAAAATGGTCCATATTAAATTGATGTTACATATGTCCCAAAAGAAAACCCTGACCGAGAGTTTTTGTTTATTTTTATACTTCTTTCTAAATGATTTTTAAATTTTCCATAATGTTTTCTTAGATATTTCTCAATACCTTAAATGAGTTGATGTTAATATATATATAAAAATATATAACGCAAATTGGCTCTATAAATACCTTACTATCCCATGACCACCTCCATCCCAAACTTGCAAACCCTTGTACACACTCGCATATACTTAAATATATCCATCCACCTTTATCCGCAGCAGCATCGGAAAATGTCTGGTGTTTGGGTTTTCAAGAATGGCGTGGTTCGGCTGGTGGAGAATCCAGGAGCTGAATCAGTAGATGGAAGTCGGCAAGGGTCAAGTAGTAGGCGAAAAGTGCTGGTTCACACTCCAAGCAACGAGGTTATAACTTGCTATGCTGTTCTTGAACGAAAGCTATCTTCACTCGGGTGGGAAAGGTACTACGATGACCCGGATCTCCTGCAATTCCACATAAGATCCACCATCCATCTCATCTCTCTCCCTAAGGATTTTAACAAGTTCAAGTCCACGCACATGTATGATATTGTCGTCAAAAACCGCAACATGTTTGAAGTGAGGGATATGTACGTAGGGCGTCAAGTACTCCTACATAGTCCTTAATTTGTCTCTTTTTTTTTTCATTTTTCTTCGTCGATCGTTTGGTTTTGTCTGTGTACTGTTGTATCATGGCTCTTCTCTAATTTGGTGATATATATGAGTGTTTAATTCCTCATCATAAGCTGTGAGTGGAATTAGCTAATGTATTGTACGTAGTTAGGTGTTTGATTATTGAGTGTGTCGACGTCGGGAAGTAAATTATTTTCAGATCTACAATATCTCTCGGGAATGAAAAAAATGACATTGTTTTTTAATTAATTCGTCTTCTAATTTATTTATTTTCCAAGGTCACAGCTCTTCTGTTTTCTACAAGCTAGTATATATGCAAAACAAACCAGCCCCATTTCTATATAAGATCTGTCGGTGACTTCATTTCTAAATATCGTCATGGACAAGTTCGCTGAGCCGCAGATTGAAGGCTTAATGTTATCATATATCTTCTTGGAATGAAATGTAAAATGTGGCTGCGGTTTTTGCTTTTTCCATGGAAATTATGAGAGAGATGTGAAGGATTTTCAGGATGGAATAATTTGAGGTGGCCCAAGTGAAGCTATAGCCGAAAACTTGTCTTGCTTAATTGCCTTGCAACAACGTATAGTGATGCCATCTCTTTTGCAATTTGAATGGAAGCTAGTCTCAGTGGAGTTGTAAACACTAAGAGGAATCCATTCAATTTGGACAAGCTTTCACAAGGAATGACACAAATATGTATCTTAATTATTTAGCCACTCCTATCAATTCAAAATGTATAGTAATTAATTTTTACCCTTAGTCTTAGTTTCTTAATAATAAATAGGAAAAAATGATTTTGTATAATTTAGTTAAAAACACAACCTTTAACCTATGATCATATCAAAATCTTATTATTTTTTATTAAAAAAATTAGATTAATCTAGGTTAATTGTTCAAGCTCAACTCGTGACTCGTGCTTTTTTTTGTATCAAATTTAATAATAATGATTATTACTCTCATATCTTAATAACACAAAATATATATTAGAGGATAAATTAGGTAAGAACTCCAATTCAAATTATTTTTGTTACAAGTATACAACTCTACTTAACAATCATCTTGTCACAAATGAGAGAAAATTTGGTTAGATTAGCTTGAACTAGCCAATTGAATAAATGTATACTCAAAATAAATGTTTGGCCTCAAAATACAAAAAGGATAATTTTATATATAATTTACAATAGTATATATCACATGTTGCTACCCAATCTTAGATCCCATTTTGAGGTATTTTTGGAAAACAAATCTTTAAAAAACAACACAAACCCTAACTCTTCGCTAAGTGCTTAGACTGATAATATTTGGTATACGAGCCAACGTATTACCTCCTCATCCCCTTTTTTGCCTTCACGAGGGTAATCACTGGGACAACAAGAGAACCATTTTAGAGATCAAAGTAGCAAACTCACCCTTTGTTGCACATGGATTAGAACCAACCATTGGGGTGTATGCTCCATCCATTTTGTTTTGCATTAAGGCAAGCCCTTCTCGAAGCATCTTGAATTTAGAACTTACAGGCGACATAGTGGTCTTCACTTAAGAAATTTTCATTGTAGAGTTTAAGCAAATGCATTTTTATATCTTATTGAAGACATATGATGAGGTCGACACCAAAAAACCTTTTGACAATGGTTGACAAGATGCCTATAGCTAATCAAAGCGTGGTTTTTTAACAATCCAAAAAGTGATTGTGTTATTACACTTCTTTTTATGAAAATGCTAGCAATATCGCACTTAGGGGCATGTTTAGGTGTAATAAATAATGAGAGCAGTAATCATCGCAAATAACCCAAGACAAGCACTTTATTTACATTTGAGTGAAAGACTGACATGCTATAAATCTAAATGAGCCATTGAATTATAAAAACAAAAAAGGTTTTGGATAACAAATAAAGGCACCCTATGACAATAGAGCATCAAAAGAGGAGCCTATATTTCAAACTACATAAGGATGCATGCATATCATTTAAACCTAAAAAAATGTGTATATGTTTTTGAATTCTTTCAAAAAGATCCTCAATGAAATCCAACAAGATTTTAATGAATCAGAGTTGACAAAGAAAGATCCTTGATCTATTATAGCAAGGAATTCAAGTTCAAACTCGTAATTAGGATACACCAAAAAATTACAACTCTCAAGAATCAAAAGAAGAAATTGAAAGGGATCTATATTTTGAAAGGCATGCATTGCATATGCTTTAATCTCAACTTTGAAATAGTTTGGCATAAGATTCATTAACCAAGAGGAAAGGCAGTAAAAATTGCATGGGTGAACAAAAAATAAGAAACCACAAAGAATGACATCAATGATATGTAATAACTAAGACCAGACATTTGTATTAAAGAGTTTACCTAGGGAGGATATTGTATTTTGGGAAAGTTTTGAAGGATTTTTATCCTAGTTGGTTTCAAAATGGGTAGGCCACCCTTCAAAATAGACCGTTGTTTGAATTTCAAAATGGATAGGCCACCCATGAAATTAGACTAGTGTTTGAATTTCAAAATGGGCAGGTCGCCCATAAAAATAGACTAGTGTTTGAATTTCAAAATTAGCAGGTCACCTGAGAAAATAGACCAGTTTTGGAAATGGGGTGGTCGCCCATGAAAATAGACAAGTGTTTGAATTTCAAAATGGGCAGGTTGTTTGAGAAAATAGAACAATTTTCAAAATGAGCAGGTCACCTGAGAAAATAAAGTAGTTCTCAAAATCGACAAGTCGCTTAAGAAAAATATACCAGTTTTTAAAGTGGATAGGTTTCCTGAGAAAATAAAATGGTTTTTTAAATGAGCATGTTGCCCGAGAAAATACATCAACTTTTGCAAGGTGCCCGAGAATATAGACTAGTATTTGAAAACGATAGTCACCCGTGAAAACAAACCACTATTTGAATTTTAAAATAGATAGGTCACCCATGAAAATAGACCATTATGTAGGTTTTGTTTAATGGATAGGTCGCTCATCAAAATAGAACAAGGTATGGATTTTTGAAAATAGACTATTTTTTTGAATTTCAAATGGATAGGTTGCTCGAATAGGCAGATCACTTATGATAAAATACCATTTTCTTTTAAAAATTTAAGTCTTTGATGGGTGGATCACCCAACAAATCAGCCAAATACTTCTTTCTTTATAAGCTCACTACATAAAACCTTGATGAAATTTTGCTTCGTAGGCATTGTAAAAAGAAAGTATCTGTTACTACTTAATTTTTTTTACCCCATTTTGAAGTATAAAATTTCCAAAAAAAAAAAACCCAAAAATATGTTTTTGATGTATTTGCATCACTTTCAATGTCTTTTCTAAAGAGTTTAAAGCATAAAATTTTATCTTTAAACACGTTCAGTTGTTAATTCTTAAGTCAATATTGATGTGGTTCTTTTTTTAAAAAAAATCAGGAGATATAAAAATAAGAAGAAAAAAAAAATGATTAAAGGGACTAAATATGGAAAGAAATAAGTTGAGGGACCAAATTGTTTTAAGTTTACTTGGCTACCAGGTTTGTTTGAATACCAAGAAATAACAAATTTCTCTATCTATATATAGATACTTACACACACAACAAAGGAAAGGGGGAATAAATAAATAAATAACAAAACAAAACAAAACAAAAAATAAAAAATCTCTACACTCTCTCCCACACAAAAAGCTGACCACTAGCCACCCTTTGCCTTCACACCCAAACCACCTCCTTCTCTCCTAGCCATAGCTCACTGCCCAAAATCATCATAAACATTAGACCACTGTAACTGAGACCCTTATTGTTTGTTTATACCCTCATTATAGTTGTTCTTTAAAGTATTTTTTATTTAGAAATATATTAAATGATATTTTTATACCTTTTAAAAATTATTTTTAATATCAATATATAAAAACACCTAATAAAAAATACAAATAATTTTTTTTTTCACAATGTTTTTTGAAAAACAGTGTCAAGCAGTAACTTAACCAAACAAACCCATCTCCTCCAAAGCAAATGGACCCACTCCAACCTTTTTCCTATTTCCAGCCACCCCTACCTCATCTTCAACCCCAGCAAAAAACACAGAAGCCATTGAGAGCCACTGATCAACCTTCAATGTACTTACAGAAAATAAAATACACTCTCAAACAACTCCCTCTCCAAAAGCTCCTTCATCGTTGTCGACCAAACCTCTTGCACAACGCTGACCAGACAGAAGCATTTCCTTCATCTCCTCCCATGGTTCTTGTTTACCTCACTAGATATCTCTTCTTAGTTTGATATCTTTAGTTGTCGTAGATGATAGCAGCAAGGGCAACCATTGTGAGCAGTGATTACTGGTTTCCTCACTATAAACCAGCTTCAAAATGTAACCAGCCATCATTGGTAGCTTTGAAAACCAGCCAGCAGCCATGAACACCAGCAACAACAGAAGATTCTTTATCGATCATAGTTGAAACCACTGAAAGATAGAGAAACAGTAGCAAGAATAGGGAGAAGAGTATCAATGACTCACTCGCAATCAATTACTCTCATTCAATTTCATTCAAATTCAAATTTGTAATTACCTAATCTTAGGCACTAGATCAGCATAACTCCTACTTTGTAGGATCTCACACTTGTATTTAAACACCTGCAATTGTAAAGAAGAAGTGTAATTCAAGCCAATCTTTCATGGTATCAGAGCTTATATGATCTGTATCAACCAAATCACATTTTTTCCCTACCTCTGCTCACATAAATGGCAACACACACTATCAACCCATCCATCCAAAATACAAATGACAGATGTAACACGTTGATCAATATCAACACAGCTGCATAGGCCCCACTCAAACTCAACTCAACCAATTATTTATCATGGAAACTTCAATTCCAGACACTCTTCGTTGGGTATGACCTCCTCAGTTACATTGATGGAACCAAACCTTGCCCACCTGCGACAATAATGCAGTCCAACATAGCATTACCCAATCCTGCTCACCATCTCTAGACTCGGCAAGATTAGCTTCTTCTTAATGCTATTATTGGTTCAATCACCCCCAATATCATACCTTTCACAGCACAAGCTGCAACATCTAAACAAGCCTGGACAATTTTGGCTAACACGTATGCCAAACCATCACGTGGTCAGGTCAAACAACTCAAGATCCAACTGAAAAACACAACCAAAAGGTCACTTGGCATCTCTGAATTCATGCAACTCATCAAAACCAGGGCTAATGATCTGGCTCTTCTTGGAGCTCCAATAGACGAAGAAGAGATCACGGAAAAGATACTAGAGGGTCTTAATGACGATTACAAAGAGCTTGTCCGTGCAGTTCAAGCACGAGATACGTCTATCACTTTTAAAGAGCTTCATGAGAAACTCCTGAATTTTGAAGCATCTCTCCAAACACAGGGTGACACCCATTTCCCAGCCCGAGCACATCTCACATATAGGAATAACAATCGCCACTGACATCCTTACCAGTGCAATCACTCTCACACCAATCCATGGCGGCAATCAATCCACCCATCTGCCTCACAAACATGATCCCATATTCCCCCTAGAACTCGACCACATCCTAGACCATACCTTGGTCACTGTTAAATCTGCCACACCCAAGGTCACATTGCCAAGAGATGCCCCTCTTTTTGTCTGGTACCCATTCAACAGAAAACCCACACAGACAACCCTAACATCAGCCCTCCATGGCAACCCCAAGGTAATGTTGCCACTAGTAACATAACCACCCCTTCATGGCTGCTAGACAGTGGGGATGCTCACCATGTCATAAATGATCTGGATAATTTGTCTCTCCACTCTCTTTATTCAGGCACCGATGATGTAATGATCAGCGATGGCACCACAATTCCAATTACCCACACGGGTTCCACCTCTCTATCCACCCCTAATACAATTTTTCAGTTGGACGACGTCCTATGTGTCCCCTCAATACATAAAATCCCATCTCCATCTCCCAATTTTGCAAGTCAAACAGTGTTAAAATTAAACTCTTACATGATTTTTTTGTGTGAAGGACTTCAGCACAGGGGACATGCTGCTGAGGGGACGCACTAAAGATGGGGTTTATGAGTGGCCATCTAATTTTCCCATGGTAGCCTTTTCCATAATAAAAACCTCTTCCAGTGATTGGCATCACCGGCTTGGCCATCCTGCTCTCTCAATCCTCAAACACATTCTCTCACACCATCAATTCGGGTTCCCCTCTTCCATAGCTTCTAATTTTTCTTGTAACGCATGCTTATGCAATAAAAGTCACAAGCTATCATTTTCCACATCTTCCATTGTCTCCAATCGCCCACTTCAAATTATCTTCTCTGATGTTTGGACCTCTCCTGTTGTATCCACAAATGGCTGCAAATATTACGTAGTTTTCATTGACCACTTTACTAAATACATCTGGTTTTATCCCATTAAAACCAAATCTGAAGTAGAATCAATGTTCATCAAATTCAAAGCCATTACCGAAAATCATTTCCAGACAAAAATCCAAACCTTATACTTTGACAATGGCGGAGAATACATTGCCTTGAAAACCTTTCTCTCCACTTTTGGTATATCCCACTTGACCACTCCACCACATACACCAGAACACAATGGCTTCTCTGAGAGGCGACATCTCCATATTGTTGAAACGAGTCTTGCCTTGTTATCCCATGCCTCCCTTCCATCTCCCTACTGGCCTTATACCTTTGCCACTGCAGTCTACCTCATAAATTGAATGCCCACATCCATACTACAATTCCTCTCCCTTTTTCAAAAAATATTCCACACCACACCCAATTTCTCCAAATTAAGGATATTTGGCTGCTGATGCTACCCATGGCTACGCCCTTACACCTCACACAAATTGGAACCCCGATCCAAACCCTGCATATTTCTTGGCTACTCACTCACACAAAGTGTATACTACTGTCTCGATCTAGAAACCTCAAAAATATATACCTCCTGACATGTCAAATTTGTTGAGTCTAAATTCCCATTTACTGACCTCTCTACTACTCCCACGTGTTACTCACCCAGCCACACAAGCACTTGGATTCCACCCCTGCTCCACGTGTTGCCTTCCAACCACCAGCTGGTCACCATTTCCCCATCTGACGTGGCCTTCTCTTTGCAGCTCCCATGTGCATCTTCCTGTCAGCCACTACACCCGATACTCTCCTAGACCCTTCTCTAGATGACATGGTCCTCTCTCCATAACTCCCATGTGCCTTTTCATTGTCAGCCACTACACCAGATACTCTCTCAGCTCCTCCAGTCTTTATTGCTCAAACCAACCCACAATCAACTACACCCAATTCATCACCACTCGTGACCCAACCACTAGAACCCATGTCACAACCAGTACTTAATATCCCCTCTGCACAGGTGATCATCACACCACATGATAGTGTTATTGCCTCAACACATACCATGCAAACACGGGCCAAAAATAACATCCACAAACCAATTCAGAAACTGAATCTCCTCACCAGCTCTCCTCTCCAAATCATGTTGAACCCACCTCCGTATCCAAAGCTCTTACTCACCCTCAATGGCGAAAGCCCATGTTTGCTGAGTATGATGTCTTAGTATGCAATGGCATATGGGATCTAGTACCACCTGCTGAAACTCAAAATGTCGTAGGTTGTAAGTGGATTTTTCAAATTAAACATAACTCTAATGGTTCTGTTAACAGGTTTAAGGCATAACTAGTAGCAAAGGGGTTTCATCAACGACCCAGTGTGGACTTCCTTGACACTTTCAGTCCGGTGGTTAAATCCACTACCATACGAGTTTTTCTTAGCCTTGTTATCTCAAAGAACTAGACATTAAGACAACTAGATGTCAATAATGCCTTTTTTCAAGGCCATTTAGCTCATATAGTTTTCATGCAACAACCACTTGGGTTTGTAGATAAGGATCGTCCGTCGTATGTGTGCAAACTACGTAAGGAAATCTATGGCCTTAAGCAAGCATCGAGGGCATGGTATCAGGAGCTTCCAAGTTTTCTTCTTCAGCTAGGGTTCACAAATTCACATGCAGACTCATCCTTATTCATACTGAAAATTACTGACCATGTCATCTACATCAGAAATCTTTTATTTTAAATGTTTATGTCGATGACCTTATCATCACAGGAGACGACACCAGTTTGGTTAATTTGTTCATCATCCATCTTGCTCATCGATTCTCACTCAAAGACCTTGGCTAGCTATCCTACTTCTTGGGAGTGGAAGTTGTCCACAATAAGCATGGCGTCCTCTTGTCTCAAAGAAAATACATTCTCGACCTATTAGCTAAAACAAAGATGACTCAAGCCAAACTCGTACTTACTCCTCTCTTGACAAGCCCTACTTTAGGGCTAAACACCGGAACACCTTTGACAGACCCTACTGAATATCAAATAGTTGTTGACAGCCTACAATATCTCCTCCTCACCAGACCTGATCTTGCATTTGCAGTCAACAAGTTATCCCAGTTCATGCATCAACCAACCACAAATTACTGGGCGTTTGTCGAATGCCTATTTCGTATCTCATTGGCACTATCAATGATGGACTTCATCTCTATTGTCATTCCTCACTTCACCTACATGCATTCTCCGATCATCTCCATAGTGCTGAATCACTTTCCCTAGCTGCCGACTCTGATGCGGATTGGGCAGGTAACAAAGATGACTTCTCATCTACAAGTGCATATATCGTTTACCTTGGTCGTAACCCATTTTCCTGGAGCTCCAAGAAACAACAAACTGTAGCCAGGTCATCCACTGAAGCCGCATACAGAGTCATGGCCAATGCGGCAGCTGAACTTAATTGACTCACATATCTCCTCACTGATCTTGGCATCCCACTGTCCCAATGCCCAGTCATATACTGTGACAACATTGGTACAACTCAACTGTGTTCAAACCCTGTGTTCCACTCTCGGATGAAACATGTTGCAATTGACTTCCACTTCTTTCGGGATCAAGTCCAAAACGACAGTCTTCGGGTAGCTCATATATCATCAGCAAACCAGTTAGCTGATGCACTCACTAAACCTCTTCCACATGCTCGTTTTCTCAATCTCAAGTCCAAGATTGGTGTTCTCAATCAACCTCCATCTTGAGGGGGCCTATCAATGACTCACCCGCAATCAATTACTCTCATTCAATTTCATTCAAATTCAAATTTGTAATTTCCTAATCTTAGGCACTAGATCTAACTCCTACTTTCTAGGATCTCACACTTGTATTTAAACACCTGCAATTGTAAAGAAGAAGTGTAATTCAAGCCAATCTTTGAAAGAGGACCAAATCTAAAAATGGTCATATCACCCTTCTTAAGCCTCTTTTTGCCTCACTAACTAGCTAGCTAAACAGAAAGAAGAGTTGATGATATACTAATCGGTGGGCCTCCATCTATTCATGTCATCAGAGAGTGACCCTATGCTCCTCCAACCACAATGATGCATGGCTCCATTTGTCGTTAATGTTGGTGGAGCATGATCTTTGCACTAACAATGTTCAAACAACCCTTTCAGCCCTATTGTAGTATACCCTAGGACATTCCAAATGTCTTGGAAGGTCGATATATATCTCAAATTATTTTTTAGGAAAAATTAATAAAATTGCAGAATATGAGGAGGGAATGCGTATTATTTTTATATAATATTTTGATTGTTCAGACATATTGATATTGGTTTGATGTGTTGTGCTCTTAAAATGATTTGATAATTTGTGTTGGATTGTGGGATTTGTTTTTAATCTTATAAAAACTGGATGCATCAAACATTAAATATTTGATTTGAGGATTATATTTGAAATTTGAATTAAACTCAATAGAATTAATGGTAATTACTCTCGTATAAATATTAGATCTACAAAGAGGCTCATATCTAAAATATCAGTAATTAACCTAAAAATTCTTAGAGTTAACTTAAATATTCACCAATTCTAATTGGCAATATTTTTTTTATCACGATACATGAGTAGTAGAAAAATTATCTGTTTTTCAAGATAGATGAACCTTGTTTGGGCATTTATATGAATTTCTTCAAATAATTTTTTTTTGGGGTATATGAGTCCATAACAAGTTTTTTTAAAAAAAACAGATTTACTTGTATAAATAAATTATAAGCCATAGATAAACAAAACCACAAAACAACTTACCTCATATCGGGTGTGTTAGAGGTGCTAATATATTTCCTAATCACAATCAATCATTTACCCTCATAATAATCAATATATTTAAGTTACCTAACAATGCTAACCAAATAACTAGATAACAACTTCTAAACACCGTCATATCATTACTAATTCCAGCCCACGCCTTCGTTACAAATTCCAGCCCACGCCCTCGCAAATGAGGTGTTATCGTAGATGCGAGGTGGAGAACAACTTGCAAACTCTCATCTTATGAAACAAAAGATGCCACAAGCACCGAATTCACAATTAGCAGCCATGGATTTTGCAAAAAGTCCTACATTCTTTAAGTCAATTTATTCGTCTGATTCTTATTTAAAATTATTTGCAGGAATACCGTATTCCATCCATCCTTAATTTCACTGTTCTTCCTTTAATCAGTAACTAATTTGAGATCTTCAATAAATCTATTGAAACAAGGAAAGTGCTTTTAACTTTATTCCATTCATTTCCCTTCTCAAGCTATTCTTGCCACGAGGAATGGATAAAAAGAAGGATAAATTATGTAAAGTAGAAGAATGGAGGTGAAATAAAGAAAGAATAATTTTATATTCATCCAATAAAAAGAAGGATAAATTGTGTAAAGTAGAAGAATGGAGGTGAAATAAAGAAAGAATAACTTAATATTCATCCAAATGTTTGACTAAGAAGGAAGACGACGAGAGTTAATCTATCAAAGTTGAAAGTACAAAAAACTAATAATTTTTTTTGAAAGGATATGAGTCGATCCATTTAAATTGAGAGGACTGGAAATTGTAAATAAGAAAGGATTAAAGAGATCCCTCCATTGCCTTTTCTTATTTTTTACATCCATACCTTTTCAAATGACAAATACATTCGATCCCTCCTCTCCTATCTATCCTACTTTCAATTCCTCGTGACAAATACTTTCTTCAGCATGCATACATTTATTAATTTATATACGGCCCCAGTGTGTATGAAGATTTTTTTTTTTTTTGATGCCAGTAAACCTCCAGAAAATGCATTTTTATGGGTCTAGATGTGTGAGTAAAACCCCGGTTGTCCTAGATTTTTACAAGGGATGCACGTCCTAACTCGAACTCAAGACCTAGACCTACTATATAGATCACAAGTTCTTTGTCGTTACAACATGGCCTTGAAAACTATGAAAATGATATAAGTAAATCGTAACGTTGTTTTTTCCCCCTATTTCAGTCTGAAAAGTTTAGGATAGAGTAATCCCACTGTACTCTTATGCGTTAATCCAAAAAAATAATATTTAAATTTCTCCTTATGTTTTTTCAAGTCAAATACAATTTGATCGTGTAGATAAATATAACCTAAATAACCCATTTTCGTCCCACTTTTCTTTCTACTCAAGGTCACGGAAACATTCCCAACGGAACAAGCGGCTAGCTAGATAGAAAGAATGCATAGATCCAACGTTTTTGGGTTTTGGCCAAGCCATGCATGAATCACTCCAAATTGCCGCATGTGCTTTTAAGCTTCAGAGATCTCTGAAACGGCTAAACCCTAATTTACTACAACCTCACGAGCCTTGACAATGAGCCCTAGCTAGTAGCTAGCACGACAAACTCGTGTGGATAAGGCTCTTATCAACACGCGTCTAAATGTGAAGAAATTGATACCCGCCATGCATGCATAGAAGGTCCAAGAATTCTTGAGTTGTTACTTTTCTTCTCGTGGCAGTCATGAGGCTAACAGCCCATTCCTTGTTTGAATGGGCGGCAATGAACTTTTACGAGAGATCAGATCAAGCAAAGAAAGTCATACAAGGTTGTGGGAGAGAAGAGAAAGCTGCTAGTTTTGTCCTGCGAGTCTGCTACACCTACACTACAAGAAAAATGGGTTGTTTGCAATGGACTCATCCGTTGCAAACAACAAAGACATCCGTTGCTAATATTAATTAGCAACGGATTTTGCAACGGAAGTATTCCGTTGCAATCCGGTGATAGTAAATTCATTTGCAATGGATTATCCGTTGCAAATTTGCAACGGAAATTCCGTTGTAAATTCAAAATTTTCAACTTTTTCTTCTTTTCTCTCTCTCCCCGCTGCAATGACATTGATTGATGAAAGATGCCAGAGCTCGTGTGAAATGGAACCGGATAGTTCTGAGCTTGACAAGTTAATGCCCAGAACATGAGTTTGATTAGAAGAACAAGGGAGTCCATTCCAGCTGCACATATGAGCTCTTGGAGCCCAGTCTCCAACTCCCGTAAATCCAGCATGGAAACCAGATCCAAGTTACTTTGTTAACTTCCAGCATGGAAACCAGATCCAAGTCATGACTAAATGCTAAAGAAATCCCTTAATACATGGTCTCACCTTTTATATTCCACTCCCACAATCCCCTGTTTCAAGATGTCCCGACCCCTATCCTTTTTGGCCATGGCCATGAAGGCTCTGCTGCTAAGAACAAATTAAGTCAGTTTGGTTATTGCGATTGAGATCAGTCACGATCACTCGAGTCCAGGGAAACAACAGAAAGTTCTTCAGCTTTCTTGAAAAGTCCTCGCCTCCTCTTGGAGAAGGTCACTTGTCTTGCAGTCACGTTGTCAATCTTCTTGATCTTGATCTTCTCTCTAGCCATTATGCTTTCCCTTCAAAAGAAAAAACGCACAAGCGTAAACACCCAGTTCAGATCCAAACATAAAACACCCCAAAAAAGTAGAACACGCGCCAATATTGGCTCGTGAACATGCAAAAGAACTGGAGTAGGAGACATGAATTAACGAGCTTTCCCTTGTTTACCTTATGAGGAGCTGGCTTGAGTTAGGTCTGATCAGAGGAATATTCACAAGCTCACTTTCTGTTGTTTCTGAAAATCGAGAGAGAAGAACAATTAATGGCGCTTAACTTAAAAAATTTAAAACAGTATGTATGGGCACCTGCAGGTATTTAAAGGATTTTGAAAAGCAATTTTCATTTGCAACGGATAATCCGTTGCAAATGGTTTTAAATTGCAACGGAAAATCCGTTGCAAAGTAATTTTCATTTGCAACGGATAATCCATTACCAATGGTTTTAAATTGAACGGAATTTCCGTTGCAAATTTATATTGCAACGGAAAATCCGTTGCAACCCATTTTTTTTTATTTTTGGAATTTGTTTAGCAACGAAAAATCCATTGTTAAACAAAATCCCTGTTGCAAACAGGTCATTTTTCTAGTAGTGCTAGTCCAAAAGAAGAACGGAAGATTAAAATTTAGTTGATATTGTTTTTTAAAACATGTTTTATTTAAAAATATATTAAAATAATATTTTTTAAAAATTATTTTTAACCAGATGCTAGATGCTAGAGAGATCCTATTTTGTCTTCCAATGAATTTGGTTTTGATAGCTAGAGTCGTTGTCATGTCAAAGGCCATGCATCAAGGCATACATATCATTGGAGGCAATCTCATTTCATTAGACCTACGTCCCAGAAAATGAGTCATTTTTGTTTTATAACTAGCAACCATATCCAAACAAACAAACAAAAAAGGTTGGTCATGAACAGTACTGACCACCTTCCTAAATTATAAGCAAAGCTGAAAGGTAGAAAAAAAAGAAGCAATTCCATGTTTTCTTTTGATCTTGATGATGATACATTTAAGGTTAAGGTGGTTTTGTACCATCTTGTTTCTTTATGTTCTCAAAAATTTGTAAATATAAATATAAATTTTATTTGTTTTTGTGTTTTTTTAATTAATTTTCAAAACATGTAATAAAAAATCTAAAAAACCAATAATCAGTTTTTTTTTCAAAACGATTTTAAAAAGTTATGATAATGATGTTTGTTTTATCTCACAAAGATATTCAAATTAAACAAAATTTTCTTTCTTATGTCTAAAAATTTGAAGACATAAATAGAAAATAGAAATCACAAATTATATTTAAACTACTTAATTAAAAAAGGTGGCTACAATATGAACTTTGACTACAATATGAACTTTGAGTCCTATATTCCTCTTATTTGCAAGAGTATTAATAAATTGTGAACACCTTATAATAGGGGGGTTTAGAGTATGATTAGAAAAAAAAATTAATCATTATGTAGAGTTCTTTGACAAAGAGGTGATAAGGAATTAGACACGTGGAAAAAAATTGAGGATATTAACAAAATGACCTTGTTCAGTTTAATTTATCTATCATAATAAATAGTTTTACCAATTGAAATATCCGTAGATAGTTTCATGTAATTTTCTTTGGTAATTTTTTTCTCGACGACCACACGAACAAAAAACTATCATCGATAAAACCCTCGTCAATAATTTCCATTATGTCAGTGATTCTCTTGGAATAATATATACTAACGGAATCACCAACAAAATATTCTATCAATCTTTCCTGCTCGTGATTCTGTCGATATATTCCATTGGTGATAGTAGTAATTTGAGTAACTACTATCGAACTCTATAAAAAATACCGACGAATAGTTCTGTCTATAATTTTTTTTCCAGACAACCACACAGACAAAACATTGTCATCGATAAAACCCTCGTCAATAATATCCATTTTGTCGGTGATTCTCTCTAAATTATATATACCGATGGAATCAACAACGAAATATTCTGTCAGTCTTTCCTGCTGGTGATTCCGTCAATATATTCCGTTGGTGATAGTGGTGATTTGAGTAATTACTATCGAACTCTATGAAAAATACCGATGAATATGTCCATCTGTAATTTGTCACTAATATTTTTTTTTTGAAAAATAAATTGAAAAATAATTTTGATAAATTTTAATAATATGAAAATAAATTTCAAATCACAATATATTTCAAATTAAATTAAAATATTTGTTACAAATTATTATTTTTTGAACATTCAAAATTCAAATACAATAAATCTAAAACAAGGTGGGAGTAAAGAGGAGGTTGGTTTGGACCGTGGGACATCCTAGTTGTTGAAGCAATACGGGTCGTTCGCAAATTGTCAGTTGTAAAGTTTGTATACCCGATTTCTATCGGGTCCACCAGACAATCCTTCCCCGACCACGAATCCGAATAGAAATGTAGATGGGTTGAAGGATCGTCACTGTAATTCTCCTTCAACCTGCTATTATATGTTTTCTATTATAAAAAAATTAAAAGAAAAGGCAAGAAAAAACCCAATGAAACAATAACTTAAGAAGAAAAAAAAGAATACTAATATACCATGAATTGATGAGAGCAACTATCCACAAACTGTTGTTGCACTCCTTTTTTGCGATATCTACTTTACATATGTGTCTCAACAAAAAGCTCTATTGGTAATGGATCACATCCAAGAGTCATAGATTACAAGAAGAAAAACATTATCAGTTACAAGAAAAAACAATTTTAAACAAAAAATGATGTAATTAAAAAAATATTTACCATTTGTTTCGCATGCAAAACAAACAGCACGGAGCCATCTTGTTAAATGCTTAGACATCACATGCTCAATGTAATCCGCCCATTTGCCTTAATGATGTATGACAAGCTAAATTCTTTTCAGACTGTCACGTTCATCTAGTCTGAAAGCTCTCTTATTCAAGCATGTTTTTTTGTTTTTTTCTGCGTCTTATATCAAAAATCACACAACCTATTTATTTTAAAAGAAATGAGAATTACGAACGTCGCTAAAATTACCTATTTGCAATGTAATTCTCCCACACCCTTCTCGCAACATCATCATTATAAAACCATACACTTTATGTGTGGATGTCTGGTTCTTTCATACATCCCTCTCATATTCCATTCATTTATTATTCTATAATTGATTTGAATCTCTCTAAGTTCATTTGAATCTACATCTTTTTATGTCCTTTGAGTTTACAGGTATATATGACATGTGTTTCTCTCTTCATTCCCCCATTGTCTATTATTGTTGTATATTCTATTAACTCTTTATTGAGTATATTGTATGCTTTTAAATACACAGTTCCATATAAATATATAAATCCCTAAAATGTTATCAGCACGAATTACTCCTCACTTTTATCTTGAAGAAGATAATCATATTTGGTTTGCTCATAAGTAAAATGTATGATTATCTACTTAATATATATATATACTCATTTCAATACAAATTTAAGTAAATTTCTTCAAATCTTATTCATCCCTATATTTATTATTTTTTAAATTCTGTATTTATATTTTTGCAAATCATAAGTATGCTTTGTGTTTATTAGAGGATTTTGTCCTCGTTGGACTTGCCTCTTTCATTCACATTAGAAATTCTATTGTGTGTTTATAAATTTGGTATATAGGTTAGAAACTTCTGGCCTGTTGGCTACTAGTCCAAAGTAAGGTGAAATACCCTTTGTGTTTGAGGTATACCAACGTCACATACCTTTTTTATTGATAATTTGATCTTACAAAATTTTCTTATTATTATATATTTGTCAATTTATTTATATTATTATTTTCTACATTTATGTGAAGCATATTTATTTTAAGGGAATAACAATTTTATTCAACATTTAACCAAATGTTTATTCAATACTTATTATTATAAACCAAAATTCTAATTATATATGTGTGTGTGTGTATTTATAAAGTTACAATGTCAAACCTTGGCAAACTTGAGTTTGTGGCACTTGATATTACGGGAAAAATTTATTTATCATGGATTCTTGCTGTTGAAATTCTTCTTAATGTCATAGGTCTAAGAGATGCCATTATAGATGGTAATGAAGCATCTAGTCAAAATAAATGAAAGGTCATGATTTTTTTATGTCATCATCTCCACAAGGAGTTGAAAATAGAGTATCTTGTAATAAAAAAATTCCTCTAATTCTTTGGCAAAATCTGAAATAAAGATATGACCATCAAAAGATAATTATTCTTCTAAAAGCTTGTTATGATTGGATATATTTATGATTATAGGATTTGAAATCAGTAAGTAAATACAATTATGCAATGTTTAATATCAATTCTAAATTAAAATTATAGGGAGACAATGTCACTGATTTGTTTTAGCAAACTCATGAAAAAAATGATATTTATAATAATAATAATAATAATAATAATAATAATAATAATAATAATAATAATAATAATAATAATTAGTTCAAAATCTTGTTAATCCGTTAAGTGTGTTTCTTTATGCTAGTATTTTTTTGATGTATTTTATTTTCTTTCATTCATGTTGGCTTATTTAAAGTATTGTGTTATAATAAATAAATATATAATAAGTTTATAATAAGGCATAGTTTATATATATATATATATATATATATAAATATATATAAACTATGCCTTATTATAAACTTATTCCTTTTTAATGAAAAAAATATGAATTTGCACCAAAAATCCAATATCGGTGGTAGAGATATATGTTTAGCAGATAATGCAACAACTCATACCATACTCAAACATAAGTAATATTTTTCAAATCTAAGATAGAGGAAAAGCAAAAATGAATACAATATCAGGTTTATCACACCTAATTGAAGGCTCTAAAAGAGCTAATATAATGCTTCCTAGTGGAACAAAATTTATTATTAATAATGTTTTATTCTCAACTAAATCAAGGAGAAATTTGCTAAACTTCAAAGATATATGACTTCATAGGTGTCATATTGAGACTACCAATGACAATGATATATAAATATCTTTACATCATATCAAATGACTTTACAGGAAAATAAATATTTGAAAAACAACTTTTATCTTCAGGATTATACTATATAAGTATTAGTACAATTGAAGTCAACGTAATACTGAATCAGAAGTTCAATGAACCAAATAATTTTATTATTTAGAATAACCAGTTGGGTCATCTCGGATCATTCATGATGTGAAAAATTATTGAGAATTCACATGGTCATCCATTGATGAACAAAAAAAATCTTCAATTTAAAGAATTCTCATGTGCTGCTTGTTCTGAAGAAAAAGTGGTCATTAGACCATCACTAGCTAAAGTTGAGATTGAATCCCTAAAGTTTCTGGAATGCATTTAAAGTGATATTTGCGAGCCCATTCACCTACCATGTGGACCATTTAGATATTTGTGGGTCCATTTACCCATTAATTGGATATAAATAGGTATTTGTGCAAAAATAAAATGAGAAAAATAAAATTATAAGATATAAGACCCGACTAATAACACAAGAGTTTTCACAAAGACCTGACATTGATTATGATGAAACATATTAGCTTGTGAAAAAATAGATATGTGCTTGATGGATATTGCTACAGTCGATTTATATGAATCAATTGATAATAATATGTATATGAAAATCCTTGAAGGTTTTAAAATGTCGGCAACATATAATTTAAGTCTCTAGAAGGTTTACCCAATCAAGTTACAAAAATCCATGTAGAGATTGAATAAAGAGTATAATAATGATCTTATATGCCCATGTGTTTTTATAAAGAAGTCAGAATCTGAGTTTGCTATTATTGTTGTGTATGTTGATGATTTAAATATCATTAGAACTCATGAAGAGATACCAAACATAATAAAATTGAGATGAAAAATTTGAGAAATTTTTTTTTGTCTCGACTTGCAAATTAAACATTTATAGCAAATGATTTTTTTTTCATCAGTCAACTTATATAAAGAAGGTCTTTAAAAGATTTCATATGGATAAAACACATCCATTGAGTATCCCAATGATTGTTTGATCACTTGATGTGAAAAAAAAACCCTTTTAGACCTAAAAAGAATAACAATGAAATACTTGGTCCTGAAGTACCATACCTTAGTGCAATTGGTGCGCTAATGTATCTTGTTAATAATACATGACCTGATATAGCATTCTATGTAAATTTACTAGCAGGATATAGTTCTTTTATCGAGAGATATTAGAATGGAATTAAACAAATTTTTCGTTATCTACTAGGAACTATGAATATGGGTTTATTTTATTCAAATAATGCTAATCATAAATTAGTTGGATATGCTGATGCAAGATATTTATTTGATCAAAGGTCGATCTCAAACATATTATCTATTCACGTTTGACAATATGCTATATCATAGAGATTTACAAAGCAAACATTAGTTGTTACGTCATCCAATCATATTGAAATACTTGCAATCCATGAAACAAACAAAAAATACATGTGGTTTATTCTCTAGTAGAGTAACTCCAATCATTATGTATGAAAATAAATGTTGCATATATAGCTTAATTAAAATAAGGGTACATCAAAAGCACATCCTACCGAAAATGTTTTTCACACATGAATTGGATAAGTGTGTTGACATTGATATTCAACAGATTTGCTCAAAAAATAAACTAGCAGATTTGTGCACTAAAGCATTACCAACCACAACATTTGAAAGATTACGACACAATATTAGAATGTGACAACTTAATGACTTAAAGAAGATACATACATGAGGAGGAGTTAATACACTGCATTTTTTTCCTTAACCAAGATTCTTTCCCATTGGATTTTCCTGATAAAGTTTATTAAGACAATTTTCAATGCATAAAGCTATACAATAGATATCTAAGAGGAAGGGTTATAAAACCATACAATGTATGTAGTGTTGTTAATTTCGTTTCGTTTCGGCCGAAACATTTCATACCAGTTAAAAAAATGAGATACAATGGCGTAGTTTTTACCTCGCTTAAAATTTCAGCCCGTTCCAAAAATTACGCCAAAATTTCGGCTGGAACATTCTGGTTTCGTTCTGCCCGTTCGGTTTCGGCCAAATAGTATTTTTTAAAATAATAAATAATTTTACAATATCAATCATATCTCTTAATCCGACTGTTAGATTGAGATAAAATTTTACGATGAGTCTCTTGATATATTTATATATATTATGTTAAAATTTTAGAACAATAAGATAATATAATGAACTTGCGAGATTGATGATGACATTCTCGTAATATTATACATGTTCATAATTTTATTCAAAAAAATCATTTTATTGTTTTTTTTTTAGATTAAATTGCCCAATTCTAAATAATTTTATTTTTGAATTTGAACTAAATTTGTTTTTGAATTAATATATTTAATTATATTTACATATATATATATAAACAGTACAACCCTGAAACGACACCCCAAAATGCTCCGAAACCAAAACATTCCGTTTCAATTGAAAAAACAAAGCACCAACCGAAACAGAATTGACAACCTTGACTGTATGTGTGGATGTCTAGGTTCCTTCATACATTCCTCTTATATTACATCCATTCATTATTATGAATTCATATGAATCACTCTAAATTCATTTGAATCTAAACTTTTTTGTCCTTCGAGGTTAAAGTATTTATGTACATGTGCCTATAAATAGATATATTATCGAGAGAGAAAAGAACACATATATATAATTACAAAGTTATATAAAATAAAAATGATTTCTCTCCATTACCCCAATTTCTATTATTCTTGTTTATTCTATTAACTCTTTATTAAGTATATTTTCTATTATTCTTGTTTATTCTATTAACTCTTTATTAAGTATATTTTCTATTATTCTTGTTTATTCTATTAACTCTTTATTAAGTATATTTTCTATTATTCTTGTTTATTCTATTAACTCTTTATTAAGTATATTGTATACTTCGAAATATATAGTTATATAAAAATACATACTTTAAAAAAAAAAACCTTAAAAATGATACAACCCGTAACATAACAATCAATCTAGCTCTAGTATCATCTATAATGTCCAAGTTTTGCGGAAATCAACAACAAAAAGTCAGGAAAATTGCAAAAAAGAAATGTCCGTGTAATACTTGACACACTACAACACATGATACAACGCTCAACATAATGACAACTTAAGATCTCTCTCCATGCCAATTTGCTAAGACGATAAAATACCAATCTGGTGAAACCAAAGCTCCTCTGCCGAAGTTCGAACACAAACTGTTCAGTCTTTTTGTATATAGCATTGAGTTCTCTGTATGAATGATTACTAGTTGGAACAATCAAATCCATGGCAAATGGAAAGCCAAATTATTAGTACCAGAATCAATAAGATTCCGAGGACAACCAACTTGATCTTCATGTTTTGATACCACATTTTCCGTCGAATTTGTGTCCCTTGTTTCTTGTATGCTTGAGCCTAAATTATAAATCAAGGAAAACAGTCAAGTACTTATCATGAATGGATTGAGCAAATTTAAAAGTTTGCATGGTTAACCAACATGATCACGCAGAGTCTCTGTCTTGTCAGCAAGAGTCGTTATGGCTTCACCTCTATCAATAGCCTGGAAAGGGCACATGAGCCATCAAACAAGCAGGCAATGCTGCGGAATGCATTTTGTTTTCATTACCTATTACCTCATTTCTAATTCTTCAAGCAACACAATACAAAACAAGATTTAATCACTAATTATTGCTTGCAGATGATTAATTTAGACAAGCTTCACATGTTTGATCAATGCAATTGGTTAAGGTGTTCCATTTAAAAGCTAATAAATTGTTAGTTCTTAATTTCTACATGAGATTTGCCAAACAGACCTTTCAATCTGCCAGTACAACTAATCGCAGTCCTGATGACATCTGTGCAGAGAAAACATTTTATACTAAGATAATTTAGACTGATCATTATGGTTAATGTTTTGTAATGCAAGTTGTTTGATCCATACAGCTATTAACCATTTTTGGGGTCTATGAAATAACTTATCCTGAAACACGGCTATTGACCAGGCAAGTTTCCTTTTCCTTTCCATTTTCAGTGGACTTGCTAAGACTCCTAAGCAAATGTTCTGCATTACATTAGTTCTTGCTTCTTGGCTCTCTTTAAAGGCACCTTAACAGGGGACCAGACAAAAAAGAGTGTGGAGCCCCATTTGACACTCATAAAAATCATGTCAGAACATAATTTGTTCAAATGAAACTTCCCAACACAATTCCAATTCCATTTTCATCCAGAAAGGAGTTTTGGTCTCTGATGCCTACTCCTAAACACTTGGTTTCTTGTTATATAAGCCATCTGAAAAGAGCACAAAGACACATTTCATATATAGAGTAAGCTAGTTTCGACAAGAGCATTACATGATTCTGGTCCTTAAAGATAGCAGAATCCCCCAGTATATCCTAACTATTAAAAGCATTCTTGCCTAGAGTTTAGTGAGAACTGAGCAGATCCTGGAATAAAATGCTCAAATTAGTGTATAAGAGCACCACACAAAAAACACATACTTTTACAGTAATTTAGAAGCTGTGTTTTTTTTCATTTACCTTGTCAATATTTCCTAACATTATGCTTTTAACTTCTGAAACTTGAGCCTTCACTTTTATTAACTTCTCAATCTCTTCAGCGTGATCAATAATGTACTTCATGTGCTCTTTCATGACTGGCCTGAAATTGAGTGCATAGTCTTACTTTAAAGTACAAAACTCATAGTAAGAAATAAAACATAAATCTTGAAAGACCTTTTCTTTGTGCTCAATACTTGATGTACTTTCACAGATGCACATACCCAAACTCCTTATTGAGACTTTTAGCAGCAGCAGTATCTGCTTTACCACCCCCATATCTTTTCTTGAAGTCTGCTTTCATTCGTTCCAAAAATGCAATGGAGATCTGCTTGCTAACAGTTTCTTTGGCAACAACACAATAAGCTGCAAATTGCACAAAACATCATATCAAGGGGAAGCTAGAAGCCTTAAAAATTTGCCACTGCATTAGACTGATGCATCTTATTACACCAGATTGCAAAGGATCCCAACAGGTTCAAGATTGGATTGAGCAATAGGAGAAGGAGCTTGACCAATCCCAATAAGGGAAGAGAGAGCAGCTCGAGCAACAACAACCTCCCACAAGGGTTGAAAGAAGTGAATAGTGGACCATGTCGTCCTATCTCAGGTTGGGGGCAGAGTGGACATCGTAGTAGTAAATACCCCAAAAGGCAGGCGTAGATTAAATAAGGTGGTCACATTTTAGGTTGGACCTACAACCCTCAAGTACATGAAGCCATGGTTGTATTGTAACTAATGTGGCTTTGACATCTAAAATTACTTTCCACAAATAGCAGATAAATGATGCAAATATATATAAATAAACAAAATGTGAAACTTTGATCAAGCATATCAACTTGTTACATCCCTCAAATTATAACAGGACATGCACATTTTATGAATTGTGGATCTTCCAATGCCATTTTGCTAGATGATTTCAAAACTTCTTAATGTAAAATTCAAGGAGTTCAGAAAGGCAGTACAAGTCACAGCCAACACTTCCAACACTCCTCTGGATACAAAGGGGACAAGAAAAAATAGCATGCACTAATAGGAGATTAAATTTTTTAGCAACTTTACCTTCAAATATGGTTATGAACTCAAAATTAGCACAATTCCAGTACAGGGACAAATCTTAAGCAATGATCATTCAACAAAAAATTACTAACTCGCTTCTCTAAGATTTCAGAATCTTATACGGACTACAATTTCACTAAAATACTTTCATTGATAGAAACTTGAACATGTGCATCTTTTGACAAGGTATGTTTGTCCAATGTACATCGCACAATCTTCATTAATTTGACAAAAAAAAACAAAAAACAGAAAATTTACAAATTTTATAAATTATAAAATGATATACATTTTGATTACTATATTGCAATATTTTGTATTTGCATCTATGTATGTATTTTTTTTCTTCTTATAATAAGGGGGTGATGTATTTTTTTCTTTCAGTAATCTAAGTGGGCATATTAAATTTGAGAATCAGGAAAAATAAAATCATACATGCAATCCAAAAACAGAAATAGCACTTACACAACTGGACCTCCACTAGAACATCATCTAGCTTCTGTCACCAGAAATGGAAAATCAATCCCCCTTCCCTTACCTCACTCAATTTTCTTTTAATCAGACAGTAATTATTTTCCCAAAATTACCAGTAACAACCACAAAACTACGCAAAAACAAAAGAGCCCAAGTTGAGATTTTAGGCTCAAAACAAAGCAAATCCAAAAAGAAACTTTACAGACAAGATCCATACTTACACTTGCAATTCACTTGAAAAAAAAAATGGAGGGCCGAAATTGCAAAAGAAGAATAATTACCGTAGCCATCCTCAACAAGAAAATTAAAGGTATGGTGGTCACAATTGTAAGTGAACTTGTCATTAGAAGAAGGGAGTTTTTGAAGGCATTGAGTTGCGATCGCCGGAAAGTTGCCAGTGAACTCAGTGTACTCGGCTAAAATCATTGTCCCTCGTGCCACGAAGCTGTATATAAACGATTCCTGACTCATTTCTTGAGTTAATAGTGCTCTGAGTCAGCTCGGGTAGAGAGACAAAGATTTGCTAAAACGGAATTATTTTCAGACAGGAGAGAGAGAGAGAGAGTTCTGGTTCTACGTTAAGTGTGTTTTATTAGGCCGTGTTTGGTTTGTGTTTTTCTTTGGTGCGAAGAAAGAATTCTCTTAAATTATTTTGCAAGTAAACGGCGGCGTATTTGGTAAGGAGTGTTATAGTTCATGGCAAAAGTTGTTAATTCTGTTCCATTCCACCTGAAATGTCTGGTGCATTTTGTTATAGTTTAAAAAATAGAATAAATCGAAACAAATTTTATCTCACTTAGAATCTCGGCCTATTCCAAAAATTCTGCCCGGAACATTCCAGTTTCGTTCTGTCTGTTCCATTATGGACAAATAGTGTTTTTTTAAATGATAAATAGTTTTACAAACTTATCATATCTCTTAATCCGACTATTAGATTAAAATGAAATTTTATGAGGAGTCTATTGACATATTTATATAGATTATGTTAAAACTTCAAAGCAATCGGAGAATGTAACGACTTTGCGAGATTGATGATGACATTCTCGTAATATTATTCAGGATCATAATTTTTTTAGAAAATCATTTTATTGTGTTTTTTTAAATTAAATTTTTCTTAATTAAATTTTTCTTAATTTCATTATTCAACAATGAGTTTATTACGAATTGAACTTTATAATTTGCTTTATTTAAGATTATCATAGTCTTATAACGTAGTCATATATTTGAAAGGTTAACCTAGGTTGACCCGAGTTGATCCAATATATCTCCATTTTAATATATTTGTTTTTAAGATGTCAACTTGATTTTTTTTAGTTAAACTATATTTTTATCAATTTCGCTTGTTATCTCTTTTTTTTAGTTAAAATATATTTGTTCTCAAGTTGAAATTCAAATTGCACAATTTTAAATAATTTTATTTTTTGTTTTGAACTAAAAACTTTTTTGTTTATTTAATATATTTAATTATATATATATAAACATAAATATTATAATCCCAAAACAAAACGCTAAAATGCTTCGAAACCAAAACATTTTGTTCCAATTAAAAAAACAAAACACCAACCAAAAGAGAATTGGCAACCTTAGTTCATGAATATTGATATTAAATTAGACTCTTTCAACTTGAGAAAATATTGCTCTTTCAAATAATAATAATAATGATAATCCATATATCACGTTGCTATGCTAGTGTTACTTGTGCCTAAAAAGGATGGAACATGGAGGATGTGTGGTGATTGTCATGTCGTTAACAATATAACGGTAAAGTAAAGACATCCTACCCTTAGACTTGATGACATGTTGGACGAGTTGTATAGAGCATGTATTTTCTCTAAATTGACTTAAAAAGTAGGTACCATCAGATTAAGATGAAAGAAGGTGATGAATAGAAAACAACATTTAAGACTAAATATGGTTTGTATGAGTAATTAGTCATGTCGTTTGGGCTTACAAATACACCTAGCACGTTTATGAGATTGATAAACCATATTTTGCATACATTCATTGGTTAGTTTGTGATTGTATATTTTGATGACATTCTAATTTATAGTAAAAACTTGAATGAGCATCTTGATCATTTGCGCAGTGTGCTTCGTGTAATGCGAGATGAAAAACTATATGTTAATTTCAATAAGTGTATCTTTTGCATGGAGAAAATTATGTTTCTTGTATATATAGTAACTGCACAGGGTATTGAGATGGATAAAGAAAAGGTCAAAGCCATCCCGGATTGGCCTACACCCAAGTTTGTAACCAAGGTAAGTAGTTTTCATGGACTTGCTAGCTTTTATAGGAGGTTTGTGAAAGACCTTAGTACTATTGCAGCACCTTTAACTGAAATTGTGAAAAAGTCTGTTGAATTTAAATGGGATGATGAACAAGACAAAACTTGTAATTTGTTGAAAGATAAACTTTGTTTGGCGCCTATTTTAGCTTTGCCAGACCTTACAAAAGCTTTTAAAGTTGAATCTCGTGCCTTAGGTATAGGTATAGGAGTTATGTTATTGCAAGATAAATGACCCATAGCGTATTTCAGTGAGAAACTTAATGGGGCAGCCTTGAATTGCCCTACATATGACAAGGAGCTCTACGCCTCGATAAGAACTTTAGAGACATGGCAACATTACTTGTGGCTCAAGGAGTTCGTGATACATTCAGATCATGAATCCTTGAAGCATTTGAAAGGGCAAAGTAAGTTGAGTAAGAGAATGCCAAATGGGTTGAGTTTATTGAAACCTTTCCGTATGTGATCAAGTATAAGCAAGAGAAAGAAAACATTGTGGTTGATGCACTTTCGCGCAAGTATATTCTTTTATCCATTTTCTATGCTAGATTGCTAGGATTTGAACAAATAAAAGAATTGTAAAAGGGTGGTAATGATTTTGCCATTGTTTTTTATGCATGTAAGGTTTTGGCCTTTGGAAAGTATTACAAGCTTGATGGATACTTGTTTAAAAAAATCATTTGTGTGTTACATTGAGTTCTATGTGTGAATTGCTTGTACGTGAAGCATATGGGGGTGGGCTGATGGAGTATTTCGGTTTTACTAAGACTTTAGTTGTGTTGCATGAACATTTTTATTGGCAAAAAATGAAACATGATGTGCAACATATATGTGATATATGCATAACATGTAGAAAAGAAAAGTCTATAATTCAACCGCATGGCTTGTATACCCATTTATTTGTTCCTAAGGAGCCATGGGTAGACATTTCAATAGACCTTATAATAGGTTTACCTAGGTCAAAATGGGGTAAGGACTTAATTTTTATAGTTGTAGATAGGTTTTGGGGTAAGGACTTAATTTTTGTAGTTGTAGATAGGTTTTCGAAGATGACACATTTCATACCTTGTCATAAAATTGATGATGCAACTAATATTGTTGATTTGTTCTTTAGGTAAATAGTACGGATTCATGGGGTTCCTATAAGCATTTTTCTTGATAGAGATGTTTTTGAAAAGTGTTGTGGGGAAAATTAGGTGCTAAGTTGTTATTTTTGACAACATGTCATCTCCAAATAGATAGACAAACCGTAGTTAATAGGACTTTAATACAACTTTTGCATGTTGTCATTTAAAAGAACTTGAAAAATTAGGAAGACCGTTTGTCATTCATAGAGTTTACATATAGTCATAACATGCATTCTACTACTGATTTTTCACTATTTGAGATTGTGTATGGATTTAACCTTTTAACTCCCTTGGATTTATTGCTTTACTTATTGATGAAAGAGTTAGTTTGGATGGAAGTTTAAAGCACAGGTAAGACACTCCATGAGAGTATACCACGACTGATTGAAAAGAGGAACCGTGTGTGTGCAAATAAAGCCAATAAAGGGCACAACCAAGTTTTATTTCAGCCTCGTGATTGGGTTTAGGTGCATATGTGCAAGGAGCGATTTCTAGCCTAAAGGAAGTCCAAGTTTCCACGAGGAGATGGGCCTTTTCAAATATTGAAAAGGATAAATGACAATGCATATAAAATTGATTTGCCAGGTGAGTATGGTGTTAGTGCTACGTTTAATATTTTTTATCTTACTCTGTTTGATATAGGTGATGATGATTCGAGGTCGAATTCTTTTAAAGAGAGAGGGGATGATGAGGACCAACGTAACACCAAGCTTAATCACCCAAATGATATATTGGTGATGCTAAGTGGATATATTATAAGAGCAAGGGCAAAAAAACTTTAAAAAGCATTGAATGGGCTAGTTCATAGCACATGAAGTAAGATGGACCTAGAGGGACAAAGGATGTCTATGGAGCTTAAAAGGTAGCCTCTAATTAATCTAATCCAAGTCTAAGATGGGTCCCATTCAAGTTTGAAAAAGGGTTGATGTGTTAGACCCCATGTCAACCTTGATTTGGGCTTATATTTTCTAATATGGCATAATGTCTAAGTATAAATTACTTTCTAAAAAAGGTAGGATTTTTAGCATTCAAAATAAGAAGTTTTCTAGTCTAGGAAGGAAACTTAAAAGTCAGCAAAATTTAAGACCTTATAAATCTTATTTATCTTATTTTTATATAGCTTCAACTTAAACTTTTTTTATTTTAAATTAGTATTTTATCTTTTAGAGTTAATAAATATCAACTGGGCTTAGATACTTATGGATTTGGGTTTGATTGTAAGTGGGTTTTATACAAGTCCACATCTTTAGGTATTCTAGGGTTTAACTTAGGTTAAAAACACATATGTAACATAAGATTTAGATTATGTTATGTTTATGCTTAATGATATTCAGATTACGGATGCAACTTTATGTGCTTGTGTGGTAAGAATTCTCTCTTTGTTGGTCCTCTAAAAGACTGAAAATAACTTATCAAGGTTTAACTGACTTTGTGGTGTTAATTCATGCTTCACGTTCATGAATTGATATTCGTTGGGTGGGGGTTCGAATCCAATATTGTTGGTGTCTAGGTATAAATTATCTTTGTGTCACACTCCTAACAAACCTAATTTACTTGGCTTTCCGAGAATTGATGTCTTTATGTATGGGTTGCTTGACCACGTGTTTAAAAGGCTCGCATCAGTCTCCTTAAAGTTTATGGTATTAGTAAAGGCATACTCATAAGATATTGCTTGATGTTATAGAAAGCCTTTTGACAGTCTTCATTCTAGATTCGAGGATTATTTTTCCTCAATAACCTATAGATAGGTTTAAATGTAGTTGTTTGTGCATTTAACTGGATTCATCTTATACAGGTACTTTCTTAATCTATCAAATAACTTCCTCAATGTTTGCACGTGACTTTCTCCTATTTGTGTTTTAATAATCATATTATTAGTGTATACTTCAATTTCTTTGTGCATCATATTATATAAAAGAGTTGTCATTTCTTATTGATATGTGGCTCCAACGTTCTTCAATCTGAATAACATTACTTTATAATAAAAGGTTCCTTGGTGGGGGTATAAATGTGGTCTTTTCTTTATCTTTTTTGGCTATCTTGATCTGATTATAACTTGAGAAACCATTCATGAAGGAGGAAGTGAATTTCTTTGTAGTGTTGTCTACAAGCATTTTGATGTGAAGGATTGAAAAATCATCTTTTGGACTAGCTCTATTCAAGTCCCTAAAATCCACATATACCTGATTTTTATTACCTTTCTTAGGTACTTAAAATATGTTTAATATCCATTGAGGGTATTTCACCACCTTTAGGAAAGCTACGTCACAAGGTTTCCTCACCTTTTCTTTTACTTTGATCAAAATATCTAGTCTCATCCTTTTCAATTCCTACTTCACTAGTTTGCACCCATCTATCAAAGGTAACTTATGTACCATAATATCAATATCCAAATAGGGCATATCAGTTTATGTCCAAGTAAATACATGAATAAATTCCTTCAAAAAAGATATTAAGCCATCTCTATGTAACAATACTTTCCAAAAAACTCAAAGATTGGTGATTAGTATAAATCATTCATCGACCTATAAGAAATAAAATAAAATAAAACAAAACAAAAAAGGGTAAATCACTGTATACATAAATTTGGATTATTATTTATTGTGATAGTAGAATTATCAGTTTCTTTTTCTTAAAAATTTGAATGATTTTGATATTTAAAGTAATTTGATCTTTTCAAAAGACTTATTAGTCATTCTCATATTAGTCGGAATAGAATTATCTTTTTACTTTTTTAAAGCACGATTCAATGACCTACTTACCTTTAAAAATCAAATTTTTATAACCGTCATCTAGGTTTTTTTATTAGTCATTATATTTTTTATACACGGTAAAAAACTTTATTACTCTTAAACTCAAGATTTCTAAATCTTGAATCCAAGAGATTTTTTATCTTTTTATTATGTTTTTTTTTGTTACTATGAACTTGATTGAGGGAAAATTAGTCTTTTAATAAATATAAAACAATATTTTCATCAAAATGTTATTAGTGTGGGACAAAAGGGTTAGTGCATGGAAGGCGCCTATGCCATTTTAGCAATGTGTATAGAGCCTCACGGTAACCAAAAACTCTATTATGTCATGTTGTTGGAATCTTCATGATGTTCTCTTTTTGTCAGGGCGGTGCATGGCAATGGAGGTGCCACGGTTTGTCGTTAGCACACTTTCTTCGTTTCTCTATTTTCTCTCCTCCCCTCAAAATATGAACTAGTCATTCAAAATTCTAGACTTGTTCAATTAGTTATTAATATTTCAACTTTATTTTTTCTTGTTTCTTTTTTAAAAAGATTATTTCTTTTCATTTTCAGTCTCAATTTGTTATACATTATTTATTTTAATTTGTTCCTTATTCTTTTGATTTTTTTTTTACTTTTTTACTAGTCATTCTTCAACCACAATTTGTGATATATCGTTTTTCTCAAATTTAGTACTTGTTCTTTTGATATATGTTTTTCATTTCCTTTTTATAGATTTTTCATTTGTTTTTAATTTCTTCATTCAACCCAATTTGTAATTTTTTATTTTACATTTTTCCCTCCTCTTTTGATTTGTTTTCGTCTTTTTGTTAAATTATTTTTTTCTTTTTAATTTCATACCCTTCAATAAAACAATTTTTATTTTTCCTCTAATTTATTTATTTTTATTTTAGTCTTGATCCTCATTCTTTTAATTTTTAATGATATATTCTCTCAACACCTCGAGATATGTATTTGAAGTGGATAAAATAACAGTGAAGTCTTAACCTAAATTACTTGTCTCTAAGTTTACTATAAATTGTTACTACCTTGATCAAATTTGTCTCATTGGTGTAAACAAATAATTTTGATTCCCTTATGCTCATTATTATTGGCCCTAAGGGCACACAATTAATTCCCAATAAGATTTCATTCCGTATGTTTATAGGTGACAACTTAGAAATTTTAAGTTGAAAAATTCAAAAGCATAAATTAAAATGTTAATTATATATTTAGATAATTATTAGAATTAATTATGTAAATTACCCGATTTTTTTATTTATTTACAGGACCAGAATCTTTTTTTAGAGATTGTATACGCAATTATATTTTATTTTATTTTAACACAACACACAAGACTTCCCTCCATGTCCTAAATGGATAATCAGAAGCACATACATGTCCATTTCTCCCTTACTATCTCTAGTCCTTAACACATAATTGTACTTTTAAAATACAGAAATTTGAGTATTCTGAACATGAACTTCTATCCTTTGCCTGTCTATAGTAATGATGAACCATTAGCATGCGCTCCGCTGTATCGATAATTTTTTTTTTATCTCATTTCAATATATGTAATTTTTTTTTTTTTTTTTATACTTTTATTTTTTTATATAATTTTGATTCCTTTATTTTTTTGGTCTTTCTGAGATAGTTCTGAATTTTTTTATTTGTATTTATGTATCTATACTCTTAATTTTGACTTTTCATTTTTATTATAATTATCTTTATATTAAATGCAACTTGCATTAAAAATAGTGTAAGTTATATAATAGAAATAAGGGTCATACAAAACAATAAAAAAAATCAGGAACTGAAATTAAAACATCATAAATAAAGGTGTATGCCGTGTAATTTAGCATGGAGGAGAGAGAAAAGGAGAAAAAAATCAACTGACCATCATCATGTCTCAGGCTACCGTGTGACTCCACGTGCACCACCATGAGGAATAGGACATTATGTCGCATCCGTGAAGACTCCGAATGTACATTCCTCACTATCGAACAACGCCGTATGCACTGCCTGAAGTGTTCATGAGCCAAATACCGTCGGCGCGTCTGGTAGCAAGATTTTTTTTATTTGAGGATATTATTATTATTTTACTGTGCACTGAAAATATAAAATTCCGGTAATATCCCCGGCGACAACTTTTGGTTTTTATCTTCTTTGAGAGTATTATGATTATTTTACGGTGCACAAAAATATATAAAATTAAAAACACCCTTTGAGTCGAAGGCTAAAATTTAGGTGTACGGAGGGATAAAATAATAATTTCACTATTATAATCCACAATAATTTGTATCTATTGTTGCAATATTTTTTCTACGGTAAAAGAACAATCCCGTTTAGCTATTAGTTAATATATATATATATATATATATATATAAATTAATAATTTTTTAAAAAAATATTAATACTAATTAAATATTAAAGCATCACGGATATACACACATGCTAATATACACTAACTTGATTTTCTATTTTAAAAGTCCTCATTCTATTTTTATAACAAATTATTTCTCTTTTTATAAAAACTTCAATCAATTGCATTTAATTTATATAAAATATAAAAGGAAACAAATTTAAAAAGATCAAACTAATTTCTTTGAAATATCATGCAACTAAGAAAAATATAAAAAACAAAGCTAATTCATTTTGTTGAAAAACACAAAAAGAAAGTGCATGAATCACTATTTAATGGAAAAGGAAGAAAAAAAAAGTTAGGCACTAAACGTCAGGGGCACATACATGTTCATAGAAAAAATAAAACACCATATTAAACCCCGATCCTTTTAGTGTTTTTAGTTAGTAGATGTTATGTTGTAGGTTAGAGATTTTGTTTCGAAAGTAAAAAAAAATAAATACAAAGATCTAATCGAGAAGAAAAAAAGTTTAAGTGTCAAAATAAAATAAAATCATGATTTTTAATTTCTTTGAATTACATTATGTAATAATTAATAAACAAATCAATTAAAATAAATTTATAGCAAAAAAAAAAAAAGTGAAGAATAAAAATCTCTCTTTATTTTTATTTTGCCCTGTAAGCACCATCTTGTTTGTTAAAACATCTTATGGAGAGATGTTATTTTAAAAAAAGCTATATTGATGAAATAATATTTTAATGATATAAATATATTTTCTTATAATGTATACTCTAATAGAAAAAATAATTTAAAAGGCTAATTATATTTGAGTTGAAGAATTAAATATTTTTATTGAAGAAATTTAACGTCAATGTTTTTCTACATGGTTGCATTTAGTTTGTTTGACATACGCGCGCGCGTGTACGCGAGATTGACAGCGTATACAAAGTTGCGAGATTGACAATAAATGACAGCTGGCAGGAGAGCTCAGCCCATGTTCCTTTAGCTTGTCGTTAATTTATTGTCTCTCAATAAATGACAGCTGGCAGGAGAGCATGCTTTTGTTTTGTATATCAAATGAGAGTTGTGTTTCTACTTTTTCCTGTTTTGGACGGGGTGAGATGTTCCATTTACCAAAACTTTCTATTTTAGGTTTGCTTCAAACTCAGAGGAGAGCTAAGTTATCTGTTTTTTACATCAAATTTCTTACTCTCGTAGTAAACTGTTGAGATAGGGAAAGGTTTCCTTCATCAGAAAAGATTCCTCGTCAGTATCATCTCCTACATTAGGAACTTCCTCCACTGCTTCAACCTTCACTAATTATGCCCTAGCTTAGTTGTCTCTGAATTCTTTGTTTACACCGATGAGACAAATTTGATCAAGGCAGTAACAATTTATAGTAAACTCAGAGACAAATAATTTTATGATTTTATTGTTTGCGCAATAATAATAATAATTTTAGTGATTATTTTTTTGATTGTTTTATTGTTAAAATGTTTTGATTTTTTTTTATTTTTCAGAGGAATTTAATGATTTTAATTGTTTAGGCAGTAATGTTGATAATAATTTGAATTGTTATAGTAATGAAAATGACGGTAACATAGAGATGAATTTTCAATTTATGTTTTCATCTTTTGTGGATAGAAAATTAACTACTTATTTGTTATTTGATTATTGTTGGTCTTTTCATAATTTATATTTTTTTAAATGTGATTTAAATTGAATTATAAAATGAACTAATCTTAATACAATGAATTTAATAATTTAAATATCTGAATATTCTTGTTTTTTTAATGATGATGATAATTTTATACTGGTTATTTCGTTAAGACCTACTAAACAAATAAATTTATATCGATTTAAAATTCATATATTTTATAGAAAACTTGTACTTCACAGGAATTCTGCACAGATTTATTATTTTGACTAAATTTATATTATAATAAAAAAATATATATAATTAATATTTTTTTACATTAAAAAAAATATAGTGCCGCTCGCGACGATGCGCGGGAGCATTTGCTAGTATATATAACAAATAAATGGTGTGGCATTTTGCACTGTACACACAGACTGAATGTACTGTGGACTGTGGCAGTGCCCGGGCGATTTTGCCCTTAATGAGCCCGTCCCTTTTATCGCTTCTCTGGGCTGCTTTCGTCTCTTCCTCTCACTCTCTTCATTTCATGTCTCTGCTCGGTTCCATCGTTTTTGGCAGAGAGAACGACGGGTTGTTTGGCTCACGGCTGGTCGGTCGGGCGAGGATGCCGGTTCGTGGGTTGGCTTCGGGTCGTTCTTGGTGTTCGATGAGGTATGATTTCGCCCCCTTCTTTGCGCCAATTTCTGCTTTCTCTCGGTTTCTTTGCATTGGGTTCTTCGGTTCGTGTTTTTTTTTTCTTCATTTTTTTCCTTTGCTTTTGCTTCTTCTCTCTTGGGTTATGGTTTCTGCGGGTTGGGTATGGGGCGATTGGTTTTATTGGGTCGGTTTGGGTTGGGTTTTGTTGTTTCTGTATAGTGGGTGCTGGGCATTTGGTTCGGTTCGGTTCGGATTGCTTGGGTTTTGTTGTTTGTGTGTGTTGGGTAGTGGGTAATTGGTTTAATTAGGTTGGGGTTGGGTTGTATAGTCAATTGATGCTGGTTTATTCTCGGGTGAATTTGATTTTTCTTTTGCTCCGGCTTATTTGATCCTCTCGGTTGTTGCTCTCAGTTTAGACATGCAATCAATTAATTATTGCATTCGGGTTGATTAATTCTTTCTGAGTTTCTGTGATCTTCTCGGTTGTTGCTCTCGGTTTAGAGATGGAATCAATGAACTATTGGCATTCGGTTGTGTTGCTTGATTACTGTTTTGATTTAGTTTTATTAGTTGGTTTCACTGTTACTGTTGCGTTCTGGTTCGGTTCCTTCAAGTAATCGTATTACATATGTCATTTCATATTAATGTTTTTGTCTTCACATTCATTAATTTCTCTGTGTGTTTGCAGGGTCACATGCTCCTTTTCAGTCTTCTTTTCTTTTGGTGGCTGCTGGATTAGATTAGGCCGACATTCTTTTTTTCATCTGATAAGTTACGTATTATATGTTTGCCTTTTTGTATTTTTATCTTTTCTTTTCCTGCATGGTTTTCTTTCCTCTGGTTCGGTCCCCTGCCTTCTCTTTGTGGCTTCTTATCTTTTCCTCTTTGCTTGGAATTTGTTAAATGAATGGTTCTGATTCGTTTAATGTTGTGTTTTTGAGGTTCTTGGCTGCTAATTGTGTCGTGTTGCTGCAAAGGTTTCGTTGCCTGTTTTGTGTTGTTCATGCTACTTTTGAGGTATGTTGTTTATGGGTTTTTTGCTCTTGCTTGCTGCTTTGTTGTTTCTGTTTTTCAAGAATATGGTATGTAGAAAGCACGCATCATATAGTAGTTGACAATGAAGAAAAAAAAGTAATCAAGGCAGTTTCTGGCTCATCCAATTCACAACATTGCATCTTAATCGAAACTAGGCAAAGTGCAACAAAAAATACTAAGCATCTATCAAGAATATGGTATGTAGAAAGCACGCATCATAAAAACAGATTAACAACTGTAGATGAATGTAAATGATGAATCAATCTAATTGAAAAGGAGTCAGTACCATATCTAGCTTATATTGAGAGAAGAGAAACATGTATATAAATAGTCAGCCACAATTTCCTCAACCAGTATTAGTATGAGACTATGTACTGCTAGGTTATTTACTCCTCCCCTTCTAATTTTACATTTGAGTTTGTTTAATCAAGTTTTTTGATTTGGCGCTGTTTATTGTGGATTTAATTTCTGTTGTTTTAGCTCATTTATCTGCTTCATGCTTTGGACTCTGAATTTTTAGTAGCTATGAATGTTCAATGTTTGAGTTCCATTTCATGCTCTTTGTTCCCATGTCGAAACTTGACTTTTGGCCATGTCACGCCGATTATGAAATATAGCAGCAGCAGAATTCATTGACAACGTCTGTTTTTGTGGTTGCTGGTTGATGACTAGCTATAAAACTTGCTAACAGTGCTTCATACAGAGAAAACAATTATTGTAAAAGGTTGGGTGTGCACATCGTTGTTTTCATTTTGCTCAAACTCTGGGGGGAAATCCCTCCTGCTTATGTAAAAGTTGCCCTGCTCTTAATCTTTGTATTCTCTCCCCTTCTTTGTCAATGCTCCGGCCACTGGTTTGCACACAGTGAGACATCCCATTATGATGTTAGGTGGTTGACAGCCTTGGTTTAAGAGGTGCCTGATTATTTGTTAAGTATCAGTTTGTCTTCCTCTCCATCATCCATGTAAACTGTTAGGGTGTGTACTAGGAATCATTTATCTGCTACGCTCTATCAGATACTCTAATTTTTCATGTATTCCTTTTGCAATCCACCCTAACCTCATAGGCTTCTTTATTTTGTCTATGATATACTAGGTCATAATACTATTTTATAGATGAAGAGAATAACATTCATGGTTTTGTGCATGCATCACAAGTAGAACTTCCGGAGATGTACAAATATTTTTCATCGTGGAGAAAAATCTAATAGTGCAACTGTATGATTATATCTCACAATAAGCAGATTCTTATCTCTTTTTTCTTCAATTTTTTTCACTCTAATGGTCCATAATCTATTCAAATTTTTTCTTCTCTTATCCCAGCTTCGAAAAATATCTATTGTTTGCTTTCTTAATCATTGTTTAAGAGTTATTTAAGTTTGTATGGAATAAAAATCAATATTACATAAAAAATTTAATTAAAAATAAATGGAAGATCTAATTTAAATGCAAGATCTAATTTAACATTTATTAATGAATTCAAAATTAAATCAAATAGGTTACATTAGATTTCAAGTTTAGTTAAAATATTATTGTCATAGGTATTAAATGTTAGAGCTTTTTCCTGTTAGGCGCAATATTTGGTCTTCTTTTCCCTTGCTTGAATTTTTCTTATGATTTCATTATGCGTTCTTTATGCTTCTTCATTTGCTTTATTTTTAGACTCTTTGTTGTTTGCATCTAAATGTACGATTTCATTTTTTAGACTGTTTGTTGTTCGCATCTAAATGTACGATTTCATTACACGTTCTTTCTACTTCTTCATTTGCTTTATTTTTGGACTGTTTGTTGTTCGCATCTAAATGTATAAATTTCATAAGCTTCGATAATTTTGCTCTTAACACCATTCGCTTTCACATGCAATGTGTATATAAAATGACTTCATTTGTGCAAATGAACTTCGTGATAGAGTCTTATACCAAGAATTGTCTTCCCAATTAATGATGGCAAGTGCCAGTTCACAATCAAACGAAGACAACTTCCAATAAGATTATACTATGCTATGCTATGACAATCAATAAAAGCCAAGGCAATCATTAAAATTTGTTGGTTTTCTCTTAAAAAGATATAGGATAAAAAGATATTACTAAGAAATTTATAAAACATTTAGCTTCTTAATAACTTCAATCAACAGGAAAATGGGCTGCTGAATTTTGTTTGGACTTCTACTTTCTTTGATTATCTTCATAAACATAACCTTTTTAATGTTTCTTCTCCTTTTATCTTCATTTTTCTGTTCCCTTTCGTTTGGTTTGGTACTTTCTTTTTCTTCCATGTTTTCTTTTCATCTTTGCTTTGAATCTGTTAAGTCTTTAATTCTAATTCCTTGGCTGTTATTTGTTAAAGTCCTGACCTGCGAATTGTCACCAGTTGCTGCCAAGGCTTCATTGAGTTCTTTGTGTTGCTCGCCCTACTTTTGAGGTTGGTTGTTTACGGTTTTTTTTATTTGCTTGCTGGTTTGTTTTTCTTTTCCCTTAAGACACTTGAGTTTTCGCCATGTGACAGATTTCTGTGCTCTCTTTTGGATTTCCAAATGTATTCAGCCTTGCAATTTCTTTATTACTCTTGATAGTTCTATAATCCTTCAACTTTGTAAATGCAAGTGTCTGCCACCTGTCTTTAGTTTTTTCTTTTCTATGATAGATTGTCTGTTCTTATTGGCTAATGCTTCTACTTTGGTTTAAATCTTCATTCTTTCTTATAGGATATGTGAAAAAAATGAAAAATGAGCATCCCTGTTAAGGTTAGAAAAAATATTTCCAGCAACATATCAACAAAAAGTAAAAAATAATTAATGTATACCAGATTACAGCTGATTTTGCTTTGCTGATTTAAATGAAGCATCTAGAGTGTTCTACCTTGCTTCAGTTAAAAAAATTCAAATGACTTCATATTTGCAAACGAACTTTGTTGCTTATTCTGTTTCTCAATATGGAATAGCTCCTCATCATTACATAAGTCCTTTATATGGTGATAAGCATTGAGATTTTCCGTCTAACTTCAAGCTTCTAAGACTTCTAAAACTGCCAATTAAAAGTATAACATTAGAATATGGAGATACATCATGCTTAGAGTGTAAATGCTATTGTAAACATGGTGCATATATATATTGAAATAAAGATGTTTTCTTTCATCAAAGAAAAACATTTGCTATGAGAATTTGTAAAAATTTGTTGAGCCTAGCTTCAAAACTTTATTAATCAACATTCTCAAATGTGCAAAGAACATATCTTATCCAATCGCATGACTTACACAATCAATTTCTTAACCATGTCAATGCCTTTTATGCCTTTGCAGTCCGCTTTCTCCTATGACGTTTATATGTGTTTACTTTGTCCTGATGTAGTTTTGTTGTTTCAAAATTCAGTTATGGCCATATTCCTTTAGAATGATTGCTACAAGTTTGACTTTGTTGTTTTTTTTAACATATAGGATAAAAAGATATAACGAAGACATTGATAAAACATTGAGGTTCTACATAACTAGAATCAACAACAAAATCAGCTGCTGAATTTTGTTTTAACTTCTACTTTCTGTTATTATCTTTATAAACATCACCTCTCAACAACCTCTAGGTAATTAGACTATTAATTGGATTACAAGATATTGAGCATCTTTTTTGCATCATTTCAATATTGTCTATCTCAATATTGATTAGTTCCTCATTCTTGCAGAAGCCATTTTTATGTTGAAAAGCATTCAGATTATCCTTATAACTTCAATGTAGTTTTGTTGTTTGAAAATTTAGTTATGGCCATATTGCTTTACAGTAATTGCTGCAAGTGTTGCATCGTTGTTTCTTTTCTACATATAGGATAAAAATATATAACTAACAAATTTATAAAACATTGAGGTTTTAAATAACTCGAATCAACAGGAAAACGGGCTGTTAATTTTGTTTCAGCTTCTACTTTTTTAAATTATCTTCATAAACATCTTCACTCAACAAGCTCTAGGTAATTAGACTATTAATTGGATTCTAAGATATTGAGCATCTTTTTGCATCATTTCAAAATTGAATTCGTTGCACATTATAATTTAGCCTGCCATAATAGATCACTATAAAAACTCCTAGCATGCTTTAAGTTGTTAGATTCTTGATTAAATCTTAATTTCAGCTTATTTTACTTAGATGCTTTCAATACAACATCTGGAGTGTACTAGATTGCTTTAGTTAAGTAACCAAAAATCACTTTATTTATGCAATGAAACTTGGTTGCTTATTGTGTTTATCAATATGGAATAGTTCCTCATTATTACACATGCCCTTTTAATGTTGAAAATCATTTAGATTATCCTTATTACTTTGTTATTTTAAAACTTTGACAACTGCTACTTAAAACTGCTGCATTAGAGCACGGAGAACTATCATGCTTAAAGTGTCAATACTGCTGCAAACATGGTGCATTTATATTTCAAATTAATGATGCTTCCTTTCATGGGAGAACACCATTTGCTAGGAGAATTTGGTAGAAGAGGTTCACCTTAGCATAAAAACTTTATTAATCAACGTTGTCAAATGGACATAGAACATATCTTATCCACACATAGGACTTATACAATCAATTCCTTAGGCAAGTTAATGCCTTTTATGCTTTTTCAGTTAAAACATTTTTCAAAAAAGCATTCATCCCATTTTTTACCGCATACACACCTCCCACCACGCCTGTTTCTTGAAGTTTATTTCTTCATTCTCAAGTTCCTTTAGACTTTTTGATAATTTCAGCTACCCTTCTACAACCAATAAATTTATACTTAACATAAATTGAATTTCCATTTTTTATATGCTCCTTTAAAATTTTTTTATTAATTCTCTACAAATAAGATATAGAAACCAATGTGATAATGCTAATCTTTTAATACACATTGTATACATTGCAGCCATGCTATTAGCAAACCACTGAGATCATTTTAATCTTCTGAGCAACAAATGTCCAGATTAATAACCTAAAACTAACTGCTTTCCTAAAAGCCTAAGCAAGAAACAAACTAAGATTAGGTCCTCCCTTGATTTCATAAAAAAAATCAATCAATTGTTAGGTGTCAACCACAATTTTTCCTTCTCCCTGGTTCACATATTAACTTTATGTTGTTAGGCAACCAGCTTGGGCATCATGGTTTAAAGCATAAGATAAAACCAAGCAAAATAAAATTATATGCTATATGATTCGCTGTATAACTGGATTTTACATTTAATTAGTTTTGAATTATGCTGGTGCTTTTTTTGAAATTGTTGTTTCTTTTTCTTATAGTTGCATACTGATGGTTTTTTGGCTTCTACTATTGACATTGTTGCCTAGATTGTTTTTATTATTGTTAAAATTGTGTATTAGTTGTTTTACTAGATCTTATGATGGAGTTTAAGAATGAATATGGTCCTGAACATATTCTGGATTGAATTATGCAATTGATTGTATTAAAAATGGATATGATTGTGGATGAAATGTGACTCAAATTGTGTGCAGGTTGTGTTATGGATAACTTGGGATCTCCCGATATAGGGGAGACTCTGCCGAAATTTCGTTAGAAATTTTGGAGATAGGAAAAAAAAATTCTCATGCTTCATCTACCCTTTTTATAGGGTGAAAGATTAAACAAATCAAACAAATAGTGGAAAAAAATTTAGCGTTGTTACTGATAATGCTTCATTTTCTGCTATTCATTGTTTTCGTCTAAATGTTTATGTTAGATCTACTTTAGTTGTTTTATCGTTCATCCCATTCGCTTTCTCCAAGTACATATATGTATATATGTTTTATATTGCTATTTATTTGTTGTGTTGGTATGCAACAAATAAACATTGTTGCATTCAATTAATCTTGAATATTGTTGCTACTGTTTTTACTGTTAATGTTTCTTTTCTTTGTAATTACTCTCTCATGATATTTTTTCTTCTACTACTACTGTTATTACCTTGATTTTTACTATTATTGTTGAAGTTAATATTGTTAAAGTTGTTGAAATTTTCACTTAGAACTATACATCCAGGTGTTCCCTTGCTATAATTTGGCATGATAGTTTTCCATTAATACAATTTATCCCCCAATAATTGCATTCTCTTCCTTTTTTTCCTTTTTTCTAATACCTACAATGATTTTTACAGCATATGATATTAGTTTTTAATTGTTTCTTTACTGATTTGCTGCATTTGTTTTTCCATAATATTTCCTGGAATTTTCGATTAGATTACTTAATTTCTTCACCATTTCATTTATCACCTTGCAAATTTTATTTTTTTCAGGAAGATTAGCAACAAAATGACATGTCTCATTTCGAAGAAGGGATTTCGCTTCGTTCTGCACCTCAACATCCCTCTATTTTGCACTGATGTACAAATTGTATAGTTAGCACTCTTTTGTCATCTTTTGTGACACTACGTATATTCCAAAAGATATAACTTATGTTTACGAAACAAACTCTTTTATGTTGTAGTTCTAAACTTTTTATACAGGCTATTTTATAAGTTAACCGTTGTTAATTTAATTATATAATGTTATATACGCAGCAATGCCCGCGGCAGCGCGCGAGCATATAGCTAGTATATATATATAGGCTGATGGGGCTGGCAGAGCGCGATTGGCCCCTCGGCCAGAATAAGTACATCAAATCCAAAAAGTTTATGAACAAAACTGCAGCCCCATGATATTTCAATTAATATTACCTAATCTACTGGGTGATGACTCCACCAATGCTTTCTAAAGTCGCAAAAAGGCAAAAAGTAGAGCTAAAAAGGAGAAAAGATGATTCAAAAGAGCAGCCTATGAGGTCAAGTGACCGTAGCATATTGCTAAACTAGCAGCCTATGAGGTCAAGTGACCGTAGCATATTGCTAAACTAGTGGTGGCAGAGAGAGAGAAAATATGGTGGTGGTGGTGATTGATAGAGTGGGTGACAGTCCCACGTGATTGTCCCACCACCACCACCACTCCTTCCTTCTCTCGTGCTAGTAATAAATACAATAAAACAAAACCAGACAAAAAAAGGTAAAGCGCGGGTAAAAGGTTAGTGATACTGATTCACCCTCAACCTTGGACCAGGAGGAGCGAAGAGCCACTGAAGAACAGGCAGGACACTGACTCAGGAGGGCCCGGAAGACCATAACCATCTCAACTCTCCCTACCACCCTCTCTCTCTCTCTATCTCTCTCTTATATATATATATATATATATAAAAGACTTGAGCTTGGTGTCCCGTTCAAATTTTGTCAAAAGAAAGAAAGAAACAGTTGTCGACAATGGAGATAGAGGAAGGGCAAGCCCAAGTAATCCAACACTTGGTGAACAAAGCTTCAACTCTAGAAACCACCTCCTCTCTAGCCAACCTCATCGCTGAAGCCACTTCACACCCTTCTCTTTTCGCTTTTTCCGATTTTATCTCTCCCTGACCTCCTCCAGGTTTTTCCCTTCTTCTTCTTCTTTATTTTATCTTAAGCAAAAAATTCATTGGCGCGTTCAGCAATGTTCGTCATTGTGTTTTTAATTGTTTTGTTTCTTGTAGCGAAATTGACTTATTTTAAACCTGAGTTTTCATTGGCAGCTTCAAGGAACTGAGGATTCTGCTCAGAGGAGAGCTAAGTTTATCCCCGTTGTTTCATTCATCTCTCCAAGAAACCAAAAACCCTAAACCAGACAGGCAAGTCCCCTTCTTCAGCTCTTAGTCTCTGTTTTGTTCTCTGTAATAATAAAAATAACAAAAGCAATTTCTTTCAGTATACATGTATGTTACTGGGTTCTTGCACGAAGAGAAGCTCAATTCTTACTCGATATGGATACTCGAAGAGAAGCTCAATTCTTACTGGGTTCTTGCACGTAAGTTACCAATATTATTTTGATTTGCTTTTAGCTAGTTGTTTCCGATTTGTTGGGCTGTGAATTGGAGGAATACTAGGTAATTGGAGTTTGTTGTGGTTGAAGAGAAGCTCAATTCTTACTTGGTTCTTGCACAGACAACAGTGTCTCTTCACTTGGGTTCTTTGTTTGTTCTGCTGGATTTGCCTATTCTTGCAAAACCAGACAAGGTATGCTCACGTTCGCCTTTTAAATACCCTTATGAAATCTAGGACAATAGCCTTCCATTTTTTGGTCTTTCAGGCTCCATTTTTGGACCTTTCTGTGCATTTCTCTATTACCACAAGCTTGTGCGTTTGGAGAGTTTCAAGGCCAAGTTTTTATCTTTTTGTTTAAAGCACCTCAAAACACTCTGCTCACGTAAGTTACATATGTTTCTTGACTGGAAAATTTGAACTTAATCTGTTTCCAAGCTGAGCAACTTCTGGCATGCACCTTCTTTGGAGGCCTGGCAAAGGCTAGTTTCTGGGGTTCCTCATTGTAAATTCTAACTTGATATTAGTTTCTAACAAATGATACAAATTTATATATATAGACACACGCGCGCGCGCATCAGTTGAAGTTGTAAATTCATAAAAGATTCAAATCCTGTTCACCGCAAAAACAAAACAAGAGCTTCAACTTATGCATGCTATGGAATATTTGCAATGATCTATATGGATCAGATCGCCGAGTCCACTTTTCTTGGCCTAGTTTTTTCAAAGTTTGGAAAAACTATGCGTCTGCAGTGCCTTTACTAGTATTTCTTAGAAAAAAGAAAAGGAGAAAACTCAAAATACATTAGTTTTTTTTTCCAGTGTTTGTCAATAGGTCTTGATGATTTTATCTCTTTGAAAAAACTAGCAGAATACATCCACTCCCTCTTGCCCATATGATTGAATGGCGAATCCAGGTCATTACTGATTCTAGGTTCACTTCATGTGATTCTGATTTGCAGGTTGAAAGCATTATTTTGAGCATTATATCGATGCTTTCCAGTCCTAACGATGAGTCTTCTGCAAATGTTGCTGCTGCGGTAGGTATAGTATTAATTCATATTGTTTTTACTTCCTTTTCATTAGTTTCTACTTTATTTTATCTTAAGCAATGAATTCATTGGCGCGTTCAGCAATGTTCGTCTTTGTGTTTTTAATTGTTTTGTTTCTTGTAGCGAAATTGACCTATTTTAAACCTGAGTTTTCATTGGCAGCTTCAAGGAACTGAGGATGCTGCTTATATTGATTTGCTTCGCTTATTTGCTTATGGAACCTGGCGTGATTACAAAGGTTAAAGAAACAAACTTTACCCCTTTTTTGGCTGTCGATTTTGGTTAGTGGGTTGGCTGTATCTATCTCCTAGCCGCCCATGCTCTTGATTGTTTTCTTTTCTTATTTTGATTGAGCCTTTGCTTTTTAATGTTTGAATATTTATGGATTTGTATTCCTCAAGGTAATTCTGCTCTGCTTCCAAAGTTGTTACCTCATCAAATCCTCAAGCTCAAACAACTCACTGTGCTTACTCTTTCTGAGACCAATAAGGTACTGCATTTTAACTAATACTATTTTTTTTTCTCGTATGAAATTTCTGGAATTCATGCGCTCGATTGAAATTATAGCTGCAACTGGAATGAACTCGTGTATATATATATATATATATAGAGAGAGAGAGAGATTACCTGGCCAAACACTTTTTGTATCATAAGTTAGGGCCACATACATGTTCATAGAAAAAATAAAACACCATGTTAAACCCCGATTCTTTTAGCGTTTTTAGTTAGTAGATGTTATGTTGTAGGTTAGAGATTTTGTTTCGAAAGTAAAAAAAATAAATACAAAGATCTAATCGAGAAGAAAAAAAGTTTAAGTGTCAAAATAAAATAAAATCATTTCAATTTATAGTAAAAATATGAAGAGCAGAATGGTAAAAAATGCACGATGGTTTCATTGACTTTTAATTTCTTTGAATTACATTATGCAACAATTAATAAAGAAATCAATTAAAATAAATTTTTAGCAAAAAAACAAAAAGTGAAGAATAAAAATCTCTCACTTTATTTTTATTTTGCCCTGTAAGCACCAGCTTGTTTGTTAAAACATCTTATGGAGAGATGTTATTTAAAAAAAAACTATATTGATGAAATAATATTTTAATGATATAAATTTTTTTTTTATAATGTATATACTCTAATAGAAAAAATCATTTAAAAAGCTAATTATATCGGAGTTGAAGAATTAAATATTTTTATTGAAGAAGTTTAACGTCAATGTTTTTCTACATGGTTGCATTTAATTTGTTTGACGTACGCGTGCGCGTGTACGCGAGATTGACAGTGTACACGAAGTCGTAGTTTCATCTTAGGTTCAAACGACCCATATGCCCGCGTGATGCGCCGGAATTTTTTTTATCTATGTAGAAAATTGATTTCTTTTATATGTATTGTATTTTGTTATTTTAATATTTAATTAGTAAAATTATAATTGATAAAATCTGTATAATCAAAATGGAAAGTGGTTCGTATATTTTGTAATTGCAGATAACGTAGGTAATTTTTTTTATGAGTTGCATTTTTCCTAAGTAATATTAGATCTGACACATTATAAATAAAAATATTGTAATTTGTTTTTTCAGAAATAAACTTCTATTTTTTGCGTGCTATAATTAGTTATTTTAATGTTCAGTTATTGAAATTGCAATAGATCAAATATATTAGAAATGAGTTTTTTGCGTGGTATAATTAGTATGCTTGCCCGTGCATTGCGTTAGGGTTTTTTCTACGTAGAAAACTAATTGATTTTTTAAATGCTGTAATTAGTTGTTTAAATATTTAATTAGTAACACTATAACAAATAAAATATGTAAGAAATAAATTTTTTCCTCGCCTAAAAGGAATAGTATAATCGAAATGGGAAGTGGTTCGTATATTTTTTAATTGTAGATAACCTAGGTAAATTTGTTATTTTTATTTTTATGAGTTGCTTTTGTTCCTCAGTAATATTAGATCTGACGCATTATAAATAAAAATATTGTAATTTGTTTATAAAAATTTTGCGTGCAATAATTATTTTTTTGCCGTCTAAAAAGAACAGTTTAATCGAAACGGGAAGTGACTTGCATATTTTTTAATTGTAGATAACCTAGGTAAATTTGTCATATTTTTTTATGAGTTGTCTTTTTTCCCCAGTAATATTAGATCCAACACATTGTAAATAAAAATATTGTAATTTATTTTTTAAAAAAAAACAATTTTTTTTTGCGTGCTATAATGACTTATTTGCCGTCTAAAAAGAACAGTGTAATTGAAACGGGAAGTGACTCGCATATTTTTTAAATCTAGGTAAATTTGTCAATTTTATTTTTTTGAGTTATATTTTTTGCCTAATAATATTAGATCTGAAATATTAAAAACCAAAATATTGAATTTTTTTTAAGAAATAAATTTTTAAAAAAAGAGGACAAAATTAAAATTTGAAGCCATTTTTTTTATCTGATTTATTCATTATATTATTATATCAAATGTATTTAAGAATACTGATATTAATATTTTTTCTTAAAAAAATCCTAGGTCATGTTTTCTTTTCTCCTAGGAGATAATATTCAATAAATATTAGAATATATAATTAGTTTAACATATTTTAATTTGACACAAATATACAAATATATAATTAATTTGACATACTTTAAATAATATATTTAATTTCAAGAATAAAACTGAAGCAAATCGAAACATTGAAAATAAATAATTTAAAACAAAACCTGGAATTAAAAGATTTGGGACCGAAATGAAATTTAAATCTATAATTAACTTGCATAGAAGGATAAAATTGAAATAAATCAAACTTTGATACCGAAAATATTAAGGATTTATAATAAATTTGCATGGAAGGATGCAATTGAAACCAATCAAAACTTTGATACCAAAAAGATTTAGAATTCCAGGCCAATCTGCAAAATTAAAAGCATGGGGACCGAATTGAAACTTCAATATATCATCAATTTTAATTGAAGGACAAAATTGAAACAAAACAAAACCTATATAATAGCAATAAGGGCCCGAAAAAACAATTACAACATTTAGGGACTGAAATAAAATTTGACAAAAAACAGCTTAGCTGACGTCATATGGCGCAGGCAGGAGAGAGAAATTGGGGGGGGGGGAATTCAAACGACCATTGACACGTCTCCGGACACCATAGTGTGACACGCGCCGCACCAAGTAGAAGATAACATGCCTGAAAATCATTCTAGACGCTGATCGATCATTTTCCGACGCCGGAGTACGCCGCACGCGCCGCCCGAAACACGCGTGAGCGCTGAAACAAACGGCGCGTCCGGCGAAGCGCCAACAGTTGTCAGACGAAAAAAAATAAAAAAATAGGCTAATTACCGGAACATCCCTCACCCCTAAGCGTGTGTTTTGTCCTTTTCGAGGGACATAATCGTTAATGCACTAATCAATGAAATATTAAAAAATTAAAAAACTAGTTACACGAACCGGGTTGTACCGGACCGGAAATGGGCAATTACCGCGGAGCCCCTGAAACCGGCGGCGTTTTTTGTCTTTTTTGAGGGTTTTTTTCGTCAATTCACTATTCAAAAAGCAAAAAAAAAAAAAGGTGGACGTGCACAAGTGAAGCACCGAGCCAAATGGTCAAGGAACATTGACTATGAGTCACGGTGCACAGTAATTCAACAGTAAAGGACATGATAATGAAATATATGGTTTTGACATGATGGTGATTTCTTTCCATTATAGCACCCCCTGCGCCAGGTTTGAAACACATTACAGCTGGCATGTTCCTATAGCTTGTAGTTAATTTACTGTTTCTCAATAAATGACAGCTGGCATGCTTTTGTTTTGCATATCAAACGAGAGTTGTGTTCCTCCTTTTTCCTGCTTTGACGGGGGTAGATGTTCCATTTTAGGTTGGCTTCAAACTCAGAGTAGAGCTAAGCCTCTTTTTTTAGACATGGAAAGGCTTCCTTCATCAGGAAACTTGGTTGGCTATATTGTATTATTTTGTCGGAAAGAATGGTTTTTTTTCCGTGTGTTTGGCTGATAGATGGCATTTTAGATTCGGGTGTGTTTGGTTTGAGAGAGAGGGATTCTGGTTTAGGGTTTTTGGTTTCTTGGAGAGATGAATGATACAACGGGGAATCCAGCAGGCACATGTTTGGCGATGACAGAGAAAAAGGCTCATAGGCCTGGTGGTTGTGTTGGTATTTTCATGGGACATTGTATTATTTGTTTTTTTTTTGTTATCTCTGTCTGCAGCAACGCCTGCATTAATTAGCAAGTATTTGCTTAGAATTAGCTGGGTTTCTCCTCGTGTGGAGGTGGCGCAGAAGGTTTCGAAGTAGGTGTCACTTTGCTCTGCAAGAATCTTATCCAGAGTATCCTTTTCTTGAGCAGTCCTTCCACTCTTGTTCATCTTCTTCAAAGTCTCTGCCACCGCTTCATTCTTAGTAGCTTCAGCAAAATTAGGTTCGTCTGGTTCCACCATCTCTGTCTCTCATCCTCCCTACTAAAAAGCAGATTACAACTAGCTTTCTCATTGCCTAAGTACTTGTTCTGGTTTTTTATTTGCTTCCCTATCAATCTCTTTGGGGGTGATTAATAACATATTTTTCATGTGTTCTTTCATGACAGATTTGAAATAAGGAGTTGTTTACTCGCTTTAAAATACAAAATTTAGAGGCACGAGAGGATCAAGATGACTTCTCACTATAGGTTAGATCATTTTTCGTTAATCTCATGTCCATATTGTAGGGTCATGGTGTAGAACTCATACATATTCATATGTTAATAAGTTATTATTATTAATTATCTATGGGAACTTCCAAACCATGGGCAGACACACTTCTCCACTATTGAAATATCTAGAATAAATCAGCACTGGTTGCGATTAAGAGATAGAAAGAGGTGGATCGAGTTAATCAATTAATATACCTACAGAATGTTAACAATCTAGATGCAGACAGGTTACAGAATATTAACAATCACCATTATTTGTATTCTTTTCTTGTTATTTGACAAACCCAATTTAGAAGTAAGTGTTACCAATATAAATTTTCTGTTAGTAATGTAATGTATTTTCTGTCAGTAATTGTTTTTTCGATAACCACACCAACAAAAAAATTTTGTCGGTAAAACTATAACTATCGTTGGTAAAAAAAATTTCTATTGGTGACTCCATCAGAGTTGCACCAAATATTGATGCATTACACATGCATGGTTAATAAGGTGGGGTTGTGGAGAAAAATGTGAATTCTGATCACACAGTTGCTGTTAGGACTTCAATTATCATCAAGGGTTTATCATCTTCATCTTCCTATTAGAGATGTGATATACAAAACTATGCTACATGGATTGAGAAACATTCTCCATTTACTTTACTGCTCCTACTATAGCTTGATAAATTCATTTCGACAATCAATTGACTGCTTCATTATTGATGATGTGAGTAACTTCTGCTTGTAATAATTATTAATGACAGGAGGAACTTTTGCAATGCATGCTCTAATATCTCGCTATATGGACATAATCTTGATGCCAAGTCATCAAGTTGGAGATAGAGAGCATCACAAGGCAAGTGAGAAGAGGTATTCAATAATGAAATACTTGCTGCTCTTCTTGGTGTTTCCATGGTGATTGGGGATGGTATTCGCACACCATGCATTTCAGGTAAAACAATTATTTCTATATGTGATTGGAATAACATTTCTAATGTTTAGGAATTTCTATATAGTGATTTTTGTTGTAACGAGCATTACGTTTGCTTCCAATTCCCACATCATGTGGATATCAGTAGTGATATTAGTTGTTTTATTCCAAATACAAAAATTTGGAACTGGAAAACTCGGCAGCATCTTTGCCCTGATTCTTCTAGCCTAGTTCTTCTCAATAGCTTCCATTAGGGTTTTTAATTTGGAAGAAATACAATCAAGGAGTGCTACAAGCTTTCAACCCATATTACATATGGGTCTACTTCAACAAAAACCCTATGAATGCTTGGAAATCTCTTGCTGGCATCGTGTTGTGTTTGACGGGGATGCATTTTGTATAATATGTATATGTTTAGTACCATTTGCATCTTTAAATTTGATTATTGATTCCTTCTTTTCTTTTATATATAGGAATCAATGATTGAAATTAATAACCATCAATCAAGTATAGTTTATAACATTGAAAATTTAGTTAGACCTGACCAACTCTAATCGACCTTAGCCATGTTGTTTGTTAATCAAGAATTGAATTAAACATAGTCAACTTCAACCTTTAAGAGTTTCATTATTTGAAGCTGCTTATCACTGTTCTAGCATAGTTTGTCATCAAATCTAATCAACTTTCGTTTATCTTTTTATATGGACATTATAATCATGTATTTTTTCAATGTAACCTTTTTTATTGCTCAAAACCAAGTTCAAAAGCTTTATTCGCTGATCTCGGGCATTTTAATGTTCACTCTATTCGACTCAGTACTTGAGTTGTACTGTTGTCATCGCTAGTGCTTGCCTATGTTGGCCAAAGCTCCTACCTGCGAAAACACATCAAAGATATTCGTGATCTTTTCTCTCTTAATTCCTAGTAAGTACTATCTCGTCTTTGTTCTTATTTTTGCTGTTGAGATTAATTATAGAGATAGGGGCCTACTTATTTCTCCCGTGTAGAATCTCTATTTTGGCCATAATTTATATTGTCGGTATTGGCTTCCATCATTGCAAGTCAGTCTTTGATATCGGCAACATTCTCTATAGTGCAACAATGTGTAATGATTGGTTACTTCCCTAGAGTCAAGGTGGTGCACACTCCGTCGTCACATCAAGGACAAATTTATATGCCGGAGCTCAACACGTTTTTGATGGTTGCTTGTGTTTTCATAACTCTATATTTTAAAACCACTGCAGGCATCAACGTTGCATATGGTAACCGTTTTCATAATCTAAAGCACACAATATAATTCATAATAATTAGTTAACTTTAGTATTTAATAAGTATTTTCATATAGGAGTGGCTGTCTCGTTTGTCTTCTTAATCACCTAAGTGATGTTCATGGTTGCGATGGTCGTGGTGAGGAAGACACATATAATATGGGTAGTTTTTTATGGCACCACCATGGTAATTATTGAACTCCTATTTCTCACATCAGTGTTGTCGAAGATTTTGGTTAGAGCTTATTTGCTAGTAAATTTAGCATCGTCTATGTTTTTTATTATGATAGGATGGACCTACGGCTGGAGGAAGAGGTTGATGCATGAGCAGAACAATGTAGGAGACCTCAAAATATTAAACAATTCGAGGATAGCTAGGCTGCCAACTATTAGGATCTTTTATGGTGATGATCAAGCGATCCCTCTAATATTTAGGCACTATGCATCCAGTTTAATGGTCATACCTTCCATCCTTATCTTCATTTCTCACACACCCCTCCCTGTCAGGTATGTTCCTCTTGAAAAGCAGTTATCTTTTCGAAGAATCTACTTAGATCAACCAGTCTTTCTCTATGATGTCAATATTGGATATCTAGAAACTAGAATGGAAGAAAATTGTTTCGAGAAGATAGTAATCAATAGGTTAATCGAGTTTCTACAACAACATAGTGAAGGTGAAGAAAAGATAGCTTGTCTTTACAAAGCAATGGTGGACGGTGACATTACACACCTAACAGGAGAGGTAGAGATGATTGCATCACAAGGATCCAAGTTAAAAAAATATCATTTTAGTCAGTTATAATTGGTTGAATAGATGTTTCAGACAACAGAGACAAATTTATCAAATCCCTCAAGCGACGTCACTTGAGCATGCGAGTGACATGTGAAGTTTGATTTGTTTTGTTTAACTAGTTATAATATTAGGAAGACCTGATATAGAAATAAGACCTATTTCTTCGAGTGAACAAATTAATAGACAAATGAGGAAGATTATACCTATAGAGCTCATCAAACTTCACATGTCACTCGCATGCTCAAGTGACGTCACTTGAGGGATTTGATAGATTTGTCTCTGTTGTCTGAAACATCTATTCAGTCAATTATAACTGACTAAAATAATGTTTTTTAACTTGGATCCTTGTGATGCAATCATCTCTACCTCTCTTGTTTGGTGTGTACTATCACCGTCCACCATTGCTTTGTAAATACAAGCTACCTCTTTTTCACCTTCACTATGTTGTTGTAGAAACTCGATTAACCTATTGATTACTATCTCCTCGAAACAATTTTCTTCCATTCTAGTTTCTAGATATCCAATATTGACATCATAGAGAAAGACTGGTTGATCTAAGTAGATTCTTCGAAAAGATAACTGCTTTTCAAGAGGAACATACCTGACAGGGAGGGGTGTGTGAGAAATGAAGATAAGGATGGAAGGTATGACCATTAAACTGGATGCATAGTGCCTAAATATTAGAGGGATCGCTTGATCATCACCATAAAAGATCCTAATAGTTGGCAGCCTAGCTATCCTCGAATTGTTTAATATTTTGAGGTCTCCTACATTGTTCTGCTCATGCATCAACCTCTTCCTCCTGCCGTAGGTCCATCCTATCATAATAAAAAACATAGACGATGCTAAATTTACTAGCAAATAAGCTCTAACCAAAATCTTCGACAACACTGATGTGAGAAATAGGAGTTCAATAATTACCATGGTGGTGCCATAAAAAACTACCCATATTATATGTGTCTTCCTCACCACGACCATCGCAACCATGAACATCACTTAGGTGATAAAGAAGACAAACGAGACAGCCACTCCTATATGAAAATACTTATTAAATACTAAAGTTAACTAATTATTATGAATTATATTGTGTGCTTTAGATTATGAAAACGGTTACCATATGCAACGTTGATGCCTGCAGTGGTTTTAAAATATAGAGTTATGAAAACACAAGCAACCATCAAAAACGTGTTGAGCTCCGGCATATAAATTTGTCCTTGATGTGACGACGGAGTGTGCACCACCTTGACTCTAGGGAAGTAACCAATCATTACACACTGTTGCACAATAGAGAATGTTGTTGATATCAAAGACTGTCTTGCAATGATGGAAGCCAATACCGACAATATAAATTATGGCCAAAATAGAGATTCTACACGGGAGAAATAAGTAGGCCCCTATCTCTATAATTAATCTCAACAGCAAAAATAAGAACAAATACGAGATAGTACTTACTAGGAATTAAGAGAGAAAAGATCACGAACATCTTTGATGTGTTTTCGCAGGTAGGAGCTTTGGCCAACATAGGCAAGCACTAGCGATGACAACAGTACAACTCAAGTACTGAGTCGAATAGAGTGAACATTAAAATGCCCGAGATCAGCGAATAAAGCTTTTGAACTTGGTTTTGAGCAATAAAAAAGGTTACATTGAAAAAAGACATGATTACAATGTCCATATAAAAAGATAAACGAAAGTTGATTAGTTTTGATGACAAACTATGCTAGAACAGTGATAAGCAGCTTCAAATAATGAAACTCTTAAAGGTTGAAGTTGACTATGTTTAATTCAATTCTTGATTAACAAACAACATGGCTAAGGTCGATTAGAGTTGGTCAGGTCTAACTGAATTTTCAATATTATAAACTATACTTGATTGATGATTATTAATTTCAATCATTGATTCCTATATATAAAAGCAAAGAAGGAATCAATAATCAAATTTAAGGATGCAAATGATACTAAAATATAAATATTATACAAAATGCATACCCGTCAAACACAACACGATGCCAGCAAGAGATTTCCAAGCATTCATAGGGTTTTTGCTGAAGTAGACCCATATGTAATATGGGTTGAAAGCTTGTAGCACTCCTTGATTGTATTTCTTCCAAATTAAAAACCCTAATGGAAGTTATTGAGAAGAACTAGGCTAGAAGATTCAGGGCAAAGATGTTGCCGAGTTTTCCAGTTCCAAATTTTTGTATTTGGAATAAAACAACTAATATCACTACTAATATCCACATGATGTGGGAATCAGAAGCAAACGTAATGCTCGTTACAACAGAAATCACTATATAGAAATTCCTAAACATTAGAAATGTTATTCCAATCACATATAGAAATAATTGTTTTACCTGAAATGCATGGTGTGAGAATACCATCCCCAATCACCATGGAAACACCAAGAAGAGCAGCAAGTATTTCATTATTGAATACCTCTTCTCCTGCTCTCTATCTCCAACTTGATGACTTGGCATCAAGATTATGTCCATATAGCGAGATATTAGAGCATGCATTGCAAAAGTTCCTCCTGCCATTAATAATTATTACCAACAGAAGTTACTCACATCATCAATAATGCAGCAGTCAATTGATTGTCGAAATGAATTTATCAAGCTATAGTAGGAGCAGTAAAGTAAATGGAGAATGTTTCTCAATCCATGTAGCAGTCTTGTATATCACATCTCTAAAAGGAAGATGAAGATGATAAACCCTTGATGATAATTGAAGTCCTAACAGCAACTGTGTGATCAGAATTCACATTTTCCTCCACAACCCCACCTTATTAACCATGCATGTGTAATGCATCAATATTTGGTGCAACTCTGATGGAGTCACCAATAGATTTATTTTTTTACCAATGATAGTTATAGTTTTACCGACAAAAAATTTATGTTGGTGTGGTTATTGAAAAAACAATTACTGACAGAAAATACATTACATTACTACCTGAAATTTTATATTTGTAACAGTTACTTCTAAATTGGGTTTGTCAAATAACAAGAAAAGAATACCAATAGCAAATGAATATAACATATCAAAATATAAAAACAATGTTGATCTCCTTTTAAATTCATAAATTTTTATCAAATTGGACTTCCAGCTAAAGCCATTCTGTTTTCCACTTCTAAAAATATGATAGCCATTTACGACATCAGAAAGGAGAGCAAGAGACACGATACATATTTCATAGTAACATTTTTTTTTTGTTAAAAAATTAAAATTTTCATTTTCTATCATCCTTTGATGGGTTTTTTTTTTGGATTTAAAAAATTATCTTTTTAGGAAAGTCATTTTATATATCCAATGCACTTTATGATACTTAAACTTCCTCATCTCCGCTAACATGTAATGTTTAACTATGTAAATTCTATTCCAAGGTAAGGAAAAATGATCAAGTCTCTAAACTAATCATGATTCAATTCACATAATACTATATTGATTATTATCATCATTGAAATACAATCTTAATACCAAACGAAATAGATAAATAAGGTACTTAGAGGTCAACTGCAAGGATTCAACGTATGTATAAAAAAAAAGAGCAAAATATGGATTATGGAATAATGTTTAAGCTTACCTTCTCCCTTATTGTTGGGGGATAAGACCATAAATGTGTACTTTTCGATTGTGATGGTGAGGATGGAGTACATAAGACTCCTAAAATGTCATCAGGGTCTTGGATACCATTAAGAATGGTGCTCGACAACACATACAAAGGAGACATGCCCAAGTCACCAAACACGACTCCAATGCATTGGAATGCCAATTGTATAATGGTGAACCAATGTTTCCCCTGCATAATAAGCTTAAAATTTTAATTAATTATTCATAGCCATATTAGTGAGTGTAGTTTAGGTTTATTAAACATTAAAAATTAAAAAAAAAAGCTCACAAAAACACGAGAAATCTCTAAATAAGACTGAACTCAAACACAGAAGATACCATGAGTGGAGTTTAAGTACAAAAGACATTACATGGTGGGCGGTGCATCTTGAGTAACCAGTGCCTCTTTCGGTTACATTCTCTTTAGGAATTTTTGGAAGTGGTACAATATGATCGGTAGCTTCCTCCACCTTTGATGAAAAAGAGTATTTGAATCAACAACAAAAAGCATTAATATATTGCATATTTTGTATCCAAAGATGAGATGTTTTACTCATGTCGGTAGTTTGTAATAATAGACAGTGGTCGTCACTTGATTTATTACAAATTAGCTAAGATTAATATAAATTCTCTCATAAGTGCAATAAAACACCAAGTGACAACCATTGTCATCCATTGAAGGACGAGCCCATATTCAATTTACCTTTTTTATGCATATCATATTTATTACCTTTGTAATATTGTATGCATTTCATATGCAAAATGAGGTTTGGATTTTTTTGGTGTAGGAGAGGTTACAAGACTGCATATTAGTTCAGCATGAATGTTTGATAGGAGCCCTCAAGTAGATGCTCGACACGTCACGATTAATTTTAAAGTTTTATTAATTATATAACTATGAATCCGTTAATTACATGTTCAAATTTTTTATATTGAAAGTATAAAAGAAAACAATGAATAAAGTGAATAGCTATGAGAAATTAATTGGCATCCTTGTATGGATGACCAAATTGTATTGACTTCGTTGTGAGGATGATCAGGATAGTATGACAACTATAAAGAAAACAAGTTTCAAACTAGACATCAAGTTGTAGTGAAAGGTTTAAAGGTGACCAACATAGTTTAATAAATATGCCATAAGTTAGTGACTAATCGTATTAGTTGACATTAAGAACAAGATTTTTAATAGCCAAAAAAGTGGAAAAGTCACTAACAAAAAAAATGATGGAGTAAGGTTTGGTGACAAATAAATGAATGAAATAGGTATCGTGTATCTAGGGGAGAGGGATGTTTTATTTTAAAAACTTATAAAAAAGATACTAAAGTGAGGCATTGATGAAAAATAGAATGGTTAAGACAACAAACGTGTTCCATGGTAAAGTAATGAGTAGTTATGTTAGTAGTCAAACTAGAAGATGATGGACGAATGTAGGCCTAACAATATGATGGGTTAATGACCGATGTTCTATGAATTTGTAGACGGAATAAAAGTGATATTTAGATATACAATGAGTGGTGACAACAGTTAAAGTAGAGTGGATTAAAAATGGGATGATAAAATATATGTGTGATGTCAAGATGAGTCATCAAAGAGGGCTAATTTTGTTTTTTTAGACTGTTAAAAGAGTTAGATCATATTTAAGAAATAGTATAGGATAAAATTAAAGTTGATATGATTTGTATCTTAGTTATATTTTAAGAATTTGTATAGTAAATTACGAATTTGTCAAGATTACAATAATTACTAATCTAAGCTGTTTGAAAACTGTAGAACTATGTATTTGGATTGGTATAACTAATGAAAATCTTGGCATAGAAATCTCAACATGGGGATTGACAAAGGTAAGTAATGAAATAGAAAGATGGATATACGAATGAGTGGGACAATTGGAGTATAAACACCTATAAGGCTGTAACTAGATTCATTCTAGTAAAAAGGATTAAATTTATTAATCGATAAATTTAAGTATGGAAATGATTGGTTAAAAAGATAGGAAATCAAAGAAATCCTTGATTTTTTGTGCTAATTTTTTTTTAATGATTGTGATGATAATTGGTTATATTATAATGTTAATTGTTTATTTCAGGTTTAGCTGTAACGTGCTAGAAGTAGTATTTCAATGCTATAATTTCCTTTATAACATGTGGTCTAAATGTTTTTATGCTCTTACACTTGTAAAGCTAACTCAAATTATTCAAGTTATTAATGTTTATGATTTTGTTATGTTTTATATATTGTTTTATTTACTCAGTTTTAAATGGTTTTTAACCCTAAAAAGATATGAAATTATTGTTGAAATAATGATAAGATATGACCAAGGATGAATGGATTGAAGAGTTTGAAGGTTGTTATAGAAGTGCACAAGTGTTTGTCGATAACTTGGGATGTCCTATATATAAAAGAAACTCACCAAACTTTTGGTAGAAATCTTGATATTGTTTATATGAGTATTTTGAGTGTGTAAGAAAAACTTATCCTGCTTTTCCTGAATTTTAATGCTCAAAAGGTTATAGAAATTACAGGTTGTTATTTTTCTGTTGGAAACAAATATCATTTGTTCCAGAAATTAGGGTCATTAAAAGAAATATTTCTAACCCTATATGGTGAACTGATGTAATTTTATTGTATATTAATGGAATATTTTTTTAATAATATTATGTAGTATCAAGCTTTAATTATTGGCTTACAAATGACATTAAACATGGAAGGTTGTCAACTAATTTTTAGAGATTCAAAGTTAGCATTTTATCAAATTTTGATTGAATATGAAGTTTGAAATCTTAACTTGCTTCCATATTACAAATATGCATCACAATTGCTATAATGATTTGATTAGGTGATTGTTAATCATGTAATAAGAAGTCAAAATTAGTAAGTTGATGCTCTTGCAAATCTTGTAGTAAATCTAGCAAGTTCTAAAGAGTATATAATCTCAACACTAGTTTGCTAAAAATGGATAAACTTGCAACTCATGTTGAAAAATATAGAAAGTAACAATATTTTATTATTCAAAATAAGAAAAAAGATTGGAGGCAACCATTTCTTAATTATTATTATTTTTTGGATAACCGGGGTGTCTAGGCCAGCTTACGCGCACCACAACTAATCCCCGGATCCACTGAACATCCTGCAAACCCAGTGAGCAGGTAAGACACCACGGGGGTGACACACGTGCATAATGAGGCTTGAACTCAGGTGCAGAAAAAGAAAACAAATCCCTTTCTCCGCTAGGCCAAGATCCCACTTGCTGTTATTGATTATTAGAAATATAAGAGTTGCATGATGACCCATAATGTAAAATTGAAGTTTGGAGGTGTGCTCCACGATTCATGTTCTATAGGGATACCTATATTGATGGAATTCTTCTTGCATGTGAGGATGAAGCATTGCAAATTATAAGGAAAGTTTATTTAGAAATTTATGATGCATATTAGCTTAACCCTAAACTTTATTTCTGTAAATAAATAAAATAGAATGCTATTCATTATAAATGATTGTATAAAATTTGCAAAAATATATAAAGCCTACAAATTTCATACAAATATAATTCATCAAACACGAGAATCTATAGTTGCCTCTTGGTTTTGGGGCCTTGATATGGTAGAGCCTAACTAAAAAACCTATCTCCTTACTAGACCGAACCGTCACCGTTTCTCTCTTAACATGATAATGGTGGATGCAGTGGCAGTAGAAGGTTTAGAGGACGTGAAAAATACAGGACTGTAGCATTAGGTGTCCACTTGTCCGTCTCAGCATTATCCATCATTGGTCTATACATTGCCATCAAGAACAATGTTGATGTTGAATTTCTTTTCGACAACTAATATCTCCCTGGTTGATGATTAGAATGATTGATCAAAATAAAAAGAAACCATAAATCAAAAACAAAATAGTAAGCAAAGCCGACAAAAATAAATAAATAACATTTGTTTTAGGCAAAAACATTGTTCATTTAGTAAATTCATTGCCCTGAAGCTTAAACAATAAGCAACATGTCTACAACTTAAATTACTCGAGCAAGCTGGTCTGCACAACTTAAATCATAATAATTTTAAAACTTAACACATCTTGTCATGACTTAAAAAATAATTAACTAAACACTTAAACATTATACATTATCATATTCTAACACATTATAATATACAAATTGATATTTTTTTGTTAACTTGCTTTAACAATATATATATATATATATATGAAACAAAAATAATGATTCTAGCTAAAAATATTCTATTGGCTAAGATAAACAAGAGATATGTTAATTAAAAACCTTATTTTCATGAAAAAATTCAAAACAAATATTTTTTTGAGACCTAATATTGCATGATGCATAACGAAAGTAGAAACTATATTAAATTCCACCCTAACAAAACAAATTAATCTTGTAAGCATATGATGTAATATTATAACCATTCGAGGACGAAGGTAGATTTTGGTTCTTGGAAGGGTTAAAGTGTGTAACGTTTCCATTTTTTTGGGCTATTTTCAAATTGTAGTTTCAAACTCCCCAAATTCATCAATCATTTTGTATGCATAGCAATTCTTGATGTGTTGAAAATCATGAAATTGTAATTTAGTTTTTATAGGTAAAAGTTGATATGAGAATAAATAATTATGTTTTTTTTATAAAAAAAAACAAAGGAAATAAAAGAAACACAATTATCAATCGCAGAAAGTAAGAATCGTTATAATGGCAGCAGAGTTATGGGGTCAGGCTCACCATCTTCTGGTATATCTGTAGGCAGTGGATATCAAGCTCCAGAAATAGGGATGAATCAAGTTGTGGGCCCGATTAATCTCAGTGCTACACGTCAGCATTCACTCCTTATTGAAGTGCATGCAGCAAGGTATAACATGCCATATCCTCATTGAAGTACTTCCCCTCCACATTTTCAGTATTATGAGTTAAAGGAATATAAAATCCCGTTCAAGAGCACAATCCAAAGCATGATCATTGGCTTTGCACAAATATCGTAATTCACTAGTTGCGTGATCATTCAGAATTCCGTGCTGGAGTTAACATCAAGGGAAGTTATTTATTTGGTAATTTGATGGCAGCTTGCATCATGTACTATAATATTACATTTTTATCTCGTACTATGTTACCGTTAGATCAAGATTTTCTTAACATCTCAAAATATTTAGATATTCTAATGTTTTCTCATGTCCATAAATAAATAAATCATGTACGAATTGATTTAATATGACTCGGTTACCTTGATTAACCCAAAAACAACATAGATAACTTGTAAGAAACCAGTTTGAGTCAAATTAAATATTTAAAATAAGATCTTTTTAATAAACATTAAGATGATAATATGTTGAATTGATTTGAGTCGACCCGGGCTAATATACCAATATACATATCAAATCATGAGATCATAATAATCTTATAAGAATAAATAAAAACAAATAATGAAACATGATTTCTAATAAACTTAATATTGAAGGATAAAACTAGGAAAAAATCATTAGAAAAAAAAACCTCAAAAAATAACTTGAGTCAACCCGTGTTAAGTTGTCAAACTCAAGATATGGGCCAGACCAAGATGATCTACTAGAAACTAGATTGAGACAAATTATGAAGCTCAATTCTCAATCAACTAAGTTTTGAAAAATTAAATTGAAAAGCAATGATTAAAAAAACACAAAAAAATCAACATAAGTCAATCAAGTTTAACTCGTCAAACACATGGCCCAAGTCATGAGCTAAAAATAACCTTATAAAAAATAATTTGAAATAAATTATGAAAATTAATTCTCAATCAACCTAATATTCAATTAAATAACCGAGAAAAAAAATCAATTAGAGAAATAGAAAAAAGACTTGAGTCAATCGACTTAACCTATTAAAAGTTTATTGACTATATTATTAACATTTTTATTCTTAAGTATTACTAAACAAATATTCTTAAGTATTTGATATTTAAGTAAATTGTTTTTAATGCTTATTTGACTATATACATATTTATGTAAATGAGAAGATCCTCTCTCTATATCTATCTATCTATCTATCTATCTATCTATCTAGATAGATAGATATATATATATATATATATAGAGAGAGAGAGAGATAATAGTTGCTTTTTTTTACTAAACACATGATTGTTGTGGTGTGTTGACCACATAAAAGTGGGGGATATTACAATTGGTATGAGAGCTCTAGTTATAACCTAGTGGACATATGGTTAATGTGAATTTGTGTGTATTATAGGATGGTGTGCACCCATCATGGAACCATAACTAATCCATCCTCAACTGAAAGAGAGATGTGGAAAGTGAGAATGTTGTGAAACAAGGAGAGGACCCATTGTGTGTAATTGGAGAGGAACAACGAAGGGATATGGAAAATGCATCAATGAGGTTTAGAAAGAGGAAGGGTATTGCATTCTCCAAAAGAAAACCTTTTCCCATAAAGTGAAATAAGAGTCAACATACTAGTTAGTTTTAGCCTTGGGGAAGTTTAATACTAGTGGATTTTCAGCCAAATTTTCAAAAGTTAATAAAGAGGGTTCGTCGAAAGGACATGCATGCCCAAGAGTCAACGCCCAAGAGTCAACTCTTTTAAAGGATCTATGGGATAAGGGGTGTCTTATTTTTCTTTGTGCAAGAAATTTAATCAGAAGCATCCAAGAGATTAATTTGTGATTATGGTTAGTTATTGTATTTATAGGCAAAAAAGGAATAGGTGTAGGCATTGCAAGTACCTAAAAATAAGTTGTTATCATTGTGGTGATATGAGGCATCTTAAGAGGTAGTGCTCTCTCAGGAAGATTGGTCAAGCTCTGAGTTTACTACTATCAGCTCAAAGCTAGCAACAATCAGTGACAATAAATAGATCTATAAGGCATGCACCATTAAGCATTAGTGCTAATAAGGGTCAACCCAAGGCACAATAGAAGAGAACACAAGGCAAAGTTTATTTATGACTCAAGAGGATGCGAGTATTACAACTGATGTGGTGGTAGGTATCTTACAAATCAATCTTTATTTATGCATCATTTAATCTGGGTGCCACACACTCATTTATAGCTTATGAAATTGTAAGTAAATTGAATTTTTGAAAAAAAAAGTTAAATAGGGGAATAATTTTTATTTCACCTTTAGGAGAAAAGTTAGATATAAATGTTGTATATAAATGTTAAATAGGTGGTTGTCCTTATAATGGTGGTATAAATAATGGAGGCTTGTGGTGGCCGGAGCAGGCGTCAGAAGTTGACGGGCTCACGTTGCTCCCTTTGTTACCGCCTCTGCTACCTCGCCAGAGAGTGTGGCTGAGTCGCTAGTGTGGAGGGGGAGCAACCAGTGGTGATGAGGGTGGATATGGGTGGTTGACAAGACTCTATTGGTGGAGAGAGAGAGCTCGGCCGAGCTAGTTTTAGAGAGAGAAAGGACCTGCAAACCGAGAGATAGAGGGAGCTGGTTACCGAGGGAGATGGTGTGATTTTTGTGTGATATTTCCTTGTTTTTTGCTTGTTTTTCTTTGCTAAAATTCTCTGCAAATTCTTCCCCCCTCTGCGTGATTTTTTCTGGTTTTGTTACGTAGAATTTTTCTCCTCTGTTATGTAGGCCCCGTTTGTTTGCTGGAAAGTGGTTTCCTTTTGGAAAGTGAATTCCGGGGAAAGTGAATTCCGATGTTTGGCAGTGTTATGGAAAATGAACTAGAAAACACTTTCCAGTGTTTGTTTGTGTTATGGAAAATGAACTGGAAAATAATTTATTAATAAATTAATTTTTTTTTCAAGTTTATTAAAATAATGAGGAACAAATCTTACAAATTAAAAAGTTGAATGAGAATGAAATTGAAAAAAAATATAATTTCATAAATTATCTCAAATAAAATAAATAATAATCAAAATAATATAGATCAAATCTAAAAAATTAAAAAAAATGAAAGGTGAATAAATTAAAATAATAATAATTAACATTTCATAAATTATTTCAAATAAAATAAGTAACAATAAAAAAATGAGGACCAAATTTGATAGATAAAAAATTTCAATAAAAAAATGATAAGAAAAAAGCAAATAGCAATTATAAAAATAAGGACCAAAATTAATATAAAAATTAAATTTTAAGAGATGGAATTGAAAAATAAATATTCAAAACAAATTATATATAGCAATCAAAAGTTTGAGGAACAAATTTGATATAATCAGCAAATAATGACATTTCTAAATTTTTCACAACTTCCGGAAAGTGTTTTCCGCCCAAATTTTCCGGAAAACACTTTCCTGAAAACCAAGCCAATTTTTTCTTTGACTGGAAAGTGTTTTCCGTTGACCAACTTTCCGGAAGGCAAACAAACACAGGAAAATTTGGAAAGTGGTTTCCCGGAAAGTGAATTCCGGGAAACAAACACAGCCGTAAACTCCCTGGTTTTTCCTCCTCCCTCTTTACGTAATTTTTCTGTTTTTTCTCTAGTTTTCTCTCTTCTCTTTTACGTGAAAATTTTGCTCGTTTTTCTCCTCTGGTTTCCCTCATTCTTTAAATTCCCTATGTTCTTCTACGTAACTTCTCCCCCCCACTTCCTCGTCGTGCATGGCTGTTATTTATAGGAGAAAACTTGTCTGCACTGGTGGCTCAAACGTTGTGGTTGTCAGCGGCGTGATGGCCTGCCAACAACAACGTGGCGGCTGCCTGCGGCGGCACAGGTGGGCTATCAGCATGCGGTGCAGGTAGGCTGTCGGCATGCGGTGCATGTAAAGGCATGTGGCGGGAGTGTGTGCTGCGACAGTTTTGGGAGGCAGAATTGCAATTTGGTCCTTCTGTTTGTAAGTGTTCTAATTGCACTCCCAATTGGCTTTGAATGTTTAATTTTGTGCAATTGTATCCGCGCCAGAATTTCAACAGTAACCTTAGCTTTGCGCCCATTTTTTATTTTGGTCCTTGGTTTCTGATTTATGCGATTTAACCCTCAATTGACTATTAAATTCTCGATGTCTTCAATTTGGCCCCTGACTTCACATAATTGGCTTGGAAAAATTCAATTCGGTCTCCAAAAATTTTATTATCCTCAATTGAACCCGAATTAAGCTCATGAATTTGATTTTTCATCGATTAAGCCCTTAATAAAATTAATTTGACCAATTTAAAGTATAATTAAGTCTTTGCACTTAATTAAATCCTTCAATTGGACTCTATATTAAAACCCATATTTCCCCCCTAATTTCGGCAGCCACCTCCGGCAACATCAACAACTCTATCAACCATCCGCATTATTCCCTACAACACCAACAATAATTTCATCCACCACTCACATTGGGAAAGGAAGGTAACCCTTCTATTTTGCCACTGAAAATCACCATCTCAATTCACACATCGATAATTGGGAAAGTTTTGCTCGCCTTTAATTGGATGGTCATTGATTCATAATCTTTCAATTTGGCCATCAGTTGAACCTTTATCTTTAAATTTATTTCATTTTTGTCCATGATCTAGTCAATTTCTTTTAATTTTATAAATAAAAGAAAAATTATTACTTAAAAATTACCACTCAAACCACAAACTTAAACTCAATCATGTGATAAAGTGATAGTAAAATTATCCTAGAAGACCAAAAACAAAGGTTTTCTGCGCAGACACATATACACAAGCATCCGATTGTTGGATCTCCATGAAACAAGATACAAATGAATTTTGTCAAACTTCTTATAAAGATCAAAGGTTGCAAAACGTGTAATCTGTTTTCAAAGAAGAAAAAAGTGATATTTCAGTGAATATTTAGTAAGCTACGCTCCTTTTTTGGTGGCTAAACTTGCAGAGCACCAGAATTCCTAACACTTAGATTAGCTCCACGAAGAGCCACTGTAAAGGCATAGCTCACATCAGTACAACACGTTTCATAACCCACTCGAAAAAGACACTTTTCCTTTTTAAAAATGTATGGAAAAATTAGAGTATATTATTTTTTATTAATATGGATTTCCAAGTCAACTTGCAGCACCTTGACTAATTTCACAGATCCTGAAATTAATGATATGTAGTGATGGAAAGAATGGAGAAGAAAGGAGGTTGTGCAAATTGGATAGTTAAAAAAAGAGGAGGTTTGGTTGGTGAGGAAAGAATGAAGAAGGGGATGACTAATGGTTGTCTACGATGTTCACAAAGAAGAGGGATAAAACAAATCTGATTTTTATTGATTGGATTTTTTCAATAAATATCAAATTTTTATTGCTCATGTTATATTATATGATAAAATATTTATCTTATGGTTTAAATTCTAACTATCAGGTTGACTGCATATGTAAATTGTAATTTTTGAAAGAATATGGATAAAATAAAAAGAATTTTTAAAATATAAAATATTCAAGGTAATTTTCTCTAAAAAGGCTCCATTAAATAAGTGTGGTGTACACTAATTAAACCCAATTTCCAGCGCTTGAACTGACAAAGTGTGATGCAAGATTACGGTGAGGAAGAACAATATTAACAAAGTATGTGCGTGATTCCTTAAATCCATAGATCTCCCTTCTCTTTTCCATTCAACTGTTGTTTCTCCAATTTTCGACTCCAACTTTATGCCCAGCATAAAGAAAATTGTTATTCTGCATCTCTGTCAGATTTTATACAGTCAGGAAATTGGATGTTCATGGTAAACAGATCTGAAAATTGCCCTCGTATCATACAAGATCGCAGTATTATATTAGATCTTAGGGTAATATCATATGAATCTGTTCACATGCTTTCAATCAATATGAAAATTGCCTGAAAGAAAGAGAAGAACTCGCGACGTATAACTCAAAACTGGAAAACAAATCAAGTGTCCCACAAAATTCCTTTTTTTTTTACATGACAACAGAATATTTCTAGTTTGATCATGGATACTAGCGCTAAGGATTATGGAGTGTCAGACATTTTTGTTAATTAAGGATTGGTGTTTTTCTCTCTATATTTGACAAAAGATATAAACTTTTTTGACTGGCGATACATGTAACTATTTAAATTTATATGTTTTTTCAATTTTTTCAGTGCTAAATCAAAGTATAAAACTCCACAAGATAACTATAATAAACCTACGAGATGGTAGCAACCAATTGCCTCACTAGTTCTTCACAACATACTGCAGTGCTAGTCCACGATAGAACAAAATGTATAATTATTATCCAACACATGAACAGGGAGGTGAATGTCAATAGGCAATCATTAACATTAACAGAAACTCGAGAACAGGTTGGAAATCTACAATGGATTGTTGACTTGCAGTGGGTTTTCGCCTCCCAAGATGATCTTTTGGCTATAACACGCCCCTTCACTTCCCAAGATGCCAGCCGGTTCTCTCTTGGTTGAAGATGCGGTGCGCTTATGGGAGGTTTCGGGTGGGATTCGTTCTTGCTTCTCATGTAGTGGTTTCGGGTGATTGTTAGTGGTTGTTATTCTTTTATTCATGTATTTAAACCCCTTGAAGTTAATGAATAAAGCAGCTTAATTTCTCCGCAATAAACACTCTGTGGTTCATTCTCGCCCAAAGCAAAATACTCTTACTCTGTCACAGTCTTTACTCTGTTACAGCCTTACATTCCTAGTCTAATTGGGACCTATCAGATTCGTTAAATGATTTAACTTGAATCTTTATAAATATTTGATGTACGATGGTATTTAGAAATGAGATTGATTTAAAAATATGGATTATATTTTTTGCGTGGTCATAAATTCATGGAATGAGTTTACTAGTATAGCAATAAAGATATCTCTCATTAATATCAATAGAGACATGTATCTACGACTAATGTGAGAAAACTCTTATGATAAAAGCTATATGTATGTCACCTTCCTTCTTTAATTTAAAACATGTTTTTTTTATTATTGATGTTTAATTGACTTATAAAATAGAGTCCGAAAAAAGGATTACTTGATTTAAATAAGAAAAAAAGGAACGAGGACATTTGGATGAGGATATTTGGATGACTTATAAAATAAATCATGTCCTCATCCAATTGGCTGAATTTGGAGATAATAAGATATAATGATGAAGTTCAACAAGGACTTGATCTAAAAGGGAAAATATATTGAATAGACGGCAACGACATAGATTTAATAAGGAAAAAATTGAATTGATGTTGATGGCATAATTTGTCATGTTACCTTGAATTTGTATGCAATGTTGAAATGTATTATATGAGAAATTAAAGTATCATAGTGGAAGTTTAATAAGAAAAAATATAAAATTAACTATAATGGGAAAATCTATTACGTGACCTTCAATTTATTTGCAATGACAAGGTTTATTATTTGTCAGATTAAGGAACCACCATGGCAAAGTTAAAAGAGGAATATTTAATAGACACAATAGTAGTAATCTAATAAGAAATAAGTTGAATTGAATGTAATGATATATTAAGTGACCTGGAATTTGTCTACAATGATGGGATTTATTATATGAGAAATTAATGGATTAAAAACACTTAGAATTTGAAAAATAATTAAATAGATTGTAATAGCAAATATTTAACAAGTAAAATTTGAATTGATGGTGACAACATAACTTATTACATCACCTTGAATTTATTTGCAATAACAAAATTTAATTAAAAAATTTGAGTTATCAACGGTGGAACTCAATAAAAAAAATATAATGAAAATCGATTGCAATGGCAGATTCAATATACTAAATGTTAATCCGGCCACAACATCAAGAGATATTCTACTTAATAGAAGATGTTTTCCCTTTGCTCTCCCAAGCTTCCTACCTTCACTTAGTTAGCTCATAAGTTAGATTTGGAAGGAATATAGCGTTCAAGGCTAAAGGAAATGGTAATATCCTTATGAAGACACATTAAATATATAAGAAATTTATCAATGATGTATTGCTCATACAAAATCTAAAAAATAATTTATTAAGTATAGGCCACATGATGGAAAAAAGGTTATGCTCTTAGTTGTAATGGATATTCTAGCACTCTATATGATAAAAAAAAATTCGAGAAAAAATGTTATTAAGAGATGGAAAATAGATGTTTTCCTATCATATGGCAATATTTCCAAAATACCATAATGAAGGAACGAGTTGATCATTATTGGTTATGGCACCATAGGTTTGCCCCTATAATTTTAAGGCGTAGAAGAGCCTGTATCAAAAAAGGATGATAAGAAATCCTTTAAAACTAACAAAAATAAATGATGTTTATGAAGGTCACGTATTAGCAAGCAAGAGAATCATTTCCTTTTAGAGGAACTTGGAGAGCAAGAGCGGGAATAAATCCGATGCCGAGGGGTAATTTATTAGCCACACATTTAACGTCTTGATACGAACTTTTTCATAAGTTGCTATAAAAAGCAACTATGTTCTCAAATAAGAGGGAAAAAATAAATCAGATTTTTATTGATTGGATTTTGTCTGTAAATATCAAATTTCATGTTATATTATATGATAAAATATTTATCTTTTGCTTTAAATTCTAAATATCAAGTTGACCGCATATGCAAGCTGTGATTTTTGAAAGAATATGGATAAAATAAAATAAAAAAATGATTGAACTATAAGATATTCAAGTAATTTTCTCAAAGTTTTTATTTTTTAAAGTAGTTTTAATAGAAATTATGTTTTTGTCAGAATAAAAAAGAAATACATAATAAAGAAAAGAGAGTCTTGATGAAAGAAAAACAAATCTTCCTACTTAAATTAATTTTATTAAAGGCTTAATCAATGAAAAATCAAGTTCTTAAGCTTAATTTGGGTTCAATTGATAAGATTAGAATTTTCAGAGACCGATTTGAATTTTCCAAGCCAATTATGTGAATTCAGGGCCAAATTGAACAAATTGAGAGTCTAATGGTCAATTGAGGGTCAAATCGCGCAAATCAGAAACCAAGAACCAAAATAAAAAAGGCGTGCAAATCTAAGGTTGCTGTTGAAATTTTGACGGGGATACAATTGCACAATATTAAAAGTTTAAAACCAATTGGGGGTACCATTGAACCAATTAAAAATTGAGGGACCAAATCGTATTTTTACCCTCTCCCAAATCATCTCAGACGTGACTGCAGTGTTCAATCACCTGAACAGTGCAGGCACGCCACTACAGGTGCAGGTTCAGGTGAAGTGGTAACCATCGCTGCACAGATTGGGCAGCCGAAGGGTTGCCTAGTACCTATAAATACATGCATGCACGACCAGAAAAGGGGAGGAGAAAATTTGTAGAACACTAGGGGAACGAAAGGAAAAAAGGAGGAGGGGAATAGAGAGAAAAACCATAAAATCACACGCAAAGGGGAAGAAATGAGAAAACCAGAGAAAAAAATAGCAGGAACATAAAAATACACAGACTGGGCATGCATAAACACTGAAAAACAGACCCGTAACAGCCCCTCGTTCTCTTCCTCGACAGCCCTCTCCATCGTCGTTTGCAGCTCCTTCTCTCTCCCATCAGCCACAGCCAACAACTAGCTCTCTCTCCTCCAGTTCTCCCTCTCAACACAGCAGCAACTCCAGCAGCTCAGTCCCCGGCCGACCATCCCTCCATTACAGACGCAGCAGGAAGTTCTCTCTCTCTCCCTTCCTGTAGCGACGGTCCTCTCTCTCTCCTCAAATAGCAACCAACCGGTCACCATCATCTCTCTCTCTCCTCCAGCAGCTCCCCGTCAACCTCAGCTCTTCTTCTCCTCTCCAGCGTCGACGACGAGGAGCAGCAGCAACAACAGCACAGGTTAGCCACTTCAGGAGCTCCACCCGGCCACCATAGGCCACCATTTTCGACACCACCACCACAGGAACAACCACCTTGGCCTCCTCTACCTGGCGGCAATGGCAGGTAAGCCTCTCATCGTGGTCGGCCGACCACCTGTTACTGTTCATGCAAAGTGAACTGAGTGAATTGATTCACTTCACGTGAATTGGTTGTTGGATTGGGCTGCTCTAGGCCCAGCCCAATTGGTTGGGCCGGGTCCAGCCTAGCCCATTAGAGTTGGGCATTTGGGCCAACTTGGCTGGGCCGACCCATTTAGCTGGGCTAGGCCCACCCCCAATTTTTTTTATTTTTTATTTTTATTTTAAAAAAAATAAAAATTGCATTTAAAAAAAAAATGTTGTTTTCATGCATACAGCCGGATTCCAAAAAATTTCCCATCATATTTTTCATAAAAAAGTATTTTGCATCTTTCTCATATTTAAAAATGAAAATTGGATATCGTAACCAGTTTATGATTATCCGTTGGAATTTGGCCAAAATATAAAAAAAATTAATAATTATTTTGTTTTAACTATCGGGGTGTAAAACTACATTGTAAAGTACACCCGCAGATAAAAGAGATTTTTACTACGATGTAAAATTACATTGTATAATATATCTATAGATAAAAAAAAGGTTTTTAACTACGGTGTAAAATTACACTGTAAAACTTAGGCGAAAACAAAGGTCAGGTTAAAAGAGAATGTCAGACGAGATCATAGGTTAACCCAACTCATGTCAGATAAAGTTTTGGTTAAAGGGTATCACTAGATGAGATCTCAGGTTAGCCCAACTTAGACCAAAACGAAGTTCAGGTAAGAAAAAATGTCAGATGAGATATTAGGTTAACCCAACTTGTGTCAGACAAAGTTTAGGTTAAAGGGTATCGCTAGATGGGATCTCAGGTTAACCCATCTTGGCTAGACAAAGTTAAAGTTACAGGAGATCGCTATATGGGATCTCAGGTTAACCAAATTAAATGAAAACAAAGTTCAAGTTAAAGGGGATCGCTAGATAGGATCTCAAGTTAACTCGATTCAGGCCAAAAAAAGTTCAAGTTAAAAGGAATCACCAGATGGGATCTCAGGTTAATACAACTAATATTAAAACAAAGTTCAGGTTAAAGGGCATCACCAGACAGGATCTTAGGATAACACGACTTAAGCCAGACAAAGTTCACGTTAAAGGGAATCACCAGATGGGATCTTAGGTTAAACCAACTAAGGACAAAACAAAGTTCAGGTTAAAAGAGAGTGTGATACGGGATCTCAAACTAACCCAGCTCAAATAAGAAAAGGTTCAAGTTAAAGGAGATCATTAGATGAGATCTTAGGTTGACCGAACCAAACAGAAATAGACCAAGGTTTTGATTAAAGGGGATTGCTAGATGGGATATGTGGTTGATCAAATTTAAGAATATACAAAAAAAAGTTTTTGTTAAAAAGAGTCTTTGCATTAAGATTTCAGGTGGAACAAGTTAAAGAAAATATAAAGATAATGTTTTAGTTAAAAGGAATCAATTAGATGGGATCTCAAGTTAATAGAACTGAAGAAAAAAACAAAGATTAAGGTTATCGTCAAAAGAACTCTCTGCATTGAGATTTTAGGTTGACTGAGCTGAAAACAAAGACTTACATTCCGGTTAAAAAGGAGTCTTTACATTGATATTTCAGGGTAACCAAGATGAAAACAAAGATAAAAGTTATGGTTAAAGGGACCTTCTATATTGAGATTTCAAGATGACCAAGCTGAAAACAAAGACCTATGTTCTGGTTAAAAAGAGTCTCTACATTGAGGTTAGAGGTTGACCGAGCTAAAGGAAAAAAACAAAGATCAAAGTTTTGTTAAAGAGGATCGTTATATGAGATTCAGGATAACCGAACTATTTACAAAGATTTTGACGCTAAAAGAATAACCAAAATACAAAATTTCAGGTTAACCCTGCAATAAGGAAAGACCAAGAAATTCAAACTACAATGAAGAAAAAGGAAGAAAAACAACCAAACTATTATAAAGTTTAGTTTTTAAAAACAATTTATCTATGCTTACAAATTTACAACGCAATGCACATGACAAGTCCTTACCTTGTAATTATTGTAAAAAGGGGTATCTATTTTCACCCAATTTTTGACCCCATTGTTAAATTATATTTAAAAATTTGAACTGACTTTTCTTTAAAAATATCACATTAATTTAATCTCAGTATTCCAGAAAAAATTAATATAATAATATGAAGAAAAAATCTAAAAAAAATCATCTTTGATAAATTTTAGCAGTTGTATTTTTGCTATATGTCAAATAAATTATTCGGCAAATAGTTAAAACATGTCCAACAAACAATTAGTATATTGCAGGCAACAAATAAATATATCTTTAGTCAATTTGATCATTTGCGGTTTTGTTATCTACTAATTAAATTATTACCAAAATAGTTAAAACAAAATCATCAATCTAATTGTTTGCTGCATAAAACAAATCACTCATTTGTGTGACAATTCAACGATTGTAATTTTACTATTTGCTAATGAAAGAGTTCATGAAACAAATAAAACATACACAACAATCACAGAATTTTCTCGATTCCAATTGTATAATTTACCGATTAAATAATTATCAAAACAGTTTTAACAGTAATAACATTCAACCACTTTTAGGCGGGAAAAACACTTATTTCTAAAAGATTCTATCAATTATAATTTTACTAATTAAATATTAAAATAACAAATTACAATGCGTATAAAATCATGAGGCAAAATATGAAAGGTACAAGCAGGGAAGATATGAAGAGGCCCTGGTTTTGTATGATCGTGCAATTTCTCTTGATTCAAATAAGGCAACATATAGAAGTAATAGAAGTGCAGCTTTGATAGGATTAGGTCGTCCTGCAGAAGCTGTTGTCGAGTGCAAAGAAGCTATCAGGCTCGATCACTCTTATCAAAGAGCCCACTACCGTTTGATTGCCAAGAGAGTTTTGTGTACTAATCAGCTAACAAATTGAATCGGTGTGATCATCCTGTTTTATTGTATAATAATGTGAATTTCAAAATGCAGTCCGGGAGAAACCACATGCATGTCCATTTCTCCCTTGCTATCTTTAGCCCTTAACACATAACTGTACTTTTAAAATAAAGAAATTTGACTATTCCGAGACCATTAGCTTCTAGCCTCTACCTGTCTGTGGTAGTGAATTTATTACCTCTCACCAATCAACTAGTCAAGGAAAGTGAAAACCTTAAATATATTATCTAAAATATAAATCATGTGGGAGTCACTTAAAGTATAATTGAGGTTGTGTTTAAAAATAATTTTTGTTTGAAAAAGTATCAGAATGATATTTTTTATTTCTTAAAAAAAATATTTTTGACATGAGCACATCAAAATAATCTAAAAACATGAAAAAATAATTTAAAACGCAGTGTCAAACAAGCATGTAAGAAGCCACCACTATACATCCACACTCGAAACACTATCCACAACACTCAACATTTTTTGAAATTTTATTTTATATAATTTGATCCTACGTAATGGTAATTGTTTCTCATTTCTTAACAAAGAGTAAAATTAGAAAAATAAAAAGTAGAATATAAAAAAAGTCAAATTTGGATTGTGTGTTTGTTGGTAATCATTAGTTTATGTTTATAATCATTTGAAAATTAATATTTCTTATTTTATTCTCTTTATTCTTTCTTTTGGTTTTTTTATTATTATTTTCACGTCAAATGATTTGTTTTAGCTAATACGAGTTGGCTAGCCCGCGCATTGCGCTGGGTTTTTTTGATGTAGCAAACTGATTAATTATTCTGCCTGCAAAGAATTATTTAGTTGGTAGATAGCAAATTGTAATCGTTAAATTCTGTTGTAACTTTTTTTTTGTCTGTATTGAATTAGTTTGTTGTTCTTATCAGTTTAAGTGCTCGGATAATAATTTAGTTGACAACTCTCAAAATTATATTCGATAAAATCTATTAAAGATGAATGGATTGTATTTTATAGCCAAATCATTAATGGGTGAACTTGCTTAAATATTTTATCGATTTATGTAATTTGCATATTGAAAAACTATAATTGATTAATTGTTAGGCGTGTTTTAATTGTTCTGACAGTTATTTAATTGGTGGACGTAAATTTGCAATTAATAAAATGAATAAAAGATGAATTTTTTTTTCTTGTATCGAACTTGTTGATGGTTGGGTTTATTTTAACGGCAACGAACGATTTAACCAGCAGATAGCAAAATTGCAACCGCTAAAATCTATCAAAGATGGATTATTTCTGGTTGATTGCTATTTTGTGTCGATTTATATAATTCATAGATTGCAAAACTGCAATTGATTGATTGTTTGGTGTGTCTTAATTGTTTTGACAATTATATAATTGGTTGATGAAAAAAATGCAATCGATGAAATCAATTAGAGATGAATTACTTTATTTTTTGTAGTCAATTGGGCATTCGTTGGTGGTTGGGTGTTTCGTAATGGTTTCTTATTATTCTCTTTTTTCTTTTTTCTTTTTTATTTATTCTTCAAGTCAAATAATTTTTAAAATCTAATAATATTTATTTTTGTTTTTTCATTTATTTTATTTTTTTAATTTTTTTAAATATTATTAGGTGTTGAAATTTCTAATTATTGTAGTAAGGCATTCAAAATAGTGGCAATAATTATTTGTAATTTTTTTCTTTATAAATATGTTAGACTAATTATATATTTTGCTATTTATTTCATATTAGCGCCTTAAAAATAATGATAATAATTATTTGTAATTTTCTCTGATAAATATGTTAGACTAATTATATATTTTGTTATTTATTTCATATTAGCGCCTTAAAATATATATTCATCACTTTTTGGAATTGCGATCTCCTTTAGGTATTCTATAAAATAATAATAGTCGTGGTGCGTGTAAATTGATCCGGACACCCTGATTATATAAAAAAATATATAAGTGGGAAAAAAATAGGAAAAAATGTTAAGAAAAAATGAGTCCAGGGATTATTCGTGGCGCGCTCAGTTGACCAGGAACAAAAAATATATATATCTGGGAAGAAAAAATCTTGGCGCGCATAAGCTGACCCGGACACCTCGGTTGGAGAAAGAAACAGAAAAAATTGTATAAGTAGCAAAACAAAACAGGGGAAAAATGTATAAAAAAAGTGGATTCAGAGATAAGTCGTGGCGCGCGTAACTTGACCTGAATACGTTAGTTATTAACAAAAATGCAGTTTTTTTTAAAAAAAAAGGAAAAAAAGAAAACCAAAATCAGTTTTGTTGTCTGAGCGGTTCGAACTCTCGCGCGCCGAATCTGCCAACGCACAGACAACAACTCGGCCATAGCTTCTCCTTTGTCATTTCTACTATACAAATAAAAAATATAACAAGCCCTGACTAAAAAAAAAATCGAGCTCATGTAGGCGCGAAGCAGCAGACCAAATGTCCAATCCACAGTAACAAACAGTGAATGGTCGATCTCCTTTAGCTCTTTAGCGAGCGAACTTGCCCGCGCGTTGTGCTGGGTTTTATTTATGTAGAAAACTGATTGAGTTTATGTGTGTTATAATTGGTGATTTTAATATCTAATTAGTAAAATTGTTGTATCGAACATGTTGATGGTTGGGTTTATTTTAACGGCTACAAACTATTTAACCGGCAAATAGCAAAATTGCAACCGCTAAAATCTATCACAAATGATTTTTTCTGGTTGATTGCTATTGTGTGTTGATTTATTTTATTCATAGATTGCAAAACTGCAATTGATTGATTGTTTGGTGTGTCTTAATTATTTTGATAATTATATAATCGGTTGAATAAAGAAATGCAATCGATAAAATCAATTAGAGATGAATTACTTTTTTTTGTAGTCAATTGGGCATTCGATGGAGGTTGGGTGTGTCGTAATTGTTCGGCTTATTATTCTCTTTTTTCTTTTTTCTTATTCTTCAAGTCAAATAATTTCTTAAGATCTAATAAAAAAAAATTTGTTTTGTCATTTATTTTATTTTTTAATTGCTTTTTTGAAGAAAAAAATTATTAGGTGTTGAAATTTCTAATTATTGTAGATAAGGCATTCAAAATAATAATTATTATTATTTGTCAATTTTTTTCTTATAAATATGTTAGACTAATTATATATTTTGCTATTTATTTCATATTAATGCCTTAAAAATAATGATAATAATTAGTTGTAATTTTTTCTCTGATAAATAGGTTAGACTAATTATATATTTTTCTATTTATTTTATATTAGCGCCTTAAAATATATATATTCATAACTTTCTGGAATTGCGATCTCCTTTAGGTATTCTATAAAATAATAATAGTCACAGTGTGTGTAAGCTGATCTGGACACCCTAATTATATAAAAAAAATATAAGTAGGAAAAAAATAGGAAAAAATGTTAAGAAAAATGATTCCAGGGATTATTCATGGGGCGCTAAGTTGGCCCAGAACAAAAAAAATATATACTTGGGAAGAAAAATCGTGGTACGCGTAAGCTGACCCGGACACCTCGGTTATAAAAAAACAGAAAAAAATGTATAAGTGGCAAAACAAAATAGGGGAAAAAATGTCAAAAAAAGTGGATCCGGAGATTAGTCGTGGTGCGTGTAAGTTGTAAAAAAAAAACAACAACCAGTTATTAAAAAAAACATGTTTTTTTTTACAAAAAAAACAGTTCTTAAAAAAAAAACCAAATCAGTTTTGCTGTCTGAGCGGTTCGAACTTGTGCGTCATTGCTGTCTTACAAAAAATAAAGTGGTTGGGTACCAGCAAAGCTTAGCGCTTCAAACACAGAGGAGAGCTAAGCTGGCCATGCTTTTGTTCTGTATATCAGACTGGGAAATGAGAGGTCTGCTTCTACCTTTTTCTGTTTTATTTAGATTAGCAGTTTTTCTCTCGTAGTAAAACTGTTGAGATATTAATTTATATATTTAAAAAATAATTATTAAAAAGAAAACCTTCATTTTTGTATCCTTACCTAATCCAATTTAAATTAATTGATATCCAACGCAATCTAAAATCTAAATCACAGCAGCATTGTCCTCTTCCATAAATTTACCCAAAAACAATGGCACCAGCTATCTACAGACCACAGAAAACAGGGTGGCATGGCAGAGAACGTCTCTTTGTGACTCTTTCTCTGCTACGTTGCCACTCCATCGAGCTTCATTTTCTTTTTCATCTCTCGCGTCTCAATTCCTTCACTCATTGCTCTTTCTCTCTCTATGTTCAAGAGAATCACTTGCTCTTAGCTTCAAGACATGCACATAATACTACCAGGTAACAGAAGGTAGGCCACTTCTGTTTCACCCCGCTTTCTCTCCTGTCTTAATTTTCACTCTTTCCATTTCCATTTTACTTTTTTTGTTCTCTCCGTTGCTGTTTTGGGGAAACTTGGTTAGCTATATTGTATAAAAAATCTAACAATAATTAAAAGACAAACATTAATCGCTGTCCAAATTTCGAAATACACCTTCAAGAGATTCGAGATAAGTTTGAGAAGTTTGAGTAAGCAAATGACTAGATCTAGAAATTGAAAAATAATGGAGGTGCGTGAGCTTTAGGCGTTAATGCTACAAAACACCTAAAGGAAAAAGGAAAATATCACATGCAAAAACACCCAATCTGCAGTAGCTCTCCGATCTGCAGCAGCTCTCCCAGTTCTACAAAAGGAAAGAGGACCGGCCGAGTTGGGAAGCCATTTAATGGACCATAATCATACTCTCCTGTTTTCAAGATTTTACTATATATATCATTGGGAGAGTTGTGCATATATATAGTATATATATCACTCAGTTGTGCATTATGCTCACCGTAGGACAGTTGTTGGGAGCAACCCATGATTCATAGATGGTCTGTGATGTATCTGGGTCATCAACCTTCACAGAGAATCTTGTTGAGATGAGTTAAGAACAAGGTGGATAAAAACACAGCAATGTCAATTATTAATTTCTCATGTTTATCATTCGAAATTATATATCTTATTAACGACTGGTTTTGTTGCCTAAAGCCAACAGTGTTAACCCAGCTTCTGTTGCCGTCAGCAAGTCCTATTGTCTGCACAACAGCACCGCAGACACTCGGTAACATGCTTGCTTGTTTCTTGAAGAATTTGTAAAAAGGCAAGCAAATGAGAAATAAGAAGAATCAAACCTTTTTCTGTAAAATCCCTTCTTCTCTCTGTCTCGCACAAGTCTCAAATTTTCCCCAAATTGAAATCAATTGAACACCTGTAAACCAAGATAACACAATCAATTAAAGATTTAAACAAGACCCACAATCAATTGAAGCTAAAAACAAAAGACCCAGAACTTACAATCAAAAACTTACATGGTATCAGAGCTGTAACCTGATTCATCAAGAAGGGACGTGAACTGTGAAATCAAGAAATCCAAGAAAGCCAAGTTTTCAACATGGCAGGATCATCAAGTTCAGGAGGTGATCTAAGAACTCCCAAATTCAATGGGAGTAACTACGATTTCTGGTCAGTCAAAATGGAAACCATCCTTATTGCCTATGATCTTTGGGATGTGATTGAATTTGGCACACTGCCTCAATCAAATCCAGAAAAGGTGTCTGAAGAAGGAAGTGCATCAGGGAGTACAAAAACTGCTGCTGCACCTGAGATTACCAAAGAAATGAAGATCAAGAATGCAAGAGCCTTAAGCCTCATTCAAGGAGCAATAACGGATGAGCTGTTTCCAAGAATAAGAAATGAGAAGACAGCAAAAGAAGCATGGGACATTCTGAAGAGGGAATTCAGAGGTGATAAAAAGGTTAGAGCAGTTAAACTTCAGGCCATTAGGGCTGAATTTGAATATATGAAGATGTCAGATAAAGAAGACTTAGATGACTATCTTTCTAAGTTCTTTGATATGATTAACAACCTTAAGTCACTTGGGGAAGAGGTGGCAGAAACAAGAATAGTTCAAAAACTGCTAATGAGTCTCAATAGGAGATATAATTCAATTGTCTCTATTATTGAGAGACAAAGACATTGAAACCTTTAGAGCAAAAGTAGTAGCCTCTGTGGGTTTTTGACGAGAAGAAGGTTGAGTGATGAAAGGGATAAACAAAGAAGGGTTTGAGAGCATTGGTAGCTAAAAGCGGGCAGCAATCAAAGCTATGAGCAACAAGGGCTCACAATACAAAACTCGACCAAGTTGGCAGGAGGCAAGAAGAGGCCACAAACTGGTCATCAAGTGGCAACAATACGTAGGTATGACAGAGCAAAAAAATTCCATCATGGAACCATAACTAATCCATCCTCAACTGAAAGAGATGTGGAAAGTGAGAATGTTGTGAAACAAGGAGAGGACCCATTGTGTGTAATTGGAGAGGAACAACGAAGGGATATGGAAAATGCATCAATGAGGTTTAGAAAGAGGAAGGGTATTGCATTCTCCAAAAGAAAACCTTTTCCCATAAAGTGAAATAAGAGTCAACATACTAGTTAGTTTTAGCCTTGGGGAAGTTTAATACTAGTGGATTTTCAGCCAAATTTTCAAAAGTTAATAAAGAGGGTTCGTCGAAAGGACATGCATGCCCAAGAGTCAACGCCCAAGAGTCAACTCTTTTAAAGGATCTATGGGATAAGGGGTGTGTTATTTTTCTTTGTGCAAGAAATTTAATCAGAAGCATCCAAGAGATTAATTTGTGATTATGGTTAGTTATTGTATTTATAGGCAAAAAAGGAATAGGTGTAGGCATTGCAAGTACCTAAAAATAAATTGTTATCATTGTGGTGATATGAGGCATCTTAAGAGGTAGTGCTCTCTCAGGAAGATTGGTCAAGCTCTGAGTTTACTACTATCAGCTCAAAGCTAGCAACAATCAGTGACAATAAATAGATCTATAAGGCATGCACCATTAAGCATTAGTGCTAATAAGGGTCAACCCAAGGCACAATAGAAGAGAACACAAGGCAAAGTTTATTTATGACTCAAGAGGATGCGAGTATTACAACTGATGTGGTGGTAGGTATCTTACAAATCAATCTTTATTTATGCATCATTTAATCTGGGTGCCACACACTCATTTATAGCTTATGAAATTGTAAGTAAATTGAATTTTTGAAAAAATAAGTTAAATAGGGGAATAATTTTTATTTCACCTTTAGGAGAAAAGTTAGATATAAATGTTGTATATAAATGTTAAATAGGTGGTTGTCCTTATAGTGGTGGTATAAATAATGGAGGCTTGTGGTGGCCGGAGCAGGCGTCAGAAGTTGACGGGCTCACGTTGCTCCCTTTGTTACCGCCTCTGCTACCTCGCCAGAGAGTGTGGCTGAGTCGCTAGTGTGGAGGGGGAGCAACCAGTGGTGATGAGGGTGGATATGGGTGGTTGACAAGCCTCTATTGGTGGAGAGAGAGAGCTCGGCCGAGCTAGTTTTAGAGAGAGAAAGGACCTGCAAACCGAGAGACAGAGGGAGCTGGTTACCGAGGGAGATGGTGTGATTTTTGTGTGATATTTCCTTGTTTTTTGCTTGTTTTTCTTTGCTAAAATTCTCTGCAAATTCTCCCCCCCCTCTGCGTGATTTTTTCTGGTTTTGTTACGTAGAATTTTTCTCCTCTGTTACGTAGGCCCCGTTTGTTTGCTGGAAAGTGGTTTCCTTTTGGAAAGTGAATTCCGGGGAAAGTGAATTCCGATGTTTGGCTGTGTTATGGAAAATGAACTGGAAAACACTTTCCAGTGTTTGTTTGTGTTATGGAAAATGAACTGGAAAATAATTTATTAATAAATTAATTTTTTTTTCAAGTTTATTAAAATAATGAGTAACAAATCTTACAAATTAAAAAGTTGAATGAGAATGAAATTGAAAAAAAATATAATTTCATAAATTATCTCAAATAAAATAAATAATAATCAAAATAATAGAGATCAAATCTAAAAAATTAAAAAAAAAAATGAAAGGTGAATAAATTAAAATAATAATAATTAACATTTCATAAATTATTTCAAATAAAATAAGTAACAACAAAAAAATGAGGACCAAATTTGATAGATAAAAAATTTCAATAAAAAAATGATAAGAAAAAAGCAAATAGCAATTATAAAAATAAGGACCAAAATTAATATAAAAATTAAATTTTAAGAGATGGAAAGTTGAGAATGATTAGGAGGCTTTAACCTAATAGTTAGCCACTCCTTTCTATATATATGTGTAGGGCAACATACAATAGTAATGGTGGAGATTACCACATAAGAATGAGATTACAATATTTCCTATTACATGCTATAATACGCCCCCTCAAGCTGAGGGTGGAGAATCAACCCGAAGCTTGAACCTGAAAGCCATAAATGAAGGAGCCGGAAGTGGCTTAGTGAAAACATCGGCAAGTTGATCCTTGGAGGAAATAAACCGGATCTAAATCTCTTTCTTTGCAACTCTATCTCGTACAAAATGATAATCAATCTCAATATGTTTTGTGCGAGCATGAAAGACAGGGTTTGCAGACAAGTATGTGGCGCCAAGGTTATCACACCAAATGATAGGAGCATAGGTGGTCAGAATCTGAAGGTCTGTTAGTAAGTACTGAAGCCAAATAACTTCAGCCGTGCCATCTGCTAAGGCCTTATATTCAGCTTCCGTCGAAGACCGAGCAACAGTGCGTTGCTTACCCGATTTCCATGAAATCGGCGTCTGACCAAAGAACACAAGATAACCACCCGTAGATTTCTTGTCCTCAATACTACCTGCCCAATCTGCATCAGTAAATCCATGTAAAGCAAAAGAAGAGCTGCGAGTAATGTGTAAACCATGTGATGCTGTACCACGAAGATAACGCAAGATGCGTTTAACGGCAGCCCAATGAGATTCTGTAGGAGCATGCATAAACTGACATACTTGGTTAACAGCAAAGCAAATATCCGGACGTGTGAAAGTGAGATATTGAAGAGCACCAACCAATTGCCGAAAACGAGTAGCATCAGGAAACAAAGAATCAGGCATAATGGTGGCTTTGGATGCCGAAATAGGGGTGTCAACAGGTTTACAAGATAACATACCAGCTCGCGTGAGAATGTCAAGTGTATACTTATGTTGACAAAGCATAAGTCCCATACTAGTAGTCTGAACTTCAACCCCCAAAAAATAATGAACATCACCCAAGTCTCGAAGTTTAAATTCTAAGCTCAATAACCGAATTAGGCGTTGCAGCAAAACAGCATTATTACCCGTAAGCAGGATATCATCAACATAAACCAAGAGATAGCAAATGTCGCTACCAACTGAGAAGATAAACAATGAGGTGTCCACTTTAGAAGCACGAAAACCAATGGACAATAAGAAGTCATTCAGACGCGTGTACCATGCTCGCGGAGCCTGTTTTAAGCCATATAAAGACTTATGCAATCGACATACATGACCTGGGAGAGCAGAATCAACAAAACCTGGAGGTTGTTTCATGTAAACCTCTTCATCAAGTACGCCATTAAGGAAGGCATTATGAATGTCAAGCTGATGAATTTTCCAACCACTCGAAACTGCAATGGAGAATACCAAGCGTACCGTTGCCTGTTTGATAACAGGACTAAAAGTTTCTGAGTAATCAATACCTTCCTGCTGAGTGAAGCCCCTTGCCACCAGGCGTGCCTTATACCTCTCAATACTACCATCAGATTTGCGTTTAATTTTGTAGACCCATCGGCTACCAACAACATTCATGGATGGATGAAACGGCACCAAAGTCCATGTGCTGTTTGCGCGGAGCGCTTGAATTTCCTCACGCATTGCATTATACCAAGCCTCATATCTGTTTGCATCATTAAAAACAAGTGGCTCATGTGAGGGAGGAGTATCTACCCGACAGAAGGAGGCAGACGAGGAGGCTGCCGTGGTGATCAATGCTGTCTTTGGCTGCCTCGGACGAAGAACCATGGGGTGTTTGGAAACAGCGGGACAAGGAGCAACCGTATCTGTACCTGGAGTGTGCTGAAGAGGATAAGAGGAGAGATCAACACAAAGCTTTAGACCAGGAGGTGAACTCGGGGAGGAGCTCGGCTGCACCGCAGGTGGTGGTGAACCTGCTGTCGGGTCAGTTTCGGACCGAGAGGTTGCTGCTCCTGAAACCTGCACATCTGAATCTGTTCCTGCACAAAAATCAGTGGAACGACAAGCATGTGGTGATAGTATGGCAGTGCGGGATGGTGAAGCAGGGTCAGATGAAACAACGGGCAAAGGTGGGTTGGTATTTCTGGTGATTTGGGTATAGGTAGGCAAGTATGGAGGAGGTTGCAATGATGGAAGGTAGGTAGGTGTAGTGGATGGTATCGGGGCAGTTGTTACCTGTTCAGATTTCCTAAAAGGGAAGACACTTTCATGAAAACGAACATGACAGGATATATAGATACGATCAGACTCTAAATCAAGACAGCGATATCCAAGATGAGACGAGCTATAGCCTAAGAACACACATGGAGAAGACCAAAAATCTAATTTATGAGCATGATATGGACGTAAAAATGGGAAACAAAGACACCCAAAAATACGGAGAAAATTATAATCAGGAGTGCGATCAAACAAGCATGCATAAGGAGATTTATTTTGAAGGACAAGAGTAGGCATGCGATTAATAAGATAAACTGATGATTCCATAGCATAATTCCAATAGCGCAATGGAGCATGACACTGGCCTAGAAGGGTTAGACCAGTTTCGACAATATGCCTATGACGACGTTCAACTGTGCCATTTTGTTCATGAGTATGAGGGCAAATTAGGCGATGGTGAATACCAATGGTTTCAAAAAATTTATTTAATTTGCGATATTCACCACCCCAATCAGTTTGAACAGATTTAATTTTACGAGAAAAAACTGACGCTCAACAAGAGTTTGAAAACGTTGAAACGTGGAAAATACATCAGATTTCGCAACAAGGGGATAATACCGGATATATTTAGTGTGCGCATCAACAAATATAACAAAATAACGAAAACCATCAGAAGAAAGCATGGGAGCAGGTCCCCAAACATCACTAAAAATTAATTCAAGTGGATTTGATGTTTTGTGACCCGTCGGTCGTAATGACAAACGGGACGATTTTCCTAAAGGACATGCTTGACATTGAGTAAACGATCGTCTAGACGTACAAACAATTTTATTTTCGGAAACTAATAAATTCAAAATGCGAGGAGTTGGATGACCTAAACGACGATGCCACAAGTCGGTAGTCGCGGAAATGCAAGAAGACAAATATGCTTGAGGAATTGACGTAGCTGAAGACTCCGAGAGGACATAAAGACCATCATGACTCCGACCGGAAAGAAGAACTTCCTTGGTGACGAGATCCTTCACATAAAACACAGAATCATGAAATTCAAAATAAACATGATTATCACGACAGAATTTCTGAACAGATAACAACGGTTTGGTAATGTGAGGTACGCGAAGAACATTAGTCAATGTAAACATGCGTTTTGGGGAATGTAAAATAGAACGTCCAACATGTGATATGACAAGGGCCTTACCATCACCAACATGCAAGAAATCGTTACCAAGATAAGGTGCAGAATCGGTTAGAGTTGCAAGGTCCGGTGTCACGTGTTGATTCGCGCCGGTGTCCGGAACCCAATTGGCAGCAGCCGAATCATGTGCAACGGCAAGATGAGCAGATGGCTGCTGTGTGCTGCCACGAAAATTGGAGCATTGAAGGGCTGAATGGCCGAAATTAGAGCACAATTGACAGCGCACATGCTGCTGTCCAGACCACCCCTGGTTCGGCCTCATGTCTGCTGAGTTGCGTTGGTGCTGCTGCCATGAATTTGCAGCAGATTGGCCCCTGTTTTGGCCTGAAAATCTGTTGTAATTGGGATGCCAATTACCTCTATAACGCCCCCTGTTTCGGTTGTTATTAACCATGACATGGTTGGCTGAATGTTGGGGCGTTGGCAGCAGTGGTGGCTGCTGCGGCAGAGATGAAGTTGGAGCGCCGAGAGCCATTGAATGGAATGAATTTTTGTGCAAAAATTCATGGGTGAGCAGGTGGCTGTGAAGATCAGCATAGGAGAGAGGTTCGGCCTTGGTTATGAGGCTAGTAACCAAGTCTTTGAACTCACCGCGAAGACCACGAAACACATAGAGATTGAAGTCTTCAAGGGACATAGGACGTCCCGCAGCAGCCAATTCGTCAAACAATGCTTTGGCTTGCTGCATATACATGCTAACCGAGGCATCACCTTGCCTAAGCTCTTGAAAGGAGCCATGGAGTTGCATGATGCGAGAATTAGAGGGAGAGGCAAGGGCCTTCTCAAGAGTTCGCCAAACACAATGCGAAGTGGAACAATCAACCACAAGGTGCAGCACATCAACGGAAAGAGAGGAGAGGAGGGCACTCAAAATGAGTTGGTCTTGTTGCTTCCAACGAAGAAAGGAAGGGCTAATGGCAGAGGAAGTTGCAGCCGTAGCGTCAAGCGAGTGAGCTGGAGGGCACGGCAAGGAGCCGTCAACAAAGTGAAAAACACCTTGACCAAGGAGATATGGCTTCATTTGCATTCTCCAATAAAGATAATTGGTGTTCGTTAGCTTCAACAAAACAATTTGATGAGTGTTTGATAGGGGAACCATTGCTGAATTTTGTGTTCCCATGAGAGGCAAAGGAGAGGAAGAAGAGTCAAACACATTCTCCACATGTGGAGGAAGCTCTCGGCCAGCAGGAGGAGCATGGCTGATCGGTGATGAGTCAGCTCCGGTGGAAGGGGAGGCGGCAGCAGCGGCGGCAGCAGAGGAAGCCATGGGGAGGAAGAAATTAGGGCCGGCTGTGGGAGAGAAAAAAGAGTTTTGATGGACAAGGGCTCTGATACCAAGTTGAGAATGATTAGGAGGCTTTAACCTAATAGTTAGCCACTCCTTTCTATATATATGTGTAGGGCAACATACAATAGTAATGGTGGAGATTACCACATAAGAATGAGATTACAATATTTCCTATTACATGCTATAATATGGAATTGAAAAATAAATATTCAAAACAAATTATATATAGCAATCAAAAGTTTGAGGATCAAATTTGATATAATCAGCAAATAATGACATTTCTAAATTTTTCACAACTTCCGGAAAGTGTTTTCCGCCCAAATTTTCCGGAAAACACTTTCCTGAAAACCAAGCCAAATTTTTCTTTGACTGGAAAGTGTTTTCCGTTGACCAACTTTCCGGAAGGCAAACAAACACAGGAAAGTTTGGAAAGTGGTTTCCCGGAAAGTGAATTCCGGGAAACAAACACAGCCGTAAATTCCCTGGTTTTTCCTCCTCCCTCTTTACGTAATTTTTCTGTTTTTTCTCTAGTTTTCTCTCTTCTCTTTTACGTGCAAATTTTGCTCATTTTTCTCCTCTGGTTTCCCTCATTCTTTAAATTCCCTATGTTCTTCTACGTAACTTCTCCCCCCCACTTCCTCGTCGTGCATGGCTGTTATTTATAGGAGAAAACTTGTCTGCACTGGTGGCTCAAACGTTGTGGTTGTCAGCGGCGTGATGGCCTGCCAACAACAACGTGGCGGCTGCCTGCGGCGGCACAGGTGGGCTATCAGCATGCGGTGCAGGTAGGCTGTCGGCATGCGGTGCATGTAAAGGCATGTGGCGGGAGTGTGTGCTGCGACAGTTTTGGGAGGCAGAATTGCAATTTGGTCCTTCTATTTTTAAGTGTTCTAATTGCACTCCCAATTGGCTTTGAATGTTTAATTTTGTGCAATTGTATCCGCGCCAGAATTTCAACAGTAACCTTACCTTTGCGCCCATTTTTTATTTTGGTCCTTGGTTTCTGATTTATGCGATTTAACCCTCAATTGACTATTAAATTCTCGATGTCTTCAATTTGGCCCCTGACTTCACATAATTGGCTTGGAAAAATTCAATTCGGTCTCCAAAAATTTTATTATCCTCAATTGAACCCGAATTAAGCTCAAGAATTTGATTTTTCATCGATTAAGCCCTTAATAAAATTAATTTGACCAATTTAAAGTATAATTAAGTCTTTGCACTTAATTAAATCCTTCAATTGGACTCTATATTAAAACCCATATTTCCCCCCTAATTTCGGCAGCCACCTCCGGTAACATCAACAACTCTATCAACCATCCGCATTATTCCCTACAACACAAACAATAATTTCATCCACCACTCACATTGGGAAAGGAAGGTAACCCTTCTATTTTGCCACTGAAAATCACCATCTCAATTCACACATCGATAATTGGGAAAGTTTTGCTCGCCTTTAATTGGATGGTCATTGATTCATAATCTTTCAATTTGGCCATCAGTTGAACCTTTAACATTAAATTTATTTCATTTTTGTCCATGATCTAGTCAATTTCTTTTAATTTTATAAATAAAAGAAAAATTATTACTTAAAAATTACCACTCAAACCACAAACTTAAACTCAATCATGTGATAAAGTGATAGTAAAATTATCCTAGAAGACCAAAAACAAAGGTTTTCTGCGCAGACACATATACACAAGCATCCGATTGTTGGATCTCCATGAAACAAGATACAAATGAATTTTGTCAAACTTCTTATAAAGATCAAAGGTTGCAAAACGTGTAATCTGTTTTCAAAGAAGAAAAAAGTGATATTTCCGTGAATATTTAGTAAGCTACGCTCCTTTTTTGGTGGCTAAACTTGCAGAGCACCAGAATTCCTAACACTTAGATTAGCTCCACGAAGAGCCACTGTAAAGGCATAGCTCACATCAGTACAACACGTTTCATAACCCACTCGAAAAAGACACTTTTCCTTTTTAAAAATGTATGGAAAAATTAGAGTATATTATTTTTTATTAATATGGATTTCCAAGTCAACTTGCAGCACCTTGACTAATTTCACAGATCCTGAAATTAATGATCTGTAGTGATGAAGAGAATGGAGAAGAAAGGAGGTTGTGCAAATTGGATAGTTAAAAAAAGAGGAGGTTTGGTTGGTGAGGAAAGAATGAAGAAGGGGATGACTAATGGTTGTCTACGATGTTCACAAAGAAGAGGGATAAAACAAATCTGATTTTTATTGATTGGATTTTTTCAATAAATATCAAATTTTTATTGCTCATGTTATATTATATGATAAAATATTTATCTTATGGTTTAAATTCTAACTATCAGGTTGACTGCATATGTAAATTGTAATTTTTGAAAGAATATGGATAAAATAAAAAGAATTTTTAAAATATAAAATATTCAAGGTAATTTTCTCTAAAAAGGCTCCATTAAATAAGTGTGGTGTACACTAATTAAACCCAATTTCCAGCGCTTGAACTGACAAAGTGTGATGCAAGATTATAGTGAGGAAGAACAATATTAACAAAGTATGTGCGTGATTCCTTAAATCCATAGATCTCCCTTCTCTTTTCCATTCAACTGTTGTTTCTCCAATTTTCGACTCCAACTTTATGCCCAGCATAAAGAAAATTGTTATTCTGCATCTCTGTCAGATTTTATACAGTCAGGAAATTGGATGTTCATGGTAAACAGATCTGAAAATTGCCCTCGTATCATACAAGATCGCAGTATTATATTATCTCATATTCTGTAGATCTTAGGGTAATATCATATGAATCTGTTCACATGCTTTCAATCAATATGAAAATTGCCTGAAAGAAAGAGAAGAACTCGCGACGTATAACTCAAAACTGGAAAACAAATCAAGTGTCCCACAAAATTCCTTTTTTTTTACATGACAACAGAATATTTCTAGTTTGATCATAGATACTAGCGCTAAGGATTATGGAGTGTCAGACATTTATGTTAATTAAGGATTGGTGTTTTTCTCTCTATATTTGACAAAAGATATAAACTTTTTTGACTGGCGATACATGTAACTATTTAAATTTATATGTTTTTTCAATTTTTTCAGTGCTAAATCAAAGTATAAAACTCCACAAGATAACTATAATAAACCTACGAGATGGTAGCAACTGTTAGAATCGTGAGAAGGTTGCAGAAACTCAAATATTATTGAAGAAGAAACAGAGCTGTGCTCTGAACCGAGAGAGAAAGAGAGAAGAGGGAAAAATCAAAATTTCAAACTAGTTTACTGTTTTGGTTTTATTTACTTCACACTTTTACCGTGTGACACTCACAGCTTATATAACAAACTTAATAAGCCAAATCCAGCTATTATGTATATTCTAGAATACACATATAGTATTCTAGAATATACTCTAACATCCCCCCTCAAGCTCATGCTTTTATACACCAAGCATGAGATTGTTACAATGCAATTGAAAAAGAGAAGTACTGAGCCCTTTGGTGAGTATGTCTGCAAATTGTTCCTTGGAAGAAACAAATTGAACCGCAAGTTGATTGTTAGCTACCCTTTCCCTGACAAAGTGCACATCAATTTCAATGTGTTTAGTGCGTTGATGCTGCACAGGATTGAAAGACAAAGCTATTGCCGAAATGTTGTCACAGAAGATAACAGGAGGCTGAATAAGATCAACACGCATAAAGTCGAGGAGTTGTTTCAGCCAATCAATTTCAGCAGCAGTGGATTATAATGCCCTGTATTCTGCCTCGGTAGAAGATCTAGAAACTGTTTGTTGTTTCTTGGAAGCCCAAGAGATAGGATTAGAGCCAAGAAAGATTACCAAACTTCTGTCATTTGGATCACCAGCCCAGTCATTTGCTCTCCCAAGCTTCCTACCTTCACTTAGTTAGCTCATAAGTTAGATTTGGAAGGAATATAGCGTTCAAGGCTAAAGGAAATGGTAATATCCTTATGAAGACACATTAAATATATAAGAAATTTATCAATGATGTATTGCTCATACAAAATCTAAAAAATAATTTATTAAGTATAGGCCACATGATGGAAAAAAGGTTATGCTCTTAGTTGTAATGGATATTCTAGCACTCTATATGATAAAAAAAAATTCGAGAAAAAATGTTATTAAGAGATGGAAAATAGATGTTTTCCTATCATATGGCAATATTTCCAAAATACCATAATGAAGGAACGAGTTGATCATTATTGGTTATGGCACCATAGGTTTGCCCCTATAATTTTAAGGCGTAGAAGAGCCTGTATCAAAAAAAGATGATAAGAAATCCTTTAAAACTAACAAAAATAAATGATGTTTATGAAGGCCACGTATTAGGCAAGCAAGAGAATCATTTCCTTTTAGAGGAACTTGGAGAGCAAGAGCGGAAATAAATCCGGGGTCGAGGGGTAATTTATTAGCCACACATTTAACGTCTTGATACGAACTTTTTCATAAGTTGCTATAAAAAGCAACTATGTTCTCAAATAAGAGGGAAAAAATAAATCAGATTTTTATTGATTGGATTTTGTCTGTAAATATCAAATTTCAAGTTATATTATATCATAAAATATTTATCTTTTGCTTTAAATTCTAAATATCAAGTTGACCGCATATGCAAGCTGTAATTTTTGAAAGAATATGGATAAAATAAAATAAAAAAATGATTGAACTATAAGATATTCAAGTAATTTTCTCAAAGTTTTTATTTTTTAAAGTAGTTTTAATAGAAATTATGTTTTTGTCAGAATAAAAAAGAAATACATAATAAAGAAAAGAGAGTCTTGATGAAAGAAAAACAAATCTTCCTACTTAAATTAATTTTATTAAAGGCTTAATCAATGAAAAATCAAGTTCTTAAGCTTAATTTGGGTTCAATTGATAAGATTGGAATTTTCAGAGACCGATTTGAATTTTTCCAAGCCAATTATGTGAATTCAGGGCCAAATTGAACAAATTGAGAGTCTAATGGTCAATTGAGGGTCAAATCGCGCAAATCAGAAACCAAGAACCAAAATAAAAAAGGCGTGCAAATCTAAGGTTGCTGTTGAAATTTTGACGGGGATACAATTGCACAATATTAAAAGTTTAAAACCAATTGGGGGTACCATTGAACCAATTAAAAATTGAGGGACCAAATCGTATTTTTACCCTCTCCCAAATCATCTCAGACGTGACTGCAGTGTTCAATCACCTGAACAGTGCAGGCACGCCACTACAGGTGCAGGTTCAGGTGAAGAGGTAACCAATCGCTGCACAGATTGGGCAGCCGAAGGGCTGCCTAGTACCTATAAATACATGCATGCACGACCAGAAAAGGGGAGGAGAAAATTTGCAGAACACTAGGGGAACGAAAGGAAAAAAGGAGGGGGGAGGACGCAGAGAAAAAAACCAGAAAAATCACACACGCAAAGGGGAAGAAAATGAGAGAAAACCAGAGAAAAAAATAGCAGGAGGAACATAAAAATACACAGACTGGGCATGCATAAACACTGAAAAACAGACCTGTAACAGCCCCTCGTTCTCTTCCTCGACAGCCCTCCCCATCGTCGTTTGCAGCTCCTTCTCTCTCCCATCAGCCACAGCCAACAACTAGCTCTCTCTCCTCCAGTTCTCCCTCGCAACACAGCAGCAACTCCAGCAGCTCAGTCCCCGGCCGACCATCCCTCCATTACAGACGCAGCAGGAAGTTCTCTCTCTCTCCCTTCCTGTAGCGACGGTCCTCTCTCTCTCCTCAAATAGCAACCAACCGGTCACCATCATCTCTCTCTCTCCTCCAGCAGATCCTCATCAACCTCAGCTCTTCTTCTCCTCTCCAGCGTCGACGACGAGGAGCAGCAGCAACAATAGCACAGGTTAGCCACTTCAGGAGCTCCTCCCGGCCACCATAGGCCACCATTTTCGACACCACCACCACAGGAACAACCACCTTGGCCTCCTCTACCCGCGGCAATGGCAGGTGAGCCTCTCATCGTGGTCGGCCGACCACCTGTTACTGTTCACGCAAAGTGAACTGAGTGAATTGATTCGCTTCATTTGAATTGGTTGTTGGGTTGGGCTGCTCTAGGCCCAGCCCAATTGGTTGGGCCGGGTCCAGCCTAGCCCATTAGAGTTGGGCATTTGGGCCAACTTGGCTGGGCCGACCCATTTAGCTAGGCTAGGCCCACCCCCCAATTTTTTTAATTTTTTTATTTTTATTTTAAAAAAAATAAAAATTGCATTTAAGAAAAAAAGTGTTGTGTTCATGCATACAGCCAGATTCCAAAAAATTTCTCATCATATTTTTCATGAAAAAATATTTTGCATCTTTCTCATATTTTAAAATGAAAATTGGATATCGTAACCAGTTTATGATTATCCGTTGGAATTTGGCCAAAATATAAAAAAAATTAATAATTATTTTGTTTTAACTATTGGGGTGTAAAACTACATTGTAAAGTACACCCGCAGATAAAAGAGATTTTTACTACGGTGTAAAATTACATTGTATAATATATCTATAGATAAAAAAAAAAAAAGGTTTTTAACTACGGTGTAAAATTACACTGTAAAGTACATTTGTAGATAAGAAAAAGGTTTTTAACTGCAGTGTAAAATTATATTGTAAAGTACACCCGCAGACAAAAAAATGGTTTTTGAAAATGCAGTGTAAAAAAAAATTTAAAGTCAGAAAAACAATCACACAATAATGCAGCTTACCTTAGGTAGGGTGCACTAGGGGTGATGCGTCTTCTCCTTGCACAACATATCCCCTTACTGAGACTCTCGCAGACCAATAGGTTCCTAGTGATCGTAATACTAGGTAGCGACTCCTGATAATTATAGTCGTAATTTTACGGCTATAAAACATTTCTCATTTCACCGCGTGTTATTGTCTCCCCAAATCCGGGGATGGCGGGGCGCGAAGTGTGGAAAAAATGTCATCGCGACATCGGGCAAAAACAAAGTTCAGGTTAAAGGGGATCGCTAGATAGGATCTTTGGTTAACTAGACTCAGGCCAAACATAGTTCAAGGTAAAGGGGATCGCCAAATGAGATCTTAGGTTAACCCAACTCAAATTAAAACAAAGTTCAGGTAAAAGGGGTTTGCTAGATAGGACGGTTAACCCAACTTAGGCCAGACAAAGTTCAAGTTTAAGGAGATCGCTAAATGGGATCTCTGGTTAATTCAACTTAGGCGAAAACAAAGTTCAGGTTAAAAGAGAATTCAGATGAGATCATAGGTTAACCCAACTCATGTCAGATAAAGTTTTGGTTAAAGGGTATCACTAGATGAGATCTCAGGTTAGCCCAACTTAGACCAAAACGAAGTTCAGGTAAAAAAATAATGTCATATGAGATATTAGGTTAACCCAACTTGTGTCAGACAAAGTTTAGGTTAAAGGGTATCGCTAGATGGGATCTCAGGTTAACCCATCTTGGCTAGACAAAGTTAAAGTTACAGGAGATCGCTATATGGGATCTCAGGTTAACCAAATTAAATGAAAACAAAGTTCAAGTTAAAGGGGATCGCTAGATAGGATCTCAAGTTAACTCGATTCAGGCCAAAAAAAGTTCAAGTTAAAAGGAATCACCAGATGGGATCTCAGGTTAATACAACTAATATTAAAACAAAGTTCAGGTTAAAGGGGATCACCAGACAGGATCTTAGGATAACACGACTTAAGCCAGACAAAGTTCACGTTAAAGGGAATCACCAGATGGGATCTTAGGTTAAACCAACTAAGGACAAAACAAAGTTCAGGTTAAAAGAGAGTGTGATACGGGATCTCAAACTAACCCAGCTCAAATAAGAAAAGGTTCAAGTTAAAGGAGATCATTAGATGAGATCTTAGGTTGACCGAACCAAACAGAAATAGACCAAGGTTTTGATTAAAGGGGATTGCTAGATGGGATATGTGGTTGATCAAATTTAAGAATATACAAAAAAAAGTTTTTGTTAAAAAGAGTCTTTGCATTAAGATTTCAGGTGGACCAAGTTAAAGAAAATATAAAGATAATGTTTTAGTTAAAAGGAATCAATTAGATGGGATCTCAAGTTAATTGAACTGAAGAAAAAAACAAAGATCAAGGTTATCGTCAAAAGAACTCTCTACATTGAGATTTTAGGTTGACTGAGCTGAAAACAAAGACTTACATTCCGGTTAAAAAGGAGTCTTTACATTGATATTTCAGGGTAACCAAGATGAAAACAAAGATAAAAGTTATGGTTAAAGGGACCTTCTATATTGAGATTTCAAGATGACCAAGCTGAAAACAAAGACCTATGTTCTGGTTAAAAAGAGTCTCTACATTGAGGTTAGAGGTTGACCGAGCTAAAGGAAAAAAACAAAGATCAAAGTTCTGTTAAAGAGGATCGTTATATGAGATTCAGGATAACCGAACTATTTACATAGATTTTGACGCTAAAAGAATAACCAAAATACAAAATTTCAAGTTAACCCTGCAATAAGGAAAGACCAAGAAATTCAAACTACAATGAAGAAAAAAGGAAGAAAAACAACCAAACTATTATAAAGTTTAGTTTTTAAAAACAATTTATCTATGCTTACAAATTTACAACGCAATGCACATGACAAGTCCTTACCTTGTAATTATTGTAAAACGGGGTATCTATTTTCACCCAATTTTTGACCCCATTGTTAAATTATATTTAAAAATTTGAACTGACTTTTCTTTAAAAATATCACATTAATTTAATCTCAGTATTCCAGAAAAAATTAATATAATAATATGAAGAAAAAATCTAAAAAAAATCATCTTTGATAAATTTTAGCAGTTGTATTTTTGCTATCTGTCAAATAAATTATTCGGCAAATAGTTAAAACATGTCCAACAAACAATTAGTATATTGCAGGCAACAAATAATATATCTTTAGTCAATTTGATCATTTGCGGTTTTGTTATCTACTAATTAAATTATTACCAAAATAGTTAAAACAAAATCATCAATCGAATTGTTTGCTGCATAAAACAGATCACTCATTTGTGTGACAATTCAACGATTGTAATTTTACTATTTGCTAATGAAAGAGTTCATGAAACAAATAAAACATACACAACAATCACAGAATTTTCTCGATTCCAATTGTATAATTTACCGATTAAATAATTATCAAAACAGTTTTAACAGTAATAACATTCAACCACTTTTAGGCGGGAAAAACACTTATTTCTAAAAGATTCTATCAATTATAATTTTACTAATTAAATATTAAAATAACAAATTACAATGCGTATAAAATCATGAGGCAAAATATGAAAGGTACAAGCAGGGAAGATATGAAGAGGCCCTGGTTTTGTATGATCGTGCAATTTCTCTTGATTCAAATAAGGCAACATATAGAAGTAATAGAAGTGCAGCTTTGATAGGATTAGGCCGTCCTGCAGAAGCTGTTGTCGAGTGCAAAGAAGCTATCAGGCTCGATCACTCTTATCAAAGAGCCCACTACCGTTTGATTGCCAAGAGAGTTTTGTGTACTAATCAGCTAACAAATTGAATCGGTGTGATCATCCTGTTTTATTGTATAATAATGTGAATTTCAAAATGCAGTCCGGGAGAAACCACATGCATGTCCATTTCTCCCTTGCTATCTTTAGCCCTTAACACATAACTGTACTTTTAAAATAAAGAAATTTGACTATTCCGAGACCATTAGCTTCTAGCCTCTACCTGTCTGTGATAGTGAATTTATTACCTCTCACCAATCAACTAGTCAAGGAAAGTGAAAACCTTAAATATATTATCTAAAATATAAATCATGTGGGAGTCACTTAAAGTATAATTGAGGTTGTGTTTAAAAATAATTTTTGTTTAAAAAAGTATCAGAATGATATTTTTTATTTGTTAAAAAAAAATGTTTTTGACATGAGCACATCAAAATAATCTAAAAACATGAAAAAATAATTTAAAACGCAGTGTCAAACAAGCATGTAGAAGCCACCACTATACATCCACACTCGAAACACTATCCACAACACGCAACATTTTTTGAAATTTTATTTTATATAATTTGATCCTACGTAATGGTAATTGTTTCTGATTTCTTAACAAAGAGTAAAATTAGAAAAATAAAAAGTAGAATATAAAAAATGTCAAATTTGGATTGTGTGTTTGTTGGTAATCATTAGTTTATGTTTATAATCATTTGAAAATTAATATTTCTTATTTTATTTTCTTTATTCTTTCTTTTGGTTTTTTTATTATTATTTTCACGTCAAATGATTTGTTTTAGCTAATACGAGTTGGCTAGCCCGCACATTGTGCTGGGTTTTTTTGATGTAGCAAACTAATTAATTATTCTGCCTGCAAAGAATTATTTAGTTGGTAGATAGCAAATTGTAATCATTAAATTCTGTTGTAACTTTTTTTTTGTCTGTATTGAATTAGTTTGTTGTTGTTATCAGTTTAAGTGCTCGGATAATAATTTAGTTGACAACTCTCAAAATTATATTCGATAAAATCTATTAAAGATGAATGGATTGTATTTTATAGCCAATTCATTAATGGGTGAACTTGCTTAAATATTTTATCGATTTATGTAATTTGCATATTGAAAAACTATAATTGATTAATTGTTAGGCGTGTTTTAATTGTTCTGACAGTTATTTAATTGGTGGACGTAAATTTGCAATTAATAAAATGAATAAAAGATGAATTATTTTTTTCTTGTATCGAACTTGTTGATGGTTGGGTTTATTTTAACGGCAACGAACGATTTAACCAGCAGATAGCAAAATTGCAACCGCTAAAATCTATCAAAGATGGATTATTTCTGGTTGATTGCTATTTTGTGTCGATTTATATAATTCATAGATTGCAAAACTGCAATTGATTGATTGTTTGGTGTGTCTTAATTGTTTTGACAATTATATAATTGGTTGATGGAAAAAATGCAATCGATGAAATCAATTAGAGATGAATTACTTTATTTTTTGTAGTCAATTGGGCATTCATTGGTGGTTGGGTGTTTCGTAATGGTTCGGCTTATTATTCTCTTTTTTCTTTTTTCTTTTTTATTTATTCTTCAAGTCAAATAATTTTTAAAATCTAATAATATTTATTTTTGTTTTTTCATTTATTTTATTTTTTAATTTTTTTAAATATTATTAGGTCTTGAAATTTCTAATTATTGTAGTAAGGCATTCAAAATAATGACAATAATTATTTGTAATTTTTTTCTTTATAAATATGTTAGACTAATTATATATTTTGCTATTTATTTCATATTAGCGCCTTAAAAATAATGATAATAATTATTTGTGATTTTTTCTCTGATAAATATGCTAGACTAATTATATATTTTGCTATTTATTTCATATCAGCGCCTTAAAATATATATATTCATCACTTTTTGGAATTGCGATCTCCTTTATGTATTCTATAAAATAATAATAGTCGTGGTGCGTGTAAACTGATCCGGACACCCTGATTATATAAAAAAATATATTAGGAAAAAAATAGGAAAAAATGTTAAGAAAAAATGAGTCCAGGGATTATTCGTGGCGCGCTCAGTTGACCAGGAACAAAAAAAAAAATATACCTGGGAAGAAAAAATCTTGGCGCGCATAAGCTGACCTAGACACCTCGGTTGGAGAAAGAAACAGAAAAAATTGTATAAGTAGCAAAACAAAACAGGGGAAAAAATGTATAAAAAAAGTGGATCCGGAGATAAGTCGTGGCGCGCGTAACTTGACCTGAATACGTTAGTTATTAACAAAAATGCAGTTTTTAAAAAAAAAAAAAGGAAAAAAAAGAAAACCAAAATCAGTTTTGTTGTCTGAGCGGTTCGAACTCTCGCGCGCCGAATCTGCCAACGCACAGACAACAACTCGGCCACAGCTTCTCCTTTGTCATTTCTACTATACATATAAAAAATATAACAAGCCCTGACTAAAAAAAAAAAAAAAACCGAGCTCATGTAGGCGCGAAGCAGCAGACCAAATGTCCAATCCACAGTAACAAACAGTGAATGGTCGATCTCCTTTAGCTCTTTAGCGAGCGAACTTGCCCGCGCGTTGTGCTGGGTTCTATTTATGTAGAAAACTGATTGATTTTATGTGTGTTATAATTGGTGATTTTAATATCTAATTAGTAAAATTGTTGTATCGAACATGTTGATGGTTGGGTTTATTTTAACAGCAACAAACTATTTAACCGGCAACTAGCAAAATTGCAACCGCTAAAATCTATCACAAATGGATTTTTTCTGGTTGATTGCTATTATGTGTTGATTTATTTTATTCATAGAATGCAAAACTGCAATTGATTGATTGTTTGGTGTGTCTTAATTATTTTGATAATTATATAATCGGTTGATTAAAGAAATGCAATCGATAAAATCAATTAGAGATGAATTACTTTTTTTGTAGTCAATTGGGCATTCGATGGAGGTTAGGTGTGTCGTAATTGTTCGGCTTATTATTCTCTTTTTTTTTTTTTCTTATTCTTCAAGTCAAATAATTTCTTATGATCTAATAATATTTTTTTTGTTGTCATTTATTTTATTTTTTAATTGCTTTTTTGAAGAAAAAAAATTATTAGGTGTTGAAATTTCTAATTATTGTAGATAAGGCATTCAAAATAATAATAATTATTATTTGTCAATTTTTTTCTTATAAATATGTTAGACTAATTATATATTTTGCTATTTATTTCATATTAATGCCTTAAAAATAATGATAATAATTAGTTGTAATTTTTTCTCTGATAAATAGGTTAGACTAATTATATATTTTTCTATTTATTTTATATTAGCGCCTTAAAATATATATATTCATAACTTTCTGGAATCGCGATTATTCTATAAAATAATAATAGTCACAATGTGTGTAAGCTGATCTGGACACCCTGATTATATAAAAAAAAATATAAGTAGGAAAAAAAATAGGAAAAAATGTTAAGAAAATTGAGCCCAGTGATTATTCACGCCGCGCTCACTTGGCCATGAAAAAAAATATATACTTAGGAAGAAAAAATCGTGGTGCGCGTAAGCTGACCCAGACACCTCAGTTAAGAAAAAAATATATATAAGTGGCAAAACTAAATAGGGGAAAAATGTCAAAAAAAAGTGGATCCGGAGATTAGTCGTGGTGCGTGTAAGTTGGCCACGACACCTCAGTTATTAAAAAAAAATCTTTTTTTTGTAAAAAAAAACAACAACCAGTTATTAAAAAAAAACATTTTTTTTTACAAAAAAAACAGTTCTTAAAAAAAAAACCAAATCAGTTTTGTTGTTTGAGCGGTTCAAACTCGTGCGCGTCATTGCTGGCAGCACGCGGACAACCACTTGGCCACAACCACTCTTTTGTCATTTCCACCATACAAATTACAAAAAGCAGCCCTGTGCAAAAAAAAGAAAAAAAAGGGGAGCACATACGCGCGCGAAGCAGGGGAGCAAATGGCCAGTCCACGGTGCACATGAGTGTGCGTGAACAGTGGTTGACCGAGCTACTTTAGGTTATTTGTAATTTTATTCTATTCATTATTTGTTTGCTCTTTTGTTAAAATTTTTGGAATTTTTTTATTTCTTATTGAATTTATTTTCTCATTATTCACGCAATAATAATAATAATAATAATCATAATAAATTTATTTTTTTTCTTGCTTCCTCTTTTGTTAATATTTTCGAGTTTTTTTCCTCGGGGTAATTTAATAATAATTATTGTTTTAGAAATAATAGTAATGATATTTTTAGATGTTAACCCTACGATGTTGCTGTTATTATAATAGAGTGTGTTGATGTATTTTATTATATCAAACCTTGCATGTATTGATGTTATATTTAATTTTTAAACTAGCAAAATCTATTAATTGTTTCAATCCCAACAGTTATAAAAATTATTTGCTCGACCCGCAATTTAACTAGTATTATCTTAAATATAAATCACGTGGCAATCACTTGGAGCCTTGTGAGAGGTGTAATATCCGTTGCTTTTTAAAATTATTTTTATTTAGAAAAATATTAAAATGATATTTTTTTATTTTTTTAAATTATTTTTAACATAGGCACATTAAAATGATCTAAAAGCATAAAAAATTAATTTAAAATTAAAAAATTAAAAATTCAAATTATTTCTAAAATATTTTTGAAACACAATATTAAACAAGCACGTAGAAGCCACCACTATTCATCCACACTCAAAACACTATGCACAACACGGAGCATTTTTTGAAATTTTATTTTATATGATTTGATCCTACGTAATGGCAATAATTATTTACATCAAAATTGAAAATAATGTTAGAATTGAGGCCTAATCAATGCTCTGCGTATAGTTGGTGTCACGCGGTGCATAGTTACTGATGGGTGTTCCTTCATACCGTTTGACCAAATTTAGCCATGCTTTTGTTCTGTATATCAGACTGGGAAATGAGAGGTCTGCTTCTACCTTTTTCTGTTTTATTTAGATTAGCAGTTTTTCTCTCGTAGTAAAACTGTTGAGATATTAATTTATATATTTAAAAAATAATTATTAAAAAGAAAACCTTCGTTTTTGTATCCTTACCTAATCCAATTTAAATTAATTGATATCCAACGCAATCTAAAATCTAAATCACAGCAGCATTGTCCTCTTCCATAAATTTACCCAAAAACAATGGCACCAGCTATCTACAGACCACAGAAAACAGGGTGGCATGGCAGAGAACGTCTCTTTGTGACTCTTTCTCTGCTACGTTGCCACTCCATCGAGCTTCATTTTCTTTTTCATCTCTCGCGTCTCAATTCCTTCACTCATTGCTCTTTCTCTCTCTATGTTCAAGAGAATCACTTGCTCTTAGCTTCAAGACATGCACATAATACTACCAGGTAACAGAAGGTAGGCCACTTCTGTTTCACCCCGCGTTCTCTCCTGTCTTAATTTTCACTCTTTCCATTTCCATTTTACTTTTTTTGTTCTCTCCGTTGCTGTTTTGGGGAAACTTGGTTAGCTATGTTGTATAAAAAATCTAACAATAATTAAAAGACAAACATTAATCGCTGTCCAAATTTCGAAATACACCTTCAAGAGATTCGAGATAAGTTTGAGAAGTTTGAGTAAGCAAATGACTAGATCTAGAAATTGAAAAATAATGGAGGTGCGTGAGCTTTAGGCGTTAATGCTACAAAACACCTAAAGGAAAAAGGAAAATATCACATGCAAAAACACCCGATCTGCAGTAGCTCTCCGATCTGCAGCAGCTCTCCCAGTTCTACAAAAGGAAAAGGGACCGGCCGAGTTGGGAAGCCATTTAATGGACCATAATCATACTCTCCTGTTTTCAAGATTTTACTATATATATCATTGGGAGAGTTGTGCATATATACACATTTTGCAACGGCTGGTCCGTTGCCGTTGCAACGGGTGGCCGTTGCCGTTGCAACGGGAGGCCGTTGCACTTGCAACGGGTGGCCGTTGCCGTTGCAACGGGAGGCCGTTGCACTTGCAACGGGAGGCCGTTGCACTTGCAACGGGATTGCCGTTGCAAATGCAACAGACGGAATATTATTTAAATATTTATATTTTTAAATTCTATTTTTAATATATTTTAATTTTAATTAATTACAACTAAATCTTTTAAAAGCACTAGCAAATATTGAAATATTATTAATATTGAAAATAACATAAATATGGTGGAAATAAAAATTATTATAAATTAAAATTCTTAATACAATGGAGAATCCAACCCATACTGGGCTGATATTATCATCAAATTCTCACATAATCCGCAGGGTGCACGAAACATAAAACTTCAATTCCTTGGCAAATAAAAAGCAAACTGATATGGCATGTACATTGCCGGTGCACGAAACATAAAACTTCAATTCCTTGGCAAATAAAAAGCAAACTGATATGGCATGTACATTGTCGTGCTGTGTTGGATATTACACAAGTGAAAAGGCTGTATAGATCATCCTCGTCAGCAGCAGCAGTTTCTGAAGCAAAAGGATCTGTAGCTCCTCCAGCTGCGGCATTCTCAGGACGGTCTGGGCAAAAGATTGGTATTTCCTTATGTCTGCATCACTGACACTTCGTCGTGCGATTAAAACATGAGCCTAGTTGTTTGCCTGAGTCCAGAGAGATTCCATTAATGAAAGTATACATGACTACAGTAAAATCAATTGATCAAAGCTGCAAGCGAAATATCATATCACAGGGATTCATATTAACATTGAATTAAACAAGTCTTAAATGATGAGATACAATAATTGAAGGAGCTAATGCTTTGCTCTTCTTCGAAATCCACTAAATCACCATCCATGCTCTCCTCTCAATCTTCCATTTCATCCAAATAATCATCTTTCAAGGCATATATTTGTTGTGGTCAAATTATTTTGGTTTGCTTTGATTCATGCCTTAGAAAATAACACATATATACACATTGAGATTGTATTTCTTGGGATCAAGTCTGCAAAAGATTATAATTATCATTATTTTGCTGGCTTTTCTTTTACCGATTTTGTAACAGAGAACAGGAAGAACATTGTTTTTCCTGGCTTGGGGTTACCAGGCTTGTAAATTTTGATTCCTGGGCTTCTATGGAGGTGCAAAGAAACAAATTTGGTGTGTTATCCACGTATAGGCTGTTACCTAATTAATGAGAGGCTTAATAAAAAGCTCTCAGTAGTCAGTATCTCTGGCATTAATCTTCCAAACCTAGCAGTTAGACTTTTAAAGTAGGATTAGATAGTAGATACACTGGACTTTCTTTATGTTGTATTTGAGCAGTTCTACTTCAGTTTTTGTCAAAAATGTCTTTTGTATGTGGATTTTTTTCAAGACTAAGAAAAACCAGAACACTATGAGTTCTATCTCTTTTGTATGTGGATTTTTTTCTCCAAAATGCATTATGACCCAACCTTTTCAGATTATCTTTCTCTACTCTATGAGTTCTCTTCTATCCTAGACGAAGAATCATTAAATTATCTCTTTATGATGAGTAATTGAAGTTATCTCATTCTCTTCTTTGATTTGTCAAAAATTTAACTACCTGTTCAAGCCATGACGAAGCACAGTTGAGTTGTTGAGGATTTCTCACTTTTGCACCAGTCAGCTTCTGGGTTTGTTTTGACAACAGTTGTCCAATGTTCAAATATTAACCTTTTCTATTTATCGTTTTCCTTCCTTTTTCTATTTTGCTGTGATTTGCTTTGGCTACAATCGTGCAATTCTCAGAACTTGACTCAGGCAAACAACTGGGCTCATGCGTCAACACAAACATTTTTTAAAGAAATAAAAGCAAAATTGCAGTACATGCTCACAAATCAATTAGATAAAATAAGAATAGAACTTCAAAGCAGGTGTGTTCGTTCAACTTAAGGATGGAAAATAAATATTGTAATGCACAAAAAAAAAATACTCCTATCGTAAATCATACCTTCCGGATTTCTATTAATCGGAATTTCCGAACAGGGTACGTATAAATATGGAAAAGCCTACAAAAATTCAATAAACTAATTAGCTCAAAGTCATCATAAAAAAAATCAGTCCAAAAGGCTTAAACTTTTACACAATAGTCAAATTCAAAATCCTTAATTTTTGCCTGTTTCAGAAGTTAATTACCAAATTAATTACAGGAAAAGTAATTAATAAAATCTTACGCGATGAACATGCAAACAAGTTTTCTGACCAGCAGGTGTAGAGCCATAAAACCCTAATTACTGGAACTTCATTCACTCTTCCACCTTCAAAATTGCATACAAATAAAAAAATCAGAAACCCTAGCCTCTGAAATTAACAGAACGACAAATCGTTTTGGTGTGCAAGAAACAGAAAATCAAAGGAGAAACTGAAACAAGCTGGCCTGTTCATAAAATGCAGGAAATGAAATGCGAGCAACATGGAAATACTGACCGTACCATGCACCAGAGGAAGCAGATCTTCGTTGTGGTGATGATGGGTCTGTTGGGTCACTGAAGCTCGACGCCGGCGAGGTGGAGATCGGGAACAAGAGATGGAGATCAGCTAGCTGTGTTTGTTTTGATTTCGTGATCTGATGAGTTTTAAATGAGCATAAATGAGGCAGACGAACGAGAGAGGAAGAGATGAATCGAGAGGAGCGAGGGGGCGGCCAAGGGGAGAAGATAAGAATGGGGGTAGTGTAGTAGCTAGGGTTTTTTTAATTTTAACTTGGAACGGACGGGTGGGTCTAAAATAATTAATTATATTAACTATTAATTATTATAATAATAATTAATTATAATAATAATAATAATAATAATTAATAATTATTATTATAATTAATTATATTAATTATTAATTATTAATTATTATTATTATAATATTATACTTATTATTATTATAATAATAGTTAACATAAAAAAATAGGAGTATTAATTTGTAATTAATTTGATTAAATTATTTGTAATGGAATGTATTTTAATTAATTATGTTTGAACTTATTGGTTATTTATTAATGTGTTCATTTTATTTTCTTAAGTTTTTCTAGCACTCAAAGACAATAAGTAACATTAATTAACTTCAAATACAACAACCATAAAAAAAAAACATACAATAAGTAGCTTAAATTTCAAATTTCAAATATTGCGGATCTTTTAATTATATTTCAATTTATTTTTTTAATTTAAACATGATTAAAAAAATAATTTTATTTTTCTCTTTGTTCTTTCTTTTAGTTTTTTTTTTTATTTTCAAGTCAAATAATTTTTTTCCAGCTAATATTTTTTTTTCATTGATTTTGTTTGCTCTTTTGTTATAGTTTTTAGGCTTTTTTATTCTTTGATTTAATTTTTTTTTCATTATTGATGAAATAATAATAATAATAATAATAATAGTTTTAGTTTTAATTACTTTTCATTTGCAACGGATTCGCCGTTGCAAATTTAATTTGCAACGAACAATTTTGCAACGGATAATCCGTTGCAAAATCCGTTGCAAAATTGTCCGTTGCAAATTACAAACTATGGATAATCCGTTGCAAACCATGTTTTTTTTTTTTTTCTGGAATTGGTTTAGCAACGGATTAGCCGTTGCAAATTTAATTTGCAACGGACAACTTTGCAACGGATACGCCGTTGCAAAAGCCGTTGCAAAATTGTCCGTTGCAAATTTAATTTGCAACGGATAATCCGTTGCAAACCATGTTTTTTTTTTTTTTCTGGAATTGGTTTAGCAACGGATTAGCCGTTGCAAATTTAATTTGCAACGGACAATTTTGCAACGGCTTTTGCCGTTGCAAAAATCCGTTGCAAACACACCCCTTTTCTAGTAGTGAATCTTGTTGAGATGAGTTAAGAACAAGGTGGATAAAAACACAGCAATGTCAATTATTAATTTCTCATGTTTATCATTCGAAATTATATATCTTATTAACGACTGGTTTTGTTGCCTAAACGTCTTTCTTTTCTAGTTTGCTAAGCCCCCGTATCATCAACCATATCACTTACAACAACCCAGTGGAGCTATCTTTGGATTAACCAGAGCTAATCTTTCCTTTTCTTTTTCTTCTTATAACAAGAAAGGTCCACGTGAGTAAAATAAATTACCTGGCCAAACACTTTTTGTTTAGAGAATGCTCAAAATTATAAGATGCCATTTAGAAATCCAATTGTTTGATGGCAAAACAGACACTATCTCAACAATTAGAGGGTACATTCATGGTCTGCTCAGTTTTTTTTATTAGAAAAAAGCAGAAAAAGCAGAAAAATGAAATGATCTCAGACTTGCCATGATACGTGGTAAGAACTCGCAGGACCTCTACACCAGTATTTACCCATCTAGAGAGGTAGAACAAGGAAGAAAGATTGCAGATGGAGGGAGCATGCATGTGATGGCCATGGCAACCTCTATAGATGGATCCAAAATAAATGACCCGTATCTGTCCATCTTCCTCTCTCATTTATCCACGCACCATGTGATTCCCTCCCTCAACATATATAGCAGTCCCTGCGCCTACTAGCCTAGCTAGGTGTTTCCTCTTAAGAACTAAACAGACAAAAGGAAGTAAAGCCAACCCCAGAAATGGCTGTTAGGGTTCTTAAATTCTTTCAACTTCACCCAACAACCATTCCCGAATGTAACACTCATCGTACCGTGTGGGATATCAGGCTTCTTCAGATGCTTGATAATTAGGGCAGGAAGATGAGCAAACAATAATGAATGCTCAAAATTATAAGATGCCATTTAGAAATCCAATTGTTTGATGGCAAAACAGACATTATCTCAACAATTAGAGGATACATTCTGTTGATTGTTAAGCTGCTTACGTGGACACAAAGCAAACTCAACACAAAAGTGAAGAATAAGGCAGACCATGAACTGTCATCACAGAGAAGAAGAGGCAGTGTGTGTATATGCTTAGCTGTCATTAATTGGCTGTTAAATCAGTTGTAACAGACTAAGAAGAGAAGTTTAATCTGACTTGTGTGGATAGTTAGTTACAGAGCATGTGAAATGCATGTTTGCTCAAACTATATAAGTGAGCATTGTATCAAACACAAGTAAGGCAATATACAAGAAAACAGATTCTTATCTCTTCTCTGCAATTTACGTTCCCAACTTTCACAAAGCCTTCACCTCTCAAATAAATCAACCTGCAATCAAACCACACAAAACACAATCAATTCATAAAAAACTAACACATTCATGGTCTGCTCAGTTTTTTTTATTAGAAAAAAGCAGAAAAACGAAATGATGCTATGAGAAATCACCTACAGTTAATTGCATGATTAAGTATACTTTTGGAGTGTTTTATTTTTTATATATTTTCAGAATGTTTCAATGTGTTCATGTTAAAAATATTTTAATTTAAAAAAAAGAAATGTTTCCAACAATTTCTTTATTAATGATTTGACACCCAAAAACAACACTAAATACAAGGCTTTTGTTTTGTATATCAAAGGAGAGGTCTGCTTCTACTTTTTCCTGCTTTGGATTGTGAGTTCTCATTTTAGGTTGGCTTCAAACACAGAGCAGAGCTAAGCCCATCTTTTTTTACATCAAATTTGAAAATAATATTAGAATTTAAGCCTGATCAATGCTCTGCATGTGTATATTGGGTGTCACGCGCGGTGAATATTCACTGATGGGTGCTCCTTCACCCAGAGAGCTCTCATCTCACTGGGTTGATGAGGAAATGAGGAGGTGTTTTTGGGTTCCGAAAATGGCTGCAATCACAGTTCATACATCACATGCTTGATACTGTTTTTGGGTTCATAAAGACAGTCGTACGTGGATGTGGGGGCAAGGAGGGTCGGCAGCACTTGATCATACTGAAAGCTGTATGAATCTTTTACCAAAATTTCCAATTTTAGGTTGGCTTCAAACACACACAGAGCAGAGCTAAGCCCATCTTTTCTTACATCAAATTTGTAAATAATGTTAGAATTGAGGCCTAATGAATGCTCTGTCATATTCACTGATGGGTGCTCCTTCATACCGTTCGACCACATTTATGTTTGATTTCAACCCGTGACAGCTAAAATACTTCAAAAAAAAATCAAGTGGTTCGATACCAGCAAAGTTTAAATGATTGTTTTATATATGTAATGAATCCCTCAAAAACTTTCTATCCCTTCTGTCCTTGTTACCCTTTTCTTTGCAACGTGATCTTCCACTTTTTCAAAAATAAAATTTAAATGTACCTCTTGTTAATTCATTTCTCACTCAGCTTAATCATAAAACCTACTGCCATGATCACGTATGTCCAAATCTGCTACATGGCTAATGGTGTATTGTTTCACTTCTAGTCCATATATGGTTTCAGTGAGTTTTGTTCTAAAAAGACATCTCTTGAAAAGAGAAACGGTGCTGAAGCTTATAATAATCTTCCAAACCCCTTGACTCGTAACTAAGGTGGGATATTGTGTCTGCCTACTCATATAAGTTTTCTGATCATGATGCGCTGTCGTTCTTGTTACTGTTTTGTGGCTGCGATCCTGGTTCTGTAGTGTCTGCTGTTTAGCACCGTCGCTCCTTTAATTTTGTTTCTTTTTCTTGTGTCTTGGCCTTCGCATCTTAGCTTTATATATATGTCCTCTCCAAGTTTGTGCTTTGCCTCCTGGTCTTTTAATCAATCATTGGCTTATACTTGCAGGAAAAGAGAATTACTATCCTGATGCAAATCAGGAGCTGATGATTGACACAAGCCAGGAGACAAGCCCGCAACAAGATCAGGAGGCAGGGCAAGAGAAATTGGAGCAAGAGCACGAGACAACTAACGTGCCAGACATGGAGACAATTGAGACATTACCATAATCAAACACTCTATCGTTTCAAGAGAACATATATGGAAAGTGCAACTTCAATATAGCTGCTGGAGTCATGGAATTTCACCGTTGCAAGGAGTCTGATTCTTAGCTAATTTTATTAATTATTGGATTGCTTTCTTTATTTACCTGCATTTATTTAATTTCCTAATTTGTTGCTTTCCTAGTTAAAGTTTGGGTTATCATACCTATTTAAGATGAAGATTGTAAGGGAAAAGACATTCAGCTTTTATTATCTTTTGATTGAATACAATTCAATTAATTTTTGGAGAGATTCCAATACAATTCGCAAAGAGATTTTGCACCAGCCTAATTGCATTTTCTTTGAGACTTAGAACCTGCAATACAAGGCACCATATCCCAAACTCGTTTCTCTTCTTTTTGTCCCCCCCCATCCTTTATTTGCTAATCTATAATGCAGAAAACGCAGGAAAGCAATGAGGCGCAGTTGAAAAATCTTGAAAATGAATGTAGCCGCTACAAAGCACAGGTAGATTTTTATGAACAAAGTATGTGCGTGCGTGATTCCTTAAATCCATAAATCTCCCTTCTCTTCTCCATTCAACTGTTGTTTCTCCAATTTTCGACTCCAACTATATGCCCGGCAAAAAGAAAATTGTTATTCTTCATCTCTGTCAGATTTTATACAGTCAGGAAATTGGATGTTCCTGGTAAACAGATCTGAAAATTGCCCTCATATCAGACAGTATCGCACTAGTATATTATCTCAAATTCTGTAGATCTTAGGGTAATAATCATATGAATCTGCTCTTCAATCAATCTGAAAATTGCCTGAAAGAAAGAGAAGAGCTCGCGACGTGTAACTCAAAATTGGAAAACGAATCCCACAATTTTGTTAATTAAGGATTAGTGTTTTTCTCTCTATATTTTTCTTGGAAGACAAGAGATATAAACTTTTTCGAGTGGCGATACATGCAACTATTTAAGCTATAGATTTTTTCAATCTTTTTGTTTGCTAAATCAAAGTATTCGTTCTTGCTTCTCATGGCTGCGCGTAGTCCATTATGGGAGGGGACGTGTGCTCATGTCTTTTCTGTTTTTCTCAAGGGGCTCAAGGGGGTATGTCTCTATTGGGTATGTCTCTATTTAAACTATTTTTTTATTTATTATTAATATGTCTCTGTATACATCAACTAATCATAATAAATTTTGAAATTAATAATTATATAAATCTTCAATAGTCATAATAATATCAATTTACTAAAGTTCTTAATCCCTGTAGGCTTAAGAAAATGGCCCGCAGAGATGATGGTCCACTAAATGGCTTCCTTTCTCCTGTAGCATTGGGAGAGTTGCTGCAGATTGGGTGAGATTGGACGTTTGGTCCCTCATTTTGCTCCAAGGGGTGGGTTAGTTTCTGCCAACTCTGCTTTGGTTTGGTTTGCTATTTTTTAGCCTCTTAGATAATTATTTGTTTGGTTATGCTGTCATTTGGGTTCTTGTTTAAGCAGTACAGTATTTGTAAGAATGTATAATATGTATCTCTGATAATTCTCTTTAAGGATTGAGATTTTGAAATTGGAAATATGCAAAAGTTGGTGCAAAGACATCTCATATGTATAACTTGTTCAGAGAGCAATCAAACATATTACTTGATACTATTTTATATTAGTCAATTAATCTTAAGATTTAACACAATGCTTTAAGTTTTAGGCCAGTTCTGTTTCACCCCCCCGCTTTCTCTCCTGTCTTAATTTTTACTCTTCCATTTGCATCTTTGTAACGCATTTTACTTTTTTGTTCTCTCCGTTGCTGTTTTGGGGAAACTTGGTTAGCTATATTGTATTATTTTGTCGGAAAGAATGGTTTTTTTTCTCGTGGGTTTGGCTGATAGATGGCATTTGAGATTCGGGTGTGTTTGGTTTGAGAGAGAGGGATTCTGGTTTAGGGTTTTTGGTTTCTTGGAGAGATGAATGAAATAACGGGGAATCCAGCAGGGACATGTTTGGCGATGACAGAGAAAAAGGCTCATAGGCCTGGTGGTTGTGTTGGTATTTTCATAGGACACTGTATTATTTGTTTGTTTTTATCTCTGTCTGCACCAATGTTGTATTAATTAGCAAGTATTTGCTTCAAATTAGCTGGGTTTCTCCTCGTGTGGAGGTGGCGCAGAAGGTTTCAAAGTAGATGTCCTCTCACCTTGCTCTGCAAGAATCTTAACCAAAACATCATTTTCTTCTTCGAAGTCTCTGCCACCGCTTCACTCTTAGTAGCTTTAGCAAAATTAGGTTCTTCTGGTTCCACCATCTATGCAACTTCTCTCTCCTCCTCTCTACCAAAAGCAAATTACAACTAGCTTTCTCCTTGACTAGTACTTGCTCTGGATTCTTATTTGCTTCTCGATCAATCTCTTTGGCATTGCTAATAACATTCTTCATGTGTTCTTTCATGACAGGCTTGATAGACTCACCCTGAACATGAGGCACGATAGGATCAAGATGACTTCTCATCAGGTTATATCATTTTTCATTTATTTCTCAACTTACCGATAATTAATAATCTCATGTCCATATTTTACGATCATGGTGTAGAACTCCTGCATATTCATATGTTATTATGATTAATTATCTATGGAAACTTCCAAACCATGGACAGAAACACTTCTCCACTATTGAAATATCTAGAATAAATCAACACTGGTTGGGATTAAGAGATAGAAAGAGTTGGATCGGGTTAATCAATTAATATACCTACATAATGTTAACAATCTAGATTCAGACAGGTTACAAAAGTCACCACTAAAAAAAATGTTTAACCTTATGCCACATTTAAGAATCTAGCATCATTTATGTAAGTGTGGATTGCAAAAGAAACCTTAAAGAAAAAAAAAAGGAGAAGGACTTCGGAGTTGGACTAGTTTTTCTATTTCTTTGAAATAAACTGTCATCAAATATTCACTAATCGGTGCTCCTTCATACCGTTTGACCAAATTTATGGTTGATTTCAACCCCTGACAGCTTAGCCTTAAAAATACTTCAAAAATATAATTAGACCTGATCAATGTTCTGTTTGATTTTTGAAATAAGGAGTGTCTAAACTCACTTTAAAGTACAAAACTCAACCTGAAAGTGAGGCACGAGAGGATGAAGATTTTTATTTTCTTCTCGATCATTTTTCGTTTATTCCTCAAAATACCGATAATTAATAATCTCATGTCCGTATATTAGGATCATGGTGTAGAACTTGTACATATTCAAGAAGAGATACCCCATGTAGATGGATGGGAACAAGGGATTTGGGAAGAGGTATTTTTGTTTGTTTTGAGTTGCAGTCTTATTTAAAGATTTTTGCATGAGCTTTTCTTTGTTTATTTATTTTTAATGTTCAATAATTAACCCCCTCTCTCTATACATATATAAATGTTAAAGATGTAATACTTTATATTCTTTTCTCTTCCGTAGTCACTAACCCAATTTCCAGGCATGACACATTTATACATCTCTGTCTATTATTACAAACTGTCGACATGAGTAAAACATCTCATCTTTGGATACAAAATATGCAATATATTAATGCTTTTTGTTGTTAATTCAAATACTCTTTTTCATCAAAGGTGGAGGAAGCTACCAATCATATTGTACCACTTCTAAAAATTCCTGAACAGACTGTAACCGAAAGAGGCACCAGTGACTCAAGATGCACCGCCCATCATGTAATGTCTTTTGTACTTAAACTCCACTCATGGTATCTTCTGTGTTTGGGTTTTAGTTCAGTCTTATTTAGAGATTTCTCGTGTTTTTGTGAGCTTTTTTTAGTTGTTTTAGTTTTTTGATGTTTAGTAAACCTAAACTACACACACTAATATGGCCATGAATAATTAATTAAAACTTTAAGCTTATTATGCAGGGGAAACATTGGTTCGGCATTATACAATTGGCATTCCAATTGGAGTCGTGTTTGGTGACTTAGGCACGTCTCCTTTGTATGTGCTGTCGAGCACCTTTCCTAATGGTATCCAAGACCCTGATGACATTTTTGGAGTCTTATCAGTCATTATCTACTCCATCTTCATCATCACAATCGGAAAGTACACATTTATGGTCTTATTCGCCAACAATAAGGGAGATGGTAAGCTTAAACGTTATTTCATAATCCATATTTTGCTCTCTTCTTTTATACATAAGTTGAATCCTTGCAGTTGACCTCTAAGTACCTTATTCATCTATTTCGTTTGGTATTAAGATTATAGTTCAATGATGATAATAATCAATATAGTATTATGTGAATTGAATCAAGATTAGTTTAGAGACTTGATCATTTTTCCTTACCTTGGAATAGAATTTACTTAGTTAAACATTACATGTTAGCGGAGATGAGGAAGTTTAAGTATCATAAAGTGCATTGGATATATAGAATGACTTTCCTTAAAAGATAACTTTTTAAATGCAAAAAAAAAAAAAAAAAAACCATCAAAGGATGATAGAAAATGAAAATTTTCATTTTTTTAACAAAAAAAAAATGTTACTATGAAATATGTATCGTATCTCTTGCTCTCCTTTCTGATGTCGTAAATGGCTATCACTTTTTTAGAAGTGGAGAACTAGAATGGCTTCAGCTGGTAGTCCAATTTGATAAAAATTTATGAATTTAAAAGGATGTCAGCACTGTTTTTATATTCTGATATGTTATATTCATTTGCTATTGGTATTATTTTCTTGTTATTTGACAAACCTAATTTAGAAGTAATTGTTACTAATATAAATTTTCTGCTAATAATGTAATGTATTTTCTGTCAATAATTGTTTTTTCGATAACCACACCAACATAAACTTTTTGTCGGTAAAACTATAACTATCGTTGGTAATTTTTTTCTATTGGTTACTCCATCAGAGTTGCACTAAATATTGATGCATTACACATGCATGGTTAATAAGGTGGGGTTGTGGAGGAAATTGTGAATTCTGATCACACAGTTGTTGTTAGGACTTCAATTATCATCAAGTGTTTATCATCTTCATCTTCCTATTAGAGATGTGATATTCAGAACTATGGTACATGGATTGAGAAACATTCTTCCATTTACTTTACTATTCCTACTATAGCTTGATAAATTCATTTCTTAATTTCAACAATCAATTGACTGCTGCATTATTGATGATTTGAGTAACTTCTGCTGGTAATAATTATTAATGGCAGGAGGAACTTTTGCAATGTATGCTCTAATATCTCGCTATATGGACATAAGGTTAACGCCAAGTCATCAAGTTGGAGATAGGGAGCAGCACAAGGCAAGTGAGAAGAGATATTCAATTATGAAATACTTGCTACTCCTCTTGGTGTTTCCATGGTGATTGAGGATGGTATTCTCACACCATGCATCCCAGGTAAAACAGTTATTTCTTTTTTTTTATATGTGATTAGAATAACATTTCTTATATTTAGGAATTTCTATGCGGTGATTTCTGTTGTAACGGGCATTATGTTTGCTTCCAATTCACTTACCGATTCCCACGTTATGCGGATATCAGTAGTGATATTAGTTGTTTTATTTCAAATACAAAAATTTGAAACTGGAAAACTCGACAACATCTTTGCCCTGATTCTTCTCAATAGCTTCTATTGGGATTTTTAATTTGGTGAAATACGATCCAGGAGTGCTACAAGCTTTCAACCTATATTACATATGGGTCTACTTCAGCAAAAACCCTATGAATGCTTGAAAATCTCTTGCTAGCATCGTATTGTGTTTGACGGGTATGCATTTTGTATAATATTTATATGTTTAGTACCATCTGCATTCTTAAACTTGATTATTGATTCCTTCTTTCTTTTATATATAGGAATCAATGATTGAAATTAATAACCATCAATCAAGTATAGTTTATAACATTGAAAATTTAGTTAGACCTGACCAACTCTAATCGACCTTAGCCATGTTGTTTGTTAATCAAGAATTGAATTAAACAGTCAACTTCAACCTTTAAGAGTTTTGAGTTTCATTATTTGACGTTGCTTATCACTGTTCTAGCATAGTTTGTCATCAAAACTAATCAACTTTCGTTTATCTTTTTATATGGACATTGTAATCATGTATTTTTTTCAATGTAACCTTTTATATTGCTCAAAACCAAGTTCAGAAGCTTTATTCGCTGATCTCGGGCATTTTAATGTTCACTCTATTCGACTCAGTACTTGAGTTGTACTGTTGTCATCGCTAGTGCTTGCCTATCTTGGCCAATGCTCCTACCTGCAAAAACACATCAAAGATGTTCGTGATGTTTTCTATCTCTCAATTTCTAGTAAATACTATCTCGTCTTTGTTCTTATTTTTGTTGTTGAGATTAATTATAGAGATAGGGGCTTACTTATTTCTCCCGTGTAGAATCTCTATTTTGGCTACAATTTATATTGTCGGTATTGGCTTCCATCATTGCAAGCCAGTCTTTGATATCAACAACATTCTCTATAGTGCAACAATGTGCATTGATTGGTTACTTTCCTAGAGTCAAGGTGGTGCACACTTCGTCGTCACATCAAGGACAAATTTATATGCCGGAGCTCAACATGTTTTTGATGGTTGCTTGTGTTTTCATAACTCTATATTTTAAAACCATTGCAGGCATCAACGTTGCATATGGTAACCGTTTTCATAATCTAAAGCACACAATCTAATTCATAATAATTACCTAACTTTGGTTTTTTAGTATCTAATAAGTATTTTCGTATACGAGTGGTTGTCTCGTTTGTCTTCTTAATCACCTCAGTGATGTTCATGGTTGCGATGGTGAGAAAGACACATATAATATGGGTAGTTCTTTATGGCACCACCATAGTAATTATTGAACTCCTATTTTTCACATCAGTGTTGTCGAAGATTTTGGCTGGAACTTATTTGTCGGTAACTTTAGCCTTGGCTATGTTGTTTATTATGATAGCATGGACCTACGGCGGGATGAAGAGATTGATGCATGAGCAGAACAATGTAGGAGATCTCGTAGTTGGCAACCTAGCTATCCTGGAATTGTTTAATATTTCGAGATCTCCTACATTGTTCTGCTCATGCATCAATCTCTTCCTCCCGCTGTAGGTCCATGCTATCATAATAAACAACATAGCCAAGGCTAAAGTTACCGGCAAATAAGTTCCAGCCAAAATCTTCGACAACACTGATGTGAGAAATAGGAGTTCAATAATTACTATGGTGGTGCCATAAAGAACTACCCATATTATATTTGTCTTTCTCACCATCGCAACCATGAACATCACTGAGGTGATTAAGAAGACAAACGAGACAACCACTCGTATACGAAAATACTTATTAGATACTAAAAAACCAAAGTTAGGTAATTATTATGAATTAGATTGTGTGCTTTAGATTATGAAAACGGTTACCATATGCAACGTTGATGCCTGCAATGGTTTTAAAATATAGAGTTATGAAAACACAAGCAACCATCAAAAACATGTTGAGCTCCGGCATATAAATTTGTCCTTGATGTGACGACGAAGTGTGCACCACCTTGACTCTAGGAAAGTAACCAATCAATGCACATTGTTGCACTATAGAGAATGTTGTTGATATCAAAGACTGGCTTGCAATGATGGAAGCCAATACCGACAATATAAATTGTAGCCAAAATAGAGATTCTACACGGGAGAAATAAGTAAGCCCCTATCTCTATAATTAATCTCAACAACAAAGACGAGATAGTATTTACTAGAAATTGAGAGATGGAAAACATCACGAACATCTTTGATGTGTTTTCGCAGGTAGGAGCATTGGCCAAGATAGGCAAACACTAGCGATGACAACAGTACAACTCAAGTACTGAGTCGAATAGAGTGAACATTAAAATGCCCGAGATCAGCGAATAAAGCTTCTGAACTTGGTTTTGAGCAATATAAAAGGTTACATTGAAAAAAATACATGATTACAATGTCCATATAAAAAGATAAACGAAAGTTGATTAGTTTTGATGACAAACTATGCTAGAACAGTGATAAGCAACGTCAAATAATGAAACTCAAAACTCTTAAAGGTTGAAGTTGACTGTTTAATTCAATTCTTGATTAACAAACAACATGGCTAAGGTCGATTAGAGTTGGTCAGGTCTAACTAAATTTTCAATGTTATAAACTATACTTGATTGATGGTTATTAATTTCAATCATTGATTCCTATATATAAAAGAAAGAAGGAATCAATAATCAAGTTTAAGAATGCAGATGGTACTAAACATATAAATATTATACAAAATGCATACCCGTCAAACACAATACGATGCTAGCAAGAGATTTTCAAGCATTCATAGGGTTTTTGCTGAAGTAGACCCATATGTAATATAGGTTGAAAGCTTGTAGCACTCCTGGATCGTATTTCACCAAATTAAAAATCCCAATAGAAGCTATTGAGAAGAATCAGGGCAAAGATGTTGTCGAGTTTTCCAGTTTCAAATTTTTGTATTTGAAATAAAACAACTAATATCACTACTGATATCCGCATAACGTGGGAATCGGTAAGTGAATTGGAAGCAAACATAATGCCCGTTACAACATAAATCACCGCATAGAAATTCCTAAATATTAGAAATGTTATTCTAATCACATATAAAAAAAAGAAATAACTGTTTTACCTGGGATGCATGGTGTGAGAATACCATCACCATGGAAACACCAAGAGGAGTAGCAAGTATTTCATAATTGAATATCTCTTCTCACTTGCCTTGTGCTGCTCCCTATCTCCAACTTGATGACTTGGCATCAAGCATATAGCGAGATATTAGAGCATACATTGCAAAAGTTCCTCCTTCCATTAATAATTATTACCAGCAGAAGTTACTCAAATCATTAATAATGCAGCAGTCAATTGATTGTCGAAATTAAGAAATGAATTTATCAAGCTATAGTAGGAACAGTAAAGTAAATGGAAGAATGTTTCTCAATCCATGTACCATAGTTCTGTATATCACATCTCTAATAGGAAGATGAAGATGATGATATTTGAAGTCCTAACAGCAACTGCGTGATCAGAATTCACATTTTCCTCCACAACCCCACCTTATTAACCATGCATCAATATTTGGTGCAACTCTGATGGAGTCACCAATAGAAAAAAATTACCAACGATAGTTTACTTTTCTGTGGTGATTTATTGGGCATAAATTTGTGTTAATTTTGCTTCCTGCTTGACAATAATATAAAATGGTCAGTAGTTTTCTTGTTTCTTTGCAGAAAGAAGAAAAGGCAGCATGAGAAAAGGCAGAATTCGATCCCACTATGATTTGCAATCCGAGTTTTTTAGATTCTAAAGCAACTACTTTGTGTGATTATAAGAGCAGCATTTGTTTGTGGGCCTAAGAGCTTGCAGAAACCAGTGAAATAAAGTCCAAAAATAGTAATTCCACTTTCAGGCAGAGAAACCAAAAAGAAGATGCGAGCAAAAAATAGAGGGATCGATTGAAATGAAATGACAGGAAGCTGCAACCATGCTGGACCATCCTTTCGAAAGTGATTCTTAATTTTAAAGGGAACTATGATATAGCACAAATGGGTCTCTGATAAAATATACAGACTGATTGTTTTGTTGAGAAAGTTTTTGTTCTTCCTTTCTTTTTGTTTATAGGAAAAGTCCATTTCATTTTTATCAAAAGAAAAGAAAAAAAAAGTCCTATTTGAGGCACTCATGCGCAGTTCAAAGATTAATAATAAAAACAAAACATTCATGCTAATTCAGAGATCATAAAATTGGAGGATGATCAAATTTCCACAGATCAACATGGTCTGGCATCAGATATGTACAATTTGAAGCCTATAACTACAGAATAGAGACAACTAACTATTCTATTGCAAGACAGAACAGTCCCATAAAACTCACACCCAAGTTGATGCCTTTGAGGTGCGCTGGTTTATTCCAAGAATAATCACCATTACAGTCACATCATCATGGTATTTTCTCCTCCTGCCTGCTGGAATATTCATCAATTCTTCCATGCTGAAACCTGCAATAGCAATGCTAAATTGTTAAGGAATTTATAATGAACAAATTGGAAAAAGAAGAATGCATGTGGAATCAAGGAATTTACCTGCACAATCAGCAGCTCTCCCTACAAGCTGCTCTAGTAGAAACTTTGCTGGATCACCATTGGGGTTGCTCATGATGTAAGAATGCACGAGCTTTACTGCCTCATCATTACTGAAGAAATCAAACAAACCATCGCTTCCAACGATAACAAAGTGATCTGATTTTGATATCCTATGCACACTCAGCGATGGTTCAGTAGAAATGTATGGAGGGCTTATGAGGTTACGAACTCGAAGAATACCCATCAGTGCATCGTTTAGGTTTTTCTGCATGAAAAAGAAGAAAACAAAGCAAATAGAGTAAGAATTTCAGGTACATGTACACTGGTTCTTTTGGAATGTCAATGCTAACTTGATTATGGAGATAAATTGAATGAATATTTTACAGACCTTTTTTAAGTATCCAACTCCCATTGCTCGAGTTACCTTCAGTTTTCCCTTAACTTTTCCACCTGCAATCACTGTTGGGTCTTCAGGATGATCAGACAACACTCTACTTCTTTCAAGTTCATTATCTACAGTGTGAGAATCAGTGAGCTGGATAGCTTTTAGTCTCCCAAAGCCCTTCATATCGCTGCCCTCATCGTATGTTGCCAATACAGCTCTGCTATCACCCAGATTAAGTGTATACAAATCCATCCTGTGAAGAAGGATGACCAAGACACATGAACCAACAGATACTAAATCAGGGCGATCCTCCATTTCCTGCTCTACCATGAACAAGAAATCATTTTCAGCCTGACTAAGGGCACGCTGAAGGCTATCTAGCATCCCCTGTCTAAATGAATTAGATGAATCATGAACTAAGGCATTATTAATGGACTTTTTTATACTTGAATTGTTCTCATCAAGAGTTCCTGCTGGTGGTTTCTCCACATGACTATTATCAGCTTCCTTGAAAGCATGTTGAAAGGGACTGTGCGGATAGAAACCATTCACATCTCCGGTAACATCCTGCTTCAATTCACAGTCTAATAATCTAGTCTGATGTATGATGTTCTCATATAATGTCACAGCCAGAAAATCAGCTGCATCCCTTCCATTGAAGCCATCATAGATTGCACAAAAGAGCCAGCCATTTTCTTCTGAACAGACAGCTTGAACCCTGTCTTCACCGGCAGCTCCACCTGCCACTTGAACTTCCATTGCATTAAGAAAACCTTCATTTCTAGAAGGAGCACTCATGGATCCAAATGAACAAGAATCGTATTCAGGTGGACTTGGGGTGGGCGGGCTACAGCTTAAGTTTGACATACTGCTTTGAAGAGAAGATGATAATACATCCAACCTTGAAAGAGTTGGTGATGAAGGAATCCTACGAAACGAATTAGGGGAATCCCAACTGGGAAGTATTTCTGCCCCTATTACACCATTGCAGATATTTGTGTTGGCCAATGTGGCATTCGCACTTAGAGCAGCACCAGACAAGCGAGAGAAGCTGCTATTCCTAGGGATTTTTCCAGGAAGACTTTCAAACCCATTAGGAACCAGGCAAGAGCAACCGTCATGGGCATTGCATTCATAACCAAAACTTATCTTGAATTCTCCTTCTGGATTAACTGTATTTTCTCCTAGCATTATTTATCAATGAAATAAGGAAAGCACCTGCAATTAATCTCTCATTATAGAAACATCAAGCTGGAAAATTTTACAAATTAATCAAAATTAAGAGATTAACACGCGCATGCTACTGACTATAACTCATGATCAATCATAAATAAGAATCATTAGCTTTTTCTTAGATTTTAAGCAACCAAGCTCAATAAGCAAGTGAAGATTCAATCACGTATATCACGTCTATCAAGAAACTCCGAATTGTTCAGTAATCATGATCCATATTATAGTTTGCCATTCCATGAATTTCATATTCCTCTAAAGATTTATTGTCCATACTGAATTAACTTCTAAAGTTAGCCGACAAGAAAGCAACATTAAAGACTAGATAGATGATTACTTCACCAAAGAAAAAGCCAAAATCTTCATATCAAGAAACAGACACCAGATTAAACAAGAAAAACATTCAAATATTCAAGAAAACACCATGGTATCAAAACAGTACGCCAAATCAATACAGCAACCAAATTTCAAACGAAAAATAGAACAGACAAAGCTAAAAAATGAATTCCCACCTCAGTAATTTGGCCCAAAACAAGAGATCAGACAGAGAATGTAAGCTTGTTGTGTCTCTTGAGCGAAAAGGTGTGGGAGTACTAGTTAGCAAGTGGAAGTAGTCGTTCGCAAGGCAAGAGATCTTAGAGAGAGAGATTCAGATATAGACTATATTTATTTTTAGGTTTTAATTTATTTTAAATGAACTCTCTTCTCGCTATCTCTTTTAAATTATAAATTCTAAATTCTAAACTATATTTTACTTCCTGATATTTTCAAAATATTCAATTTAATACTTGTTTAATAAATACATCAAACTTATTTATTTTTTTTAAATATTATTTGTTTTTAAAAAAATTATTATATTTAATATTAACACATGAAAAAATTAATTTAAACTTAAAAATAGTTTTGAATATATAATTAACCGCAATGTCAAACATCACCTTGTAATCCTACAGACACCTTCTTAATTTTTTTGTTTCCAAAAAGTTTCAGCCCCAATAATATTTCTCTCATTTTTCATGTTTTTCTTTTATATCTTTCTTCTAAGCCACCATACATATAATAATATGCAATATAAAAAAAGTTCAAATTTTTAAAAGGAAAAATTATTATGTGACTACTTGGAAGTGTGGTTAAGGTTATTCTTGAAATTGTTTTTCATTTAAAAATATATTAAAATAATTTTTTAAATTATTTTTAACATCAGCACATGAAAATGATATAGAAATACTAAGAAAAATTATTTTAAAGTAAAAAATAAAAATAAAAAAATTTCAATTTTTTTTAAACTCACTTTTGAAATGCTTATGACCCTCGAAAAATTATATTATATTATAATTGTATATCATGCTATTTATATAGTTGATAATTCTTTACATGCTACGTTAAAATGTAATAAAAAGAATTGATTTTATATGTAAAGCATAATTTTTAAAATGAAATAAATTAACGTTCAAATATTAGTGATTGTTTGGGAATGTGGTTGAGGTTATTTTTAATTTAATTTTTTATTCGAAAATATATCAAAATGATTTATTTTAAAAATATATATTATTGATATCAACACATGAAAATAATCTAAAAACACTAAAATATTTTAATTTAAAATAAAAAAATAAGAGTTAATTTGAAATGCACTGCAAAACAGGAGGTTAAAGAGAATATTTAGTAATTTTTCCAGTCCAATAACTAATTTGAAAGGTGTTCGTTGCCCATCATGAGCGGGTCGTGGAAAGAAAAGAGAGGGAGAGATGGTAGGGACCTGGGCACAGAAGAAGATGACCCCTCGATCGACCACAGCCCCAGATTCGTACGTGTGGAGCACACAGTTGCTGCATTCTTGACTACACACACACCACACGTGTGTTCCTATAATGGCAGTGAATTTGCAACCACAGGACCTGTGGATTCGTTGGATTTGTTGTGTTGAAATTGGGGAGAGGGGGCGACTGTTAGTTGCATGGGAAAAATGAAGAAAAAAGGGTTAATGGTTAGGTTATAAATTAAAAAATTATCAATGGGTTTATCTGTGAAATATATTCATTGGTCAATCATTCAGTAATTATATTGGTAACAATGTTACATTAGCATACTTTTGAAGTTTTTTAAATCTCATTGCAATTGTCTCGCTATATTTACCATAGATAATTACCACCAAACATTTTTTATTGGTATTAGTATCTATAAATCACACGAATATTTTTTATTCCTCTTTTCCCGCTATAATCCCTCCCGTGTTTACAGATGGATAAGAAGACGAAAAAATCATCGATAAATTTCATTGTAAAATATTAATGAAAAAATTATGTCAATGTTTTTATATGTGGTGTTTCTCAATTTGGTGTTAGTGTGTAGTAGATCTTTACTATATCTAACTTTTTCATCTCTTGAAGGCCAACACTCCTTGTATTGTGTAGTTAGGAACAACACAACACAAGTTGTTATGGTGATACCCATATTTTTGCTTTATATAATATATAATTGGTTGCTCTAACACCTCTCTCTCTCTCTCTCTCTCTAATTCATCCTACGTCGCCAAGATAGAATTGTTTCCTTTCAACGATTATGAGGAACACAAGTTATTAGGTGCCGACCATGAACAAACACCTAAGGGATATTCATTGCCTCACGGTGTTGGGTCGTAGAGTACAATGGTGCAAAGTCAAGAGGTTGTCCCTTTATACTAGGATCCAATTACTCACAAGTATTGGGCCCAATGGAATGAGAATCTTTCAATGTATGTTTTTTCACACTTAAATTTGTTTAATATTTTTTTTCAAGATAATATTATTTATGAAATGAGATTTTAGGTTTGCAAATATTGAGGTTGCGAGAGCAATAACAACAATTTTTAGGTCTTGATGTGGATCTTATTGTTTCAATGAAGTCAGGTCTCCAAAAATCTTGAAAGGAGAGAGTGGGCTTAGATCCAAAAAAAAAAATGGTGGGATTCTAATTAATTTAAATAAATATTGATTTACAATCATATTAACGAGATTTCCTTGAGATATAAATATTCATATTTTGTCTTTGTAGTGTTCGGCATCTCAGATTAATTGTAAAACAATTCGACAATATCTCTTATGTTTAAATAAAAATAATTATTTATTTCAATGAAACTAAAGAAACAAACTAGTTAAAGAGAGAGTAGCAAAGTTTAGGAGCGTACCCGGAGAGGAGGGAAGAAGCTGGCTAAACGTGGGATGATGGGCTGGGCCTGACTGGATTGAACTGGTTCTTTTCACCTTTCTTTAAGAATTCAAGGGTAGCCCAAATGGGCTGGGATCAGACGCTTCAGCCACTTTGTTCCAAGAAGTAAGAAAGAAATAGAATCTCCTACTTTTATTAATCTTCTTTGTAACTGGTGCATATATTATTGAGTAATTCTCGAAAGAATGATCATAATTTATTGATTTTCCTTATAAATCGTACAGTTATTTAGGGACCATAAAAAAAAATTCTCAAGAAAAATAATATATTTGTCCATTCATTATTTAATCAGTTTCTTTTTGAGAATGTAGTTCAAAATATTTTTCATTCAAAAATATATCAAATTGATACTTTTTTTATTTTTTAAAAAATATTTTTGACACCAACGCATAAAAATAAACTAAAAACACCAAAAATTTGATATTCTCAAGTAAAATCTAAGAATTCTTATATAAAACTAATATTATCAAGTTGATTTTTTTTTCTAATCAAGTCAATCCTCAAGCCTAACAATTATAATTTAAAAATCATTTTTATACAAGTTGAGTGAGTTGATTGAGCAAGAAATAGGTCATTTTTTTATGATATTTGTGATTGATATATGTTGTTTTTCCCATTATGAAAAGGATAATAAAAGGAGTGCGTGATGTTTAAGAGTATTGTTGAGGTTATTAGAAAGTGCTTTTTATCTATAAATATATTAAAATAATATTTTTTTTAATTTTTAACATTATCAGCCGATGAAAATAATATAAAAACACTATTTTTTTAATATTTAATAAAAAAGAAGAAGAAGAAGAAGTGATAAACAGTAAGCATTAGCGGAGCATCATCAAATTCCAATGAGGGCACAAAACGCGCTGATGAATGATGGCGGCAAGAGAAGGTTGCTCCATGAAAGAGACAGGCTAACCCATACCTAATGGAGCACCACACAAAATTAGCTCATTCCTCCTTTCCATGATTCTGATTCAAGAAACGAGAATCAATCCTCCTCCCTTTCCAGATAAACAAAACACAACCCTCATTATCTTGCCTCCTCACGTTTTTGTTTGCTATTATTACATCGCATCATCACGGGACTTGTGCTTTTTATAGGCCGTCCAAATTATTCTCATTATTTTAGATTTTATTCTTAAGCTCACAACTCTTATCAACTCTTTCAATCTTTCAGTTCAATCTTAAAAATTGAATTATATCAAAAATAATGTGTATTTTATCAATAGTTTTAATTTATAAACACCCAAAATATTTAATTTAAAATAAAAATAAATAATATTTTTCAAAAATACTTTTGAAACACCAACAGCTTTTTAAAGATATATGACACGATATATTTAGATTATTTTTTTAGAATTTCTCTAAATAACAATTCCAAAATTTGAACCCAAAAAATAATAAATAAATAAATGACAACCATATTTTCAACCTTCAGACTAATTTTTATGGGGGTTAAATGAAAACTCAATAACCAATTACTTCAATTAAGATTGTATTTGATATTGTTGTGCAGTGAAGTTGAAAAATAATTCACTTAAAAATATATTAAAATAATATTATTTTTAATATCGATATATTAGAAATAAAATAAAAACTTTAAAAAATTCAAAAAAAAAAAGATTAAAATCATAACTTCAACAGTTATTTGGTTTTTATTACTTAAACCTGCTTTTCATATTAAATTATAGTAAAAACTTGAATTTAAAAAAAAATCTGTAATTTATAGCTATTTGTATTTATATTGTTAAGCTGTGCTTGCAAAAATTGCTATAAAAAATAAACTCAACCTCACTGAAGTCAAAAGAGCGATTATTGGGTTTCCATGAGTTCATTGATATTCTTACATCACAGGTACAGAGAGTCAAGGGGCGTTCTCGTAATTAATCCCTAAAACCAGTACCATTTTCCTACCCGGCCTCACTTATAAGTTTTTAACCACACAGACTCCTTCACTCCCCGATCCCCCCCTTACCTTCTTCTCTTTCCTCACCCTCATCTCTCAGCTATGGCAGCCCCAAAATTCTACATTTTCCTCCTGCTTTCTGCAATCCTAACCGTCCACATGTCCCTGTCATCACCAACAGCCGTTGATTTTCTCCCCTTGGAGTCCTTGCCGGAGTGCCGGGGATCCATTGCTGAGTGCTTGATGGATGAGGAGTTCGGGATGGACACGGAGAGCAACAGGCGCATTCTAGCAACGTCGAGGTACATAAGCTATGGTGCGCTTAGGAGGAACACTGTACCATGCTCGAGACGTGGCGCCTCGTATTACAACTGTCGACCTGGAGCTCAGGCTAATCCTTACACGCGCGGGTGTAATCGTATTACTCGTTGCAGGAATTAATTAGTAAAAATAAAAGTACAGATAATAGTAACGATTTTTTTAGTTTTATATTTTCTTATTTTTAATATTTCTTTTTTTTTATGTATTTCGAGTGCTTATAATATATGGGTATTGTTTGATTATTGATTGTATGTACTATGTAGTATACACTTAATAATAAGATGGGCGTGCAATAAATAAAAATGAAAATTCAAATATATAAGATGAGTTCATTTGTGAATTTTTAAATCTAGTACTTAACAGCAATATATTGACATAAATAATATTTTTTTATTTGCCTAGGATGATTAATTCCCGTTGATTATGTCAATTGTGCATGTAATTGGCTTAATTGAGTGTTTGAGAGGCGATTAAGATTATTTAAAAAAGCTTATTTGAAAATTTATTAAAATAATATTTTTTTTTATTTTTATAAAAAATATTTTTAATTTTCACATGGCAAAATATTCTAAAAATATCAAAAATATTATATTTAAAATAAAAAGTAAAAATTATTGAAATAATATCATTTTCACTTTTCATTAAAAATAACGGACTCGGATAATACATAACTTGGATTTTGTAGTGGGCCAATTCTAAATTTCGGTTTAATAAATAATGACTAGTAAGGTTACAGGTGAAATCTTGATTCTTATTCCGGTGGCTCTAATTTTCGTTTTTGATTGATTTTAATCGTGGATGATTCTATTAATTCACATCTTCAAGCTTATTTATTTTTTAAATGAAAAGGTATTTTTTAAAAAGCTTGAATTCTGTATTTTAAATTCATTTTTATATATTTTTAGAAATCAAGGCGTGGACAGTGTTTAGTTCGGAGTGTCAATGGAATGGAAGCAAAGGAAACATGTGGAGCATCAGTCCAGCCACTTGGAGAGCTGTAACTGCACTGGATGGCTGGCCCAGCTGGCTAGCGAGTTTGACTTTGAGCTTTAAGATCGAAACGCTCGGACACGTCTAAACTCTATTCGCCATCTCCTTGACAATCTGAAAGCAGCACCGACAGATAAATTTAAACAGCATTTGATTACTGCTTTGGAATAAGAAATGTAAAAATAATGAAAACAAAAGGATAAAGATGTAATTTTGTTTGATAATGACCTATGAACCACATTTGGTTAATAATAAGCAAAACATAATAATAATAATAATAATAATAATAATAATAATAATAATTATCAAGTGTAACTCTCAACTCGACCATTAGATCGAGCTGAGATGCTTACAGGAGTCTTTAGACTTGTTGTTTCTCATTGTAATAGGATTTCATTTCAATTGGCGTTCAATAAGGGGGGAATTGTTTGTTGTTATTTTCCTTATTCTGTAGGGTTTCCTGACATATCAATGACACTAAGGAGACAATTTAAGAGAGAAAATTTCAGCAATTAAAACACAAAGTTTCCTGGCTGATTTGAAGCATGAAGTCTCAACAAAGGCTCTAAGAAAAGAGAGGGAGAGTTTCCACCATGCATTAGATTTCAAAGAAGATGACTTTGTTTTATGATTTATTTATTTTAGTGTTGAAATTATTAGCTTTGGACTTTCTTCTAGTTTAAGTTTTGATTAAATTCACTAGACATTGTTATAAAAGTTGCTAGTTATCTCATTGGCTTGCAACCCAATAGCAATGCATTAAGATTTTGTAGAGGGTGCTATATATTTTAAAGTTATTTAGAGAGTTTTATATTACTTTTATAGCTGTAAGGTTTCACCAACTATTACAAACATTCTTTACAGAAACAAAAATCATGCACCAACTTATCAAAAACTAGCTAATTTCATAGTATCATTTACATAATTCAAGTTCTAAAATGCATCGTTCTCTCTAAATCCAACTTCTTTTCCCAATATTTTTGGTTTATAGATATCCAAGTGAAAGTTTCAAACTTAATATTCAACTCTCTTGGATTGATTTTTATTTTTGTTCGAGGTTACATAACCACATGATCATGAAATTCACATAACTTCATCTCTTCCATCTTAAAATGAGCTACCTTAGTACCTTGTTGACAAAAGAATTGTCTGCAAGAATCTCATTCTTTCTTCAATGAAGGCACTACAAACAAAGACAAATGACCTCGCTACAATAGCATTTCCATCATATTGGTGAACTCAATGACACCTCATAGTCACAAGTCTTCCTAGTACGCAAATTTGGACCATCATAATTGTAGACCAGAACTTAATCTATAACTCCTGTTAGCCAATCAAAAGATTTGCATATGCCGCCCCCTGTTCTTGCATAATCAAAACACTACAACAGATCACGGGACTAGCACAATCACACAAGACTAATTAAATTCTCAAACCCATTAAGCACTCCCATAGCATACCAGAAATTTAAGTATTGAGACTCCTGAACAATACGGCAGCAAGCTATTGAAATAAAAACGAATGGTAATAAGAAACATATTCCTTGAATTCATAGCTTTGAAAGATGATGCAGTGAACTTATGCCGAATCATTCCCTGACTTGGGTTCTGCCTTAGCCTTGGGAGGGACAGAAGGAGAAGGAGAACCCTCTAACCCCATCTCAGATCTGAGATCATCAATGCTCTGCTCCAACTCATCTATCCTGGTGCCCATGTCATCGAGTGCATTGCAGTCAAGGAAACCAATAAGCAACATATTCAGAGCATCATCAATTAAATTCATGGTACTTGGAGAAAGTCCACCGTTCAAAAAGAAATTTCAAACTAATGTATTTTAAAACATGGAAAACAGCCTTAAATATTCTGTCCAGAAAAAATTAATAAAATTTTGATTTCAGCATCGCAATAATAACCATGCAAAATGAAGATTTAGGCGTCCAGCCCAGATGGACACAGAGAGGGGATTTTGAATTGTGCAACTCTGATGTCATGCAATTGAGATTGCAGAGTATCCAAAGTGAAATACCAAGCAGACTTCTCACACATACCATAGAGTACCAGTGAAATTGTTTCGATTCACTGAGATGTAAACTTATCCCCTTAATAAGTATTAAGCTACTCAAATAATAACAGAACTACCCTCCCTATGCATTTAGCAAATGAAATGAGAAAAAGGATATTCTTTGTAATGATAGAGTCGGACATTGTCTGGAACCTGGATTGCTGCAAAAGGGAAAGGTAACCAACTTATGCATCTTCCCTTAGATATGCTAATATCAAATGTAAATCACCACAGATTTTGCAAATAAGGACTCACCATCTGCTGGAGCAAATTTTGCACCTGCATAAAATCGATTCAAGAGATCAGCCAAAGCCACCCCTTCAACCACTCTAACAAGACAGCAACACTATAGCCATTTCCCACAAATAGGCACGGCATAAGAGTTAACCAAATAATACTAAACGAAAGGCACTTGTAACTATACCCTAGTTGTCTTGCTCTAGCACACACTAACTAAAATAAATGCAGTTCAAAATTCAAACCATCAACAGCAATAACCCACGATTCGACACAACTTCCATAGCATAAAATTCCACGATACTTCATACTGAAACATGGGTTTTAAATCTCATTTTCTCAAGAAATCATTCTTACGGCAACACGGAAAAAAACCCATAATTTTATTTGATCTAAATTGCATGGATTAAATAAATATTCTTGAAATCGTGTCGAAGAACTTACAAAAGCAGTCATATCAGCGGTGCTTTTTTTCGCATCATCGGCATCTTGCCCATCCTGCCAAACGGTAAAAAATCTAACTAAGATACGCTAATTTCGCCCTGCAGCAATAGAACACAATATTCTCCGCAAATCTCAAGGTTACAGTAAAATATGAAAAATAAACAAACCAGAATCTACATTTTTTTAAAAACAGTTCCTTTTTTTACTGTAGAAACCCTAATGGAGTATGATACGAAGGGCGGAAATTGCTTGAGATGATAGATTCAGAGAGATTACCATTTTTTTGGCTAGCGTTGTTTTTTAGTGCTCCTTCGAGGGTTGACTTGACGGGACCAAGCTGATAGTCGAGACGGAAATGAAATTATAGTCCCCAGAAGCCTACATTAGTTAAACCATGCCGAGTGAGTGAGGCATCGAAATTCGAATAGATGAAATATATTGTTAGCCTCTAAAATTTGGTTTTTGTTCACATTTGTCCCTATAGTTTCAGTTGATCAATGTTATCCTTATACTTGCAAATATGTAGGGATAACAAAAGGCTGTGTTTCTTTATATACATATCTTATTTATTATCTATCAAGTAAAAAATTTAAATATTTATATCTTATCTATCATGTATCCATATGAATATTCATTGTATGACTATTATTTACCATTAATTAAAAATACACACACTTTTGAAGTGTATGTGTATTAAATGATAGAATTATAATTGTTTTACATTAATATTTATATAATACCAATATATATTTTAGGTTAAGTTCGGGTCAAGTTTCAAGTTGATTTTGATAATGCTCATATCCTATTCATCATATATATTATAGAATAAATTCACTTATTCAGATTGATTTGAATCAATATCCATTAAATTTAATTAAATCATTATCTATACAAATATGACCAAAAACCCCAACCATACAAGTTGAACTTGACTAAAAAACCTAAGGGCAACAATGCTCAAACAAGTCAACCACAAGTTTCTTCAAAATATGGAATCAACTATTACATCATTATCGCTACTTTACTAAAAAAAAATTAAGGTTCTGTTTACGAAACATGTTAATATATATTTTTAATTGTTTTATAAAATCTTTTTGTCATAACTTTATTGGTGAATCATGGTATAAATGGTAAAGGTTGTTGGTTTGATTCTCCCTAGCAATAATATTTGCCCCCTTTTTTTTCCATTTTTTTTCCAACTTTCTTCTTTAATATGAGATTTTTTTGTTTTACCCTTTGGTATTTAGTTTATAACGAGCGATATGCCCGCGCGATGCGCCGGGTTTTTTTTATCTATGTGGAAAATTGATTGTTTTTATATGTATTGTATTTTATTATTTTAATATTTAATTAGTATAATTATAATTGATAAAATCTGTATAATCAAAATAGAAAGTGGTTCGTATATTTTGTAATTGCACATAACGTAGGTAATTTTTTTTTCTGAGTTGCTTTTTTATCTCAGTAATATTAGATTTGACACATTATTATTTTTTTTTTCCACAAATAAACTTATATTTTTTGCGTGCTATAATTAGTTATTTTAATGTTCAATTACTAAAATTGCAATAGATCAAATATTTTAGAAATGAGTTTTTTGCGTGGTATAAGTAGTATGCTTGCCTGCGCATTGCGTTAGGGTTTTTTCTATGTAGAAAACTAATTGATTTTTTACATGCTGTAATTAGTTGTTTAAATATTTAATTAGTAACATTATAATAGATAAAATATGTAACAAATTAAATTTTTCCCCGCCTAAAAGGAATAGTGTAATCGAAATGGGAAGTGGTTTGTATATTTTTTAATTGTAGATAACCTAGGTAAATTTGTCAAAAAAAAAATTTATTTTTTTTCCCCAGTAATATTACATCTGACACATGAAAAATAAAAATATTGTAAATTTCTGGAGAAATAAACTTAATTTTTTTCCGTGCTATAATGAATTATGTGTCGTATAAAAGGAACAGTATAATCGAAACGGAAAGTGACTCGTATATTTTTTAATTGTAGATAACCTAGGTAAATTTGTCTATTTTTTTAGTTGTTTTTTCCCCCAGTAATATTACATCTGACACATTAAAAATAAAAATATTGAAAATTTCTGAAGAAATAAACTTAATTTTTTTTGCGTGCTATAATGACTTATTTGCCGTATAAAAGGAACAGTTAAATCGAAACGGGAAGTGACTTGTATATTTTTTAATTGTACATAACCTAGGTAAATTTGAAAACTTTTTTTTAGTTGTTTTTTTTCCCCAGTAATATTACATCTGACACATTAAAAATAAAAATATTGCAAATTTCTGAAGAAATAAACTTAATTTTTTTGCGCGCTATAATGACTTATTTGCCGTATAAAAGGAATAGTGAAATCAAAACGGAAAGTGACTCGTATACTTTTTAATTGTAGATAACCTAGGTAAATTTGTCAACTTTTTTTTTAGTTGTTTTTTTCCCCAGTAATATTACATCTGACACATTAAAAATATAAATATTGTAAATTTCTGAAGAAATAAACTTATTTTTTTTGCGTGCTATAATAACTTAGTTGCCGTATAAAAGGAACAGTGTAATCGAAACGGGAAGTGACTCGCATATTTTTTAATTGTAGATAACCTAAGTAAATTTGAAATTTTATTTTTTAGTTGTTTCTTTTTCCCAGTAATATTAGATTTCAAATATTAAAAATGAAAATATTGTAAATATTTTGTTAAGAAATAAACTTAAACAAAAGAGTATCAAATTTAAATTCAAAGCCAAATTTTTTTTATATAAGATTTATTAATTATATTATTATATTAAATGTATTTGAGAATATTGATATTAATTTTTTTTAAAAAAAAATTTCAGGTCATTTTTCTCTCTCTATATATATTTTTAGGCGATAATATTCAATAAATATTAAAACATATAATTAGTCTCACATACTTTATAGAGTAATCGAAATGGGAAGTAGTTTGTATATTTTTTAATTGTAGATAACCTAGGTAAATTTGTTAATATTTATTTTTATGAGTTGCTTTTGTTCTTAAGTAATATTCGATCTGACACATTAAAAATAAAAATATTGTAATTTGTTTTTAAAAATAAACTTAATTTTTTGCGTGCTATAACTATTTATTTGCCGTCTAAAAATACCAGTCTAATTGAAACGGGAAGTGACTCGTATATTTTTTAATTGTAGATAATGTAGGTAAATTTGTCTACCTTTTGTTTTTTTGAGATGTATTTTTTTTCCAGCAATATTAGATCTACAATCTTAAAAATCAAAGCACTAGAAATTTTTGTAAGGAAATAAATTTAAACAAAAGAGCATAGAATTAAATTTTGAAGCCAATATTTTTTTCTTTATAAGATTTATTCATCATATTATTATATTAAATATATTTAAGAATACTGATATAAATTTTTGTCCTTCAAAAAATTCTAGGTCATTTTTTCTCTCTCTATATATTTTTAGGCGATAATATTCAATAAATATTCAAACATATAATTAGTTTCACATACTTGAATTTGACATACTTTCAATAATATATTTAATTTAAAGGACAATCTTAGGTCATTTTTTTCTCTCTCTATAAATTCTTAAGCGATAATATTCAATAAATATTAAAACATATAATTGGTTTCACATATTTTAATTTGATATAAATATACAAATATATAATCAATTTGACATATTTTAAATAATATATTTAATTTAAAGGATAAAATTGAAGTAAATCCGAAAATTGAAATTAAATAATTTAAAAGAAAACCTGGAATTAAAAGATTTGGAATCGAAATGAAACTGAAATCCATAATTAACTTGCATAGAAGGATAAAATTGAAAGAAATCAAACTTTGATACCGAAAATATTAAGGATTTATAATAAATTTGCATGGAAGGATGCAATTGAAATCAATCAAAACTTTGATACCAAAAATATTTAGAATTCCAGCACAACCCGTAAAATTAAAAGCCTGAGGACCGAATTGAAACTTCAATATATAATCAATTTGAATTGAAGGACGAAATTGAAACAAATCAAAACCTATATAATAGCATTATGGGCAAGAAAAACAAATTTTAACGTTCAGGGACCGAACTGAATTTTGACAAAAAACAGCTTTGCTGACATCATCTGGCGCAGGCAGGAGAGAGAAATTGGGGGGGAAGATTCAAACGACCATTGACGCGTCTCCGGACATCATAGTGTCACACACGCCGCACCAGGTGGAAGAGAACATGCCTGAAAATCATTCTAGACGTCGGGTGGGCATTTTAGGACGTCGGAGAAGGCCGCACGCGCCATCGGAAACACGCGTGAGCGCGAAGATGAACGACGCGTTACGCGATGCGCCAACAGTAACCTGCTTAAAAAAATAATAAAATATTGGCTAATTTCCGTGAAGCCCCTCTCCCAACAGACGTTTTTTTGTCGTTTTTGAGGGATGGAATCGTTAATGCACTGTTCAATAAAAGAATAAAAAATTAAAAAATCGGCCGGACGAACCGGGCCGGACCGGACCGGAAATGGTCAATTACCGCGGAGCCCCTGAAACCGACGGCGTTTTTTGTCTTTTTCGGGGTTTTTTTCCGTTAATACACTGTTCAAAAAGCAAAAAAAAAAAAAGGCAGAGGTGCACCCGCGAAGCACCGAGACAAATGGCCAATGAACAGTGGCCATGAGTCACGGTGTACAGTGAATGAACAGGAAAACACCGATGTGTTTTAGTATTTTTGTTAATAAAATCATTCTTGGTATTTTTCTATCATATAATAAAATATAAAAAGTAATTAACCTATTCCATAATCTAGATCGTGAGTTTAGCTAGTAATTTATAGATAATCAAACTTATTTCTTTCCTTTTTAATTTTTTTAATCCCACCTAATCAACAAGTTCATGTCATGATAATTGTCATTATTTTATTAGTACTATCACTATTAACACCACCACAATCATCATCATCATCACAATTTTATTGTAGATCACCGTTGTTCATACACTTGCAAAATATTGTGGATTTACTATTTATTTTATAATATATTTTTATCCTCAATGTTTTTTTAGGTGATTTGGTCCTAATTGAATCCCAATTGCTTTTGATTTCTCATGCAATGGTGAAACTGAAAGAGAAGGAATCAAAATGAAAAGGACACCATAAATGGATGGCGTGCTCGAGTTTTAGTGCAAAATATACTTAGGTTCTTGATCTTTAAAAATAATATAATTTATAAAATTATGTCCCTTTAAATTTTCAAAACTCACCTTCGACACAAAAATTCATTTGTATTCTTTAGTCCTTGGTTACAAAAAGAAGAGAGGGGCTAAATGGTACAAAAATATATTTTTAAAAATTAAAGGGATTAATCACCTTATAGCAAAAACAACTAAGAGATTAAAATGTACATTACAAATAAATTTGAAAGCGGTACCTATATTATCTATGTTTTCACTTTAGTCTTCTGTCTTTTGATTTAACCCTCCCTCACAAAAAAAAAATATTAACTTTGGTTCAAAATGACTTCTTTGCGAATAGAAAAGAATTGAGAATCAAATTGAGGATTTTTAAAAATAATAATTATTCTAATCATCAATGATTTGTGAGAGATTTGATATTGTAGTATTGGTTTTTTTAAGTATTTTGTACTCAAAAACTAATATATATATATATATATATATATATGTATATGTATATGTATATGTATATATGTATATGTATATGTATAAAATTTAATTTTGACATCAATAAATAAAAATTATTATTTTTATAAGAAACGGTTTTGGCCGCGGTAGTACACTGGGCCTATCACACCGACAATCCCAAAAGCGGCTCCTGCTTTGAAAAATCGTCTTTGCTTATAATATTTTGCATGTGAATGAGAGTCCCACAAGCAAGCATATCATTGCTTCGCGCCTTCAACTTAGCAATAATCTTTCTTTGTTTAATCTCTATCCCTACCCAAATTCATCCTTTGTCTTACCTCAACCCAATTGTAATGTATTATTTCATATTTTTATTTGTAAATTGATTAATTGAAAATAATAAAATAGTAGAGATTGCATAATTCAACTCTTATACTATTGTAAATTTACAAATAATTTGAAGACTATAATAAGGGTTAATCTAGCACATGAAATAACTCTTATGGTTTTACTTCAATATATTTCTTAAAGCAAACCTTGTAATATGAGTTTATAATTAGTTTAAGTGAAAAGAGTAAAGATGTTCTAAGAAATTTTAATTTAAACTTTTAAATTTAAGTTCTTTTTCCTTAAAAACTTTATATACACAACACCGATTTTCTCATTTTAGAATTCCTATCCATGTAACACTATAAATTTAATGATTTATAAGTTTATTTGGTTAATTCATAATTCTAGACAATAAACTAGATTTGCCTAACAGTTTCTCAAGAATAAATACACATAAATCGAGTTATAGTTTAATAAATATTTATTTTTAGAACATCAAATAGAACCTCACATTGTTTTGTTTTTAATAAATAGTAATTTATTTTTTTATTAATGTGGGTTTTTGGGTCAGCTTGTATATACCTTGAAGAATCCCACGAACTCTGAAGTTACGATCATATAAACCTCTAATAGTCATTATATTAGCAATTATAGGGCTCGAAGCTGAGACCACAAAGGAACAAACCTCTTAATTTAAAAATCATATTACCGGGTCACCTACTAAATAATTATAATAATCCCTGTTTTATTGATATGATGTCTAAGTCAACCTATACGCACTTTAATTTCAAAATTATATTACTGGATCATCTACTAAATAACTAGACTAATTTAATGAGTTTTAAAGTTAAGAACAAGTTAACCCGATTTTAATTAGGCCGAAAGAGACACCGTGCATAATCCGTGAACTTGCCTGCATGCAACCAGACACACACACAAAAATAATAATAAATAATTTTAATTGTTCCCATTTTCCTCGCTTGATCTCCCTCCCTGCCTCCCTTCCATCTTCAGCTTCACCGACTAATTTACTTTTAAACTACCCCTGAATTTGATTTATTTACAACCAAGTCCTCTTCCAGAATGCATTCTTCAATCCTCAAATTTTAAATAAACTTCAAGGCAAGATCTAAATTCCAAATCATTTGTTACCAACTGAGTCTGAGTCAAAATGCTTGACCGCTGTATCGGGACTCACCGGGTCCGCCAGATCCAAAGAGCAATCCGTCACGGAAAAATCACACTTCTTTGCCTTTTCATGACCGTAGTCGTCCTACGGGGCACAATCGGCGCCGGCAAGTTCGGTACGCCAGAACAAGACTTCAACGACCTCAGAAACCACATCTACGCCTCTCGCAAACACGCTGAGCCACACCGAGTCCTCACCGAGTCGAATCAGTCCAACAACAGCAAGAACGACGAAGCGAATAGTGCAGGTGATGCGAATAATTATGCCGCATTTGATATCAACAAGATCTTGGTCGATGAAGGAGAGGACGAGAAGCCGGACCCGAATAAACCGTACAGTCTGGGTCCGAAAATATCAGATTGGGATGAACAGCGGGCGAAATGGTCGAGTGAAAACCCTGGTTTTAGCAATTTTATCGGGGCAAACAAACCGCGTGTTTTGTTAGTAACTGGATCTTCTCCGAAGCCGTGTGAGAATCCGATAGGGGATCATTACTTGTTAAAATCAATAAAAAATAAGATTGATTATTGCAGGCTTCATGGAATTGAGATATTTTATAATATGGCATTGCTGGATGCGGAAATGGCAGGGTTTTGGGCGAAATTGCCTTTGATTAGGAAGCTACTAATCTCGCATCCGGAGATTGAGTTTTTGTGGTGGATGGATAGTGATGCTATGTTCACGGATATGGCTTTCGAGGTGCCGTGGGAGAGGTACAAGGATTCGAATTTTGTGATGCACGGATGGAATGAGATGGTTTATGATCAAAAGAATTGGATTGGATTGAATACTGGGAGTTTTTTGCTGAGGAATTGTCAATGGTCGTTAGATCTTTTGGATGCGTGGTCACCAATGGGGCCAAAAGGGAAGATTAGAGATGAAGCAGGGAAGGTGCTTACTAGGGAACTCAAGAACAGGCCAGTTTTTGAAGCGGATGATCAGTCTGCCATGGTTTATTTATTGGCTACACAAAGGGATAAGTGGGGTGATAAGGTGTATCTGGAGAATGCTTATTATTTGCATGGTTATTGGGGGATTCTGGTCGACAGGTACGAGGAAATGATTGAGAATTATCACCCAGGCCTTGGTGATCATCGCTGGCCGCTTGTTACTCACTTTGTGGGATGCAAGCCCTGTGGGAAGTTTGGAGATTATTCAGTGGAGAGGTGTTTGAAGCAGATGGATCGCGCGTTTAATTTTGGGGATAATCAAATCTTGCAGATCTATGGATTCACTCATAAATCTCTGGCTAGCCGGAGAGTTAAGAGAGTGAGAAATGAGACTGGCAATCCACTAGAAGCGAAGGACGAGCTCGGCTTGCTTCACCCGGCATTCAAAGCTGTCAAGGCGTCAGCATCTTGAGAGGTTTGATGGTGTTTTCCGATGCAAGCTCTGTTTTCTTCTTCTTCTTCTTCTTCTTCTAAGTTATAGTGCAGCTGCTGTTACTGCTTGTAGAAGTACTGGATTTTGTATTCTGCCTGTTCGTTTCCTAATTCTGTGTTTTCAGTCTTTAAATTATATTGATTTATGAAAGGAAAGCAATTAGTCTCACTGGTTTTATTTCTTGGTTGCTTTGCATCTCATCCACCGTTCCCGGATGAAAAGCTTCACTTTTTATTTGGGAACTCAACGGGTTCTTAGTTGCAGAAACTCTAATTTTGTTTTAGAAAAGCTCAGCAATTTACTAGCCTGATTTGGTAAGCCGTGTGCATCTCCCTTGTATTGTATGATGCTCATCCCCGATCAGTCCTCATCCTAACTTTGAACAGGGTGAGAAGACAAACCATCGTACCACATTTTAGGCTGTATCACAATTTCATTCGATTTTTAAACTTTTAACGTTGTATAATTGAGTTTTTTTTTAAAACTAAACTAGGACTTAATTGCAAGTGTTTTTTTATTTAACTAAACTAGCACTTAATTGCAAGTGTTTTTTTATTTAAAAAAAGGTTAAAATGGAAAGACAATGATTTAAAATAAAAAAATACAGCTAAAATAGAAAGCAACGAGCTCACTTGTCCACGCGCTGCGCGAGACTTTTTTCTATATAGAAAATTGATTGATTGATATGTGTGTTTTTATTGATTAAATAAAAATTTAATTAGTTATATTATCATAAATAAAATTCATTTCAAATGGATTATTTATTTTGCGCATCGAAGTTATTGAATATTACTATCATTTGAATGTTTGGATAATTATTTAACTGGTAGATTGTTAATGTGCATCGAAGCGTTTGTAAATAATTTGCCTCAATTTTCCTACCTGTTTTGTCTATATTTGGTTTTATATATTTTTTGGTTATATGATATTAAATCTGAAATATCATACATAAACAATTCATGCAAGTCAATTTTGAACAAAAACAGCATCGACTAATGAATTATTTTTATTATTATTATATTTCAATCACCATGATTTTTAAATTGGCATAATTATTATAGATGCTATTATAATAATTATTGTAAATAATTAATATTCTGATTATTACTGATAGTATTGTTGTAATCGTTGTTATTATGGCAATAATTATCATGATACCAACATCATTGTTTTTCTGGATATTATTTCAATTATAATTACTATTATTATTATTCTTGATACAAAGATAACTTGTATATAGGTATATCAATACAATTGGAATTGAACCTCCACCTGATGAATATCAATTCGTGAATGGATGTATGGATTAACATCATGAAATCAGTTGAACCTCGATAAGTCATTTTTAGTCATTTAGAAAACAAAAAAGATAGGATTCTCACCTTCATTAGCAAACAAAGCTGTAACTGTAATTTGAATATTATTAGGCAAAAACATAATTTGAAACTTAGGTTACATGTGTGTTTTTAGCCTAAGTTAAACCTAGAATACTCAAAGATATGAACTTGTATAAAGCTCATGTACAATCAAACTCAAATCCCCAATTATTTACAACCAATTGATGTTTATTAAACCTAAAACACAAAATACAAATTTAAATAAAAACTTGAAGTTACAGCCATATAAAAATAAGATGAAGAAGTTCGATTTGGTTTTCAATGTTGCTCACTTTTTTTATGTTTTCTTCCTAGACTTGGAGAATCATTAAATAATCCCCTAGCTTAGAAAACCAATTTGACAACTCATTAGTTTTCTTTGTAGACTAGGAAATTCTTCTTTTGAATGCTAAAAACCCTCTCTTCTTTAGGAAATAATCTAAAAGAATTTCCTTGCTTTCTTAGAAGAATAATATGCTGACTTGAACCCTATGTAATATTAGAAAAAATAAGCACAAATTAAGATTGACATAGGACCTAACACATCAACTCTTTTCAGAACATGAATGAGACCTTTTTTGGACTTGGATTAGATGAATTAGAGATTGTCATTTAAGCTCCATAGGTATTCTTTGTCCCTTTAGGTCCATTTTACTTCATGTGCTATAAACTAGCCTATTCGATACTTCTTTAAGTCTCTTTGTCCTAACTCTTGTAATGGACCTACTTGACACCATCAATGAATCATTTGTATGATTATGCTTGGTGTTGGGCTCATCCTCATCACTTACTCTATCAAATCATCTTGATTTTCATGATATATAATGCATGATAGAGTTGTAACATTGACATGGGGCAAGAAATTATTTGGTGGCAAACTTTTGGAGAAATAACACAGTTGCATGTATAGTTGATAGCATGGCTATTATAGATTTTAGGGGAAGGAAGGGGTTAGCTCAACATCCAATGGTTATTACACCTGATAATATATCGAAGGTTAGTGATGCAAACCTCTTAAACATGTTGTCAAGCAATCCATACGCAAAGACATCAATTCTTGGAAAGCGAAGTAAATCAGGTTTGATAGGAGGGTGATATAAAAATAAGTTGTATCTAGGTATCGACACTATTGGATTCAAAACTCCACCCATCAAATAACAATTCATGAAGGAGAAATATAGATTGATATCACAAAGTTATTTCAACATCAATAAGTTTTTTTTTTAGTCATTTAGAAAACCAAGAAAGAGAGCATTATCTCACCAACACACAACAAAGTATGAAAAAAAAGTTTTATTATTATTTTGAATTTTGTAATCTTAGAAGTTTGATTATGACTCTGTTTGTACCAAATTATTTAGCTTTTATTTTTTTTTATATGCGACAACAATATTAGACTTTATTTTAGATTTATTTCTTTACGTTTGGACTATATTTGGGTTTAATTATAAATGAACCTCGTATAAATCTACATAAAAGATCCATTAAGAATTATGTTGAAACCCAGCCCGATTAAAAGACCAGATAGAATAATTATGATGTTTCTTTATTGAGCTTGATTAAGTTTAAGTGTGTGTTTGATACTCTGTAACTTTTGTGAATATAGTTTTAAAAAATATATTGAAGAAAAATGTTTTTGAGGTGTGATTTTTTCTTAAATATTTATTTTATAATATAAAATAGATAAAAAATATTTTTCTTATAAAAATATAAATTATTTTATCTTCCATAAAATCAAGTTTAAAACACGAGTAAGAAACATCAGCCTTTTACCAACCATATATTTTTTCATTTATAACCGGAAAAAAACACAACCTACTAAAATATCAAACGTCTCTATAACGTTGCCAAAAATTTTCCGCGACCTCACTACAACTGCATAAAATCTTTCAAATGAGAGGGGATACTATTTAGTTGATAAAAAAAAAAAAATACTAGAAAGGATCAACGGCGACAGCAGCTTGAAGAAGAAGAAGAAAGAGAAGGCCGATAAAGATTGACCCCTGCCACCCTCGTCGGCTGGTGGTGTTTTGCACCTTCATCTTCGGCTCGACAGGTGGAAAAGATCGCGATCCATCATCTAACGCGCCGGATCCCTCGCTGGAGACTCACCGCGGGCGGTGGCAGTTGGCCATAGCTTTCATTCAGCTCTCGAGGGTATTTTCGTCCTTCTCTTTCTCTTTCTCTTTCCATACACTTATTTTTTTGTGGTTGATTTGAAGTGTTAGGTAAGGTTGGTGCTCGACACTCTTTCTGAGCTGGGAGGAAGGGATGAGTTGATTACATAGTTGTTTTGAGACGTAATGGTTGGTCTCGGCGTGAAATTTATTGAATTGCTTTGAAAACATGCTATGCTGGGATTTTTTTTATGTGATTGTTGAATTCAAAATTGTGTGCATGTTTATTGTTTTTAGTTTTGAAACGTAATTTTAAAATTATATGCATGTTGTGGTATTTTGTGTTCTAAGTGCGTGATTTGCCTTTGGTTTATTTTTTTTCATGTCGAATACATGTTAAAATTAAGTTCTTACTTCAAGATGCTTGAATTCAATATTTGATTCTTGAATTGTTTTTCACTTTGCTCTGCTAGTATCCACTAGGAAAGTCATTAAAGAATCTTAGCGGAAAAATCTAATGCAACTAAGCAAGATACTTAGCAACTTAAAAACTTAAGCACTGCTGAGATAGCGATATTTTCTACAGTGAGCACATTCCTAACAATAAAGCATCCAATGATTCACAATACAAACCTCTTTTGCAAATCAATCACAGCTAAGCTGCTGAGAATCTGATGAAATACCTCAACGGTCCTTCACATACAAAAACAGGACCTTCCACTCCATGTACAAAAGACTCGCTGTCCACCTTTTAAGTAACTAGAAACTACTATTCATACCCAGGCCAACAAGGACACTCCTTGAGGAAGAGATATAATAAACCCAAACCCAATCCCAGAATCATTATCTTTTGCTAATGTATGCAATGCTGAAGCTGTGGAGGAAACCTCATAAAATCACTCCCAAGTAGGAGCACCATAGGACTTTGGTCTCCAAAATACTCGTGCTGAAATCATTTTGCCATCAAATCAAAACATCCCAGCTCAACAAAAGACTATTCTCTTACTTTAAACGTGAGTTTCATGCAAAGGCATCATTCAACTTAAGTACATACCTGTCCATCACAACATATTATGGCATGCATTATTGCTGTCAGGTCCTCTAATGTCAGTGTCATCTATGAAATTAAGTCCTCTTGGATAGGGCTCATTGCTACCGCACAAATGATACTACTACAGAAAAAGTCTTCCTGCAAGATTTCAAAACCTGCTTGTGATCCAAGTGACTGGATACAAAAACCAAACCATTCATCAATATTTTTTATAAGAAAAACTACTTAACTTCAGATTCAGCTTTTTGGAACAAGAATCCCGAAATAAAACATTAAAAGTTCAATAAAAACTAGAAAGTGAACATGAACAAAATTAAAAATATATTTTTTTTTGCTTAAAAAGACCTTTATATAAGTGATGACATTGAACGTTGTTGTGATCAATTGTTGAGAGATTGGGGAAGAATTAGGAGCAAGAATAAGTAATGGATTCTATTCATTTTGTCATAAAGTCAAAGAACCCCAGTCCAAAGGTAACTAATATATATATAGTCTAAAAAAGATACCAGTAATGCTAAAAGGGGTATCCCAAATAGGTGACCCATTCAAGTGTAGACAAGATCCTTTGATGTTTCACAATATAAAAATTCTATTATTTGGCAGGAAAGAAGAAAAATTAATTTGCATAATCCATGACAATATTGTCACAATCAACAAGAAAACCTGCCTTTGAAGAAGAGTTGAGATAACTGTACTACAAGCTTGCCAACACTATTCATCTTGTGTATTCTCACCCACCGAGCATCACCTTGGAAGTGTAACCAAAGGTCCCCATGACTTTTATCAACGAATACTCTTAGAACTGTACAAACATGATGAAACCTACAAAGGATATCTTGATCAAGAGGATTCAATTCAATTTGCTGGGGAAGAGGGTTTTGTCCTTCATTTTTCAATCTGTAACAGAAAAATTTGACAATCATTTACATGCTTACACATGAACTGAGATTTGTATATCCATTCAAGCATGTTTGTTGGGCACCATGTTATTGTATATATATGCTTCAAGTTGAGTTTTATTTTGAGGATGTCATCAGTTCAACAAAATAGATATGTACAACATTGATTGTTAAATTGTTATAACAAATTAAAATAACTAAGACCTTATGGATTGAATATTTTTATGGAACTAGCAAAAACTATGTCTGATTTTCTTTTTCTTCAGTAATTATAATGCTAATACAAAAAAGAAAGAAAGCAGGATTTGCTAAAGTCTAATGTTGAAATACAAAGCAAATTAGACTTTGTTGTTTTCAAAGAATAGAGGTAAATTGAAATATTTTACCCTTCAATAATTCCCATTATAATAATATAGTTCAAACAAATGCTATTTATTTATAACAATTGTCACACAATATACTCTGCTAATTATAGAAATGACAAGAAAAAGACTTCAATTGCCTCCAACAAAGAAAAAAGACAGATTTTTGAGCTACCATTTTTGAAAAATTAAAATTGAAAAGTGATGAATATATTAACAAACACTTGTTCTCCATTAAAGTTTAGAGCCTCATAGTTGAAGCTACCATATTTGAACAATTAACACTAAAAAGTGATGAATCAATTAACTAACATTTCTTTCCATTAATGTTCAAGGCGAGACATTAGCTCCATCCCATATAAAGAGCATTCAAAGGCCTTTAGAAGCTTCAAAGGACATGTGCAAAGCTTTTCACCAATAGAAAAAAAGTAAAATGGAATCATTTCTTCAAACAAAGTCAACAAAACCCACCGATAAAAAGTCTAAGAAGATTTGCCACCATCAAATAAGGTACAATAATAATATTAGTAAATAAATAAAACCTGCAGAAAAAATATCGGTGAAAAAAGATGAAAGCACCTTGATAGATTATGGAGGACAGTCAATTTTGTAAGAGGGTTTAACTGGAAGTTGATGACATTATCCTGTGAAATTGTGAATTTATAATGTTGACTTTGTTGTGGCTGATCCAGTATCTTCAACAGGCAGAATCTATATAACGACTTTACAATCTATGCTAAGCAAAAACAAATCCCCTTAAAGATGACAGGGAAAAGGAGGGGGAAATGAAAACTTTATAAGAATCACACCAGTTCCTTTGCTCATACTAGGAAAAGAGAAGTCCTAAACTGCTCCTAAAAGATTCACCTTCTTCCTTATGGGAATCAAATCCCAACTCCTATTTCTATTTTGCTTGGTCATCTTTTACTTCCTCTCCCAAACTAGAGAATCTCAAGAGAAAGAAAGAGATCGGCAACTCTGAATTTTGCAAAGACAAGAAATGAATGCACACAGAACGTTTTGACTGCCAAGATTTGCTCAATTTCTGGTGGGCCAGGGTGATAATTTCTCCCTCGTAAAAAAGGCAGACATTCCTAGTTTTAATTAACTTGTAAGTATAGAATTTATTGTCTGATGTCAGCACACCCACTAAACTGCCAGAAAGCATGAAGGTGGCAGAGAAAGTCGAGGAAATCAATGATGCAAGTAGCATAAACAACTGCTAAGATTAAAACTGTATGTTTTGAATGCATCACTCCTCTTTGAGGTTCCTGTTTTGCAACTGGGTCTCTCAGTTATCTCTCTATCTCTCTCTGCTTTTGGTGCGGTCAGAGAAGAGAAAAACAAAATCATTAAATGGACAGCAAAACTACATTAGAATCAGAGTGTGGTGTCACAAGGTAAATATTCTCGTTCGAAGTTTTGAACTATTTTTACTCTTAACTACAACATTTATTTGGGCTTCTCAATTCCTTTGAGTTTTTTTTTCCTATTCATAGCCATGTTTGTTTTCCTAGAGGTTTGCATGATTTTTATATTTGTTCATGGCTTAAATATTTCTCATTGTGAGAGTTTCACTTGGTCATAAATTCTGCAAATTGTGTTGGTTATTATTATCCCAACACAGTTTGTATTGAACTTGTGGTTATCAATCTGTATTCTTGTTTATAATTTGTGGGATGTTTTTGGTAACGTAGGCCATGGCTGCAAAGAAAATAATAGCTATATGCCAGTCAGGAGGGGAGTTTGTGACAGATATAGATGGATCATTGTCATATAATGGTGGTGATGCTTATGCGATTGACATTGATCATCAAACCCTGCTGAGTGATTTCAAATCTGAAGTAGCAGAACTTTTCAATTGTAGTGCTGATATCATGTCTATTAAGTACTTTCTTCCTGGGAATAGAAGGACCCTTATTACAATATCCAAAGACAAGGATCTACAGCGCATGGTTAATTTTCTTGGGGATTCATCCACGGTTGATGTCTTCCTTTTATTGAAGGATGTTGCTGCTTGCAATGTATCAAACATATCTGCTAGTAGGTAGTTGTTTCATAATTTTGCTTATGTATATATGTCAAGAATTTCTATCTAACCTGGAAGCAAGACACTAATGGATTGTTAAGAGGATTTCCTGCAAGTGATGAAGATACTGCCTAGGTTGAAATCTTACAGGATACACTGATGTTGCAGGTCAAGCAGGACTACTGTATCAGAAGCAGTGATTCCTTTTGAAGCTCCTATTGATGTTGCTGTTGATATGACCCATACTGTTGGCGGGTTTGATATGGATTTTCCCAATGGAGATGCTATATCCTGTATACCTATCAGAGTCATCGATGACAAGCAACGTAAAGCTGCACAACAGTGGGAGAACACGATTACTGGTGTTGATCAAAGGTTTAATAGCTTCACTGAATTCCGTGAAGCTTTGCACAAGTACTCAATTGCACATGGGTTTGCTTACAGATATAAGAAAAATGACAGTCACCGTGTTTCTGTCAAATGTAAAACCCAAGGTTGTCCATGGAGGATATATGCATCAAGGTTGTCGACCACACAATTAATTTGCATAAAAAAAATGAACCCAAATCATACATGTGAAGGAGCTGCTGTGAAAGCTGGGTATCGCGCGACAAGGGGTTGGGTGGGAAGTATCATAAAGGAGAAACTGAAAGTTTCCCCAAACTACAAGCCAAAGGATATTGCGGAAGACATCAAACGAGAGTATGGAATTCAACTGAATTATTCTCAGGCATGGCGTGCAAAAGAGATTGCTAGGGAGCAGCTTCAAGGCTCCTATAAAGAGGCATATAATCAGTTACCTTTCTTTTGTGAGAAGATAAAGGAGACTAATCCGGGCAGTATAGCTACATTCTCCACAAAAGATGACTCAAGCTTCCATCGTCTCTTCGTGTCATTTCATGCATCAATATCTGGTTTTGATCAAGGTTGCCGTCCTCTCATTTTCCTTGACAGCATTCCCTTAAACTCAAAATACCAAGGTACACTGTTGGCTGCTACTGCTGCAGATGCAGACGATGGTATTTTTCCTTTAGCATTTGCTGTAGTTGATGCTGAAACAGAGGACAACTGGCTTTGGTTTTTATTGGAACTGAAGTCTGCAGTCTCTGCATCTCGCCAGATCACATTTGTGGCAGATTTTCAAAATGGTTTGAAGAAATCATTAGCTGAGATATTTGATAAATGCTACCACAGCTATTGCTTACGTCATCTTGCAGAGAAACTAAATAAAGACCTGAAAGGTCAGTTTTCTCATGAAGCAAGACGTTTCATGGTTAATGATTTGTATGCTGCTGCTTATGCACCCAGACTTGAGGGATTCCAGCGCTCTGTAGAAAATATAAAAGGAATATCCCCTGAAGCTTACAATTGGGTTTTACAAAGCGAGCCTGAGCACTGGGCAAATGCATTCTTTGGAGGGGCAAGGTATGATCATATGACATCAAACTTTGGACAGCAGTTCTACAATTGGATATCAGAGGCACATGAGTTGCCAATAACACAAATGGTCGATGCATTAAGAGGTAAGATGATGGAAGCAATTTATACTCGCCGGGTGGAATCGAATCAATGGACAACTAAGTTAACCCCATCAAAGGAGGAAAAATTAGAAAAGGAAATGACAACTGCAAGGTCACTTAAAGTGCTACTCTCCCATGGAAGCACATTTGAAGTTCGTGGAGAATCTGTAGATGTTGTTGATATTGATCATTGGGACTGTAGCTGCAAGGGATGGCAACTAACTGGTTTGCCCTGCTGCCATGCTGTTGCGGTCTTTGAATGCATTGGCCGAAGTCCATATGATTATTGCTCCAGATGCTTCACAACTGAGAGTTACCGCTTATCGTATGCTGAGTCGATTCAACCTGTTCCAAATGTTGACCGACCGGTGCAGGGTGAATTGACCGAGGCAGGAGTTATTGTAACCCCTCCACCAGCTAAGCGACCACCTGGCCGGCCAAAGATGAAGCAGGCTGAATCAACTGATATTATAAAGCGTCAACTTCAGTGTAGTAAATGCAAGGGCCTTGGCCACAACAAGAAGACATGCAAAGAATCTTAGCATACATAGATCGTAGGTAAAGTAGTTGTTTCCTTTTGGTAAGTATCCCACACGCTGTAACTTTTTTGACAATTTTAGCTGGCAATCTGGTCGCATGTTTTTGTATGCACTGATTGTTGAAAAGCATCATATTTTGCTTGGATGCTTGTGATGTGGTGGCTTTTGTGTGTTTGTGTGAATAATAGTCATCATATGCCATGGCATCATAGTGCTATGTCGTGTCTTTATTGTCATGCATCAGTGTGTCGTCTTAGGAATATTAATCATTCACCAATTGTTTCATTTTTTTCATTATCCATTAATAGGAGAATGGTGGGTGTTAATTAATCATTCGCCTCTTGTTTCATTTTTGAAAGTGTTTGTCTCACGACTGTTTATCTTCTGTGTTTTTCTTGTATTTATTTCCCTCGGACATCAGCCTTTCCGAGATTAAAAAAGGGCCCAAAATAAAACAACCAACTCCAAACGTTTATTTTTTAATAACATGAAGATTTTTATGGAGTTCTAGGAGTAACACGAGCGGTTAACCCGCGCGATGCGGCGGGTTTTTTTTATCTATGTAGAAAATTGATTGTTTTTTTTATGTATTGTATTTTATTATTTTAATATTTAGTTAGTATAATTATATTTAAGAATACTAATATGAATTTTTGTCCTTGAAAAAATCTAAAGTCATTTTTCCTCTCTCTCAATATATTTTTAGGCGATAATATTTAATAAAATTAGACATTAGAAATAAAAAATATTGTATTTTGTTTTTAAAACATAAACTTAATTTTTGTGTGTGTTATAATTATTTATTGCCGTCTAAAAAGAACAGTCTAATGGAAACGGGAAATGACTTGTATATTTTTTAATTTGACTTGTAGATAATGCAGGTAAATTTGCCAATATTTTTTTTTTGGAGATGTTTTTTTTTCTAGTAATATTAGATCTAAAATATTAAAAATAAAAATATTGGAAATTCCCCGCAAGCACTTTCAGACGACTGACTGAATCAAATAGGACAGGCGGGCGGGAACGACAGAAGCGGAGTTGCAAACTGCTACTAAGCACATGCTAATGAATTGAGAGATAAATTCATAAACCTACTTAAATAAAAGAGCACAAAATTAAATTTTGAAGCCAATCTTTTTTTTATATAAGATTTATTAATCATATTATTATATTAAATATAATTAAGAAAACATGATATGAATTTCTGCTCTTAAAAAAATCTTAGGTCATTTTTCCTCTTTCTTAATATATTTTTAGGCGATAATATTTAATAAATATTAAAACATATAATTAGTTTTACATATTTTAATTTGACATAAATATACAAATATACAAATATTTTTTATAAGATTTATTAATTATATTATTACATTAAATGTATGTAAGAATATTGATATTAATTTTTTTTAAGAAAAAAATCCTAGTTAAATTTTTAAAAAAGAGGAAAAAATTAAAATTCGAAAGACAATTTTTTTTTATGTTATTTGATTAATTCATTATATTATTATATAAAATGTATTTAAGAATACTGATATTAATTGTTTTTGTTCAAAAAATCGTAGGTCATATTTTCTTCTCCCTATATACATTCTTATGAGATAATATTCAATAAATATTAGAACATATAATTAATGAAAGACTAAAAATATCCAAGAAACTTTAAGAAAAGAAAAATAAAATATCATTGCCATTACTGTCAAAACAATAAAAATTATTAAATTATACGGAGAAAAAAAAAACATTAATAAAAGAGTAAGCAAGAAAACAATTAAATTATTATTATTATTATTATTATTATTATTATTATTATTATTATTATTATTATTATTATTATTATTATTATTATTATTATTATTATTATTATTATTATTATTATTATTACTGTGTTAAGCACAAAATGAAAATTCGAAGACAATTTTTTTTTTATGTTATCCGATTTATTCATTATATGATTATATGAAATGTGTTTAAGAATACTGATATTAATTTTTTTTTAATATTCTAGAAACTTTAACAAAAGAAAAAAAATAAATATCATTGTCATTACTACCAAAACAACAAAAATTATTAAATTATACGGAGGGAAAAAAATATTAACAAAAGAGTAAGCAAGAAAAACAATTAAATTATTATTATTATTATTATTATTATTATTATTATTATTATTATTATTATTATTATTATTATTATTATTATTATTATTATTATTATTATTATTATTATTATTGTGTTCAGTACAAAATTAAAATCTGAAGACAATTTTTTTTTTATGTTATCCGATTTATTGATTATATCATTATATTAAATGTATTTAAGAATACTGATATTAATTTTTTTTATTTAAAAAATCCTAGGTCATGTTTTCTTCTCCCTATATATATATTCCTATGAGATAATATTCAATAAATATTAGAACATATAATTACTGAAAGACTAAAAATATCCTAGAAACTTTAACAAAAGGAAAAATATAAAATATCATTGTCATTATTGTCAAAACAATAATAATTATTAAATTACACGGAGAAAAAAAAATATTAACAAAAGAGTAAGGAAGAGAAACAATTAAATTATTATTATTATTATTATTATTATGAAAGAAACAAAAATAAAAGAAAGACTAAAAAAATGCTAGAAACTTGAACAAAAGATAAAACAAAGACATAATATAAAAAGAAAAATAAAAATTATCATTGCTATTACTGACAAAAAAATTAAAATTAACAAATTATCCAAAGGAAATTTTTTTTTATCAAATAAGCAAGTAAGAAAAAGAATTATATTATTATTATTATTATTATTATTATTATTATTATTATTATTATTATTATTATTATTATTATTATTATTATTATTATTATTATTATTATTATTGTGTTATATTAGAAATTCTAAAAAATAAAAGTATAAGGGCTGAAATGAAAATAAAATATAAAGGGATGAAAATAACAAATTAAAAGTTTAAGGGCTGAAATGAAAGTTACTGACAAAAAAATTAAAATTAACAAATTATCCAAAGGAAATTTTTTTTATCAAATAAGCAAGTAAGAAAAAGAATTATATTATTATTATTATTATTATTATTATTATTATTATTATTATTATTATTATTATTATTGTGTTATATTAGAAATTCTAAAAAATAAAAGTATAAGGGCTGAAATGAAAATAAAATATAAAGGGATGAAAATAACAAATTAAAAGTTTAAGGGCTGAAATGAAAGTTAGATTTATTAACATTTTCAATTCAAGGACAAATTTGCAAAAATTGAAACTTCTCTACCGAATATATTCAGCCTTTTCAACCTAATCCGAAAATTAAAAGATGAAGGACCGAAGTGAAACGTTAACATGTCCTTAATTGCAATCGAAGGACCCAATTGAACAAAATCCAAACTTATATAACTGAAATCAGTGCCATATACACAATTAAAAGTCAAGGGATCGAAATGAATTGATACAAAACTCGGGGGGCTCTTCTGCACTTTTACATGCAGGAGAGAGAGAAACGGACCAACCGGCTTTAACCGGCCACCGCCGCGTCTACGGCCACCGTGTGAAGCAACGCGCCGCACCGGGAGGAAGACCAAAAGGCGGCGAACCGGATTGGACGCCGTTAGACCATTTCCGGCCACCGTATCACACGGCACGCGCCTGACAGATTTTCAAATATATATAAATAATAATGGTCAGTTACCGTTATGTCCCTAACCTTAATTAATATATTTTGTCTTATTGGGGGCTAGAACCGTCTTTAGCCATTAAAAAAAAAAACCCATGCGGCGGACCGGACTGGTACGGACGCGCGCAATTACGCCCTTAACCCTCAGCCGAAAACGCTATTTTGTCTTATTATCGGGGCTAAAATCGTTACTACACTGTTCATAGGCGGAAAAAAAAAAAGGGTGGACGAACTCGCGTGACGCACAGAGGACAAAGCTCGCGTCCACAGTGGCTTTGAGTCTGTGTGAACAGTGTTTACTGTTCAAATGTGCGTTTTCTTTTAGGTATATGTTAATGTTAAAAATAGGGATAAGAATAGGGATCAAATTAGCTTTTTTGGGGGATATATTTTGAATAAAAAAACAATGTGAAAATGAGATAATATAAAATTCATGACGTGTTAAAAGTAATACAAATAAATTCATCTAAGTCCTTTCCTATCGTTTCTACTTGTTATTAATCTTTTCTAATTGTATGTTTATATTTCTTTGAAGTGGATCTTAAGAAATAACCAATAGTATGCTATTAATTACTTTCTAAACACTATAAAATTATCCACACTGCAATTAATCATAAAATATAAAAATAAGTAGAGGTGACACGAAACATAAACAAATTGATAAAGATATTTAGATAGTGTTTGGTTACTGTCCTGGAACAAATAGTGGAGACAAAAATGTATTTGATTAAAGAGATCCATACACATAAACTCATTTCTACGATAATTTTGGAATATTTTAGAAAAAAGAAAATAAATTTAAATTCTTATATTCCATGATTTCAGGGTTAAATTCTTACATTCCATTTTTTTTAAAGGGTAACATTTATACATGCTAAATTTACTAACACTTAAATGACATAAAATACTAAAATGGACATCTTAGATACAAAAATATAACAAACAATAGATTATACTCGTTACATGCATATGATAGACCTAAAAAAAATATAAGATAATTCTATAAAAAGAAAATAAATATAACAGTAAAGTTATTTAACTATCTGCACATCATCATACATGATCATGACAATAAGTATAGCTATTTGAGTTGCAATTTAACTTTCCTGCCCATAATACTGCCTATATATTCATCACCCTACAAGCGATGTCATCACAAAGATCTCTTTTCGGGCCTCTAACATATCTCCTGATGTGTATTTGTGGAGGTACGATGATTCCATTTCTAGAATCTTAACATACACTAATGTATGTTAAACAATGCTCCACGATCATATTATCTAGGATTCTAACATGCACTCAATATATGTTAGCTTATGCATAACGATCCTCATCCTCGAGATCCTAACATATATTGAATTTTAAAATAAGACATTTTCAATGAACAAATTAAACTTAAGAAAATTGTTAAGATGAGACATTTTTCAATAATATAAATACATTGAATATAATTTTTTCTACCATCACCATCAATCACAAAATAAAATTAATCTAAGAAAACACTAAAAATAAATAAATGTCAACACTATCAATCACTATTATCATTGTTTACCCTACACTAATTTTCTTGCCAAATATCATATCTAATATTTCTTTACGGTTTGCTATCAAATTATGAACAAATGGTAGCTTAGGACAACTTCAGCAAACCCCTTGAATTAAAATTTAAAGCTAGCAATTTTAACCATAAAAAAACTGTTTTTTTTATGACATTATGAAAGATACAAGTGACGTGATAGGGATGGAATTGAAAGAAGTATGAAGAATATTTTAGAAAAAAGAAAATAAATTTAAATTCATTTGAGTCTTATTTTTAAATTTATATTTGATTTTAATTATAATTAAAAAATGATGATATTGTTATTAAGTGTCAATTGAAGTGGAAAGGATTTGAAGATTTTTTGAGAAACAAATCTTTATATTATTTTTTTTTACTAAAACTATATTTTATATTGGTTTTATGTTTTAATTTTGTTTATTTAATTTTTTAACCTCTTAGTAGTTTTTTGGGTGAAACTAAAAATAACATATAAACATCAAATTCATCCAAAAGCCTCACAAGACTAGACACGACAAGACACGGCGCCGTTTGCTAAAGACAATTAGTCCCTGGGTTAGATGGAAAACTTAAATTCTCTCTCTCCAATCCAAAACAAAAGGATGACTTGTTATGGTGGGGTTGCAGCAGCGGCAGCCCTTCCATCTCCTCCACCTACAACTCTGACTACGCTTCCTTCTTCACCCAGTAACACCTTTGTAAGAGTAAGAGTAAGCTCCGAACCCTTCTCTCGTTTTGGTTTTTGGTTTATGCCCCGAAGGAGATGATGAAATGTTATATTCCTTTTCTTTTCTGAGAACAGGAAGTGGGAAGTGGCGGCGCAGAAGATCCTAATACGGTAGTGAAGCAGAGCGTTGATGGGTTCAAGTGGCGCTTACTTGTATCTTACGATGGCACTCGCTATAAAGGTTTCTTGAGCTTCTTAGTTTCTAATTTCTTCTTCTTGGCTATCTTTATTGTCGATAACTGCCTTCGTTCTTGCTGTTTTCTGTATCTTAAAACTGCCCTCTCATTTTATCTCGTCTGTTCAACAAGCTTCAAACATGCCCAAAATTCTATATATTCATGTCTATGCTGCCACTTGTACAATTTTAATGTTCTGATATCTTTAACCTTGTGGAGTTAAAAATCTCAGGCTGGCAATTTCAGCAAACCCCTCCAACTATACAGTGCATTCTAGAAAAAGCTTTAACTCAAGCTACAAAGCTTGAAAGGAAGGATCTTCATTTGGTTGGTGCCAGTAGGACAGATGGAGGAGTGCATGCCTGGGGTCAGGTCTGACTTTCTTACTCTTTTGAGCTTCCAACTAGCATCAAATGATTGAAAACAGAAAAAAAACAAGCTTACATTCAGTTAAGATTCCAGGTGGCACACTTTATTACACCTTTCAATTATGACAGCTTGGATAGCATTCATGCAGCTCTCAACGGTCTACTTCCTCCTGACATTCGTGTTAGAGAAATTAGTGCTGCAGTTCCTGAGTTCCATGCTCGATTTTCTGCCAAGGGAAAGATTTATCACTACAAGATATATAATGATGCTATCATGGATCCATTTCAGCGTCTGTATGCATACCATGTTACTCATAAACTCAATGCTGCTGTAATGAGAGAAGCAGCAAATCATTTTATCGGAACCCACGATTTCTCTGCTTTTGTCAATTCATCACGCAATGATGGAATGCCAAATCCAGTGAAGACTATTTTTCGATTTGATATCGTCAAAATGGTAATCAAATCCCATAACAATCTTGCCCCAAAAGATGGGTTGCTTTCTTTGATTTGTCCTTTTCATTGCCATTGAAACACTGGACCTGGTTCCAACCCAAATTGTACATGCTCTTCTTGAATGTCTCCTTTTGAGCTCTTTGATCATAATCAAATACCGGTCTTTTAAATGGACTATTCGCCTTTATTATTATTCAGGGAGCTCTCCTGCAGCTAGAAGTTGAAGGCTCCGGTTTCATGTATAGACAAGTGCGGAACATGGTAAATTATAACTCTTAGAAATCTGGATCATGAATTTAGGTTTTACATGTTGGAATGTTGCTATCAGGAGTTTGCTATAATGAATGCTGCTCAGTTTTTGGGATGTCAGCATGAGCTAGTTCTTGGAGATGGCTTCTGACAATTGACAATAAACTTTCTGATTTTCGCTTTATAGGCTGCTTTGCTGCTCCAAATTGGCAAGGAAGCAATTCCTCCCGATATTGTCCCAAAGATTTTAGCCACTCGTGATCGCAAGGAGCTTGCTAAATATACCTCAGCTGCTGCCCCACCTCACGGACTCTGTCTTGTAGCTGTTAAGTATAATGCAGAGCACCTGCAACTTCCGTTAGGTTGCCCTACAACCAGTCTTGGTAGGCATCACATCGTAAGCAAATGTAAGGTTCCATTTTATTAAGACATTCATTTCCTAAACTCCTCTGCTGTGGGAAGATAAATAAATGAATATTATCGGATTTTAAAGGTATAAATGCAATCCTGTTATGTTCTAGAAAAAATAGTCAATTTTGATGCTGTTTTTAATACATTTAGTCATCATGTTTGCGTAATTCAAAACAGCTCTCAATTTCCATTGCTTGTTCCGAGAAGATACTGACTAAGCTAATGCAAATCAGAAATCATTAAAAAAAAACTAAAACTCGTTGGAGCAATGTAGTTATGTTGCCTGCAATTAGGGGTAGAATTGTCTTTATCAAAAGATGCATTAGTCATTGCGCAATTGATTGGGAACAAATTGATCCAGGCACCTATTTTTATTGTAAAATGACAGGTATCAAATGGAAACATAAGTTGCGAACTTCATGAAAGGAACATGGACTTACATTTATAGGATTAGGGCTAAGTAAATGAATCGAAACCTTAACACTATTCACATGATGAATCGCCTTGAACATTCAATGGGAAAAGTATACAGTGGGAAGCGCCTTCTTGAATGAACCTAGCAATACAAGGAGAAAATACTAGAAATATTGCAACATTGGGTGGCATAGAGACAGGTTTCGAAAAAACTAAGTTGTACCATTAATTCCCGTTGCCTTGGAGAATACCAGACAACAGTAATGCATATTCGATAGCAAACACTGCATGTGTTCTTTGTTCTTCCGATCAATCACAACTCCAGAATCAACTAAAGATCCTGGTATCTGCAACCAACAAGTGGAAGCTCAAGGAAAAAGGTTAGGAGTATGTGAAGGAAGAGGAAAATGAGAAACAAGATGTTTTCAGATTTTCCTCTTGCTAATATTTGAATAGTTGACCAGCATGCAAGTAACTGTTGACATTAACTGTGTATTGTAGTCCATGCTCATACAGGAGACATACAAGTAAAAGTTTGCTTTATGGACAGTGACCATGAAGGAGATCTTGACATAACATAGACTATAATTGATTTACCAACGTATCGTTCATGAAAAGACAAATATGCTAGATGCAGGAACCCGCCTGCTGAAGAGAAATGGTTGCATTGGGGCTAATTGCCCGAAATGCTTGGCTGCTGATGATTTAAAAAGTTTGGTGCTACTCTTGTGGCACCTGAAAGAAATTTGGAACCAGAAGGGAAATCCAGGTGAGCATGAAATCGAGTAAGATCTAGAAATAATCTTTGGAATGCAGTAAATTCAACTATTTGAAGTTTAAACTATTAGATGAGGTAATTGAATATAATTTATATTATTTTTTAACATATTTTTTCAAGTGAAAATTCCTTAGACTTAAAGTTGCACAAACCAATATTTTCAATTGAAGCTTGATTTTGACAGAATTGATGAAGTCTGCTTAAGGAAGGGAAGATTAGGCAGATGAGTTTTTGTTTTAGTTATTTACGCAATTTCCATTTTTATCTACTATTCATAACAGGAAATATATTACCTGTCAGGATTTCTAGTTTAATTCAAATTTCTTGTTTAGATGTTCTAGTTGATTTCCAATTCCTGCTATTGTAATCCTTATATAAGGAAACCTTTCAATTCAATAAAAGTTATGTTCTTCCCGAAATCATTATTGCCCTCTGTTCTTCAATTTTCGATTTCCAGATTTAAATCCAAACAGTAACTGTTTATAATAGTTACTGTTCAGATCATTGATTTCTAACAGTGGTATCAGAGCATATTGATCTTACGGGCTGAGGGATATTTTGTGAGTGTAAACACGGTGAGATTGAGTGTAAACACAGAGAGATTGAGTGTATAAACACGAAAATTCACGTGTTAATCCATGGCTTCGTCTTCTTCTTCAATGCACGCAGCTTCAGCTGTTCCAGTGTTCAATGGCGAACACTATCATATTTGGGCTGTCAAGATGAGATTTTTCCTGAGATCCTTAGGGTTATGGAATGTTGTGGAGACAGATGTTGATCCCACACCATTAAATGGAAACCCTACAATTGCGCAGATGAAAGCTTTTGAAGAAGAAAAATTGAAGAAAGACAAGGCTATTACCTGTCTTCATTCTGGAATTTCAGATCATGTCTTCACCAAGGTAATGGACTTGGAAACCCCAAAGAAGATATGGGACAAACTCCAAGTTGAGTTTGAAGGCAGTAGCAGGGACAAAAACATGAGGTTGCTGGCATTTAAAAGAGAGTTTGAGCTGGTCAAAATGAAGGACAATGAGTCTGTCAAAGACTACTCTGGCAGGTTGATGAATATTGTCAATCAAATGAGGCTTTTGGGGCAGACGTTTGAGGATCATAAAGTTGTTGAAAAACTTATGATGTCTCTCCCACAGAAGTTTGAATCCAAAATATCTGCTATTGAAGAGTCTTGTGATTTGCAAACTCTCTCTACTGCAGAATTGATTAGCAAACTTCACATCCAAGAACAAAGGGTGCAGATGAGAGATGATGAAGTTGTTGAAGGTGCATTTTATGCAAGCAATAAGGGAAGAAAGACTGCTATTGTGCCTAAGAAAAATTACAATAACAGGAAATTAATCACGTTTCCTAAAAGGCATACATTGCCTTCATCAAAACAGTCCATCTCACCTTGTTCTTATTGCAAAAGAACTAATCATGCTGAAAAAGATTGTTGGTTTAAGGGGAAAACAATTATTCATTGTGATTTCTGCAACAACCATGGTCATAGTGAGAAATTTTGCAGATTGAAGAAGAAACAACTACAGCTACAGCAGAAAGCTAATGTTTCTGAAGAAGACAAGGATCATGAGGAGGCTGGGGAGCATTTGTTTATGGCTTTGCAGATCAACAACAGCTCCCAAAAGAACACATGGCTGATTAATAGTGGTTGCACCAACCACATGACAAAATACTTGTCAATTTTCTCGACAATTGACCCGACAATAAGGCCAAAGATCAAGTTGGGAAATGGAGATATTGTGCATGCAAAGGGAAGAGGTACTGTCAAAGTTAGTACAACCAAAGGTACTAAGGTTATCAATAATGTTCTTTTCATTCCAAAATTGGATCAAAACTTGTTGAGTGTTGCACCAATGCTTAAGAATGATTATGGAGTAGCATTTAAAGGGAATTATTGTTTCATTACTGATTCCCATGACTTGCAGTGGCCAGAATTAAGATGGAAGGCAATAGTTTCTACTTGAATTGAATGTTGTAGAAGGGCATGCCTTGAGTGCTAGTGCTGATATGAGTAGCATTTGGCACAAAAGATTTGGGCACTACAATTTTGATTCTTTAAAATTGTTGCATGGCAGAGGCATGATAGAAGGCTTGCCTGAAATCTATGAACGTGCACAGCTTTGTGAAGGCTGTGAATTAGGGAAGCACCATCGAACATCATTCCCTCATGTTGCATCAAATAGAGCAACACAAAGGCTGGAATTGGTTCATTCAGATATTTGTGGACCAATGAGGACAGCTTCCTTGAACAATAATTTGTATTTCATATTGTTCATTGATGATTTCAGTAGAATGGTTTGGGTTAAATTTCTGAAACACAAGTCACAAGCACTCTCAATGTTTAAGAGTTTCAAGTGCATGGCTGAAACTCAAAGTGGTGAAAAGATTAAAGTGCTGAGAACAGACAATGGGGGAGAATATACATCAAAGGAGTTTCAAAAATTCTGTCTTGATTCTGGTATTGTGCACCAGTTGACAGTACCCTACTCTCCACAACAGAATGGAGTCTCGGAGAGGAAGAACAGGACTGTCATGGAGATGGCTAAGTGTATGATGTTTGAGAAAAAACTTCCCAAGTTTCTATGGGCTGAGGCAGTAACACTTCAGTTTACTTGCTTAACAGACTGCCAACCAAGTCTGTAAATGGAATGACACCAATGGAGGCATGGTCAGGTGTTCAACCCACTGCCAAACACCTCAAAGTGTTTGGCTCCCTATGTTATTTTCATGTACCAGCTGTCATGAGAGGGAAGCTAGATGAAACAGCTGAGAAGGGGATTTTTGTTGGTTATGTAGCTGAGTCAAAGGGTTACAGGGTTTATAATCTGAATAGAGAAAAAATCCATATCAGTAGAGATGTGCATTTTGATGAACTTGCTTACTGGAATTGGGACTTGAAGGAGGTAAATCAACAATTCACAGCCACTCTTGAGGCTGTCCCAGACAGACCCATTGATGATGACCAGTTTGGTGTAGAAGGCACCTCCGATGCAAATGTGTGCAAAGTAAAATCTTTGGCTGATGTGTATGAGAGATGTAACCTAGTACATGCTGAACCAACTTGCTATGATGAAGCAGCAAGGACTTCAGCTTGGATTGAAGCTATGAAATCAGAAATTGATTCTATTGAAAAGAATCAAACATGGAACCTGACAGTGCTGCCCCATGATAAGAAAGAAATTGGTGTGAAGTGGGTGTTTAGGACCAAATTTAATCTTGATGGTTCAGTTTTTAAACACAAAGCTAGGTTGGTGGTTAAAGGATTTGCACAAGTGGCTGGAATTGATTATGGTGATTTATTTGCTCCAGTTGCAAGGCATGACACCATTCGGCTTCTACTTGCACTTGCAGGCCAGCTGGGATGGAAAGTGTATCATTTAGATGTGAAATCAGCATTTCTAAATGGTATACTACATGAAGATATTTATGTGCAGCAACCAGAAGGTTTTGAGGTGGCAGGACATGAACACAAGGTTTACAAGCTACACAAAGCCCTCTATGGCTTGAAACAAGCACCAAGAGCTTGATATAGCAGGATTGACTCCTACTTGATCAAGCTGGGATTTAAGAGAAGTGAGAATGAAGCTACACTGTATCGACAACAAGAAGGTGATGATGTGTAGCTAGTGATTTCACTCTATGTTGATGACACGTTGGTGACTGGAAGCAACACAGCATTGCTAGCAAAATTAAAAAAAGAAATGGAAGATGTGTTCGAGATGAGTGATCTAGGAATGATGAACTACTTCCTTGGAATGGAGATACATCAAAGCAATTCAGGAATCTTTGTGTCAAAGAAAGAATGTTGTTGATGTACTTAAAAAATTCAAATTTGAATCATGCAAAGAGGCTGCTACACCATTGGCACAAAATGAAAAGGTGTCAAAGAATGATGGTGAACCATTGGAAGAACCTTCTGTTTTCAGAAGCTTGGTGGGAAGCCTACTCTACTTGACAGCAACTAGACCAAATTTGATGTTCCCTGCTGGTTTGCTGTCAAGATTCATGAGCTCACCAAGTAGCACTCACATGGGAATTGCTAAGAGGGTGCTGAGATATATCAGAGGTACAAGTGATCTCGGCCTTAGATACTCAAAAACAGGAGGAGTGTGCTTAGTTGGGTATGCAGATAGTGACTGGGCTGGGAGTGTTGATGACATGAAGAGCACTTCGAGCTATGTGTTTAGCATTGGTTCTGGTGCTATTTGCTGGAATGCAAAGAAGCAAGAAGTGGTGGCTCAATCAACAGAAGAAGCTGAATACATTTCCATGGCTGCTGCTGCCAATCAAGCCATTTGGTTGAGTAAAGTTCTTGAAGATTTGGGTCAAAAACAATGCACACCCACTGAGTTGTACTGTGACAACAAGTCAGCAATAGCAATTGCTCAAAATCCAGTCCAACATGGGAGAACAAAGCATATTAATGTCAAATTTCATGCATTAAGGGAAGCTGAGAAGAATTTGTTCATCAAGATCCTTTACCGTCCAACTGAAGTTCAACTTGCAGATTTAATGACAAAAGCTTTACCTCCATCAAAGTTAGAATTTCTGAAGATAAAGCTGGGAATGTTCAAAGCAAACTTCAAGGAGGAGTGACAGAATTGATGAAGTCTGCTCAAGGAAGGGAAGATTAGGCAGAGGAATTTTTGTTTTAGTTATTTACGCAATTTCCATTTTTATCTACTATTCATAACAGGAAATATATTACCTGTCAGGATTTCTAGTTTAATTCAAATTTCTTGTTTAGATGTTCTAGTTGATTTCCAATTCCTGCTATTGTAATCCTTATATAAGGAAACCTTTCAATTCAATAAAAGTTATGTTCTTCTCGAAATCATTATTGCCCTCTGTTCTTCAATTTTCGATTTCCAGATTTAAATCCAAACAGTAACTGTTTATAATAGTTACTGTTCAGATCATTGATTTCTAACAGATTTTTTATCAAATAGAATAAGGGTGGTAAGATTCGAACTCGTGACTATTGAGTTAACAAGACTCTTGATTCCATATTAAAAACTATCTCATCTAAAATTTTAAAATTTTAAACTATTAGATGAGACATTAGAATATTATTTATATTATTCTCTAATAAATTTTAGATGCTTCCCGAGACCCATGTTGTCAAGAATCATCTTTGCAACATGCTTCCCGAGACCCATGTTTGTCATGAACTCGGCATGCTCCAATATAAATACACGGAGGACCAAGGCATCATATCCATAGTTGAATATTCAACAGTCTGATCGCCTCCAAGTTGCATGGGCTGACACAAAGAAATGATAACATGAAGTCCAGGTCGAGCTGCCTCCACATTTAGATTGTGATTTGGAAACTGCAAACACATGAAAGAACTCAAAATTGAAGGAATCAGAAAATATAGCAAAATTCTTTTTATTATATCTATCTATCTATCTATCTATATATATATATAAACACGCCTTATGAAGAAAGATTGCTTTCTTACGGGATGCCTTACTTTCATCATCACCATAAAAGTCCAAGGTTGTGAGAAGGGTGGAGCTGTGAACTCAATCTAAGTGCATATAAGGACTTATCCTTCAATGTTTCCTAATGCTCTCCAGGCGTGGAGATTGCAAAGCTTCATTGAGCTAGCAATGTAGAAAACCTCCATATTTGTTTTTTCAACCTTTTGACCTTAAAAACATCACAACTAAACATCTATTCTGATCAAGTTCAACCTTCATTATGAAAACAAAAGATTAATCTCTTTCAAATGGGCTTGTGAAACTTTACCAGTATTGAGCAAGGTTATTAATACCGTTCCGTTTCGGCCGAAATAGCCAAAACATTTCTTACCAGTAAAAAAAAAAAGACAAAACAAGATCAATTTCGTCTCGGTTTAAATTTTGGTCCATTTTGGTAATTTTGGCCCAATACCGGCCAAAACATACCAGAATTGTTTCGTTCGTGCCGTTTCGGTTTTAAAAAAATTATTTACTTTTCTACTCTTAAACCAGCACACATCCTAAATACATTGGATATCACCGACCTAAGATTAGTCCAGGTACGCAGGTTTTGCAAGACTTCTTGATTTATGTTTATAGACACAATTCTTTGCCTGAACATCTATTTAATTGATGTGGGATAACCTTTTAGCATTTATAGCCACATAATATAAACTTCTTGGACGATTTCAGCGATGTGGGATAGCATGTTTGTCCAGCTGGACAAACATGCTATAAGTAAGTTTGTTTATATATATATATATATATATATAATTGGTAAGTTTTTAAAATACTAAATCCAACTCCAAATATGAACCAGCTTAACTCCATATATATTGTTAATTTATTTTATGTTTAATAATAAATAATATTTAAATATTAAATATTCATGGTCGTACCACGATCCACTGTCTTGAATGTTGAGATGCCAATTAGCAAGAGTAGCGTGTTTATCTGTGCTTCCTTCTAACTCCACCAAAGCTCACAATCTGAGGCAGCCGTATTGTCAAAAAACGAATTTACTCGGAGCACATACTCTCACTATACTTGTGATCAATACAAGCATACTATTCGATCGAATTCCAAGTTGCTATGGTGCGCATGCCCTTCACTCCAGGCCTCTTGCATGATCAGTGAAGCCTCATAAGAAAATCATTTTCGTCGAAGGGGATAAATGTATTAATATAGAAAGAATCACCAGTTGGCACAGCAAATAATTCCTAACCCAAGCGTCTCAGATTACACAGATATTTTCCTACTATTCAACAACAATCAATGAAAAACTAGCCGTGATGTACCGTCAGATGCCATTTTTTACTCTGCTTCATGCCTCTAAAACTTCAGCTCAACATGTAATTCACCTACTGCCCACATTAGCTCAAGAAGAAATGCAGGGCTATATCAGATGATACTCATGAATCACACTGGCTCTGCTATGAAGAAATGAATTCGATGGACTTGGTTGCAGTTTCCAGAAGCTGCATCCATCGTTTTTATTCATTCCATCCCACCCAAATGCGGAGAAAAAAGATGACAAAGGAATTTGGAAAGAGAGCACAGCTTTTGCAAACAAAAATTTGGATTCTGGATAATGGCCAAATTGTTAATGCTGATCTTCAATCCTCAATGACACTAGTTCACTCTCTTGAAATTGACCTTTAGATTTTAAACTGCCAGGGAACCATCTCCGAAGACTCGCTGGCCAAACCCTATGAAAGAAATGCAATTAAGCAAATCATTACCAAATTTAGAATATAACAAAATCAACAACAGCAAAGCAAAGCAGTTTTAAGAGCTTGACCATGGAAGAAGACAGTAGGAAAATATAGAACAAGTTGGAGCCACAGACTCTCCACCATCCCCACCTTCCCTCCTATTTTCTCTCTACTTTTGTTGGGCCATACATCATAATCATCAGATAAATAGTCTATTGATTAAAAATATTCAGCCAACACCTTCACGCATTGCTTAGCAAGACTGCTTGACAAGTATGACCTAAAGTTCAAGATTAGTGTTGTACCCTATGTGTTTTGATGATAGCAAATAATGTTGTATGCTAATGGGTTTGCTTGTGATGTTTTATTTCAGGGATAACATTACAAAAGCTAATGGACTTGGTTGTGGTGGGTTTAGATGCGTTTGTATATGGACTTCATGCCAAAGAAAATAAAAGTCCAACAACCTAAATAGCCTTAATTTTGTGCATGACATTCTTGGGGTTTTCTGTTGGAAAGAAAACCGTATCTTAAAGAATCTGATATCTAGATGACTACTTGGCTTTTGTGGAATACTATCATGAATGAAACATTATTAGCATATTTTAGTGTCTTATAAAATACAAGATATTCTCTGAATGATGGGAAAAGCATCCTATCTATTCCTCTATTATTGAAACTGGATTTCACTTTTTAAGAATTGTTCTTGATAGAAACAACAAAGTGATCTTTCTTCTTGTATGAGGAATTATTATTGCAGACTTGATTAGAGACCTTTTAGGGATAGGAGTGGTTACACTCTTCATACAAGGAAACGAAGAAGCCAAGCCTTGAATCCTTTTCATGTCAGATAAATATTATTTCAGCAGGATTATTTATAGAAATCTTTTTATCTGCTGGAATAATTTTATAAATGGCCAAACAATCCTATGAAACATTTGAAAATTAAGAAGAATCTACCCACAACAGATGTGTCTTTATCAAGCAAAGATCTTTCTTCAATGTCTATACTCTTGAGCCCTAAATAATCCTTGTTTCAAATGACAATGAAATGCAGAGAAGTGGAGGGAAAAATTGAGCTGTTAGCTACAAATAATATATGTCAATATACTGGAGCTAAAACCATGTTCTATTTACAGAAAAAGAAAGAGAAGAACCCGTGTGATATCTTTTCACTTGAAAGTGCATCAAAATGATATTTTTTTTCACATCAAAACCATCATAAAGCACTAAAAAAAACATCATGATGTTTTTTCAAGCCAAACAAACTATTGAAATGCACCCAAATGCAGTTACAAAAGCAAAACAAACAGCCTAAAGAATAATAAGAAAAATATGCAGATTGAGTTGTAAGGAAATCTGAACAAGTGAAATTCAGTAGCTCTCAAGGAAGACCCTTGAGGACTAAAGTATTCACAAGTTACAAGGAACCAATATAAATCTGTGTTAGCTGTTCTTGATCCCTACTCTCTCTTTACTTTGTCTTTGTTTATTTATTTTTTCGAATTGGATAACCCTTTCTTATGATTTAATTCATGTGTTCTACACGTAGACTATAATGTACCTGCAAATAATTGTCTCATTTTTGCTTAACTGTTTCTCGATATACCAGTTATTATCCACTACATATACCTATTCTTTTTACACCTGCTCTTTTCTTTTATTGTTTTTAATTTTCAAATTCTATAAGTTTGATTTTGAGTCTAATTCAAAATTAGAGTATACTTTGCAAACTAGGACAAAAAATTGTGTTAAAGCATATAAGATTACTAGAAGATAATAGCAAACGGAAGATGGTATGCATTGAGATTGTGTACTTTGCCATTGAAATTGATATTGAAACCATCATAGGTAGGCCATTACCTAGCTGTAGTCGGGTCAAATGGGGTCCTAGGAGAAATAATTTGAAGGCAATCCTACCCCATTTCTTTATACATAATAAAAAGCTTAGTTTGTTGCCACTTACTGATCCAATCTTTCATAAATTGCCCGCCGCACTGAAGAGTTCAGGCCATATGCTATTGAGTTGAAAAGACCCTAAAACAAAAGCAAATAATTAGTTGTGTTAAGAGTTTGTGAGGTTAAAATAATAAAACTATTCTATTAATGAGTAAAGCATTTCATCCACACTAATGATAAATGAAAAGCTGTTTCTCCAAGTGACATACTGCAATCTCTTCTTACTCATCATGTAGAAGATAAATGAATTCTATAATCAGCAAGGGTTTTCCATACAATCCACAATAATTGATTAGAGGCAAGGGGAGTGAATCCTCACTCCTCAGCAACATCCCAAACTCCATCAACAATAAGAGCACACTAGGTTTTCAATTTGCTATCCAAATTATAAATGCATATTAACAATAAATTTCCCTGTAAAAGATGTCAGTCTACTGCTTTAATGTCATGTTTACAAGTATTTATCTGATTGTGTACTCTGCAAGACAGACAAATAACCCAAAAGCTAAAATGACAATTGTAATCCCATCCAGTAAGATGTCCTATAACCCCTTGTTACTTGCTCAATTCAAAACAAAAAAATTAAATAAATATATTCATTACATTATGTTCCCAATATATCTATTCAAAATGAAGAAAAAACCATTGCATAGACACACAATCACCCAATTTTACACATAAAGGTTGAGTCCAATTTCTAATAATATAGAAGAAGAGAAAATAAAGAAAGAATAAATTGATGGTTATTGGAATTACCATAAGTGCAGCTGTCCCAACATCAAGAACAGAGAGCCAAAAGATTTTGTGGCCTGGTTCTATAAAATCATGAATGCCGTTGATAGTGCCAAAAGCCCATGATCCTATTAAGATGAGTGGATAGTATCCCCACCGGTTCATTGACTATGAAATGAAAGAGAACAAGGGAAATTAACATTTTTTTACCACGTCCCCATCAAACTTTGAGCTAACAATGAAGTTAGGTAGCCAGAAAACAGCACATTTCAACTTTTTGGTTTTTAAGAAACCTGGTTTTAACAGTAATGTTGGCAGAAACACAAAACATTCTTTTAAATGAATTTCTGAAATAGGTCAAATCACCATGATCTTGGAGAAAATGTGTAAGAAACGTTAGGTTTCTCCAGCATAGGTGTTATTCTATTGATTTTCTTCGAAGTAGTGAAAGTGGTTTTATAAGTTCCATGGGAAGCCAAGTAAACCACATGGAGTGGACTAGGTATTCAGTTAATAAGAAAAGGGTGATATCTGCCGAGATCCAAGCTTCTCGTCATATCATTAACATAACAGATGTGAAGATTCTAATTCAGCATACTAGCAGCTGGGAACATACCTTCTTGTCTGCCCTTGCATCAGATTGATATGCTCGGTCTGACATCCCTACTGCCATCTGAAATTCCGACATACAGTGTAAATGCTGTCTCAACAAATAGACAATCCAGAAAAGGAAACAAAATGTAATTGGGCACATACTCGTGTTGCATTGTTTAACATGCGTATGACTTGAATGTAAGTATATCCATTGTAAAGAATTGCACCCCACAGTGGTGCATAAAATGTTATGAATTGAACTGCCTGCGTAAGTAGAAAGGAGCAAATGAATCTTTTTAGCAGAGAATAAGCGCGAGTACTGCATAGCACTAGAAACAAAACAGAAATGACAAAGGTTTTCCTTTATCTCATCAAGCATCTAAGACCACTAACATTCACAATTAACTAAGTTTTGTACCCACATTGCTCTCACAATGAAATGATTGAAATGTTTGATGTATAAAGGTCAAAATAAATATATGGAGCCACATCTGAAGAAAAAACTTTATATCATGAAAACAAACTATAAATGACTAAATCCCAGTGAGAGGAAAAAAAAAAGGATTTTCCACACCAAACTCCTATGCACTTACCTTTCTTGTTCTCCCTGTTTGTGTCAAACACCATCCACCTAAATGTCTGTGGTCATTACCAATGGAGCGTATTACAGTCAGAAACAATGAAGTCCCTGTAAAGAGAAGTCAAACCTCAGTTTCCATTGGCAAAAGAAATGCCCATTAGTATGAATGAAAACCATGTTAATGTGAATTGCAGAAAGAATAAATCGAAAAATAGAAAAACTCATGATAAGGACCAGTAGAAGAATAGAAAAAATAAATAATAAAGTGCAAGAATTCATACCCCAAACATACAAGTGAAACATGGCCTCAAGATCTTCAACATCTGTCTTGTGTTTAACAACAGTGCGATGAAGTGTAAAGGCAATGGTCGTAGTCCAAAGAAATGATGCTACACAAAAGAAATGTGTACTGTATCCTTGTGCATAACAGAAGAATCCTTTTGATGGATCCCTGCTTATTTATATATATATATATTATTTTTTATCAAAGAATAAAGAAAGCATTTATACAAATAAATTAAAAGAAAAAAGAAAATCGTACCCAACAATGCTGAAGAAACTGCAAAGCATATCCTGCAATGAACACAAATCCCATACATACATTTCTTAATATAATGTATTAAACCAAGAGAGTAACTACGGATCATAATGACAACATATCTATACACACACACACACACACACACACACACACACACATACACACACACTAAATGAAGTGACAATTGATGAAGATGAATTAATTTAATTTTGATCCATCAATTTAATAATTAATAAGCAGACGCACAAGTGAGATCCACTATTATTAGCTAATAAGAAAATTAGTAACAAAATATTGTGAGTAAAGAGGGAGAGAGAAAAGTGGTTACGGAGAGGGCGAGGTAAAAGACGAGCTTGAAGGAGAACTTGCGGAGTTCTTTGAAGAGGAGATAACAGAGAACGATGAAGCTCGACCCTACGAATGACAGACTTGACGCTCCTCCTTTCACCGCCATCAAAATCCAACGCTGGTGAGCCGTCAGGCTCCCTATCATCGCCATCATCGCTGTTTTTTATTTTGGATGGGGTTTTCTTTTTTCTTTTTAACTAGTACCGTCCAGTACCTGCTCACCCCTCGATCTTTCTTGTGTTTTGGCGTTGGCAAGGAAGGGAGGAAAGCAGAATGTATTTTATTCTATATTTATTGCTATGATAATAATCACCACCTTGCTTCTTGCCCTGGGTAATATAAAAAATCAAAATATATATGTAAAAGAAATTTATCAGGAAAAAAAATTAGAAAACTGAATTAAACCAAACCCTGAAACATAAATCTAAAAGATTTCTGTAATATAGATTTATAAGAATAAATATAATAAAAATGTTATTTTTTTAGAAAGTTTATAGTTGTAATGGAAATATACTTCTTTTCTTCTTCTTCTATCTCAAACCCTTAAAATTGCATCATTTTGTTAAAACATGAAGTTCATATTGTCCCTAATTAACAAACAACTAAAAGGCGTGGCGATTTTACTGTTCGGAGCACTGTACACTGTCTCACAATTCACTGTGGATTGTGGCAGTGTATAGACAAAATTTGCCTTGGTCATCCGGCGTTTTGTGTTTATTTTATGGGGGTGTTTTCGGTTTTTGGCCTTTTATTTTAATAGCCGCAATGTGCACAGTGTATTAACGAATCTGCCCCCTGAAAAAGACAAAATAGCGCACAGGACACAGGGGCGCCATCGGATTTTCGCACTTTTGGTGAACAGTGTGCTGACGGAAAAAGCCCCCGATAACGATAAAATTGTGCACAGTACACGGGGGCTGGAGCGTCCTTTCCCCTCCTGTATTTTCGTAAATACCAGTGGGGGCAGGGCTGTTTGGGTCATTCACCGGGGGGACAGCTGGCGCGTCTCCTGGCCGCGCCAGCGGCGTACCACGCGAACGCGCCCTTGAGGCGGCGCGTGCGGCGTCTTCCCGGCGTCCGAAATGCACTTCCGCCGTGCCAGAGGATGCGCCTGAAGGTCCTCTATCGTCCGTCGCGGCGCGTTCCGTCCATATATGTCTGGTTAATCGGCGGCGGACGTTTATTTGCCGGCTGTCATTTTTCTCTCTCCTGCCGCGGCACAGTCAACTCCAGTCCCTAATGTTTCTGGTGAGTTACTTTTGGTCCCTGGGGTTTTAATTTCGTTTTGATAGCTGATTTGTTGAAATTAAAGTTTTGTGGTTTTCAATTGTGCCCTTCAATTAACATTAATTGTATACGAAGTTTTCATTTCAGTCCTTATACTTTTAATTCTTGATTTATTGAAATTTTCTTCAAATTTTCAGGTACGAAAGTTTTGATTTCTGTAATTTGGTCCTCCAATTGAAATTGGTTATATATACAAAGGTTGATTTCGGTCCCTCTTCTTCTAATTTTTCTCTTCAATGATAGCAATTGTCATTATTTATTTTTGGTCCTCCAAGTATTTTTTTATTTTATCCTTCAATTAGAATGATTTTTATAAATGTCGGTCCTTATTCTTTTAATTTTTTATTGGATATTAATTCATTTGGTTTTTTTTAATTTTTTGACAGTGTTTATTTTTTATTAGCATTTATGCATAGTTTATGACTTTAGTTTTTATCTCTTTTTCTTGAGATTTGATTTTTAATCGGTTAAATCCTAGACTTTTCATTTATGTTTGTAATCATTTTAAAATTAATATTGCTCCCTTTGCCTCTTTATTCATTTTTTTTGTCTTCTCTGTTATTTTTATTTGTTCTTTTGATCAAATGATTCTTATAATTTTATTATTTGCGCAATCCTAATGATAATTTTTGTGATTGTTTTTTTGATTTTTCTCTAAAAATCTTTTGAGTTTTTTTTTTAGATTTTCCTGAAATTTTTATTTATATCAGTGATCATTTTCCTTAAAATAATAATAATAATAATAATAATAATAATAATAGTAATAGTAATCATGATTTAATTATTTTTCATTCTTACTCTTTTGTTATTTTTTTCCCTCCCAATAATTTTATAATTTTTTTTTTGCCAGTAATAACAATGATAATATTTTTTTTATTTATTTTTATCTTTTGTTAAAGTTTCTAGGATATTTTTAGTCTTTCATTTATTTTTGTTTCTTTCATTATTAACATAATTATAATAATTATAATAATAATAATAGTGATTATGTATTCTATTATTATAATAATAGTGATTATTTATTCTTTCATAATAATAATAATAATAATAATAATTTTTTAATTGGTTTTTCTTGCTTGTTGTTTTGTTCATGCTTTTTATTTTTTTCTCTCGGTATAATTTAATAATTTTTGTTGTTTTTATTCTAGCGGCAATAATAATTTTAAATGTTAAGACTCCGATGTTGCTATGGTTATAATATTTTAAATTAATATTGCTTCCTTTTCCCTTTTTTGTTTTTTTTTATTGCTCTTTCTATTAATTGATTTTTATAATTTTATTATCTACACAATAATGATTTCAGTAATTTTTTTTTCTTATTCAAATATTTTGCTCTTTTTTCTAATGTTAGTGCGCGCTCTTTTGTGATCGTTTATGACGCAATACCTATATTATAAAAGATGTAATCTATGCTTACGTGACAAACTCAACTCAAAATTTTAAACATTTTATCTCCTAATCTATAACTTTTATTTACTTATATCATATAAATTTATCGTTGTAGATTTAATTATGTTAAATTATATACAAAAAAAAATACCCGCGGCAACGCGCGGGCAATTTGCTAGTATATAAAATAATACATGTTTGAATATGTTTTATTTGTAATAAATGTTTGTGAATATATTTACAAATGCTCGGATAAATTTATATTTTATGAAATGACATAAAAGCCCCTAAAAAACCCACAAAAAACAACAGGTTTTTGCTAGTTTTCCTCTTTAAAAAAAAAAACATAAGTAAATCAAAATTATGGACTGGACATTTGCAATTTGTGCTTCGCGCGCATATGTTTACCTCTCTTTTTTCCTATTATGAACAGTGTCTTAATGCTTTTGCCCCTCTAATAGGACAAAAAACGGCTTCTGGGCTGAGGGTCACGAAGGTAATTGCACGCGTACAGACCGGTCCGCCACACTTTTTAAAAAAAATAATTTAAAATGCCTAAATACAGATATAGCCCCTAATACGATAAAATTGATGAATTAGGCACAAGGGTAGACCGGTAATTGACCATAATGTTTTATTGTTTTTTTCAAAATAATGTCTGCGCGTACGGGACACGCGACCGACAGTATTCCACCTCACGCCCTATTGAGGTGGCGCGTGAGGGATGATACAATCGCCAGAAATGTGCTACCGGCGTCTCTGTCAATGCGCCTCCACTTGGTCTTCCTCCCGATGCGGCGCGTTTTGTCACAAGGTGAACGTGGACGCGGCGGTGGCATATTAAAGTCGGTTTCACTGTTTCTCTCTCTCCTGCACATAAAAGTGCAGGAGAGGCCCCCGGTTTTGGTGCCTTTTCACTTCGGTCCCTTGACTTTAAATTTTATATATGGTCCTGATTTCTATCATATAAGTTTTGATTTAGTTTGATTGGGTCCTTCGATTGTAATTAATTAAATCTTAATGTTTCACTTCGTTCCTCCTTCTTTTAATTTCTGGATTGGGTTTAAATAGTTCAATATATTTGGTATAGAAGTTTCAATTTTTGCAACTTTGTCCTTTAATTGAAATTGATAATAAATGTGATTTACATTTCAGCCCTTAAACTTTTAATTTTTGATTTTAATCCCTTTATATTTGATTTTCATTTCAGCCCTTATACTTTTAATTGGTGATTTTAATCTTTTTATTTTTTTATATTTCTAGAATAATCCCTACTTTTATCCATGTATATATAAGTGTGCTTAACACAATAATAATAATAATAATAATAATAATAATAATAATAATAATAATAATAATAATAATAATAATAATAATAATAATAATAATAATAATAATAATAATAATAATAATAATAATAATAATAATAATAATAATTTAATTGTTTTTCTTGCTTACTCTTTTATTAATGTTTTTTAGTTTTTTTTCTCCCGATAATTTAATAATTTTTATTGTTTTGATAGTAATAGCAATGATAATTTTTATTTTTATTTTGTGTTTTTGTTTTATCTATTGTTAGAGTTTCTAGGATTTTTTTAGTCTTTCATTTATTTTTGTTTCTTTCATAATAATAATAATAATAATAATAATAATAATAATAATAATAATAATAATAATAATAATAATAATAATAATAATAATTTAATTGTTTTTCTTGCGTACTCTTTTGTTAATGTTTTTGAGTGTTTTTTTTAAGGATAATTTGATATTTTTTATTGTTTTAATAGTAATAACAATGATAATTTTAGATTTTAAGACTTCGATATTGCTATTATTATAATAGGGTGTGTTGAGCTATTTTATTATATTAAATTTTGCATATATAAATATTATATTTTAATTTTGATCCAGCAAATCCTATAAAAATTATTTGCTCAGCCCGCAACGTAAAACATATATATTTTTTTAATTTTCAAATTAAATGATTTTTTTCAGGTAATAATTTTTATTTTTTTTCTATCATCTATTATATTTTTTTAGTTGCTCTTTCTTTTAGTTTTTTTATTGGTTTTTATTTTATTTTCAACTTAGATGATTTTTTTTTGCCTGACAATTTTGATTTTATGTTTTTGTTTGATCTTTTGTTAAAGTTATTAGGATTTTTTTAATTTTTTTTCTGTTTTTTATTCATTATTAACACAATAATAATGATGATGATGATGATGATGATGATGATAAAATAATTATTTTTCTTTGTTACTTTTTTGTTAATGTTTTTGAGTGTTTTTTATCTTAGAATAATTTGATAATTTTAATTGTTTTTGCAGTAATAGCAATCATAATTTTAGATGTTAAAACTTCGATGTTGCTATTTTTATAATAGGGTGTGATAATATATTTTATTATATTAAATTTCGCATATATAGATATTATATTTTAATTTTGGACCAACAAATCCTATTAATTTATTTAATCCCAACAATCATAAAAATTATTTGCTCAACCCGCAACGTAGTGCGGTCAATTTTTTAATTTTAAAGTCAAATGATTTTTTTTTCAGGTAATAATTTTTATTTTATTTTTTTCATTTTTTTATTTGCTCTTTTGTTAATGTTTTTATACTTCTTTTAGTCTTTTATTTAATTTTTTTTTTGTTATTAACGCAATAATAATATTAATATTAAGAATAATAATAATAATAATTTTAGTTTTTGTTCTTACTTGCTTTTTTTTTTGTGTTTTTTAGTTGAATAATTTTTATTGTTTTGATAGTAATAGTGATGATAATTTTAGAAGTTAACACTTCGATGTTACTGTTGTTGTGATATGGTATTTTGATCTGTTTCATTATATCAAACTTTACATATAGAAATATTATATTTTAATCTGAACAGTTGTAAAAATTGTTTGCTCCGCTCGCAACGAAGTGCGGGCAATCAAACTAGTTTTAGCTAAGATAGATCAAAAGTCTTTATAGTTGGCTCTTAAAACAAATACAATTATTATTATTATTATTATTATTATTATTATTTGTTATGCAAATTATATATAAGTGAAATATTCAATTGTACATTGTTAATTGCTTTCAAATTATACTAAAGAATTTTCTAATTATTTAGTCACTTTTGATCATTAATTTTTTAGTTTAGTAGAATTTTTATGAAAGGGAAATACATACACTTAAAAACTAAATAAAATTTAAAATATGTATACTAAATAAAATCACTATTATATTGTTAAGCTAGTTTCTCCACTTGACATCTCATACTATTTAACTAAATATCAAGGCAAGTTCTTTTTTCATAATAACTATTTTGTCTTGTTTAGTTTTTGCCCTTACTTTCTCTTTCTCTTTCTCTTTCTCTAAAGCATATATTTTCTCCATAGATTCAATTTTCTTACTTTCTATTTTTATTTTTATGCTCTTTATAATCCTCTAAAATTGATCTAATATCGATGTGAACCTTGTGATCACATGGTCACACAATCCATAATCAAGATTAAGATATGATCCCGAAAAATAAATAAAAAAGATATGATAGGAGTGTGAAATATTGAAAACTTGTTCCAAGACACCAATATTATTGGAATGAAGTCAAATGACACCATTAAACTAGTTAATCTTCGATAAATCAAATTCAACTTGTTCAAGAACTGAAGAATATAAGAATTAGTCTCATATAAGTTAAAAACAAATGTTATTTTTTTTAATTTTGATTCATAAAAAAAGGGTCTCATCTTTAGGCTTTACAAGGGTTTATATACTTCTGAAAATATAACCCTTATAGATATACACTAGTGGACTAATTTGCCCCACTTATAAAATTAATTCAAAACTCTAAACTAAGAACCTCAAAACCTTATCCAAATAAATCTTGGATCCTAGTTAGAAACAAACAATCCCAAACAAGCTTTGAGTTGTAGCTAACAAAATAAAATAAAGTCTATAAAATTAAATCTATGTTCTTTAGTGAGAATAAGAGAAGGAAAGAAAATATTATAGAACTGATTCAAGGCTTATTTATAGCTTTCCATGCAATCTATTAATCTTAGAAACTAAAGGAACGATAAATTCTATGTTATTTTCAAGTAGTAGTAGGATCCTAATGTTAAACTTAAGTTTTTTTTTCCTTCTATTGAAAAAAGAAGTAATTACCAGTATCATTTCCCTTCTTTTGCTCCTCTTAGTATCCTTCTAATAATAGGGAATACAATTTAAAATGCTGGAATTATTTCTTTTCAAAATTAGGAAGCTTTGTTACCACTTTGTTTCATAAGTCAGCTAAGATTCTTTTGTTCCTTTGTTGTATTTTTTCCTCACCCGACAAGAAAATAAACAATATAATAAATCTTAATACTGAAAGGAAATAATTAATATTCTCATACGTAAAAGGAAGTCCAATTTAATTAAAAACTACAAAACATATAGAAACATAATAAACATAAGGTTGGATAAAAATCTGGAAAATTGAAAACCTTGATGTCGAAACCTCACGTCCCAAATAAGGTTGGATTGAGCTCCTCTTGCATATGAATAACTCTTGATGCTCCAATGGACCCTTCACATTTGACTTGGACGAAACCTTCAAAACAAATGCATTTAATGCCTCTTTCAATTCTTTTATCTTGAACTGAGTCATTGACCCATTTGAAACATGTAATGGGTCTTTTCTAACATTTGTGAGATGATCCACATGATCTCTTTCTCCTCAAAAGGATTTGACTTCGAATCAAAACTCATTTTAAACAAACATTAAAGATAACATTAACACCATACTCACATGGAAGAACAAATTTTTAGGCGTTGTCATCGATCCTTTCTTATGCGAACTTCTTTAACACGCAGTCAAGCAACCCACACACAGAGACAACAATTCTTAGAAAGTCAAGTAAAATAGGTTTGATAAGAGTATAACACAAAAATAACATGTACATAGACACCAACACTCTTTGATTTGAACCCTCACCCAACGAATAACAATTCATGAACGAGAAGCATGGATTAATGCCATGAAGTTAGTTGAACCTCGATAAATCATTTTCAGTCCTTTAGAGAATCAAGGAAGAGAGAATTTTCACCCTTATAAGCACACAAAGTTGCAATTGTAATATGAATATCATTAAGCAAAAAAACCATAATCTAAAACTTAGATTACATATGTGTTTTAACTTAAGCTAAACCGTAGAATACCCAAAGATGTGGACTTGTATAAAACTCATTTACAATCATACTCGAATCCCTAAGTATCTAAGCCCAATTGATATTTCTTAACCCTAAAACACAAAAAATGAATTCAAAATAATAAATTTAAGTTGCATCCATATAAAAATAAATTAAAAAATCTAATTTGGTCTTCGATGTTACTGACTTTTAGGTTCCTTCTTAGACTATGAGAATCATTAAATAATCCCCTTAGCTTAGAAAATCAATTTCACAACTCATTAGTTTCCTTTATAGACCAGGAAACATTTTTTTTTTAATTCTAAACATCCTCCCTTCTTTAGAAAGTAATCTTGAAGAATTTGCGTGCTTTCTTAGAAGAATAATATTATGACTTGGACTTCATGTAATAGTAGGGAAAATAAGATCAAACCAAGGTTGGACCCTTCCTAGGCTTGGATTAGATGAATTATAGGTTGCCCTTTAAGCTCCATAGACGTCCTTTGTCCCTCTAGGTCTATCTTACTATATATACTATAAACTAATTCATTCAATGTCTCTTTAAGTCTTTTTATTCTAGCTCTTGTAATAGGTTCATTTGACACCACTAATAGGTCATTTATGTGATTAGGCTTGGTGTTGTGTTAATCCTAATCAAATGAGTTGGTTGTGCTTTTACAACAACACACTGATGTTTTTGCTTGGTCATATGCTAACATACCTGGTTTGGTACTAAGATTGTGATGTATAAGTTACTTTTTATATAAAATTGTAAGCAGGTCAAACAAAAGTTAAGCAATACAAGGCTTGATATACTCATCAAGGTTAAGGAAGAAATAAAGAAACAATAGGATGGTGGATTCCTTGAAATAGTCATATACCCCTCAATGAGTATCCAATATTGTAGTAGTGCCTAAAAAACACAACAAGAACAAAATATGTTTGAATTTCAGAGATTTGAATAAAGCAAGACTAAGAGATGATTTTTCCTTGCCTTATATAGACGTGCTTGTGAAATCAAGGAAGTTGTTAGGGTGGCAAGTAATCAAGGAAGTTAGAATCTTTGTTGACCGGTAAGAGTTTCTAGTGACCATAATACTAAGTGGTTGTAACTCCTTAAACTAGATATTTTCCCTCTAAAAACAACTTGTCATATATTTGTTATTTAAAAAAAAAAACATTTAAAAGTTACATGATGTCAAGTATAATAATTCGGATTAAATTGTTCTTAAGGGACTATAATAAGTAGTGTTATAATGTATATGACATGAAAATAGAGTTGTTGAATAAAGGGTAATTGACTAAAAGGAAATTTACTTTTTGGAGACCGTAATCAAAATTGGGCATATTTCCTCCCTAACTTCCAAAGAGGATTCAATCCTAAAAAATGATGTAACTTGTTGAAGGTTGCTTATAAAAATGATAGTCATGGATATTAGCTTTCCAACAAGATTGACCTCACCTAATTCGGGATCTTAAAACTTCATATATAACCAAAAATCCGAGGAGAGGTCAAGCTACAACCATGCTGACGGATTCAATAAGTAGATAAAACAAGAAATTTAGATGAGTTAAAGATGAGATTTAGGCTCTTTATTTAAGTAAATATGAGATATATGTCTTAGCTTTCAAATAAAATATGGTGTGTTTGAAAACAAAATTCATAATGACAATTATGGCTAAAAGAACATTGGTTTTAAAGAATGGAATGAGAAACGTAAAGGTGAAAAAAAAAAGTGATTGAATGAAAGATTCATAATTGTTATTATTGTCATTATGAAAATGTAACTTGGATGAGAAAAAATAGTAGTATGTCTATGGATACAAGAGGGACCATGGGAGCTATACAACAACAAACGAAGAGCACGAGATAGATATTAACAAGAGGTCAATGATTCACACCTATGCTTTAATGATTAACATTCATTTAGTGAATGTTAAGGATACTGGATTATTAGTATCAACATGCAAAGACATTAACAAGGGTTATCATAGTGTTAAAGCATGTAAAATTGATTAACAGACATTTAGTAAATGTTAAAGATATCGAGTTATTAGTATCAATATACGAAGACACTAATGGAGATCACTATAGTGTCAGAGCATGTAAAATTTATAACACTCATTTAGTGAAGCTATAGATATCGGGCAAATGGTATTTGATGTGATCGTCCTGATTATGCTATCAAGCAATCCATACACAAAGACATCAATTCGCGAAAAGTCAAGTAAATAAGGTTTGATATAAGTATGACACCAAGATAACTTGTACCTAGCACCAACACTATTGGATTTGAACCTTCACCCAACAAATAGTAATTCAAGACGAGAAGTATAGATTGACGTCACAGAATTAGTTGAACCTAAATAAGTCATTTTCAATCATTTAAAGATTCAAGGAAGAGAGAATTCTTACCCTCACAAGCACACAAAGTTGCAGCTATAATTTGAATGTCATTAAGCAAAAAACAGATTTGCAACTTAGGGTAAACGAGTGTTTTTAACCTAAGTTAAATGCTAGAATACCCAAAGATGTAAAATTATATAAAGCCCACATATGTTACAAAAAAAATTCATTTAAAATTCATTTAGTCAACATGGTCAAAATCAAATTATTTTAAAAAAGAAAACAACATACGTTTAATTTTTATATAAATATAAAAATAAAACCTAAGTCCCAGATCAACTTCAAATCTGATTTTGATACTATGGCTCAAGTGCTGACTTAAAGTTAAATGCAACATAGTTTCTGACTTCATTTCTTGACACAACATGACCTGATGTCAAGTGCTTTTTTGTCATTTACTTGAAGTGACTAACCTGAGCAGTGGAGTGCTGTAAAACAACATAGAAGAACTGATGGGTAACTCAACAAGACTAAGCGTTATAAAGATTTTATGGCACCGTGCAAAACAGGAAATTGGACCACCAAGGTATTTTTATAGGATACCTAGGATTCAAATCTAAAATCTGGTTGCCAAATATGCCTCGTTCCTCTTGAACAATAGCAACCAAAAATCCCTTTTTATTGCTGCTTTTCACCTGGGTATGTGATTGTGAGATAACACTGAGAATCGAAGGAATCAAGGAACCAAACGAGTAGGATTCAACTCATTATTAAAGAGCTCATCCAAAAAATACAGATTTAAATTGAATGTCCTGCAGACTGGATAAAGCTGCTATAATCATAATCATGCAGACATGTGAGAATTTGACTTTCTTTTCGCTATATGTCTATCCTCTCAAAATTGAAGTTCTAACAAATAACGGTATATGGAAAAAAGAACCTAGTAGTCTAGTGTGTGTGAGTTGCTTGTAGCATAACCATTATAGATACTCCTAAAGAGGGATGTAACCATTGGAACAATAGCGATGAGGGCAACTTGCATTTCTGAGCTGCTTGTCTTGACGGTGATCTGCCCACTTCGCTTATTGTTTATTCCGACACGGACAACCATTTTGGAATTCCGACCAATGGAGAACTGAGACTGCAAGTTGGCCATCAGACCCAAATCACCCCTCCACTTCATCAAGGACAAACCTAATGTGGATTGATCCTGCTCTATAGGGAAATCCTTACTCTTGAGACACATTTCAAAGTTGGCTCCATATGCTGTATCGCCTCCAGATCTCACAGCACCGGCAGCTCCCACCAAAGCCAAGTGCTTTGCAACAGCAATCTGATCCTCAATTTTGAGTCCAGTGGCTACATTCTCACCCAATAGAGTGAAGGATATCCCAGCTGATGTTTTGTTCATCTTGAAATTTTTGAATTTGGTTTCACTTCTCAGGATGTAGGCAAGCTGCCTTCCAACATTCTGAATATCGAATCCTGCCATGGTTGATCCATTTTCTCCATGCTTGGCACAAACTGAAGAATCTAAGTGGATATTAAAGTCTTTCTTGTCTTTTGTGATTTGAAAAGCAAATGCACCTGGAAACTGACCCGCAACAACAAGATTTCTTTCAAGGCTAACACCATCATACCCACAATCATGATCCCACCCATTGGAGTCCAGAACTGGCCTCACAAGAACCTGGGAAGTGGGCTCCAATGCTCGATACCTGTAAGAAGGATTGTCACTGTCAAAGGAGGGTGGGAGGACAAAGTCAGGCATGGCAATCGGAACAGTGGCAGGACCGACATCTTCCTGGTCCACATCTTCACCAATGCCATCGTAACCATCTTTGCCTTTCTTCTTCATCTCCTTCAACCTTTTCACCTCTTCTTGCCACTGCTTCTTTTGAAGGAGTTTCACCCGATAATCGTACTCCTCCAAATAAGCTTTCCTTTGTTCTTTTGTGAGCTTCACAACATGAGATTTCTTCAAAGGCTTGAATGGTGGAAGTTGGTCATATTCATCCTCAATTTCTTCATCAGAATCTGATAAATCCATCCAGTCAATATCCGAATCAACATTCTCTCCTCCTTGATCAGCAGGGAGTTTAGGATGAGGGCGAGACTGCAATAGAGAAGACACCAGGTGGGGTAAAGGTAGAGAGCGGAGATGGAAACCAAAAGGCTTCTTGTGATCAAAAGGATCTCGAGGCTTGGCTAAAGAACTTGCTTCCGATAAAATCTTCAATGAATAACAAAGCAGTAATAATTGTGGTCTCCAACTTTGTCCATTTGGAAGGATATGTTCACTGTTTTCATTCATCTGACATAGTGGATGGTTCTCAACAAGAGACACTGGATGCATCATTCTTGGATGTATCAGACGCAGATCACCAACTGCTTGGCTGATGGCTTGCTGAATAGCATGGGATCGTTGACCAATAAACATCTCAAAACTTAGGGGAGACCCGGATGGTCCATCAGGAGGAGGAGAAGTGGCATGGGTTAGAGTGACAACAGAATTTTTCCATATTGATGAAGTGAGAGATTTTGTAAGCAATCTTAACATTGGCAAATCATTGAGATCTATTGAGTGGGTATCTAGCCGATCAGTATATAGGACAACATCTGGAGGGAACTTGTTTATTGAGGTTTTTATAGATGCTAGTATTTTCCGGTTGATAGCTTCTTCCTTCATAGAGGACCTGAGACCTGGTGTGTCAATGATTCTGATTTTAACTCCATCTATGATTCCAACAACTTCCTTCAACATAGTTGTGGCAGGCTCAAATGCATTGATCTCAACTTTTTTCTCACCGAAAATAGAATTAATTGTCGCACTCTTTCCCACTCCAGTTTTCCCAAGAACCAAAATGTTCAAAGAGAAATCTAAATCATCTTTCCCCTCAGCTTCAAGCTGCATGGCCATTTTCTCAGCATTTTCAAGGCTAAACTCTTGATTAACATGTGCCCTTGTAGCCATGACCAGCCTATGTAAAACCTGTGCAACCATGGAATCTTCAGGAGATTGTCCAAGTCGCTGGACAAGCCTCAAGAACTTCACTGTGATTTGCTGTATCTTCTCAATCACCTTCTTATCTTCTTCATTCAAATCATTCTTTGCTACATCGTCGATTGTTTCTGACAGCAGAGCAGATCTCACAATTCGAAATGGGGAATCTGAACCAACAAGACGTTCCAGAGAAAATACCCTGGAACCATCAGCAGAGGTTAGTGCAACTCTGCCTCCATCCATACCAGCACTACTTGCTGCTTTCAAAAGAGCAGCCAATGCATCTGACTCTAACAAGTCATTTCCTATTTGCTCTGAGTCAATGTCCCCTTCTTCTTCTGAGTCTGTAATAACCTGGCCATCAATTCTACCTGAAGAAGCATCAAATAATCCCTCTCCAATCTGTTCATTGATCAAATCCACTTCTTCATCTGAGTCTGCAATAATCCGCTCATGAATACTCTGTGAATGATCATGGGAAACCTCCGCTCCTGAAAGAGAATCAAATAGTTCTTTTTCCATTTGCTCCTGAACTATGTCTGCTAATTCCCTTCCCATTTGCTCCTCAACTATGTTTGTGTCCTCATCTGAGTCAGTTATGATTTGTCTGTTAGTTCTATGTGAACGTTCATGAGGAACATCAGCCCATGAAGGAGAACCAAATAATTCATTTCCCATTTTTTCTGTAATTATTTTTCCTTCTTCATCTGCATCTGCAACAATATGCTCAACAATTCTCCCTGAAGTAGAATCAAATGATGCCTCTTTGCTTTTCTCCTTAACTGTGTCCGCTTCTTCATCTGGATCTGCAGTAAACAGATGGTTTGAAAAATCATGAGATACCCCGACAGTCACAATAATCTTCTCGTCAATTCTCCCTGAAGGAGAATCAAATGATTCCTCACTGCTTTTCTCCTTCACTATGCCCGTTTCTTCATCTGGATCTGCAGTAATCTGCTTGTTTGAATAATCATGAGATACCCCGGCACCTGCAATATTCTGCTCGTCAATTCTCCCTGAAGGAGAAACAAATGATTCCTCTCTGTTTTTCTCCTTAACCATGTCTGCTTCTTCATCTGGATCTGCAATAATCCGCTGGTTTGAATAATCATGAGATACCCAGGCAGCTGAAGGAGAATCAACTAATTCATTTCCCAATTGCTCCTGAACTGTGTCTACTTCATCTGAGTCTGCCGTAATCTTCTCATCAATTTTCCGTGAATGATCATCAGACACCTTAGTCCCAGAAGGAGAATAGAAGGCTAACTTCCGCTCCAATTCACTCATGATATTTTCTTCTAAAGCCTCAGATATCAATTCCCTAGATCATCACCAGAAAGTAACTTTTTATGTTGTCAACATGAACCTGTGATGAAACAACATGAACCTTACTGGAAAACAGACATGAAGCAACAATATCCTTGAATTTATTTTTATCTTCCACACCAAAAAGTCAAATAAGAACTTCGTCGAACTAAGAAATATCTATCTTATTATTGATAGCTCATCAACTTTTCACATATCCAAGATAAATTAATCGACCCTGGGAAACTCTCATGGCATACATAAGCAGAATATACAAATTGGTAAATAAATAAACATATTTGAAATAGCACAAAAATGTTACTAAAGTCATATTCAACATCTTTATGGATCATTGTGCCAATACCCAATGACTTAGTGGAAAATCATTTGACAAAGGAAGAACAAGAAATCAAAACTAAGGAAAACAAAGATAATTTCATGGTAATGCAATAAATCAATTGCATTCTATGCTGCAAATTCTTAAAATCAAAAGGTCTAACGTTTCATCTTATTTAAAGAAAAAATGGAGGCACCAAACAACTTTGTTTTAGAGTTATTTATTAAATCTTGATCCTTTCTTTTGCCTTCATGGTGAGCGCAGCTACATATGATTTATCTGAACCTTAGATAAAACCAAGTATGCTCCTCCCAACTCGTAACTAAAGGAGAGTGGTGTCCAAGCACAATGGTTCTTTTCAAAATTTTATTTTTTCATGTAACTTTTCTAATCTTTTTAGATGGATAATTTATATTTTCTTAAAAAAAGGGGGAAACTTATGGTTACTAGTTCCTCCATGGTTACAGTCAACTTGTAACTTCTTAAAATTTGTAGTAGCAACACAAACATTCCAAAAGATTGCAAAATATCTCTGACACAAAAAATCCCAATAATTAATTTACCTTACAATCAAAATCATAACCTTATCTGGGCTCACGTGCAACACACAACTACCTCTCCAACCTATCCTCAAGCAAAACCCTTTACCAGTTTAATCAAGTCAAATCTCCATGCAAACCCCCTGTGTTACATTTTATCAAGCAGATGGCGTGCGATAGACCAAAACCAAGACCTCT